>JACSVZ010000005.1:10134435-10734435 GCA_014706295.1 Lycocorax pyrrhopterus obiensis
TGTAATATGTGTGCATTTTGCATCCTTTGATATTTCTTCTTGTTCCTTTGCAAGGCCTTTGGCAAATGAGTGGCTGCCTCCTGACTTTTTTCTAAATGGATTTACTTCTGTCACCGTTCAGAGCCATGAAAAAAGGAAATAGATTCCTTGTTTGCAGCCAATATATTTTGTTCCTTTTAATAGCTTTTCTGTGCAAAGTCTGCCTAGCCAATAGCAACATATAATTAGAACTGGTCTGATTGCACTTTTGTATCTTTTGTGTTAATGTGGTACCAATTTTTTTTAACTTCCTTTTAACCTGTACGTGGTGATCAAAGATATTTTTCCACATGTTTGAACTGCATTTTATGCGTATCCTTGGCTCAAATGGAAAGATTTGTGTATATGCTGCAGCAGATATCTCATCTCTCAAGTGGGTAGGACACAACAGAGACACCTTTGCATCCTCTCTCCACTTACAAATCTTCCATATATCCATTTTTTAAAAGTAATTTGAAATGTGTTTATCCTGTGTAATGTTCCAATACATTTGCCGTTGGTGACAAAATGCCTTGGTTTTGCTTGAAGCTGTGACTAGAAAAACTGAGATGAATTTCCCAGTGCTTTTAAAAGCTTACATTTATAGGATTGGCTTCCCTGGTTGCCTCAGCAATTTTGCCTTTTAACAGACCTCTCCTTTCTTGTGTATTCACCCCAGACCTTAACAGAGAATTTCTTTTCTAATTTGATTTATCCTCAAACAGTAAGATTCATTATAATACTCCCTCTTTCTACTGACTTCTGTCGTAAGAGTCATATTTGAAAGGTGTGCACTAACTTTTTGTTTCCCTCCCTCCTCCCCATTACAAAATACTGCCTGAAATGGGGAGATTAGCTGTCCTTGCTGCCCTCCTTTCTGTCTTAGATAACTCTTGTGTCTTTCAAGTTAATCCCCAGTGTAGCCAACACAGAGAAATGAGTTGTTGATACTTGTGTTCTGTGTTACTGCACATCCACTTGTTCTCCATTAGGAAACGTGGTCTAGGCTGCAGATAATTTAGCTTGGGAGTTCAGTGGGATATGTCAGAAGTGTCAGTGATAGACATCTGTCCATCTGGAAAATACAGCCTGCATTGCTGTAAAAAAATACAGCAACCAAACACAACAACAGCAGAAAAATAATCCCAAAGCAAAGCTTTCAATAAACCCAAACAGAAAAAATAATGAGATGTCTCTCTCGTTAACTGGATTGTGCTCTTACTTAGAGCAGAACTTGAGATTTGGAGGAGAAACTATTTTAAGAATTCAGTTAAAACTGATATAATCAGTTAAGCCAGCATGTGGCCATGTACATGTTCTGCCTTGTGAAGCCTGATTATCCAATGTCAGGGAATGTTCTCCAAACTATTGAGGTTTATTGTGGACCTTTCAGATTTCCTTCTTGCCTTAGTTTTTTTGTTAGTTTGGGGTTTATTTTTGCTTTTCTCTCCTGTTGTTTCTAAGCTATTTTAAAACATCTTCCAAAAAAGAAGTACCAAGCCATTGAATTTTTTTACAGAAATCTTGAGGAGATAAAAAGAAGGGTCAGTTTATTTGTTCTGTGAAGTATTTCAAGGTGGGGAGTTGTGGCTTTGTCTATGTTCCAGTTGCAGCCAGCCAAACTTGCACTCTGGAGAACATGGAACACCTTTAACAGCATGTCATGGATAGAAACCTAAAAACTTACAGCTTGAAATGTTAATAGGCAGTCCTAGTCTCAGACATTGTCAAGTGTCTGTTTTCTATCACAGAAAATACAGAAGTGATCCAAATGTATAAAATTCATTCTTATTTGTACAGTTATTTCACTTCCCAAGGTCTCTTTATGAAGCAGTGCCTTTGTTTGTTCTTTCCAACAGCTGAAGGAGATCGATGCCAAGAAGATCATCCGGGCAATGCTGTCCTACGTGTGGCCCAAAGACAGGCCAGACCTGCGGGCCAGGGTCACCATATCCCTGGGCTTTCTGGCAAGTGCCAAGGTAAGAACTGACACCTCGTTGTACTGTCACAGTTACTGTTCATCTGTACAAGGAATAATTTTCTTTTCTAGTGTTTAAGGGCTTTTACGCTCTTAAGATGTCTGGCTTTTGTACCAGGAGCATATATGAGAACTAATAGGTTGGATTTTGGAACAGGGTATATCTGCAGGTAGTACACGTGTGCATGTTTAGGGAGATAGCGATGACAACCAATATTTTTATTTCTCTTGCTCCTATTAGTTTAGCCCAAGATTTTCCATTGCTGGTTAATTATTTACCTCAGAAATTACAGGAAATGGGAGTTAAAGGTTGTTCTCTTCTTGTGTGGTGCTGTCAGACAGGATTTCTTCAAGGCTCTGTGTCCATTCTCCACCCTGAACTTGAGCAGTGTGGTGGTGCCTACTCAGCTTTTGCCGTGCTGTGGAAAGGGGAGTTTGAGCTCCAGTCCGTTGATAATTTCTCTATGAGATGACAGAGGAATTCATTGTTTCAGGGACTCCTCTGGTGTCCTAATATGAGAGAAGCTGTATAACTTTTTGTATTTAAGAACCCTGCTTTCATTCAAATGATTTTTCTTATAGTCTTTGATTATGAAATGGGGGATTGCTCTTTACTTCATTGTGTAAAAGGATCTTCTATATTCTTACCTGCAACAAAATTAGTGTTTATTTGTTCTTTCAAAGACTTTGGCATGCAAAAGTGTTCTTCAGATTAGTGGGCGATACAATTCAAATTCTGTGCAAACCTTGTAGAAATAGTTCAGAAGAGCACGTGTTAACTTCCTTTTGCTTTAAAAAAAAAAAAAGAAATATTTGATTGCAAAATACTGGGAGGAAGTTTTGTGAATTCCATTGAGACGTACAGCTCAACTGGGTTGCTTTTAAGTACAGCAATTTTTTACCAAACATAAAGCTAATATTAGCACTCAGCACCATTGCCATGTTATGAAAAGAGAGAAGAGACAAATTTCAGCTATGTAGGTGTTAAAAGAGGAGTGCTTGGGAGAGAAATGTGCTCATTTATGTGAGCTGAAGAGGAATTGCTGGTCTACAGTGCTTTCTCAAGAGCTTTTTATCTCTCAGGTACTTGTGGGTACTGTCTCCAGTAGATACTTGGGTTGTGCTGCAGTTCAGGATGTTGCTGATAATGCAGGTGATGACATGCAGAATATGGCTGGACTGTGCAAGTGAGCTTCCCCCCCTTTTTGTGTGCCTGGGCAAAATATACAGCAATGCTTTCCACTACATTTTAAAACTCTGGGGGAGACTCTGCTCAAAATGCAGATGCCTTGAGGTTTTGTGGTGTAGATCTACCAGGTGGATATGAAAATTATTCGAACTCACTTTCTTTTTAAAGACTCTTATTAGTAATGTTAATAATAATAATCTGAGGGCAGTTTTTAAATATTTGAAGTATTTTTTTCTTTTCTTCTCCCCACTTCTCTGTTTCCTAATTTGTAGTGTTATATGCATATGATGAAAATGTGAATCCAGCCTCTAATCCTACATGTGGCAGCACTGTACCTTGCCTTTAAGGAGTCTTATTAATGTTTCAAGCAGCTTTCTGGGGTGTTACGAAAACAAAATTGATGACCAGCATGCCTGACTGTTGCAAACAGCTCTGTATTTGGTGTAAAAAAGAGCTATTGTATTTCCCCCGTGAGAAAAATCATTTAACTGCTCTTTGGGGAACTAACTGGGTGTTTGGATCTCTTAAGTGTTCTCTTAAGTTTCCCACTTAAGATTTGTACAAGGCAGCCCAGAAGCCCTGATGTCATGAGCAGACTCCCAGAAGAAAAGCAGAAAACCTGTTGAGCTTTGCCCAAGTTTTAGGAGATGCTTGTTAAAGCAGAAGTGTTTTGTGAGAATGTTTGCTTTGCCAAACAAGGATTTCATTGGAAAAACACACAGCAGGCTCTCTATGGGAAATATATATTATAACTGACAGTGGTGAAAAATTTCATGGATGTCTCCTAGCTATCCTTTGCTACTGTTCTTTGTTTTGTTCTGTCGTGACAAAGCTGTGTTGGATAGCTGCAAATTAAGGAGTTACCCCTCATCTCAAGAACTGTGCTCACTCTTCCTTTGTGGGAAGAACTTTCCTTGAATTGCTTCATACTTTACATGTACTGTGTGTGTCATTGTGACATAAGTGATGTGCAATAGTTTATTCCAGAGCTGTAGTAAGTCTGTCATATCTTTGTGCCCTGAACATCTGCTTCTCTTCCAGAGCAAAACAAAAGGTCACTTTGTCCTGGAGAAAATGAAGTACAAAGTAGTTTACCTGTATATTTCCTGGACCGTGTGTAATTCTGTGTGGTTTCTTCATTATCCCATTTGGGAGCCCTTTGTTCTGGTTGCTTGTGAGGTTAATTACAATGTACTCCACAGACCACACAAGCTGTTTGTTAAAGTTTTCTTGCTATATGATTGTGTCAGCACAGGAACACCGGCATGTTTTTCTCCTCACTGCAGTCCTGGCCTGATTTCTTTGTACACTATGGAACAAAGTGAATTCTGTGTCTGAAGGATTTACATCCTTATTGTGGATTTTGTCTAAAGGCCCCTCATTCTGAGGGGGTTTGCCTGGAGAACTGTATGGTCATGATGGCTGCTACAAGTCACCGTCCCCCAAAAGAAACACTTCTGTAAGCCTTTTGGCCAACTTCTTCTGAGCCTGACAAAAAAATTTCAGTTTTTATACCTCTGAATTTACAAAATTAGGTTTCCAGTTAAAATACAGACGCTGTAGGGTGGCTTCAGTTTTATTCTGTGAAAACTCAAAGGAATCACAGAGGACAGGTAGGTTATGAAATTCTCAGCCACAGGGGAAAAATACAAGGAACACACACCCAGTTTGATTTGGTTACTTACCCACAAAACAGCTGGAGATCATTTCTCCTTGTCCTGCTGCTTGAGAAATAATTTGTCTCTTTAAATCTTCCAGTTCGGTAAAATTCACTTTCAAAACAAAAGCCAGTTTGTGTGCAGCTACTGAAGAGCCTGCAGTTACAATCTGTCTTGTCTCCTTTTGTGGGGCCCAGTTGCCTGTCATTGAACAAATTATTGTGATTTTTGGTTCCTTTTTGTCTCCACATAACCGCCAGTGGTATTGTGAGCCTTCAAAGCGAGCTGTTAGTATGGCTTTTTATGACAGGATGGAGTCTGCTCCAGGGCTAGTAAGGTCTTTTCTTCCTTGCAAGATTTGTTGTATTATTATGGCACACTTTAAATTTTTACCTTAAATATTTATAGCCTATCTAGACATGTGTACACGATCTGAAAGATGCAAGAGGAAGGCAGGTGAGAGGAGTACCCAGAGCATTATCTGTGTTTTCAGACACATAGATCAGCCTGTTCAGGTTCTGCATATCTGGTTTTTCTTTTTCCGTGTTCTCCCCACATTTTGTGTGGCTTCTCTATTGGTGTACGTATAGCAAATGCTTCCTTACTTTTCTGTTTCTTCCCTTTTTCTTCTGTGGCACAAGGAAAAAAGTGCTCAGGCTTCTGAGGAGCTGGATTAAACACATGAATATGACAAAATCACTTGTCACCTCTGTCAGCCTGGAATGGGTTTTGGCCTCCTGGTCACAGACCGGGCATGTGTTATTCATGAGCCAAAGAATTCTTTCATACTCTCTGCATTTCTACTGACTGCTAATTCCCTAAGTTTCAGAACAGGAATGGTTTGGCTAAGGAGGCAGGACGCAAGGGTTGAATTGCAAATTCTGCCTGCATGCAAAGATAACGATATCTATCTGGTCACTGAAGCATGTACCTGTGATCTTGGTGTTCGAGCTCTTGCTGGGGGCTCAGATGGAGTTAGATAATTGCAATAAACCTTCAGAAATTGTTAGCTTTTCAAGGAGTTTCAGGTGAAAAGTATTTAAAATTGGTTTGGGTTTTTTTCTTACTGGAAAAAGTGTAGTTCAGGTTGTCATTAAATTTGAAGAAGGCGTGAATCCAGGTGCTTCTTCCCTTCTCTGAACCACATTTTGGAGCTTCTTTAGCAGTCTTGCCTCCACAAGGGATGGGGATTTCTGTGTGTATCTCCACAAATGGATTTGTTGGTTGTGTATGTTTATATTGGTCTGGAGATAAATTCAGTCATCTTCATGCCAACGTTTCTCAGTGAATTATTGGCAAAAGAACAGTTCACTGTGGACTAGTTTTATCTTGTTGAGGCTCAGCCTGTCATTAATCCATCATCTTTATTAAACAAAAAATGCTGGGAAGAGCAAAATGAAAGATAAGGCTGTTTGCCTTAAAAGTGATGTAGTCCCATGGGGGAATAAAGATGATGTTGCACTGTCAGCTTAAAACAGTGCAGTCATTAAAAAAAATGTTTAAACTCATTTACTCATGATTCATTCTAGGGCAACCTGCTGTTAAATGTGGGCAATTGAGTTGGGATGACTTCATGGGTGCTGTATTTGCTTTCCAATAAATCCAGGCAAGGATAAGCTATTAATTCAAACCCAGAAATAGAAAATGTACAAATTCATATTAAAAGAGTCTTTTTAATGGGAATTGTTATCAAGCTTTCAGGCATTAGGCAGAGGAGGGAAGCCTGTATAGATATATTGTGTAAGACAATTGTTTTTCATGGTAGATTTTCATGGTCTACCAAGGTGTGCTTAAAGCTTTTTGTTCTGTGCTAGCAAATACAACGAGAGAACTGAATTTATGCAGAAGGGTGAAATTTTGTTTCCATTACTATGAACGTGATCTCATTGATTTGACAAATTGAGTAGGAAAGGCCTGCTTCTAATAATGGCCTCTCATCTCTTGCTATAAACTTTGTAAGATTAACTTTTTTCTTTTTAAATTACTGGAAAGCAGACTGTCTTGATTGCTAATGAAATGCAATACCATGCTGCCTTGTTCTTATTCAAGCTTTACCCTCCAGGAGTCAGAACAACTATAACCTGAGACCAGGCTTTAAATTTCATTTAAAACTCTATTGGGAAGAATTATATTGATGTAAAAGAAGACATTTCTGCAAAATTGTAGGCTGTTACCAGTTAAATTAATTGTGAGTGGAGAACAGCAGTTTAAAGAATCCATCTCTTTTCTTTAAATGGACTTCAAATATATCTGTAGTTCTGTTTCAAAACTACCTGTAGTGTAACACAGTCTAGTGAGGAATAAAATCCCTGCAGAGAGATTTGTGAGAATCTGCAGCAAATCAAGACCATCTGTATTACAATATTCCTATTTTCTCCTGAGAGGTCTCTCCCAGGAAAACCTGCACTTTGTCATGTTGGTTGTCACTGGAACACACATGGCAGTAGATTCATCTTTATTAAGAACAAAATGCCACCCCAAAATCGAGTTTCAGTAACTCTGAAGGCAAAGTGGGGTTGTTTGGTTATACTGGGGAAGGGAGAGGGATTTGAGATTTCCACAATTCCCATCTGTTAAAAGGGGAGCTGTGGCTGAAGGACTCTCAGGCTGCACTGGACAAGTTCCAGAGGAATGTATTTGAAGTAGGACCTGATCTTTCAGCTGTTTTCTCTTCTCAGTCACTAACAAACCAGCACTAACCTCACCCAGGTGCCCTCAGATCTCATGTATCTCCTCTCAGGAGTTACCTAAATTAGGCTGTGCTGAGAATTTTGAGGTGTTTTTTACAATGTATTTCATAGGGGAGACATGGGGGAACAGGAGAAAATGGATTCCTTCCTCATTTGCATTTAAATCTTTAGCCTAAAACCCGGTCTGAAAAAATTAACAGCACAGATTCAAAAATTAATTTACATTTCTTTCTTTAAATCTATAGTTTACAAAAATATTTTCAAAACTTTAATTACTCTGCTTGGTGTAGTTCGTACCTTCCATATTTGCCATAATTTGTAAAACTGGGAATATTGGATATTGGGACAGTCATTAGAATTTCTGGAAGTCTGTCTTCCCCCTTGAATTTGAACTTAAGAATGACTTTGTCACTCTTTTCTCTCAAAATCTAGTTTTATCCAGTTAATTTACAGTTTTTTTTTCCCTGGGCTTTCAGCTCTGACAGATGTCCCTAAATGCAATTGAGATCTAAGTGGTTATCCAAAACATTTGGTGGTGAGAGCTGAAATATCTGTATCAATCTGGCTTCTGTTTTTTGTTTCTTCTCATGTACAATAATTTGTCATTTACCCACAAGTTTTTTTCCAAATTATTGAAAAAAATGAGGCCAACTTTAAGCTAAGTCAGCTCACTGTAAAGTATTTTAACATCTGTGATTATAACATTGTAGGTCATCACATATTTGTTCAACTGCTAAAAAGGTTGTGTCCATATTTTCAAATCTTAACAGTTAGGAGCAGTTTGAATTAAGAAATTCTATTAATTACATGAAGTTTGTCTTCATACAATTAATAGAATATTATAATTTGTCTGTAAATTGCCTTTCTTGTTGGTGTAAGTGAGCAATGTAACAAAGGTACATTAACAAGACTTAGGAATTTTATGTTTTCTGTAAGATTTTTCGGTATTTTCTTGTGCTACAGTTGTGCGAATAAAAAACTGCTGAAGTTGGTGTGTTTACATCTCCAAAAAACTGCTGAAGTTGGTGTGTTTACATCTCCATTTGTTTGGGGTTTCACATCTCGAGGGGCCCCCACTGTTAGAGGAGATGGATTTGGGGTTTGCTGCTCTTAGAGGAGTGCGCAGTGACCCACTGGGTGATAGGTGGTGGATGTGACTTTTTTGTTTGAAAACTCATATTTTCAAAGTAATTTGTAGTGTCTTGTAGACTGTACAGAAAGTCTTTTGTGCTGCCTTGCCAAACCCCAGGGTTAATAGATACCAAGTTAATGTTTAGAGTGATGTTGCAAATGGGAAGCATTATTTAAATTTTAGGGGAGTATTAGCAGCAACAAAGGAGGGGTCAGCTTATTTTCTTTGACTTCCCTGGAGCTTTGGTTTAATCCATCCCAGTGACCCCATGTTAGCCATGTGTGGGTGAGTGGTTTCCTGTGTAACAGTGCTGCTTCACACTGAATATTGTCAGCATCACAAAGAGCAAGCAGCTCCAAATGAGGACATAATTTAGTAGCACTGTGTGTGTCATGCAGTGGCTGCTGCTTGATTCGTTTCCTGGGCTCTCATGCTGTCCTGAGAGCTCAGCCTCACTTCCAGGGCCTTTGCAGCGTGCAGTTTGTTGAGGATAGAAATCCATATTTAAAAGGAGACAATGAGAGAGACAAAGTAACCCTGCAGTCCAAGCAGCAAAGATTTAATAGTGGAGAACATTGTGCTTGAGATAAAGAGCCAGCTCACCTGCACTGAGTGCTTAAGGACTAAACATAACAGTAGAGAGCAATCTCAGAAAAAATAGTTGTGCTCCATACAAGGCATAAACAGTTGTTTTAATGCAAATGGTCTAACTGGTGTGCTCCTGCTTTCAGGCCATGAATATACTGGTTCCCTTCATGTTTAAATATGCAGTGGACAACCTCAACCAGGTATCTGGGAACGTGCTCAACCTCGGCGATGCCCCAAGCACTGTGGCTACCCTGGCAACTGCTGTTCTCGTGGGCTGTGAGTGTATTCCCAAACTGGGGATGGGACTTAAGGGTCTGCAGTGAGGGAGGGGCTCAGCAGAGCTCCTGACTGTTGCACTGCTGAGCATCATAGCTGGTTGTGAATCACAGAATTATGGAGTGGTTTGGGCTGGAAGGGACCTTAAAGGTCATCCATGGGCAAGGACAACTTCCACTATCCCAGGGAGCTCCAAGCCCTGTCCAGCCTGGCCTTGGACAGCTTCTCTGGGCACCCTGTGCCAGGGCCTCCCCACCCTCCCAGGGAACAATTCCTTCCCAATATCCCATCCATCCCTGCCCTCTGGCAGTGGGAAGCCATTCCCTGTGTCCTGTCCCTCCATCCCTTGTCCCCAGTCCCTCTCCAGCTCTCCTGGAGCCCCTTTAGGCACTGGAAGGGGCTCTAAGGTTTGCCTGGAGCCTTCTCTTCTCCAGGTGAGCACCCCCAGCTCTCCCAGCCTGGCTCCAGAGCAGAGGGGCTCCAGCCCTCAGTGTGTTGTAACTAGTGCACAGTTACTGTGTTGATGTCTGTTCCCAATATTCTCTGACCTTGCTTCTGGTATTCCAATTAAAAAATGAAATAATGCTTATAGAAATTATTCTTGATTATAAATCCTTCCCTTTCTTATAACCAGCTCCAAAAGAAACTGATTTAAATGCGTGCACAATGGTTTATAAATGAAAAATTGCATAAAGCTTGGGCCAATTAAGTATAAATTACCTTTGAACTAAAATTGTTGAAAATATATAAAGAATGAGTCTAGTGTAATTTCATGCATGAAGGGAAGTTGAAAATATAATTATTTTCATTTTGTAAACTTTTTCATCCCTTTTTAGATGGTATCTCAAGAGCTGGGGCAGCGTTATTTAATGAAGCGAGAAATGCAGTATTTGGGAAAGTAGCTCAAAATTCAATCAGGAGGATAGCCAAGAATGTTTTCCTGCACCTTCACAACCTGGATCTGGCCTTCCATCTAAGTAGGCAAACAGGAGCACTGTCAAAAACCATCGACAGAGGCACGAGGGGCATCAGTTTTGTTCTTAGTGCTTTGGTGTTTAATCTGGGACCTACAATGTTTGAAGTGGCTCTGGTCAGTGGAATTCTGGTAAGTGTGGTTTAGTCATCATTGGAATTGCCTCACTTAGGAATAATGCTCTTACCAAAGTCTACTGAGTACTAATAACAATAATTGAATTTACAGGGTGAAAGCAACTACTGTAAAAGAGAGCAATCCGTAATTTTCAAATGTCAGTTGCTTTAAATCAGCCTATTTGAAATTATTTGCACGTTTAAAACCTCTCTTCAGCCAGTTGTATTCATGTGGACAGTTTTTAATGTTTTTCTTCAGAACTATTGAAAAAACAAAATTAGAAAAGTAAACTGTGCACACAAGTGTCAAATATAGTAAGGAAAAAGAATATAAATGTCCAGGAATGTTGTGGTTTAGTGTGTTCAGGGTAGAGAAGGGGGTGATAATTGGCTCTTTCCTGAATGCTGATCTGAACTTATCCAGAACTTAAAAGCGAAAATTAGCTTTTGGAAAATAGGCTTCTCCTGGCAGGCTTTAAGCTTTTAATACCCTGAAATTTAAACTTCTATAAAATAAATCACACTTCCTATTTTTGAAGTTAGGATCTTTGGGTATTATTTGGGAGCAAAAATCTAAATCTTGATTCTGTATCTTAGACTAAATTAAAAACAAGAACTTTGTTTTGTTTATTGGCCTTTTTAGAAGGACTTAAGTTTGACCGGAACAGTGAAATGCCTGTTGATGTTGGGTTACATTTTCTAAGCAGTGGAAGTTGCAGACCAGGCTGGCTGTCAGCCAACCCTCCTTAGGGCTCTTCTCTCCTGATGTGCCCTGAAATACAGAAAACGCTTCCTAAGTTGTTTTGCAAGGCCATTTATTTCTTCTTCTACAGTCTTCGGCTTTCTTTCAAAATCCGCTCAAAAAGCGTAGAAACAAATGCTTATTTGTGAAAACAGCACAAGCATCAGCAGCATTTATGTTTTATAATGTGAAAAATAACTTTGTAGTATTATACACACCAGCTCTTGGTTATCCAATCTTTTTATCTAAATCCTTCTTGCTGCTTTCCTTTTGAGTTTAAGCCTTTATTTCGCCTTAAGCTGTTCAGAGCAGGGATTGTGTTGGGAGGGACCATCATTTCTTGTCTTAAAATTAGGATAGCTTAGCTGGAGACAACAGTGAAGTTTTGAAGATGATGATGATTCTTTTTTTTCCATTTGATTTTAAATCTTCCAGTATTACAAATGCGGTGCCGAGTTTGCTTTGGTCACTCTGGGGACTCTGGGAGCCTATGCAGCGTTCACGATAGGAATTACACAGTGGAGGTAAGGCAGGCCCTGCCCTCACATTCATCAGGCTGCTCTGGTGCCTCAGCTTGAACTCCTGACTGGATCAAATCTTCCTTTCCCAGGACTAAGTTTCGGATAGAAATGAACAAAGCTGATAACGATGCCGGTAACGCTGCCATTGACTCGCTCCTGAATTATGAGACTGTGAAGGTAAGGCCAGTCTTTACTACCAGGCTCTTTGTCTTGCTTCTGTCAGCCTTAGGGAAGTGAGTCATAAGATTCATCTTTTATAGGGCTGCATATTTGGAGCAATAGCATATTTTTAAGCATTATTCATTTGAAGAGTACTGCGTGGCATTGACAGAGTAGCAGGAAGGTTGTTAGGGGGGCTGGAAAAATCTCTTTGCTAATAAAGAGTGAGACGTTTCTTTCATGGCTGAATCACCTTGACCATCAATTTCTGCAAAGAGTAAACTTAGTTGTGAAGAGGAGGTTTAGGTTGGATATTGGGGAAAGGTTCCTCACCCAGAGGGTGCTGGGCACTGAGCAGGCTCCCAGGGAATGGGCACAGCCCCAAGGCTGCCAGAGCTCCAAGAGTGTTTGGACAACACTTTCAGGCACAGGGTGGGATTGTTGGGGTGTCCTGGGCAGGAGCTGGACTTGGATGATCCTTATGGGTCCCTTCCAAGTCAGGATATTCTGTGATTTCTTTCCTTTAGTCCCTAGAACTGTCAGAGAGGAGCTCTGTGTGTGTCAGTGCACATAGGCTGTTCATACTGGATTTTGTAGCCACTTAAACAGTCTAACATGCTTGACACTGTCACATTTACAATTTGTGTCTCTATTGTAGTATTTCAATAATGAAAAATACGAAGCCCAACGGTATGATGAGTTCCTGAAGATCTATGAGAAAGCCTCCCTGAAGACTACCTCTACTTTAGCTCTCCTCAACTTTGGCCAGAGCGCTATATTTAGCGTCGGTTTAACAGCCATCATGGTGCTCGCCAGCCAGGGCATTCTTGCAGGTAACTCAGCTGTCTGTAAGCCTAAAATGAGTGTCCTTTACCTCAGTCATCCATAGCAGAGGTGTTAGTTTTAATTAACTGAGGGTTGATGTGATCGTTCATTTTGAGAGGTTTTGCTTGAGAGTTTCTTGCTTAGGTTTTGTCTATTTCTGCCTCTTGGAGTATTATTAATTCCATTATCTCTCTCTCTCTCTCTCTCAATGACTCTCTCAATCATACTATGATTTTATCAAAAACATTTTAAAAGTTTAGCACTTAAAGAAAGATCCCAAGAAAATGTCACTTCAGGAAGTTTTTCTTGAAGGTTTTTGAAAGGCACTTGTATAGATACAAATATTTCTGTGGATCTTCTACAAAGATCCTTTCTTTTTGCTGTTCTCCCTTCCCATGTTGGCAAGACTCAGTGTATATATACCCCTGTGCTTTGTCTCCAGTAGTTTTGTTACCAATAATTCAGTTTCCTTACATTAATAACAGCGCATTATTAAAAGAATTGCTTCTCTCTGTTCTATACTTGTCTAATTTACTACATAAAGTAAAGCCTGCTTGATTAGGAAGACACAGTACGAGCTTCAAACAGGATTGGGATAAAGATCTGCTAAAGCAAGGTGGTTTTAGAGTAAAAATAATGATGCTTTAAAGACTGTTAACATCCAGAAGTGTTTGAAGGGCAGACCTTTATACCATGTGCTCTTTCTTGCATCTGCTTTGGCCTTTTTAAAGATGCCAGGGCAGGGAAGGGTTACACTGAACAAATCAGTCTGTAGGTGCAGTTTATGGCTGTTCTTAGGAAGATTTAGAATAGCTTTAAGCAGGATGGTAGAAATATGGCTTTAAATCATCTTTCTGGGCCTGTTTCAGCTGAACTGACCTGGCACTTACCTTTAGCTGGTGTGTCATCCTGAGCTTTCCCTTGATCAGCCTGTTTGATACTGAGCTGCCCAGAGGTTCTCAGTGTGTTTTAGCAGCTCTGTGGTATATACAGCACGAAAGCTCTCTCTTGATCATGACAAATTCTGTCATTTGGATTTGTCTGTAATTGTACTTAAGATTGTCTTTCCTGATTTGTGCTTCCATATATTATTTCCTCCCCCTTTAACTTCCTTAGGCCTCTCTATGGATTTTACAGCCATACAATCTGATGTTGTATATGCTGCTTGCCTTGTTTGCCGGTACTATTGTATCTTTTTAAAAGTGAAATCCACACAAACGTTGCCATTCATTTCAGGCACACCTGTATAAAATCTGGGAATGGGTTCTGGGGTTTCGTTTTGCTATTTAAACATTTGGGTTTAGAAATGGGATAAAAGAAATTAGACTTGATTGACTTGATTGACTTGATCATTTAAGTCTTTTGGTGCATCCGAACAAGACAACCCTTCAAGTCTCCTTATTCTCTCACACCCCTTTTGTCTTAAGGCAGCCTTTCTGTTGGAGATCTGGTAATGGTGAATGGATTGCTGTTCCAGCTTTCTCTGCCCCTCAACTTCCTGGGAACAGTGTACAGAGAGACAAGACAAGCACTTATAGATATGAATACCTTGTTTACACTTCTCAGTGTAGATACCAAAATTAAAGTAAGTAGTAGCTTATTTTCCTAAAGTGTCTGGGTATTTAATAGGGCTGTTTGTGGCAATGCCATCATTTCACCCTGTCCTGATCTTCCAGGTTAAATGTTTATTCATGAAAGAGTTGTGTGTAAAGTTGCTGTTCTGCCTCCTCTTTAAGTGCAGTTACTGCAATAGCAGTTGATTTTTTTTCCTTGCAGAGAAGCAAAAATTCCTTCATGGAAGCTGTGTTTGTATTGAGATTTTTTTATTTAAGTATTCGTGCCTCGTGCTTGAATTTTTATTGGTAATTAATGATGCAGAATATATTGCAAAAGAAGTTATGAGGCAGAGTGTTTACAGCAGGAATTTTCACCTCCTTTGGGGAAAAGGAGGAGTAAACCAATGTCACTTGTGCAGCAAATTATGATTTATTTTCCACATATCTGAGCTGGAGTGTCTGTTTGCCTTTTTCTGAGGTGGGAAAGGGACTGTTCAGCTTGTTGAAGTGTTGGAGATAACTTCTGGGCAGCAGATAAAGTGGAATTCTTCTTTTCATAGGACAAAGAGCTGGCTCCACCCCTGCAGATCACGCCCCAGACTGCTTCCATCGCCTTTGACAATGTGCATTTCGAGTACCTGGAGGGGCAGAAAGTCCTTGCTGGAGTGTCTTTGAAGTCCCTGCAGGAAAGAAAGTGGCCATTGTTGGAGGTAGTGGGTCAGGGTGGGTAAATGGACTAAATATGCCAATCAATGCAGAATTTAGTTTCTTAAATGTGGTGCTGCTTGTGTTTGCTTTTTATTATTTTTGTTTGTACATCAATTCCGATTGGAGACTGTAAATGGCAAACCAGGATGTAACACTAACTTCAATTCTTTTCAATTCCAGGAAAAGCACCATTGTGAGGTTATTATTTCGTTTCTATGAACCTCAGAAAGGAAATATTTATGTTGCTGGACAGAACATCCAAGATGTCAGTTTGGAAAGTCTGAGAAAGGCAATAGGAGTTGTGCCTCAGGTATTCCATGTTTCCTTCTCCCCATATAGTCCATTTTAATAGTAATTCTAGTCCATTGTAACAGTAATTCTCAGTATCTGGCACTGTGGTTCGGTGAAGGACAGTCCTAATGCAGTGGTGTTGCATGGTGACTTTCAAAGGAACTAGACTTTTTCCCCCCAGGAAATATTATGTTTTTATATGCATCATCATATAGATCCAATTTCTGAAATGTGTTTAAGCCTCCCCATGAGAAACTGCCTGCAGCTTTAAGTGATTTAGCTTTATAGTTGATTACCACCCGTAATGAGTTAGCAAAGTGGTGAAAGTATGCATGACATACATATTTAGGGCACAAAATATATTAATCCCTTTTTTGGGGAAAGAAATTTCCCCAAACACTTTTACCTTCAGGCTTTGTAAAGAAAAATGTAAGCCGTTCTGTATTGATTCTTTCACGGGCTGGGGACAGTTTTGAAGCTGTTGTTCATGGTTTCTTATTTCAAATGTGCTTCCCACAAATGCAGGATGCTGTTCTCTTCCATAACACCATCTACTACAACCTGCTCTATGGCAATACAGGAGCCACAGCAGAGGAGGTGTACGCAGTGGCCAGGCTGGCAGGGATCCACGAGGCCATCCTGAGGATGCCCAATGGCTACAACACCCAGGTCGGGGAGCGAGGACTCAAGCTCTCAGGTTGGCTCACAGCTTCTTTGTATCCCTTTTGCTGCCTCAAAGTTCCGTGCAGAGTTTAGTCCTCAGGCTTGCTTTTAGCTTATTTAGCTTGTTACATGGAATCATTAAGGTTGGAGAAGATCTCCAAGATCAAGTCCAACTTTAGTCTAAATCCCACCATGCCCACTAAACCACATCACCAATACCATGCCCACCCCTTTTTGGAACACTTCCAGGGATGGTGATTCCACCACTGCCCTGGGCAGCCTGTTCCAATGCATGACCTTTCAGTGAAGAAATCCTTCCTATCATCCGACCTGAACTTCCCCTGGAACAGATTGAGGTCGTTTCCTCTCACCCTGTCCCTGTTCCCTGGGAGCAGAGCCCAACCCCCCCGGCTGCCCCCGCCTGTCAGGGAGTTGTGCAGAGCCACAAGGTCCCCCCTGAGCCTCCTTTTCTCCAGGCTGAGCCCCTTTCCCAGCTCCCTCAGCTGCTTCCTCATAGGATTTAAGTTCCAGACCCTTCCCCAGCTCCGTTCACTTCTCTGGACACCTTCCAGCACCTCAGTGTCCTTGTAGAGAGGAGCCCAAAATACCTACCTGTAGAGGCTAAATATTAATATGAAGGTCTGCAGTTTAAGGCAGCTGTAGTCTGCAAGATATTCAAAGGAATGTATTTTCAGGGGATAGTGTTAAGTGAGATTATAAGTGAGGCTGGAGGTGCATCTAAGTAAAGATGATTTTTCTCATGATCTGTTTGGGTAGTGGACTAGAACTGGGAACTTTATGTGTGCTTTGGGCCCTGCTCATGCTGAAGGGCAGGAGCAGAGGGATGCAGTGGGTGCAGACAGGTGCTGCCTGTTGCAGAGACAGCTCTGAGGGGTGGTTCTCTCTCTGCAGCTGCTGCAGTCAGGAGTCCTGGTCCCTTTGAAACAGGGGATCAGAGGGTACAGCCTGTACCCAGAATGCGTGTGCAGGAGAAAGTGTGCATGGTGCAGAAGGGGATTATGGAGAAACCTAGAAGGGAAATAAAATATGTGAAGCACAGATCTGGGTGAGGGAATAGAAGGTGCTAAATAGGTACTGGCAGAACTGAAGAGAATCGTGCTAACAATGAAAGATTTGTCTTGTGCTGCCTGTCTCCCCACACTCATAATTGCTAGAAAGAGGATTTGACTGACAATAGGTTTGAAATGTCTTGGTGTTTATAGAAGAATAAAATTGTTTCAGTTGGAGGGAACCTTCTGAAAATCACCTAGACCAACCCTTCTGCTGTGAGCAGGGGCATCTTTCACTAGATCAGGTCGCTCGAAGCCTTAACCTTATGTTGAGGTTTAGAATGGATTTTAAGAAAAATTTCTTCACCCAAATGTTTGACCAGGCTGCTCAGGGCAGCGGTGGAGTCCTCAGGCCTGCAGGGATTTAACAGCCATGTGGATGTGGCACTTGGGGACATGGGTCAGTGGTGGCCTTGACAGTGCTGGGGGAACAGTTGGACTCCATGGTCTTGTGGGGCTTTTCCAACCTGGGTGATTCCATGTCCCTTTCTAAGTCTGGAGCATTTTGTGGGGGTATATTGGAGTTTCCTTCTGACCTCGAGACTCCTGTAATGGAGCCTTTCTGAAAATGGCTTCTTGCCTTTCCTCCATCCTTCAGTTTGTGCTGCCACTGGGATGGTCAGAAGCATCCACCAGCCAGTGCTTCCACAAAGGTGTTGTTTAGATAGGGAAAGGAGTTGTGTTCTTTTCCTGCTTTGTTTGTATTTAAAAAAGAAAGAGTATGTCACATACTCAGGAGAAAGACAATGGGATTCTTTTGAGCTCTGAGTGGGCGTCTGCCACTGAAATAAAAGCTTCAGTTTCCTATTTTCAACAATTAGATGAGTATTGCCAAATACCAGTAGTAAACAAGCTTCAGGAATGTGTGGAGCCAAGGTACAGGAGTCTCGGGCCAGTGCTCTCAGAAATGGCATCATTGTTCAAAGAATTGGAGATATCAAATGGAAAGCTCTGAGTTCCTTCAGTTGCTCTGTAAAAAAGTTACTGCTAATTGGAATCTGTAGTTTTCTCAATAGTAGATTGGCTCCCTAAATTCTTACAAAGATTAATTTCAGAATCAGTTTGTTGGGCTTTTTTAGGCTGGGTGAGGCTTCTTCAAGTCTAAGGAGAACACAAAGTCCTGATTTGTTCTGTTATTTTGTGGCAGAAATAGGGGGAGTAAAAGCTGTGTGAATTGAAGCGGTTCTCTTTAAAATCCAGGGGTTTACGTGCACGATGGAAAAACGAGGTTTTAGCTGCAATGACAGCTTTACCAATTTAAATGGTGAAGTAGCATTTCGTGCAGTTCTTACTGTTCTCAAGGATGGATTCATCAAGAATAAAGAATGAAAAACAAGTTGTTTGGGTTGTTCCAAGTAGAACCCACATCAGTGTTGTCTGATAGATGTGTAATAGGCAGAGCTGCAACAGCCCCAAATCCCTGACTTTGTGAATGGAACAGTTACTGTGCTGCTGCCCTGAGTGTGAATGGGGAACAACATGAGACGAGTGGATCTGCTGCAAATATAAGGGATTTGGTTGCAGAAATATGTCTTTCAACTGTGAGTTTTGAAGATGCTGTGTAGGGGAGGGAGGGAGGGAGAGCACACTAAAATAGACTGAGTAAATCGTACAGTTCTAATTGCTCCTGAGTTCTGCCAAAGACAGTTTGAAATGTGAACTGCAGCATTACCACCAGCCTTTTAAATGGTTTATGAAAGCATGTTCCCTCCTGATAGGAATGGAACATTAACAAGAATATAATGGTATTAAATGGAATGTTTTGAAGTCTTGAGTAAAACAAAGGAGGACAAGTGCACAAATGTGACGTGTTTGCATCGCGTACCAAATGTTTAGCAGATTTTAAGTTCTCAAATGCACCTGTTTTCCTGTCTGTAAAACTTGCCCTGAGTTATTCTTGAGTAGATGTTGGCTGTAAGAATTGTTAAGGAAGGAAACTAGTCTGAAACTGGGTTATATCAGAAACCACCAGGCTGTAGATTGCAGGCTGAAGGTGGTTTTCAGTACCATATTAACTGTTCTTGAATGAAATTTGCCATTATGGGGTGGGAAGTTGGATGAATATCAAGGAGAGACCTGAAGGACACAATGTGGGAGCAAAATGCCTGAAATCCAATACAGCATGGACAGAGCAGTGGTGAGAGAAAACAGGATTTGTGTGTGCAGAGTTGCTGGATGGAGCAGAGCTTAGTCCAGGTAAATGGGCTCCTACTCCCAGGTGTACAGAGTGAGTAACTGTACAGCGTTGTTACTCAGCTGTGTGAGACTCTTGCCTTGGAGCAGATACAAAATAGTTCTCTATCCTTTTCCAAAAGGATGAGCAATCTTGAATCACTAAATTTACCAGGGAGCAGGAACTTGTGTGCTATCTTATGTAACATGTCAGACATTTGTCAGCAGTAACTATGATGTCTATTAAAAAAAGGAAATAAACCAAGAACCAACCCTCAAAAATCATGTCTGCTGTTGAATTTAGATTATCACAATTGTAACTTAATCTTTTTTTCTTTTCTTTCCTCTTTCCCTCTCATTCAGGAGGAGAAAAGCAAAGAGTTGCAATTGCTAGAGCAATGTTAAAGGAGCCACATATTTTTCTCTATGATGAGGCCACATCATCTTTAGATTCAATTACAGAAGAGGTAAATTGGGATAAAAAATTCTAAAATTTAAGTGGTGCAATGATGTCTGATTCTGATGCTTTTCCATGTTCTTTTCCTCTCAGAAAGAATTCTGTTCTTTTTCAAGTGTTTTCTCAGCATTATTAAGAGATGCTGTGTCTAAGCTGTTGTCCTAAAGAGCAGAGCAGACATGCTCAGTCCATCTACCTGGAGATAGTGAGGGATATCAGCTGTCTCTGGGATATTTTCTGTGGAAATCTGGAAGTCCCATTCACCTTGACACATTCATCCCTTGAAACTGGTGCCAATACCTCAGGTGGCCATGAAGTGTGCAGCTTTCCAATCCACTTTAGAAGGTGTTTAGATGCCATCTAGCATCCATCAAAAAAGCTTTCTAAGTAGTTGGGACACAGTGCAGGACAAACCCCCCCTTGTTTGTTGTGCAGCAGATGCACATGAGGTAGGTGTGACCTGCAGTGCTGGCATTCATTTGTGTTCATTGCACAGGAAGGGCTGTGACATGGATGTGGTGACACTGTGACAGGAGCTGCATCAGGCTTCATAACAACATCTTTGCTTAAGCACAAAACTCTCAGCACCAGCAGTAATTTCCCAAACTAATGTCATCAAAAATGAGCTAAGCTACGGCTCTGTTCACTTATGCAGATTATTGAGTGAATTTATTGACCTGTAATCACTAAATTACTTTCATTTTCCAGATGCAAAGAAACCAGAGTATGAACTGTACATCCATATAGCACAGCACTGAAATGTAGCACAGCTTCCTCATGGACTAGAAATGTCCACATCACACTCAGTTCTCGGATTCTTCCTCTCCTGTTTTGCTGTATCTGTGCAAGAGTCATAAGCAAAGCTGAAAGTTTCACAGTAGAAATGCACTTGGAAGACAGCAAATGAAAATGAGGCTTTTCCACAAGTGTATGCCTGGGAATGGAAATGTTTTCTGACAAAAATTTGCAGGGAAATAAAAGTGGACACTTCACTTATGGCAGTGAGGGCACAAATTCCCAGTCAGTGCTCCTTGCAGAGGGATGTGGTTTGCAAGGTGGCATAGAGCTCACAAAGGAAACACTGGATAGATAGACAGATAGGTAGGTAGATAGATAGATAGATAATTCCCAGAATTGCTCTTTGTTCCACATTGGCATAATACTGAGAGGGATTTTTTTTCTTTAACTTTCATTGGAAAGCATTATTATTACGACCATGAGGAGTTCTTATTTTCAGATGCCTTTACTTCTGTTTGCTGCTTGTGTAGCATGGCTCCGTGGGGAAGTTTTCCCTGAAATGAAGTGACACTTTTCTTCCTTTGTCCCTGGGGATAGCTGTGTTTTTCTGTGAATACAAGCTTTTTTTTTCAGTTTGAGGCTTTAGCAAAACCACAGATATTTCATGTTTGGAACACTTCTGTTTCTCCTGTATGTACTCGTGGCTGTTTGTTATTGGGAAGCTGTAGCAGTACCAGAGATGTTTCTCAAAACTTACTTACAGTAATTTGCATATTTCCAGCAGCATTTTATTTCTCCTCATCCCACTCAGGAGCGTGTAAGAGTTTGTGTCTATTCCAATCTTGCAGAACATTCTCAAAGCCATGAGGGACATGGTGAAGCACCGGACGTCGATTTTCATTGCCCACAGGTTGTCCACGGTGGTGGATGCAGATGAGATCATCGTGCTGGATCAGGTGAGGGCTCACCTGGTGCTGTGTGACTTTCACATCCCAGCAGGGTTTGGTTTAGGGACTCTGTGTGTCCAGTTTGAATTATTACACTCCCACCAAGCTGCTGGAAGTTTTTTCTTTAGAAATAAACCTTGTTTGAAAATTCCAGCCCAAACTTGGCATGTGTGACTCTCTTGTACGTTGTTATTTGTATGCCTTACTGTTGCATGTTTTTAATCTAATTTTTTGCATGCTTCTGTCAGACGAAGTTTCCTAATGTGTTCCCCCAATTTATGCTTCACTCTCATGGCTCAGTGAGTGTCTATTTTTCACATACATCCATTTTTTCCTCTCGGTGGAAAGAGAGAGGACAGCATGTTCTGTTTCCCTGCAGATAGAACGATTGCAGGATTGTTCAACCTAATTATGCTAAAAATCTGAGCACCATTCTCTGTTGTACCTGTAGAAAAGTGTGATTATTCCCTTTCTGTAGGCTTCTCTTCTAAGAAAAAACCAACATGTTTCAACATTTGGTTCCCTAATATCAGTGTTGAGCTGTTACCTCACACTCATCCAAAGTCCAGTTTTTTCTTTATTACCCATATCTGGCAAGAGATTTAAAATAAACAAATGTACTTATGATAACTTCAGCATTATCAGTTGAAAAAATAATTATGAAAGTACAGTGCTCTAATCTGCTGATAATAGATGTTAAATTTATCTCTGCATTCATTTTTATCAGTTGCTATTTATAAGCTTGTGCTCATAGGTGTATTTAGGGACTTAAAATACACATCTAAAAGTAAATAAATTATTCTTACACTACATTCAATGATTTCATGGACAATTAGAAAAATATCTTACGAAATGGTGACATTTGCTACACAAAACTCAGCTTTATAGGAATCTCAGGATGAAGTAGTGGAATAAATCACTTGCAATGTTCCATGGAGTCTTTATTTGGTTTTGATCTGCTTTGTTTTTTCAGCTTTTGCTGAAAAATCCTCTCCTAAGGTGTATCCTTTCTACAAGTGCACGTTAAAACATCTCGCAAGCATTTTGTAACGTGTCACAAGGCAATCGGCAGCTTTTTGTTTTCCATGCAAGTTTTCACAGCTTCCTAAGAGTGTGTTTTGTGTTGTAGTGTAACTGTTAAATTAAAAATAAAAGCACAGCCTCGAACTGTGAAGGAGCCAGGGTGCTCCCTTTCCTGAAGGATGGGATTGAGGATGAGGGAGGCAGCGCATCCCCGCTGCCTTGCCGAGGCAGCGCTGACGTGTGCCGCTGTCATCCCAGCGGGATTGATGTGTTAGCAGCTGGATAAATAAGGCTCAGGAGCAGGGATGAGACAGGATGATTGTGGCTGGTTTTGCTTAGCAATGGTAATCACGGAATCACAATTCCAGCACCTTTGCCGAGGTAAAATCAGAATCATTCCTGAGTGAGTAAATGTTGGAGTAATAATACAGATCCTGATGCTGTGGAGCTGAGCAGAGAAGTCCCATTTTTGAGGATTGGTCAAGAGTTATTAAAAGAAAGCCATAATTCAAAAGCCTGGTCTCTACTCCAAATTAATCACTTAAAGGATTTAAATAAATTCTGCAGTTCTGTTGATCAAGTGTATGTTTGTTCAGATTCCACTGGCACAACTACTAATAGAAGTGCCAAGACCCAAATTTTTTCCCCACATGTCCATCAGCAGGTGTCACAAAGAGGTAGATTTAATTGTAGATCAGAATTTAGAACTAATATTAAAGCCATGTGGTTGTCTGTATAATGCTGTCCTTTCCCAGAAGGAAGAGTAGCTGGAGAATGAATATATTAGTTTAATTTGAAGTCAGTGAAAGTGTCTCTGAAAGTAAAAAGATTAGTTTGGTTTTTTGAAGAGTGGTGGTGTTTCTCTGTCTGAGTTCTCATGGAATTCTCCTCTCCAACTCTTCTTTCCATGCTGATAGTCAATAAATCATGTCTGCTCCTGAGAACAGCCCAGAGAACTGAACTGCTCACACGATTTTTGTGGTGGTGATTGCAGTGACACAAGCTACAGAGCACCCATAAAAGCACAGTTTACACTAATTGTTTTCAGGATTTGATCTTAGATGTGCTTTGCTTGTCTAATACAAACCCCTCTCTGTTTGCTCTTCTCTTCTAGCTTCTTCATGTGTGTTTGTTACCGAGCAAAGACAAATACGTGTTTGTTTTGGTACATTCGTGTGATCTTTGCAGGAGTAGTTGAACACCTTGCTCCTCATATAGAGGTCCACATTTACTTTAAGTAACTCCTCCAGTTTAAATAGTAAAACTTTCCATGCTGGTGGACTTCAGATTTTGTCCAGGTGGACAAAATGCACCTGCAGTCTGAGACGAGCACAGCTCCTTGTTTTCAGCTGGCAGTGCCCACACAAGTGAGTGCGCTGTGCATTCAGTCTTTCCTTGCTGTCTCAAGCTCCTTCTCATTAATAACTGCTCTAATCCATCCTGTGAACCTGTGGTCCATAGGCTGGCATGTTCCTAAGGATCTGGTGATACGGATTCCTGACTTACTGCCCTTGTTTTGCAGGGTAAAGTTGCAGAACGTGGCAGGCACGCAGAGCTCCTGGCGAATCCCAGCAATCTCTACTATGAGATGTGGCACACGCAGAGCAGCAAAGTGCTCCACAGTCACAACCATCCAAACTGGGAGGAGAGAAGTAACCAGACATCCAAAGAGGAGGAAAGGAAGAAGCTAGAAGAAGAAATTATCAACAGTGTGAAAGGCTGTGGGAACTGTTCATGCTGAGTATGATCCTGGATCTTGTATAGCAGGTTAAAAATGCACAAGAATACAGTGAAATGCAGCTCTTGTTTTTAAGTCAGCATTCAAAAACTTCTGGGTTTTGCAGTTTTTGGATTTTACAGTTTCACAGAGGGACATAATTTCAACCAAAGGAGTTCTATTTTTGCATCTTTAGGAATCTCTAATATTCAGTGGCATCTGCAAGAGCTGAGCCTTTTCAAAAACTTCAAACTTCCCAACCAAGAGTGTAATTTATGGCAATTTTTTAGGCATTGGTAAATTCTCCTGGTAGTCGCTTGATGTGGATTATTAAATTGTAAACAGACTTGTCCTTGATTTACATTATTTCTTATCACTGATGGTTGATAAATACGTCATGTTTTAATTGTAATTGGGCTAATTTGAACTCATTTGCTAGTGAGGAAGATGCCTTTTAAATTCTTCAGTGGTGTTCTGGTTTAAAATATTCTTCCTTGCAGGGAGTAAGAACAGCCTCAACAAAATATTAAGCATCTAGTAGCAAACTAAATATTGGAATTACCCCTGTCACCTTTCATACAGCACTATCAGGAAATGGATTGGTATTATTCTAAAGGAAAACTAACAGTATTTTTAAGTGAAAAATGAACAAATCCAAGTTCAGGATTCTGTATCCTCAGCATCTGCTGTAGTAGTCAAAGCAGAATGCAGTCGCTCTTTCTAGTTCAGTCATGGTCTTAGGGAGCAATTAAGATTCAATAAAGACTTCTATAAATTTCTATTATCTCATTAATGTATGAGAAAATGACCTGGATAATGCTGAAAGCGTTGCTATAATAATCTCCTCATTTCAGCAGCCAAAACTTTCCAGTGGGAGGAAACCTCAGTCTTTGGGATCTGCAGGACACTGTGGGTGTGTGGGGTTTGGGTGGGGGGGCTGCAGGGGTCACTGCTGTGAGAAGGTGCCAGAAACTTCCTGTGTCCAACGGAGCCAAGGCCAAGCACATCAGCAACAGGACAATGCACTGCTGGGATCACGGACTTAGGAAGGGAGGAAAAGCCTTGTCAGTGTAAGGGCAACTGCAGCCAGAGAGAGGAGTGGGAACATGGGAGAGCAGCAGCCCTGCAGACACGAGGACAGGGAAGAAGGAGAGGCAGGAGGAGCTCCAGGTGCCGGAGCTGAGATTCCCTGCAGCCCTTGGGGGTCCACAGTGGAGCAGAGATCTGCCTGCAGCCTAGGAAGGAGCCCATGATGGAGCAGAGATGCACCTGCATCCTGGGAAGGAGCCTGTGATGGAGCAGAGATGCGCCTGCAGCCTGGGAAGGAGCCCGTGATGGAGCAGAGATGCACCTGCAGCCTGGGAAGGAGCTCATGATGGAGCAGAGATGCACCTGCAGCCTGGGAAGGAGCCCACGATGGAGCAGAGATGTGCCTGCAGCCTGGGAAGGAGCCCACGATGGAGCAGAGATGCACCTGCAGCCTGGGAAGGAGCCCACGATGGAGCAGAGATGTGCCTGCAGCCTGGGAAGGAGCCTGTGATGGAGCAGAGATGCACCTGCAGCCTGGGAAGGAGCCCACGATGGAGCAGAGATGTGCCTGCAGCCTGGGAAGGAGCCCACGATGGAGCAGAGATGCACCTGCAGCCTGGGAAGGAGCCTGTGATGGAGCAGAGATGTGCCTGCAGCCTGGGAAGGAGCCTGTGATGGAGCAGAGATGCACCTGCAGCCTGGGAAGGAGCCCACGATGGAGCAGGAGGAGGTTCCCAGAGGAGGCTCTGACCCTGGGGGAAGCCCACACTGGATCAGGCTCTCGGCAGGACCCCTGGAGAGACTGGAGCAGGTTTGCTGTGACCCCGTGGGGGACCCGTGCTGGAGCAGCCTATTCCTGAAGGACTGCACCCTGTGGCAACAGGACACATGGAAAAGACACACTGGGGCAGGGGAAGAGAATGAGGAAGGAGCAGCAGGGACAAGGTGATGAACTGACCACAGTCTCCATTCCCAGCCTCCTGCACCGCTTGGAAGGAGGTGGAGAATTCTGAAGTGAAGTTGAGCTTGGGAAGAAGGCAGGGATGGGAGGAAGGTGTTTTAAGATTTTGTTTCATTTTCTCATTACCCAACTCGCGCTTCTAATTCGCAGTAAATGAAGTTAATTTCCCCAAGTGGAGTCTGTTTTGCCCATGACAGTAATTGCTAAATGATCTCTCCCTGTCCCTGCCTCGTCCCACGAGCCTCTTTCATTGTGTCCTCTCCCGTGCTCAGCTGAGGAGGGCAGGGATGGAGAGGCTGGGTGGGCACCCAGCATCCAGCCAGGGTCATCCCACCACAACAGGATTGTATTTTTAGGCCTTGTCTCTCCAGGGAAATTCACCATCTCTTTAGCACGAGCTATCCTGGTGTAATGCTTCATGTTGAATTTAAGAATTAAAATCTTTCTCTTGGATGCTGAAAAATAACTTTGTTATTTCTGGGGAATTACACCGGTATAATTACACTGATATAATTACGTTTGTAAATCAGATGCAAGATTTCTCAGTGTGGGCACTAGGGAAGGGCTGAATTTGGTGCTTCTGGAAATGTAATTGCAAATAGCGTTTATTTTTTTTTGTGTTATACCCTCCCCTACAACTAAAAATAGGAACATAACTTAAAAGCAGTGGAACCTTTGCTAGTTACTTATTTTCTCTCTCTTAAAATGATGGGTGAAGAAACAACGTGGCATCAATCTCCAGTTAAAAATTATTTTAAAAGCACTTTGATTTTCATCCTTGGAGTGCAGAAGCAAAGTAAAGTCCAGTTAATGCAGTGGCAGCGCAGAATTCCAGCTTACAACCTTCCCGTTATTTTCCCTCATTGTCTCCTGACTTAGCTGCCGACAGCAGTGAGGGGACTGTAATGGTGCAGTTATCTCCCAACTGCCAGAAACAGCAAAGGTTTATTGAAAATCTTATTTATGAGGAATCTCCCTTTCCTGCATTGTGACAAACCCCAAACTATGGCTCTTCCCTCCCCATTGTGCAAGAGCTCGTTTTTGGATTTAAGCTGTGCTGTTCGTGCAGCAGGTAACAGGCAAAGGCTGTAAATAGTAGTATTTCAATCCTATGATTGTTTTCCTTTTGGCACGAGGATTAGAAATGGCTCTGGTATGAATGTGGAGGGAAAGGGGTTTTCTCAATGAAAAGTTTTCCATGTTACAGAGCTTGGACATCCCAGAAGGTCCCTACAGGGTGCACAGAATCGGGAATTGTCTGTGAAATGTCTGGGATCAAAGGCCAAGTTTGATTGTGTTTGTGAGGGGACAATTTCAGATGAAAGCTGATGGATTTTATCACTGGGGATGGACTTTGCAAGGGCTGAGAGTCTTGGGCATTACAGGTTTGGGATGAGGACAGTTTTCAGGTGGTAAATGCCAGGAATGATCAATAATTGTTTAAATCTGTAGGGTTTGATGCAGCTCTAAGGCCATTACCTGTCTCTGCCATCCTTTCGGTGCCAGTGGATGTGCTGCAGCTCTGTCCAGCTTTAAATGGAATGACAGGAGGCAACTCTGGACAAAGGCAGTTCCTAAAACAAGAGGCCAATCATACAGTAGAATATGTGTTTTAAAGAACTGCAGCGAGTTTCTGGAGATGACTGAAAACTTTCCCATGTCATGGAGTTGCTGGATAAACATTCCTGGCTTGGTGGTGGCTGTGTTGGAGTGGATTGCTGTGGAGAAGCAGCAGCAATACTGGGTGAGTCTCCTGTCTGCTGCAAAGTCAAACTTGTGCTCTTTTTTTTTTTTTTCATTTTAATTTTATCTGGAGTTTTTATTCCTGTACTGTGACTCCAAAGTGTCACCATTGAAGCAGATGCTTAAAGCAGTGAATAGGAGAGTGATGGCTTTGGAGAGACTCAGTGTAGCACACTGACCCTTAGGACAGTCTGCCTGGCATCTCTCAGAAAAGCCTTACAGTTCTCACAGAAACAGATTGATTTGGGGGCTCTCTCCCAGCCTCAGTAATTCTGCTCTGCTGCAAACTGAAACATCCCTTTTCTAAACAGCAGCTTTTCATGTTCTGGACTCGTAGATGGTTGTTTTTCAAAATTCAAGTTATCTACTCCCATTATTTTGCCTGCAATTTTAGAGTAGAAAAAGCCATTTAATTTTTTTTCTTCATTTTCTGTTTTTAGAGGAAATGTGTTTGTAGAAAATGGACGTTAAAAAGGGGCTGCTGCTTGCAGTGTGTAGTGATCTGTTAACTGTGAACTTAGGGAAATCAATCCTAATTCCCGTGTAAAAACTTTTTAGGCACAGGATATCAAGTCACAACACACAAAATTTGGGCTATTTTAACCTCCAAGTTAGGAAACTAAATGAGTGATTGGCAGGGAGGTTCTGCTTTTTCCAGGTGCATGTTCAAAGCTTAACTCCTTGCAGATGATCCCTCAGGTTATCTCAGCTCTTCTGTTCCATGGAGTAGTAGTTACCTACATCTCTCAACACTGAGACTTTGTTCAAGTTTCTTTTCAGAATGGAAATGTAAAACTGACATTGTACAGGAAGGTGATGTGTTCCAGAACAACACAGACAGCTTGGTTGAGATGAGATTGTGTAACCCTTCCGCTGGAAGACTCCTTACCCCGACTCCTGTCCTTCATCTGTGTGTAGATAATTCTTACTAAATAAAGGATTTATCTTTGTGAATAGAAATGGCTGTGCTGTCACAACAGCTCTTCCAGCTTTGCAGCGATTCCCAGAGGAAACGGGCGCTGGTATGGAGTGTGAGTCTTACTTCAGCAATTGTTTGTGGTGCTCGGTGGTGCCAGTGGAGCAGGTAACCAGTCCCAGGGTGTGGGTTGGCAGAAGGTGACTGAATTCCAGGTGGTCCATCAGAGAGGAAAGTTCATGGATCACACCTGGGTTCTGCCCCCACTCAGCTTTCACAGCCCCTGCATTTGTGTGTGGAGCTGCAAAACCAGGTGAGGAGCTCGTGCTGGCTGCATCCCCTTGATGGGAATGAATGTGCTTGAGAGAAACCTGACTGTTTCTTGCTTTAAAACACTGTATTTTTATAAATGTAAACTCTTGACGTGTGATCAGTCAAAGCAGAGCAGTTTTAGGAATCTGCTTGAGCCCTTGACATGACATTGTAATCACTGACTGGATTTCTGCTTGCAGCTGCAGCTCATTATCAAAGTGGAATGCAGGAAATACTTTATTATTATTATTATTCACTGCACTGCACTGTATTGATCTGGGCCACAACAGCCACTGTCCTGCTGTCCCTGAGCTCTGTATGGATGGATGGATGGATGGATGGATGGATGAGAGATTCTGGAGCAGCCTGTCGTGTTCCTAGTCTGACTGGGTGAACTTCCAGCTGCTGTTTCTAAGGGTTCATTTGGTCTGCCTTTAAGTCCTGTAATGGTACTATGCAGGAGTGCTCCCCAGATGGTGCTGACATTAATGGAATGGCCACGTCATGGATGGAAGGGCAAAAGAGGTAAATTGTAGATAGATATATAATAATGTAGAGAGCAGATAGAATTCAGCTACTTTAGTGGATAAATCTGATGTCTTTATAAGAAAATCCTTAAATGGTTAGTTCTTGAAAACTATCTTTTAAATTCCTCCCAGGTGACTTTTGACCAGCTTCTGCAGATGTTGGGACACTAAACTCAGGGAATAGCCATGAGCCTTATCCAGCCTGGAAAACCAGCAGAAACCTTCAGAGAGGACTTCTCCAGAGGCAGGTCTGCAGGCTGGGCTTGGGATCTCCCTCAGATGAGAAGTGTCAGTTGTACTAAGTTGCACAGTGGATTTGTTAGTTAAAAGAAAAAGAGCCAAAATGCTTTAGTGGTGTCTTTGGACAGAATTTAAAATGGCACCCCCAAAGCTGAAAGAGCATGTAACATCTCAGCTCCCCCACATTCATTTCCAGTTTCTAATGCCCTTTATAAAATTGCTAAGCATTTTAAGTCACACCAACGTAAATTTGTAAAGCTCTTAGCCTTGTGCTGGACAGGGAAAAGGAGACAAGTTCTTCCCCTCCATTATGGAGAGGAATAAAAAGCCTGGAGCAGAATACATCAGGTGGTGGGGTGTCTTTGAGTGCCTTGTGCAGTGCTCTGCAAGTGTCAGCTGAAGATTTTCCCGGCCTTGTGCACACACCAACAAATATTTAGAAAAGTGGAGGCTGAACAGATGAAAAGTTTCCATTTTAGACTCGTTAGAGAAAATGGAACATGAAGGCCAGTGCGTAATTGGGAGAGAACCATTCAAGAACAGCTCTGGAGGAATTACAGAATGGGCCGTGAGCTTTTAAAACATGGAAATACATGTTCATGTGTTTTCACACAGAGTTGTAAAAATCTTTATTTCTTCAGTGAATTGAAAATCTTCCTGGCTTTTGAAGAAGACAGATAAAAGATTCAGCTTATTTACAATTAAAACCAGGGAATGTTCTCTGGGGAAAACAGTGTTTGCAGAATCTGTAAAAGGTGATATCGCGTGTCGATGCCGCTACTTGTGATTGCAGGAACGTAGGATATTTGGCAGGATACAAGGGAGGGGGAAGAGCACAAGGCACAAGTATTTTAGGCTGGAGTTGTTCCTTCTGCCTTGTGGAAATTGCTTCACTTCAAAGCCCACACAAGGACTGTGCTGGTAACACACACAATTTTTCCGAAGTCTACGGGGTAAAAATTAATGACCTGGTGTTGTTTTTTAAAAAAGCAATGTTTTATTTTACAGTAGTTAAATGAGGAAGAGAAATTCAGTGGTGAGCTTGGGTTAGTGGAAAAGGAAGATCTTCTCCATTCAATCCCTTCACTCCAAACTGTGAGTGCTAATCTGGGCCCTGTGTTACAGCAGCCATGTGCAGTTGGGCTTTGTGTGTGAGCTGATCTCTGCTCCTTAGGCACGACCTTACTTTGTGCCTCTTCTTCCTCCCTCTCCCCTTATTGGGGCTGTAATTCCATAATTCTCCCTAAAACGTTTCCTGTCTATAAACGGGAGGAAGCATTTGCAGCTTCTGTCTTAGGGCTGGGCTTTATCCCACATGTTCTGTGGAGAAGTGTGCTCCATAGATGTTTTATTTTGTGAAAACAAAAGGGAAACATAGAAAACTACTTTTTACTGGATGATCAGCTCTGGAAGCTGAAAAAATGTGGGTTTTGCCAATTATTTTGAGGGATTTGTTTTATTTTAATTGAAGGCCCTAAGCTTTCTAACTGTTATTTAGCCTGCTGGGAAGCAGTCAAGCTCCAGCAAATAAATGTCCGTGTGATTCCAATAGGTATCTAGAAAAGTAAATCCTCCAAATGGCTGTTTTCAGACTTGATATCAGAGTCTCTGTGGAAATTCCTTCAGTGGGATATAAGCTCACATCTAATGGCAGTCTCTGATTTAGGCCAAAGCTGCTTTACTGGCACTCGAGCCATCCTATGGAGATCCCGCTCTAGCTAAAAACCACACAGACTTTCACAGCCCATAAATCCCACGGAATACATCTCTTAAGTACTTTACTCAAAGGAATGTTAAGCTCTTTTACTAAATCTGCAAATTACAGCTATTTGACAACTCTGAGTTTACAGTCTGACAGCTCACGTCATCAGTCGGAACGGGATGAGCGGAGTCAGAGGCGGCATCGCTTGCTGCTGACTTGCAGGGATCTGGTAATAACAATCCACTGGAAAATGTTGGAAAGCTGTGACAGCCTGGGAACGGTTTGTGACATCTGTTAAACACACTTGTTTTTATTCCCACTGACTGCAGCGAGATGGGAGCGGTATTTCATGGAAAAGGAGTGGTTGTGTTCCAAAGCAGGAGCCAACAGCCTCCCTCGAGGACCCGCACCACCATCCAGGTGAATTTCTATACAAATGACCACATCCCAATACTTGAGCCAGATTAAAAAGAAGTTCTCAACAGATTGTTTCTCCCTGACTGGTAATGAAGTGAAAGCAGTGGCCTGTGAACTCTGCAAGAGCAGGAGAGGTGGGGGAGGCTGGTGAAGCCCTGGCTGCTGAGTGCTTTGGGGTGCCCAGCGCTGGAAGCGTGGGGAGTGAACACTCACTAATGGCTTCATGGTTCAGAGCAACTCAGCCCTGACTTAAACTGAAATGGGCAGTGGCAGGAGAGCTCTAAACTCACAGGTGCACCGGTGTCATCTGAGCGTAGGCAGCCTGCAACACACAGGATGCAGAAGTGTGAGCAGCCAAGGAGAAGAGCTGTGTCTTTCTAAAGAAGACTCCCTGGATGAGTTAGTTGTGCCCTATGACTGAATATGGGGTTCCTTGCAGTGCAAAAAAGTTTATGATGTTTTGTAGGCACCATCTACTTGTTTGAATACACACTTGGAACTGAAGTTCTTCCTGAACCTGTTGTAAGACCTGTGGGAGTGGTGGCACAGGAACTGAAGGCAACATTGGTTTACCAGGTAATGGCAGCACAGCCAATTCAATTCAGCCAGTGCTGCTCTTTAAAATAGGTGCAGAAAAGAACATGGCTGTAGAAAAACTGTTCTTGCTGAATCACACAACTGTTGCCAACACAGTTGTTGAATCCCAGACCCAGTTTTTGCATCACAGACTGTACAGCAGAGGTGGGCAGTGGCTGTGAGTGTGGTAATGACTACAAAGGGAAGCCCTTGGCACTGTCTGAGTGCTGAGTTGCTGTTCAGCCAGAGGTTTATCTGGAACCAATGAGAAATTGGGATCAGCCTGGCTGAGGCTGATTGAAGTGTTTGGTTACCCACTGACTAAATATCCATAAACAGAGGAAATTAAGTAATTGTTATTTAAAAAATCCAAACCCACCTAGAGGATAAAGCTTAACTTTTCCATTCTTTCCAGAGGCGTCTCCAGCAGGCTGTGTTTTTTTCCAGGGACTCCATACCTTCCCACCAGCCTTGGGGCTGACAAGGTATGGGAAACATATAATCTATAAATCCTCTATTTTGAACATCTTTTCCCACCGAAACAATTCCATGATTCCATGATTTTATAATCTATAAACTAGCTAGGACCAATTAGGGACAAGTTTGATGCAAGCAGGGTATGGTTACCTAAACCCTGGTGTTTTCATCCACTGAAAACTGAGTGTTTTATGCCTGGGAAGTGCAGAAGTGAATCTTTTCAATGTGTGTGACCTTTTCTGTGAGAGTTGCCTCAAGTCCAACGTGAACAACCTGCAGCCAAGTCCATTGGTCACACACACCTTGACAGCATCTTCTTAGTGAGGAGCAGGAACGATGTAAGGAAATGCTCACACAACTGAGAATATCTGTTTGTCCTATAGGGAAGATCTCTGAAAATGTCCAGACTTCAGCCTAGATGAATGTCCGTGGATCTCAAAATCTTGGGACTGCCATCACAAAGGGCACTATAAAAAGGTTGGAAATGGAGAGGCTGCTGCAAGTCCTGTGGATAATTGCCTGGCTCCGTGTGCCGTGTGCGGGAAGGTCACTTCACACAGGCAGTGCAATTACCTCCTGGACAAATGGAAAATGAAATTGCAACTTTGTGTGTGATTGTCAAGAAGACAACCCAAAGTACTGGCTATGAGCAGAACCTCTGCCCTCTGCGGCGCAGGGAAGCTGGTGCTGTTCTCCCTGGAAACAATGGATTTGAAAACGTCTCTGTCTTTTAAAATGTGCCCTTTCAAGGTGTCCAATGAAAGATGATGAGCTGCTAAGTGTTTACAGTGGTTTCTGCAGCTCTCAGTCTAACAGAGAAATCTCATCACCTGAGACCTCCCAGGGTGCTAGTGGGAAGCTAAAATTCAGGCTGAGTTTAAGCAGAGCCCAAGCTGACAGCAGATACAGGGCTTAACTACAGGGGATGTGATGCATTGGAGAGGGACTGAGTGGTCCTATGCTGTCAGGGTGGACTAATCACTGAATAAGTGGGGTTTTTTTTCCTTTTTATTATTCCTATTCAAATTAAGGGCAAGAAGGAAAAAAAAAAATCAGTATACCAGCACTATGTTGCCCAGAGTGTGTGGGTTTCAGAGGACACAGAGGTGCAAGTCCTGTCCTGTTGCAGGTGGAGGCAGATGAACAGCAGGTCTTCTGAAAAGCAACAAAAAAAAATTCACTGAGAGATTATGAATTCCAAATTTTTTTAAAAGCCTTGGTTGTAATCACTCAGCATATAAAAAACTCCTTTAGTTTTAACTTTACCCTTAATTTTGGGGAAGGTAGTGAGGGATGCAGGAAGTACCTTTAATTTGTACTTCCTGTCGTGTTTCTTTGTGTTGTTGAAAGCAAACATTTGGCTTAAGGAAGATTTGCACAGGTGTAAAGCTTTCCTTGTATGAATATTTAAACAAATGGGGGTCTGTCACTGAACTGCAATTTAGTCATTTTTTTATCAGGCTTTGTTGGGTTGGAAAGCATTTATTCTGTTAGGCTATAAAACAAAAGGATTTATCCTTAAAATAAATTGATCAAAAATCTCTTGTGGAAATGCTGAAGCTAAGTGGAAGGTTTCCAGAAAAATCGAGCATTATTATGATTTTTTAAAAGTGTGTGTAAAATAATCCAGTCTTCCAAAAAGATGCTTGAAGTTGTTTGGATGGAGTTGGCATCTGCCAGAGTCGAGTCACACATAAGATAACATGATTGACCATTTTTGGCATGGGATGGGCTAAATTGGCTCATCTGTTGGCTGTCAGTCTCTTCTGAATTAGATCCAACGCTTTGTAGGCACGTTTCCATCTGGTTAAGTTTAGGACTCAAGCTGTTTATATATTAAAAAAAAAAGTATTTTGTACCAATAACAATTTCTAGAAAAAGGTTTTTGCTTATGTTCCGTTTTGAAACGATTTGGTTTTCTTTCCTGGTTAAAATAACCTCCTGAAGAGTGAAAGAAGATGTGCCCATGTATTATGTTAAGACCCTTGAAACATGCAAATAAAATGGAAAGAAATTAAAATTTTTATATGTACATATTTAAATATATGTATATATGCATGCATATCACTCTGTAATATGCGACTCCTCTAAATTGGAAACCAGATTTTAAGTCTGCTAATATTTTAACCATGTGCATTAGGAAAGGAGGATGAATACATGCTGTTACACTCACATTGAGTCTTTCTAAGATTGGCCTTGCATTATTTTTATTCTGAATATTCGCCATCTGGCACCGGGAGCTGCAGTATTTAGTGCCACAAATAATAATGAAAAATATGGTAATAGCTCGTGATACTTTAACGTAAAAATATAAGACAGAGGGTATAAAGCTCTGGGCGTATGATCTTACAGCTGCCAAAGCATGTTGTTCCCTCTGCCCTTGTTTTCCATAAATGAGTCTTTGATTGGAGACAGCAGCAGTAATGGGAAAGTCATTGGTTAATGCACATTAATGAAACTGCGTTACTGGAGTTAATGAACTACAGTCCTGAAGAAAAATGAGCAGGAAAAACGCCAGGGTTTGTGCCATTGTGTTCAGGTAGCTGTGGATGCATCCAAGACACACCGGGGAAGTGTCTTTGACTCCAGATTCACCTGAGACAGAGGGGCCTCTGTCTTTTTAACATCAGACAAGCCCCATAGAAATGCCTGAACTTTAAATTAAATTGCCTTTTCTCACCCCCCATCAAAATACAATGAGGAGACTGTTGCATATTCAGCAAAGCTGTTGTTCTTGCTGCAGTTAAATTGCATAATTAGATGGGGCTTAAAGAGAGCTGAACCTCGGCGATTGTGCAGGCTGAGGCAGAGGTGAATTGCAGACCAACTCTTGGAATTTACCCTGGTGAATTGCAAATCAGCTCATGGAATATATCCAGGTGAACTGTAAACCAGCTCAGGGAACTTACTGAGGTGTTGGTGCTTCAGGAAAATAGTTCCAGGATGTTTGGGTTAAAGGCCGTGGGCATTTCCTAAACATTCCTTTCAGAGAACAGAGGAATTTACCTTTATGATTTCTGTAAGACTGGGTTTCTGTTTGAAGACTGGCCAAGCAGCTCTGGGGATGACAAGAGCTCTGTGGCCATGTTTTGTGGCTGCTCTGTTGGCATTAAAATCAACCACTTCCACCAGCTCTGCTCTGTGGGACCTCTGCTCACCACTGCAGTATCCTCTGCACTTGAAACAAGAGTGTAAAGCACAAGGTGCCTCTGGGCACAAAGAGTTTCATGTTTCCTGTAGAAAGGAAATAATTTATAGAACACTACAAGTAACAGCTCCATCCACAACAAACTGGACTTGGCTCCGTTGGTCTGTGCAGCTGCCCCAGAAGAGCCACAGTGCAATGGGAAGGATGGAAATGCGGAACAGAATTTGAGTTTCCAGCTGTTACCAAAGAGTCCTGGCCAGCCTTTTGGGCTCTGCCATCTTCACCCAGCAGTTCCAGGTGCCAGCAGCAACTGGCTTTGAGCTCTGGAATGCCCAGAAACTGCTCCTGCCCCTCTGCAGTTTATCCTCGCCCATCATGGATTTACCGCCTGTGAGAAGATCAAACCTACAGTGAATCCACAGCAGCTTTTGAGTTTGTCATGTCCTGATCCCTTTGCCTTCTCCAGGTTTTGTTCCAGCCTGTGCTCTGGCTCACTGCAAATCCACCAGGCCGTGCCTGAGACTTTTTGGTTGTTACTGGTTGCTTTTCCTCTTCCCTTTTTTTTTTTTCCTTTCTCCCCTGCTAATGCAGTCACCTCCCCTGAAGTGGCCGAGGTTGTTACTCCTGCCAAGGGAACGAGGGCACACAGAGCCTTCTGTGCACAGAGCGCTCGCCTTGGCCCAGGCACAAATGGGAGCTTTTCTTTCCTCCTGTTCAGAAGGCACCAATAATGAGGTGCTTGGCCATGGAAACCGGTAAGAGAAATGCACAATTTAAAGGAAGATTTACAATATAAAGTTGAAATGTTGGGAGGAAGGTGGGGGGAGAAAGGAAGGAATGGGCAGGGACTGATTTGGGGGGCTCAGAGCCCGCTAGCAGCACAGTTTAACAGGGCCAGGAGAGCCTCAGAGGCTGTGACTCTGCTGGAACTGTCTGACTTGAATAAGGAAGTTTTTTGCCTTGCAAGGCAGGGTTGGGTGTCTTTTTGGTGTTTGGTGGAGCAAGGAGCCTGTCAAGGAATGGAGAAGCCTGGAAACTCCTCTGGGACCCTCCTCACCTTCGGTCCTTCCACAGCTCTGTCAGGCACATTGGAAAATTGTCTTATCCCATGACAGCCTTGAGCATCTACTGGGTGTGTCTGGAACAGCAAAGAGAAGGTGTGGGCTAAACATCAGCTCTGCTCCTGCAGCTGCTCTGGTTCAGCACTCCGGGAGGGGACGCAAACAGCCAGCAACGCTGGGGGAGTCTGTCTGCAGCCAGGGGCTCAGCCTGGACTGCTGGTTTGGGTGGGTTGGGATGGTTTTGTGACACAGCTGTAAGGCTTGCCAGGTGTGCCAGAGAGGAAAGGAGAAATTCAGTGTGTGGCAGTTCATGATTCCAGCTTTGTTTCTTCTTCAGGAATCGCTTCAGCCTCTGCAAGAAGGACTCCCTGTTTGCAGGCTCAGCGTTATTTCCCACAGCACACGGTCGGTTTTGAATCACACACCAGGATCTGGGAAGGAAAGAGGAGGAGAGAGGGGGAGTCCTTCACCCACCTGAGTCAAAACCCCATTCTGCCTCCTGGAGCGCTTCTCATTCTGTCAGTGCTCTCTGTTAGACTGGTCTTGTTCAGAAGTTGTTCCTGGAAGTCTGAGAGAGTAGGGAAGAAATCCTCTCCAGCTCTTCATGGTAGAGTGGGATAGAAGGGTGATGTCTCCTGCTACCCTGCTGCCTTTCCCTCTGGGGTTTTAAGGTTCGTAATATCTGGGCAACTTTCTGCTTGAACCATGCTTTTCCAGGCTCACCCAAGAATGTAGGATTTGAGATATTTTGAAAATCCCATTTGTGTTGTACCTGTGCCATGGGCAAACCAGAATGGTGTGGTGAACCTCTGCCTCTGGTATGGTTTAGCAGAGGGCCATGTATCCAGAAATGAGTTGGGCCACAGAAAATAAGGGATTTTACCCTTGCTGCATGTGTTACAGTGAGGGTCCCATGAATCTGGAAAAGAAGGAATGATGAAGAAAAGAAGGAATGATCAGAAAATGGGCACTTGGAGACCTGGAAACCACGATGGCATTGGCCTCTTGTCATAACCCGGGTTCTTTTCTTTTAGACTGACTCCTGCTTCCTAGAGAGACCAGCAGGCAGAGGTTCCTGGCATATATCCATGTCTGGGCACATGGATTGTGTGTGAAGACAGCTGGAAGGCTGGGACAGATGTAAATGTCTGATCTGCTCCGTGGTACAGGTTGCAGTGAATGGTGGTGCTGGCTGCAGCAGTGGAAGCTGCACGGGGGGGTCGGGAGAACAGCGGGACTGTGGGGCAGGGCTGGGCTGGCATCACAATCACCCCTCACTCAGGGGGTGTCCATCCCTTCCTACCAAAAGGAGCATTCTTAGCACCTTGTTCTCGCACCTGTGAGCCTCTATTCGACAGCCTGGAAAATTAATACCCTGCCAAGGTGGGTGGCTGCGCTTCCATCACGTCAGTGCACCTTCCACAGCTGTTTGTGGCAGTACATGAAAAGATCACAGTGCACAGACTGTTAATTTTTCAGATTGCCTGAGATGCTGTGCAGAACTTTATGCTGCCTATCGATCAGTATTGTGGTGGTTCTGTAATTGAAGGGCCTTAAATGAATAGTGTGGATAAGTGGAACTAAAGGCATTATATTGTTTCACAGCCCCAAGGATAATATTTGAGCCTTATGTTTGTGTTCCCTCTAAAATACAGCACTTAAATAAATACTTGGGTTGTCTCTTCTAAACCGGATCCAGGTGCAAGGCTCACTTAATTGAATGTGTCTTTTCACCTCCACCAAGGCTCTCCCCAGGTTTACCTCTAATCTTATCTTGGTGATTATACTCAGGTGATTGCCATCACCTCCAGCACAGCTCCAGTGTGGCACCTTGCCAAAGGCATCGGCAGCAGCTGGGTGGGTCTGACCAGCTGTTGGTGTCCCTGTGCTTCTGGCCACGCTATTCCTGCCCTGGGAGCTGCCTCAGCAGAGCAGCTGCCAAATTTGCTTGTGTGCCTTTGGTGGCACTTTTGAAGGGCACAGCCCCTATGTGAGGGTGCTGAGGGCAAAACCTGCCCCCAGCTCATTTTGAAAGCAGTTCATGACCACCGTCCACCTGTGTGTTTATTTTAGTGAGCACTGCCAGGTGTGCTGTCACCATCTCACCTGACCCTGATTAATTAATTATTTATATTACTTGAATCCTTCTGCCAAGAAAATGACGGGGGAGTGAAATAAAATGCAGCATTACAAACATGCAAAGGTACAGGGAGTGAAGTGTGTGATTCCCACAGCAATGGGGTGAGGCTGGAGAGGAAAACCACCACTGAGGATAGGACTGGGAAGTGCTACTCCCATGACACTGCCTCATTCCGTGCCCTTGGTCAAATCACTTACTGCTGGTCTCTGTTTCTACACCCCTTCAAATGTGTGCCCTGACACAGTGGGAATGAATAATTTATTCACATGTGATGTATGGCATGTCCTGGTCCCGGGTACTGCTGTTAATGAAGAACAAATGAGATTCGTTCCTTATTTTGCAGTGCTGAAGGTTCATGTGTAAAGTGTTCTGAATTCAGAGAGGATTCCATATGTTGTCATATGTTCCTGTTTTATTACTGCATGTATGGGGGTCTCTGATGCTGTGGCAACAAGGACTAAAGTGCCTGATACTTTAATATGGAATTAGCTAATAAATTTTTAGACTGTTTGTGTTGTTTAAGATAAAAAGGCAGTAAACTCAAGCGATAACTTAAGACTAAAAATCTCTTTTAAATATCACAGTGAACTTAAATAAACCTGAAGGCTAATACTCAACTTGCTTTACTTCAACTGCAGTCAAAATAGGTGTGTCTGGTTTGCCTTCTATTTGCTAATCCATTCTGTTGATTCAGAAGATGAAGTAACAGAAGTTTGCTCCAGTCCCCAGTGCAGTAACTCCGGCCACGGTGCACATGTGAGGGTGTCACAGACACGGGGCTGCAAGAGGACGAGCTGGGGTGGGGGTCCTGCGAGAAGGGGTGGATATTATCAGCTCACAGACTCTGGAGATGTTGGCTCCTGCCTTGCCTGTTTGTCGCCCTCCTGCTCGGCAAAAGGCAGCGCCTGGTGCGTCCCTGCCTTCCCTTTGCGTGCCTGGCATCCTCGGCAAGTCCTCAGCCATCCTGAGATGAGGCAGCCTCCTCCCGTTAATGGGCATCTGAAGGTAAACCATAGTTTTAGACGCTGTTATTAATAACGTGATCATGATAAGGTGGTTCCCATATCCACTATGGAGAATTAAGCCGGATGGACAGCGCTGGGAGCGAGTTCCACTCCCGGGCTCCGGCCGAGCCGTGCGCGGGGGGTGACACCCGCCCGGCCCCGTCCCCATTGTCCCCTCCCCGCCGGCCCGGCCTGTCCTGCCTTCCCCCCGACCCTTCCCGGCGCCCACGTTCCCGTTCCCCGCGGCGGTGCCGCAGCCCCGGCGGAGGGCTCGGCACCTGCCCGGGCCCGGCGGCCGCGGCCACGCGCCCTTTATGGCCGGAGCGGGCGCGGTGCGCGCTCCCGCCGGGCCGGGCCGGGCCGGGCCGGGTGCGTGTGCGGGGTGTGCGGTGCGGGCAGCGGGCGGGCACCGGTCCCGCTCTCAGCGAACAATGGCAGCGGCGGCGCTGCCCGGCACCTCCTGAATGGGCGCAGGCCTGGGGGGGGCGGCGGCGGCGGCGAGGAGGAGGTGGTGGTGGAGGAGGAGGAGGAGGCAGCGGCGGCGGGGCGAGGCGAGGCGAGGCGGGAGCCGCCGCCCCCCATCCTCCCTCCCGCCCTCCGCCCGTCCCTGCGCAGGGAGCGCGGGGCCGGGGGGCCCGTCCGTGGGGCGGCGGCGGCGGCGGCGGGGGAAGGGGCGGGGGCGGGGGAAGGGGCGGGGGCCGGCGGCGGGAGGCGGGGGCCGGGGGCGGGCGCGTCCACCTGCGCGCGCCGGGCCCCGGGCGCATGGAGCAGCGCTGAGCCGCAGCACCGGCAGCGCCCGGCGGGCGGGGGACCCCCGCTCCATCGCGGGCCCCGCGCGGAGGTGAGTCCCGCCGCGGCGGAGCTTCATCCACACACACACACACACACCCCCCTCCCGCGCCGGCACACCGCGGGGGCGGGGAGGAGGGGGAGGAGGGGATGCTGATGGCAGCGCCGGCCTGCGCGGAGGCCTGCGGGGAAGTTGCGGGGGGTGTGTGTGTGTGAGGGTGGTCTGAGGTGACGGGGGGGGCGGCAACTTGGCGCCGTGTCCCCCCCCGGGCAGGTGCAGCGCGGGGCGGGGGCGCCGCCCCGCCGGGCCCGGGGGCAGCGGGACCCGCCGGGCCCCCCCGGCGGCCGCGGGGGCCGCGCTTACTTCAGCCTCGGCCAGAACAAAAACATAATGAAGGAGGGGGGATGGGATTTTTATTTTTACTTAAGGGAAAAAAAAAAAAAAGCCCCAGCCTTGGGAGTAGCTGTCACCGCGCGCATTAAACTAGAGAACTGGCTAATCAAATAAAACTGGCTCATTGTCTGAAACTCTATCCCAGCGCAAAATGCGGCTGTGAATGTAATTAACCATCTGTCTGGCGGGCGGCGGAGCGCCGGGTCCGTGCGGTCGGCACCCGGGCGCTGCCATCCCCGAGCCCCGGGATGTGCCCGGTGTGTGTGTGTGCGAGGAGGATGCTGGAGCGAGGTGTGGGGGGGGGGATGAAATCCTTCCTCGGCTCCGAGACGAGCGAGCGATGCACGGTGTGATAGATGAACCCAAACAAGCCGTGAGGGACCGGCGATGAACGCCGAGGCGATCGGTTTGCTCTGGGTGATGCTCCGCCGTGTTCCGCCTCCCGCTGGGACCCGCGCAGGATGGGTGCGTATTTGGGGGATTCGCGGCCGGCAGCCGTGGGTGGATGCGTGAGGCCGGAGGGAGCCGTGCGCCTGTGCGAGCCGAGGCCTCAATGAGCCTCTTGCGGGAAAACAAAACGGCTGCGTGGTCCTTAAATCCTCCCGGAGGTTTCCCCCCGTTTCCCCCGGCTTCGCTCGTCCCCCCGTGCCCCGTGCCGGCCCCGAAACCTCTGTGCAGCCATCAACATCCTGGTACTCGGCTGTGCCGCGCCGGAGGTACCTGCTGGCATCGCTGGAGCGGCGTGGTACTGCGGTAACACCGAGCCCACGGCACACGCTGCTGCCGGCGGGGCTCGGTGTGCCTCTACACACGCTCCTGCCTCTTGCTTTTCTGTTTTTAAATTTTTTTTTTTGTGTGTGTGTATGTGTGCGCGTGTGGTTTAGTAAAGGAATAATACAGAGGCTAAAAAAATAGCGGCAGCGCTCAAGCAGGTAGGATGCAATTTAAAGTCACTCCAGCTAATACCCCATGCAAGGCTGCATTTGTTAAGGTATGTGAGCTGTGCAGAAGGCAGCAGTCTTTAGTGAATCACTTTTGAAAAACAAATACTTGACAAAAGAACCAGACCTGCTAAATGGATAACAATTATGTAAGCCTATAGTAGGTTTTGATGTATGTCAAGTCTGTTAAATAAATCAACCTGTTCAGTGAATAAATCTGCTCTGCACCAATGCTTTATTATAATTTTTTTTAAGGAGAATAAACCTGTGTATTTAAGATGTTTTTACTGATGTGAATCTCGTTGCCAAGCCCCATAGCTGCCAGTGACACAAGACAAATCCGTGGGGAGGGTGGGGTGCAGGAGCACGGGGAGGGAGGGGGCAGGCCAAGCAATAAGGTGGATATTAAAAATACACAAAGATGTGCATAAGGATTCCTAGTGATAAAATTCTCACTGATCCATGTCTTGATGGAGTATTTGCTTTGCAGTGGCAATGGCCCATACAAAGCTACATTGATTTAGCTTGCTCTGTTCACGATGGCAGTTCTGGTGAATAATTATTTTCCCAAAAGCCCTAACCAAGGGAAGAAAGAGAGTCCCTGCTTGGCCTACACAGTAGTACAGTATCTTTGAAAGCGCGTATCCGGCTGCAAATAAAGAGAGCCAGTTCAAGTGTTACTACACTCAGCAGGAATAAAAGGGAGGCAGAAAACGGGAGCACCCGGCCGCCTTCCCCGTGTGCCTCGTCCCCCTTTCCCTCTCTGCTCCTCGCCCTCTGCTCAGCTTTGGGGGCGGGGAGGGGGGATTTTTGTGCGTTTGTTTTTCCTTTTTTTTGTGTGTGTTTGCTGTTGCCTTTTGGAGGCGAGGCTCCAGCAGCCCACTTAAACGTTGAGTTCTGAATGCTGAGGAGTCTCTTTCAGATAGAAAAAAAAGAGAAGAGGTTGTGGCCAGTGGCTTTTAACTTCCGTAGCTGGGACAGGGAGTACGTCTGTGTGGGGCAGTGCCTTGGTGGTGTCCTCTTTAGAGGTGGTGAGGCCTCGTGGATGTTTTTGTGATGGATCACGTGTGTATCCGTGCAAAGAAACACATGAAAAGACTCAAATGTGCTTGCAGGACCAAGAAGGCCCCAGGCTTGGGGAGAAAGTGTTCCCAGACAAAGGGGTCTGGCTCAGGTTGGATCCTGGGTGTGGGGCACAACCATCGACGCGAGGTGCGTTTTTTGGATATTAAGGCTTTTCCGTGGCAGCAGCAGCCCGGCCGTGCTGCTTTCCCCAAGCACAGCAGTGAACCATCCCCTTGGAGTTCATGCCCCGTTGCAAACAAAAAGCAGCATTAGGAAATAATCTTTTCCTCGGGCAGAATCCAGGGAGGAGAGCCGTGGATGCTCCAGGCCTTGCCCCGGTCCTTGTGTGGGGGCTCCTCGATGCTGCTGTGGCTGAGTTTGTGTCTGCTCCTGAGAGAGATGGGTAGCCTGACTGTTGAACAGAGTAAAATTGCTATTGCTTCTCAGTGACGACAGCTTTTGGTCTGTGAGGGTATTTAAAAAAAAAAACATTTTGAGAATTGGGAGCAAAATAATGGTTATATAATCCACCTGTTACGTTCAAAGTCCTGTTTTCCACCTGGGAGAGGACTGCACTTTTTTGTTTTCATGCTAGATCTTTGTGTACTTTTAGCCCCGCTTGAGTTGGCTTTATAATCATTACCTGTGTATACAGTCAGGTGCTTGACGAGCCTGATTTTGTGGAAGCTGCCAGCAGTGAGTAAATGAGCCATGTGGCATAAAACCGAGCAAACCGTGTTTTCTTGGTACCTTGCTCTTCCCTCTTTTCTCTGAGCTGCCCGTACACACCCGTAGTGTCACTTGTCAGCTCTGCAGGGGTCTGGGCTGTTCTAGCACAGGGACCCACCTGATTTGTTACTTGTATGTGGTGTGAGAGGCGTGGTGGGATCTCAGCCTTTTGGTGTTCTGATTTTAGGGCTCCTGGGTGCCGTTACAAGCAAACATTAAATAATTGCCATGTGTCGTGTCGTGTTGTGTAGAAAGCAGTGACGTTACAGGTGCTGAAGATGATGAAGTGGTTTGAGCATCCAGGCGTGGGTGTTTGCCTGAAAGGATGCACAAATTGAGGATAAAACCTGTCCTGCTGCCAGTGCCAAAGGGTTGGTAGCACTGCTTACCTGCCTGCGGACACGAGGGAAAATGGGGAGTGTTTGGGAAAGCTGAGCCAGAGCAAAGTTTGCAGGAGGAGCTGCAAATGTGCTGCAAATGAGTGCTGAACCCTTATCCTTAGCAAAGTCCTCTTAGGAACAGCCAGGGGAAGTGGCTTTGGTGCAGTGGAGCTTTGGGCTGTGGGGGTAGTGCTGGGTGGATTTTGTTTGCGGTTCAGGGGAGTAGCATGTAATCTGTGTAATGCTGCTTTTGTGTGCCTCTATTGCAAATTGATGTCTGGGGAATGACATGAAGCAAAGGCTCTAGACCAGCAGGTCTGTGATATTTTTGTAGCAATGTCTTTTTATTCAAAGCAGGTGTCATGGAGATCTTTCATCCCAGGATTTCTTTCATCCCTGGCATTTGTTAGCTTGTGTTAAAACTTTAAATCTTGAGAATTTCTTCTGTACAGAAGGTGTTCCTCATGTTGCTCTGGCATGGGCTGAGCTATGATTATGCAGTCTCCAAACAGTGACACGGATGAGGTGGATCTGTGTCTGCATTGCTCCGTCAGCCCTGTGAATAATCCAGGGATGTGGCCCAGTGCCCTCCAGTCACAGGCAGGGTCTGTGCCAGCCCAGTTGGAGGAACTGCACGGAGATCTGGGAGTGGGCAGCGATGGGGCTGTTGTCCCTGGGCAGAGTTTTCTTCTAACCCTTAAGCATTCAGAAGGTGATTCATGCCCAGCAATCTGAGCTCGTATTTGCAGCCCTGTTTGTCTTTAAAAAAGCTTTTGACTACGAGATGCCCGATTTGCTTAATTTATCCAAGCTCTTGTCTCAGTAGTCTCCCAGGATGGAAAATTCTGCTGGCTAATTGTTGCCTTTCACTGATCTTCTGTCTTTGTTTTGTGCTGTATCTTCAGAATCTGGGTGGATGTGTCACTAGAAGTCTCTGATCAATCTCCTTGTCTTGATGTACTGGTGTTGGCCCGTGGGAAGGTGGAACCACAGTCTGCTGGGCCACCAGCATTGCTTCTGCTTGGACCCCAGCTCATTAATTTATCCCATCAGTTTAACACCTTTCCGAATTGTCACTATCGTGACTGTGATCTCTGTCCCTGCCAGTAGCTGTTGTTTTCCTCAGGCATCAGACCACGAGTGCCTCTGTCTTAAGAGGGAGCTTGAGGTCTGACTTCTGATGTCCCCTTGCGTGGTGCTGCAGTGCCAGTCCCCCGTGTGTCTCTGAGGCTGGCAGGAGCAGCAGAGGTTTTAGGCCTGGCCTTGACACCAGTTAGGGTTTTTTTGCCAATTCATCAGCTTCCTCCCCTCGCTTCTGTGGGGTTTCTGTTATGCAGAAGGGCTCCTTGTGGTGGGTTTGGCAGTGCATGGTGTGAAGGTCCTTTCCTGCTTTGTGGTGTTCCCTGCTGGTGTCTGGAGCTGTTTCACGCTGCTCCACTGAGGCCCTCGGAGAGAGGAGTGTCAGGATATCCAAAATAAAGCCAAACAGATGAGGCATTTTCTGCCTCTGCTCTTCCCCGGGATAAGGAGCTCCTCCCCTACTAAAACCCAACATTGTCACTGTCCTTTTCCTGACGTGCTGAAACCGCTGAGAATGTGGCTGATGCTATGAGACTGTTACATTTTCGAGGGTATTTGGACACTCAGGTGGTGTTTATCAGGAAAATCAGCTCTTGTGAATCTTGCAGGACATGGCCAGCCTCTCAGGAGAGCCAGGACGTGTCTCGGTGGAGTGTGGGGTGCTCGGAGCACTCCTGAGAAACTTCTTGGTTGTTTCATTCCCAGCGTGAGACCTGGGCCCTTGGGAGGGCTGGTGCACAAACTCCCAGCTCTTTCCCACTTCCATTCCAGCTGAGGTCTCTGCCATGCTCTGGAACTGCTTTAGGAGCTGTGTCCTTATTAAAAAAAATCCGATTCCTTTCCTCGCACTTGGGAGGATTTTAATTGTGAGTTACAGCACAGAGGCACCAAACGTAGAAAAGACAAGTTCTGTGGGTGAATTTTGTTTCCTGTACAGTGTCCCAATGAATGAGTTGAGTCTTTGATGGAGGAGAGAAGCTGAAGCCTTATGAAGGGCCTGTTTATTGGCATTAATTATTTTTTATTAGTTACAGCATCCATAGTCCGTTGGCAGTAGAAGAGCCCAAAGTAAGAATATTAATTCTTCAGAAGTTTTTCAAAGCTTGCATTTTTCATAAGAAGCTTGTGAAGCTTCAAATCTAAAGCTTCCAAAGCCTTTTTTTTTTTTTTTATTCTTCAGAAGTGCCACTGAAGCTCTTTTTTTAAATTTTTCGTATTTTAGCTGAAACTATGAGTTTTACACATGAAAAAAAAAAAAAGTTCTTTCCCATCCACTGCATTGGCCCCAATTTTCAGGTCTCTGGCTGGGTCAACTCTGCAAGAATCAGCTGTGCTCTGGAGAGCAGGTGTGGGCCCTTTGCTACTAATTTCCTGTCCTTTTCCCCCCACTTTGGTTGGGGTTTTACTCAGTGGCTGAAGCACAGATCGACATGAAAGGTGGGTTTGTTTGTGACTGGCCAGTCAGGATAATGCTTGACCTTCACAGTTGTTGAATAACTTCAGAGAAATGCTTAACTGCTTCATGGGAACGAGGAGGGTGGCTGGGAATTTAACCAGTACAGAGTGAATCTGGTGTCTGTTTGGCCAGCAAGCAGCATTTTTTTCTGGTAGCCTCGCAAGGTCGTGTTGTAATACTCTGAATATGAATTGAAGGGTCATGCTGGTATTTCAGTGGTAATACAGATGGATGCTGGGTCTTATTTCATATTGCTCCAGGGAATGGAGCAATTAGTAATCTTGGCTCTCTCTGAAGCTCCAGGGGGAAAATGAAAATTGCCTTTTTCAGGGTGGTCACTGTTCTCATCTGCGTGAAGAAAACTGTTGGGGAGTGGGATGATTTTAGCGACAAAAAGTTGTGATGTGGGTTTTTTTGCTTCATGTTTTTGCTAACATTACATGGGCAGGTTAACTTTATTGACAGCTGTACCTTTAATGTGGGAAGATGGGTAGAATTTTTGGGAAGATCAGAAGGGAAAGTGCTGCTGACCACAATTTTTTAGCTCGTGTTAAAGCAACCAAGTAAACCCCTATCTCCCTGGCACCACTGGCTCAGTAGGGAGCAGCACACAATAATTTCCCATGGTTTGATTATGCCTGCCTCTAAGAAAATCTACTATCTCAAAATCACCTGTCCATGCAGTGACTTGTGTGTGTGAGATGGATTCATTCTGAAGTACACGGAGCATTTGTTGCCAGCTCCAGTGCAGGAATTCAGCTGGCTGTGACACAAGCAGCATGGCTAATGGATAACAGTGGAATTTAGGACCATTTCTAGCCCGTGGTGCCCATGAGTTGATGTGAAGCAGAGGAGCCACGTGGTGTTAGCCCAGCTAGGCACAGCAAATGCGGAGGAACCCGTCAGCTGAAACCTCCTGCAGAACAAGTAATTTGTCCTGACCCAGTAACCTTCACTTACTTAATTGTCTTATTTACCTGGCTAACTTATCATTTGGTGGAGAGAGTTTGTAGTGCAGGAAAAAAGAGTTTTGTTTATCGTGACTGTTTCTTTGGTCAATTTGTGCTCATTACTTGCCTGCTGCTCTCTGGGTTTGGACGGTGCCTCGTCAGCAGTGACAAACAGCAGCCTTTTGGGAGGTGAAGGGGAGGCTGGGCAGGCCACTGTGTTTCCAAGGAGTCTCTGGTTTGAAAGGGTGAATTTTGGATTGGCTCGATCGCTCAGTGTCACAGCTTATGGCTGTTTCGGGCAGCACAAAGTTGTGTTTCAGGATTTGCCTTCAGGTTATGGTTTATGTCCCTGTACAGTGTCGAGCTGAGAACCACGTGCTACTTACAGTTCTTTCTTCTTCTGCAAAGGGGTGTTGAAAATGTGCTGCTTAATCATCAGCAGGGTTTAGTGCTGATTCCACCCTCTGGAAGCTTTTCTGGCTTTGCAGGAAGGATGGGCATTGGTTGTGATGCAGAGCTGGAGCTGGTTAGGGACTGAGGTGTTGGCTGGTACATGGTTGCTTTTGTGTGGAATTCCTGGTTCTGATTGCTGGTGTATGGAATTACAGGGTCCAGTTCATGTGGTAAGCAAACCCTGCTATCTGAGGCCTCTTCTGGTTTTTTTCCCCTATAAACTACATCCTCCCTTCCTCCCTTGTTTGTGGTGTTCACCTCTCTGTGTGCTGCATTCCTCACTGGGATGTGTTCAAGACTTGCTGAAGGTTAGCTCAGGGTGAGTTTGGAAGTATCTTGGATTGACCTTTCAACCACTGCAGGTGGTCTGGAGGGGATGTTGGGCAAAATGAGTGGCTTGAGACTAAAAACAAAACGGCCCCAAGCCTCCCAATGCCAGCAAAGAGCCGAGAGCAGGAATGGAGGGAGGTGGCTCCTGGAGGGATTGCTGGTGGGACTTTTCAGTGAAAATGGTGGAGAGAAGACAAAAATGCTGCTTAAATTGTGTTTTGAAGCTTTTTGGCCTGGTGTGGTATGGAAAAGTCTTCTATCTGCATCGTGATCAGTGGGTTTGTGCATGGTGGAGTCCAAATATTGTATCAGAAGTGCTTAATGACTGCCTTGTGCCTTAAACCTCCTGTGAAAGCATAAGGGTTCTGTTCCCCATTGCAACATGCAGTGAGCATAAAATATCTGAAATCTGCAGCTGAGAATATCATTTATGAGTTCTCACCCTGCATTCCAGGGCTGATGTTAAAACAAAAGGCAGTTTAAGGGTATTGCTATATTTACATAATATATATAAAAATATGTTGTTTATATAATACATGGTTATATTTAAGGGTATTATTATATATTATGTTCTATTATTCAGTTAGGCCTGGGCATTTGCCGAAGGGGCTCTGTTAAATCGCACCTACATTTGCAAGGGGCAGGTTGAAAACTTGATGTGTAGCTCAGAGTTTAATCAATATTTTTTAAATGTTGTTAATACCTTCCCCCCTCCATGCATTTATGGGTACAGCCATACCCTGTGGTGGTGGCTGCTAAACTTGTTATCTGTGGCTGTTTGAATAATTTCTTTTTGGGGCAATATAAGGCTGCTTAAATTTAAATACCAAGAGGGGAGCGGAGGGGTTGGAATGAGCATTTCCAGGTCTGATGGGGGCTCTGCAGGGTCCTTCTCAGAGTCCCCAAATGCTTTACACTCTGCTCTGTCTATCCTTGAACAGCTTCTGTGCATTGCATGGTAATGGAAGTCAAAATAATTTGTTTGATGTTATTTATTCAAATCTGGAAAGGATGGTTGTGGAAAGACCAAAGAAAAATGGTTTTAGTCTGACAAATGCCAAGGGTTTTTGTTTTGTTTTTAAAGCCCAAACAAACCCTTTGGGATCCTTGGCTGGGTATATAATAGCATGAAATACACCATTCCTTTCATTCTGCTCCCTAAAAATCTAATTTTTTATGCATTTAAAGTGGGAGTTGAGGCAAAAACAGACTTTAGCTCTGTTGACCTATATTTATGAAAAGAGAAGGCTTGCTAAGTGTTGCAAGAAAAGAATATATAGTGCTGCTGGTATACTCTGACAAAATGTACACACACACTAAAACCACTTTTGGGATTCTTCGTCTTCTTACTGAATGTTTAAGCTCTTTCCAGCCATAGTCAATCCATTTTTGCAGTTCATGGCATGTATATTCAGGCTTCCATTAATAGCCACGAGGCATCAGTGAGGAAGGGCAGCAAAACTGGGAGTCTGGAATGAGCAAGGGAGAGCGGTGGTGCTGAAACCCTCCCTGATCCCAAGGTTTAAAGGTGAACTTTTGAAGTTTTTTCCCTGTTTCCTTTTTGTTGTTTTATTTTTTAATTCAGCCCACTCTCTGTAAAGCGCAGTCTAATGGTTATCATGCTGCTTATTGCATAACTGTGGCACAGATGTTATTTTTTTGTAATGTTTGCCTGACATATTTAAAAGGGAAAGAGAGGAAGGGAATTTATACCCTTTGGAGATGAATATGTGGAGCCTATTAGTCTTAAAAAAAGTGTGAAGAGCTAGTTAGAGCTGGAGCTGGCACATCTCTGAAAGGCTGATCTGTGGAGCAGAGCTCTTCAGATAAAGAATGAGTGTGTTTTTCTCTTCTGGAGTTTGTTGTGTGTGTTACCAGACAGCCTAAAATCCAAACTTGGTGGGGTACTTAAGGTTTAGGCACATGATTAAATATTTTATGGGACTGAGACCAAATCCCAATGCATATTTAATAAAATGCTCTCCAGAATTAAGTTTTACGGGATAATCAGTGGTGGTGCTCGGAGTTAAAGGATGTGAAGATGAAATACCTCGCTCAGCATGGGTAGTTCTGAATGTTTAAGTGTTTATTTCACTGCAGCTGCAAACAACACCTTTAAAGTTGCTTTCTTATGAAGGTTTGGCTGAGAAAATGCAGTTAGAAGTACAGTTTTAGCAGAAGGGAAAAATTGCATTCAGGCCTAGCATTTCCTGGTGGAATAGGCATGAGAACGTGAAATCGCCTCCTTTTGGCATTTCTAACAACATTAGAAGTTGTAAAATAGTAGAAATGCAAATAAGTAGGGTGAAAATGGTAGATGCTGTATTTATATTTATTTATGTATTGTAACAGGATGCCTGGTGTTTCAGATCAGCACAGCGTGCCTGGATTCTCAGCGTATTTGTTTTATAAACAGGGATAAAGCTGCACAACTCACCTCTCCCTGCTGTACAGAGGAGCAAACCAGCTCACAGGGAAGTTGGTGACTTGCTAGAAATGCAGCTGGGAAACGAATCCAAGAATCTTGGCTTCCCAGCCCTTGTTTGAGCCTGTGTGATAATTGGGATAGATTGATAAGGGGGAAAGAGCAGAGAAAAGGGAGGAATGGCACCCACTGTCATGGAGCATCATTTGGAAGTTGTGGAGTAAAGATAATTCAAATGATTCTTCTAAAAGAACTTACCAAAAAAGAAAAAAAAGACCAGGTGAACAGTTATGAAAACAAACAGAAGGAAACCTTAGAGTGCTTTTGACTTGTTTCCACCTAGGGCAAGATATTTTGGTTTGGTTTTTATTTTGCTTTTGTTCTGCCCTTTGCCCCTCCCCCCTTGCTGGATTACCTACTACAGGAAATAACAAATTAGGCAAAATAAATCCTAAATTACAGGTGGAGGAGGCAGGCAGGAGCTGCTGTGTGAGGGTGGGATTGCAGAGGCTCAGGTGTGAATTTTAGGGCAGTCCTTGTGGGATTTTCTTCACCAAGAAAGAGGTGGGCTGCAAGTTTATTCCTCAGCTCTGGTGGTCCCGGGTGGGAGAGGAGATGTCCCACCTGCCTCCCTTGCTCCATCAGAGGCAAGGCTTCCTCACCTGGCAGGCAGACACAGCTCCAGGGGCTGGGAATTTTCTCCCTTTCCAGTCCAGTGACACCCATGCAGCATTTAGTGCGTGGTGCTCTGAGAACATCCTCTTCTGGCTAAGCAAGGGAAGGATGGAAAATACTAGGCTAAAATAGAAGGTTCGTGCTGATGCAAGCTGTGTTTACTTTTGAAAATTCAGTTTATTAAACTCAAGGCTGCAGAACTCCAGGGATCAGTGATGCTGTCTGAACATCACCTTCTGCACCGCACAAGCAATTTTTCAAAATTACTTTTTTAATTAAAAGTTGTATCGGTTTAATGCGAGTTAAAGGAAAGTTCACATGCTTAGCGTTGTCTGAAACATGCTGCAGGTTTGGGAAAGAACCTTTTCCTGCCTTTTAGAAGTTTATCCAAAATAGTGGATAATAAGCATGGGAAGAGAGGGAAATCTCCTCCCGGACTCAGCCTCTGAGGGATTGCAGGGTGAAGGTATTTATTGATTATCAGTCCAGCGCCGCTTCCATTGCCTTCGGAAGGAGCTGCACAGCAGCGGAGTTGGAATATGAACATAAGGAAAACAAGGAGGACTTGAGGTACAGCAGAGGAAAGTCAATACAGAGCTTATTTAAATGTCAGCTGCCTGGAAGAGCTGTGCTCAGAAGCTGTGAGGAGAGATTAGGTCTGGGACACGACGCCAGTGTGTGCAAGGGAGGGAGGGAGGTTGCTGAGCGAGGCTGGTGCTGTGGGCAACGCCTGCAAGAGGAATATGTTAAGGGGGGAGAAGAAACTGCTGACTGAAAATTGCATCTGGCAATTAGTTCTGAGCAACTAATTGGAGAAGTTACGTGGCTCTTGGACAGGGGAAGCCTGTGATTGTAGTTGGTGGGCGATCCGATCCATGTTAACAGTGTTATTCATCAGTGTGGCTGACAGGGATAAGTGACACCCATTACAAATCTGTTTACTACTTCTATGTAACGTATTTTTCTGAATGTATGTGCGGGGTTGAGAGTCTCTGTGAGCATTGGATTTCTGGAATTTTATAGAACCATAGAATATCCTGGGTTGGAAGGGACCCACAAGGATCACCGAGTCCAACTCCCAGCCCTTTGAATCATTTTAAATCACATTGACTTTATTTACCCAATAGGTCAGAGTCGTAATTCTGTGGCATTTGTCAATGTAAGTGGTTTTGTATTTGGGGAGGGCTTGAGCAAAAAAATTACTGGTTTGTAGATGAATAGCCTGATTCTGAATTTCACGGCCATTTTTATTTTGGAAAGTTAACCACTAATTACGTGTTGTAATAAGAAGTAGTTTTATTACAGTTGTGCTTGAAATAAAATTAGGTTGAGCACTCTGATGCAAGAAACATTATTGGAGTCAACCTCCAAAATGTTGCACTTGGGGACGTGGTTTAGTGGTGGACTTGGCAGTGCTGGGTTAGTGGTTGGACTTGATGATCTTGGAGGTCTTCTCCAACCTAAATGATTCTACGAAGTCCTCAGCATTTTAGGCAGGACTGGGGGTGAGAAGGATGGGGTGCTGTAGCTCACTGCAACCCAGCCAAATTTTTCTTTATTTTGTCAGCCTCCTGCTCAATTCTGAATGGAGTTCAGTGTTTGTGTCTTCAGGGAGGTGAGTGCCTTGTGCATGTGATAGCCAGACGACCTCACGGCTCTAACATCCAGCCTGTGGCAGTGTTGCTTCCTCAGCACGGCCAAACTTTCTGTCTTAACCCACTCTCTTAAAAACCTGTGTGGTGTAACAAGTGCTTGCTGAGCCCAGTGGGGCCATGACCATGGGAGCAAAGGACAAAACAAAGGCTGCTTTGGATGTGAGGGGTGTTTCTTTGCCATCTACGCAAACACAGCAAGACGTGTTTGTGTTCCTACCAGCCGTCCCTTACGGTCTCCTTGTCCCACGCTGCCTGCAAACGTGCATTTACTAAAAAACATCGCAACTGGTGCACGTGATCCTCTCCTGCAGAGAGATGGGAGAGCAAACACCGTACGACGAGCTCTGTTTGCATTGTGTGATGCTCTTCTGAGCAGAAGGACTCCCACTACAAGACACTTAATTGTCCAGGAGGGCAGCTGGGCAGGCAGGGATTTGTCGAGTAGGTGGGAGGATGTGAAGCAGTGGGCTGCAGTTGCTGTCCCCCTCTCTGGCATCAGCTTTTATTTTCCAAAATGTGTGATGACAGTAGAACAGTGGACGGGGGAAGTAGTTTTAAAATCCACAGGAGGTATCACTGAGCCAGCGTTGACTTCTCTCTTGGCCCTGTAACAGTGCCATCACTTTTCTGTCCTGTTCACCCCACTTGTTTAATGGGATTATTAATTTGGATGTGTTTGCTTCCCAGGAGCATTGAGGAAATCAGTTAAAGTTTGAAAAGTGCATTGAAGAAGTCTCTCAGTACTGCTTTAAGAATACTTCTTGATTTCTTTTAGTAAAAAGAAGTTTAGTTCCTCCTCTGCTGGAGTTTCCTCCTTGCATTTTTCCTGCCGCTTATGTGTGGTGTCCCATGGCTCTTCCAGTATGCATCCTGCTTTGGAAAATGTTACATTTTATCCTGTCTTGGAGAGTCAGATTTTCAGTTTGTATTTTATTACACAGAATGGGAGCCTTCAAAGTTTGGGCTGTAAAACTTTTTCCCCTTTAGATGACATAGAGGAGTTCTCATGCTTAATTGAAAGGTTCATAATTCTATTTTCAAGGCTTCTATTCTAGTGACAAGTGGAGAGCTCTTTTTGCAGATTACTTGTGGCCAGAACTGATTTCTTGTCCAAAAATTAACCTCTTCTAGGAGTTTATTCAAAAGGCAACTGGGGAGCGAGTTTCAAGAGCGGATAGATTTAAGAGGAACACTTTCTGTAGCGTTTAAATGAGACATTTCTTGGAGGGGATCCTTCCAAGGGGTTGACTGTAGGTGGTATTAAAATCCTTGGGTGTTACTGGAAGTTGGATTGAAGATGAAGGGAGGGAACAAGGACCTGAATGCTGGGAGGAGTGAAGAATTTGCTCTTGCAGGGCAAGGAAACACGGTACCTTCTCCCTTACTGCTCTCACCTGAAGTGCCCATGTTTCTTTCCCCTTGTGGACTTCTTTGGTTCTCCTTTGCTTGTCTTTCCCTTCAGTATCAAAGCTGCATCCCCTGAAGGTTTTCTTGGCTTCTGGTACCTGAGTTCACACAGGGAATGAGATGAAACAAGGCAAACTTGGTTCTAATCGCTCTTGTCTAATTCTGCTGCATAATGGAGATGAGCAGTACTTACATAACAATATCCTGGGATGTTAATAGATTTAATAACCCAGAAAGGTGGGAAGAGGTTCTGAATTACCTATAAAATGGCATCTAACTAATGAAGTTTACGGGAGGCTCATCTCTTTGAAGGAAAGTCAGATGGTAGGAGCGAGACTTCTGCATATGCTCAGAAGAGGAAACAAAATGAAGCTGCCTGTCCTAATCAGAATAAATTCCCGTTAAAAATAAATTCTGAGGTGCTGTTGGATTATGCCAGGGCTTCTAGTTCAAGTCTTGCAAAAATGTAAACAACACAGACTCCTTTAGATTTAATTTTTTTTTTTCCAAGTGTAGATATGTTCCAGTCTCGGGAATTAGAACTCTGTATGTGCCCAGCGAAAACAATCGGTTCATTAATGCTGTTTTGTTAGACCTTGCCCCCCTCTTGCCATGGCGATAAGGGACCTTAATTAGATCCCAGAACAAATGCTGGAGAGCTTGACAAAAAGGAGAAACATGGGGAGGGGGTGGAGAAATACTGAGATGTTGTTAGCAGATACATGCAGAGAGCTGTATCCTGCAGAGGAGAGACTGTGTTTTATTGCAAAGACTGGTTTCCTTTCCCAGGAACACAGCCTGTGCTGCTAGGCTGGAAACATCCATGGACACTGTGTAGGATTGGTACTGGCAGCTTCCTGCACATCAGATCCTGCTCCCCTGTCCGTGGGCCTGGGAGACCGGACAAGGAACGTGCTGCTGGTGGAGCGGTGGCCGCGGATTGAAAATGCGTGTTCCTAAATCTGTGCTGGATGCTGCTGATGTTCCCCCACGGGAAGTGGCCAAATCATTGGGTTGATTCATACGTTCGTATGTGAACAACAAAAATGTCTGTGTGGGGAGGGCTGGAAAGGGAGGAGAATTCAGAGGATTTTTATGAATACCTCGGCAGAGAGGGCGTAAGTGAAAGAGGGGGAATTATGGTGCTAAACAATGAAAAGGAAGGTTGGCAAATAATGTTAGCTGGAAAAAGGAAGAGAGCTTTCCCTGAGAAGTTCTTTTGTTTGTTTGTTTTCTATTGTCAGGTGCTCAGGTTACACCTTCAAAACTTCCTGTGCCATCGTTCGAGGTAGAACATTAACTTCAGGTTAAAATCTCAGCTTTTCATTAACTGCATTTCCAGTCTGAAATTGGAGGACTGTGGCTATCAGCTCTCATACCTTTGTCTCCAGTCTTAAATTACATGCTGCCTGATTAGTTGTACTTCGTAATTATTCCTTACTTAAATTACCTTTCAATAAACTAAAATAAGATTATCTCTTTGAGCATCTCATAGGAAGTGTGTTTTTCTGACCATAAGACAGTTGTTCTGTGAGCAACTAATTTATTAATTTATTTTTATTTTCATGTCATGTTTTCTGTATCACAGTGACATGTCTTGGTGCACAGGTGAAGATGTTTCAAGCGAAATTTATTGCATTACAAGATGATGCATAAAAGCCAACCCTGTTGTCAAGGTCTATCAAGCAGTTTAAAGCCTGGAATTGGATCTCTGTCTAGCCTAATATTTTAGAAACTTTTAAGTAAGAACAAGGTGTAATTCCTCTATTTTGAAAAATAGGCCTTTGCAAAGCATGCATCAAACCTGCCAGCATTTTAGTAAATATATCAAAAAGCAAATTCAGGTGCCTGTAGACCTACATATCATTTAAACACATTATAGTAGGTGCTAAAGTAATTGTGTGAGAGGCAGGTGTTATCTCTGAGCAAACACAGAACTGTCCATCAGCCCTGATGATGTGAGAGTGCCTCCGGATGATCTCGAGGTGCACTGAGCTCAGTGTGCCTGGGGAAGCAACAGGAGCAAGTTGTGTGGAACTAAAAGATTCTGGGTCTGCTGGGTTGGGCCGGTTCCTTCTGAGCTGGTTGGGTTTGGATGGGGCTGTGGTTTTCAGGAGTTAAACAGCTCCGGGTATCATTGTTTACCTGCCCTGCCCGGGCTGGCTGTGACAGTGTTGCAATGGGCTCATTTTAACAAAGGTAGCTTTATTTTTCCTGAAATGCCTTCAGGAAAGAGAAACTATTTGAAGTTTGCTAAGTACGAGATGTCTTGCAATTTCTTACTCATCCACTGTTCCTATGTGTTTCCAATACCCCTCTTCAGGATATTTATTCAGGGTTAACAGAACCTTCTTTACAGTTCTTGCTGTTCTTTCAAAACCCTGGATTTCATTATTTTTTAATTTATCTAGAGAACATGGTGGCCTTAAACATCCAGGACTGTCTAGTATTAGTTTCTGTTTTGCAAGAACAGAAAAGAGTCTTCTCTTTGGAACTGAGGTGGTTCAGTTTAAGTTTTCCAGTTTTCCTTCGCAGGCTGAGAGTGACTGTTTAAGCTTAAACAAGTTGTAAGACAGGGTTATAAAGGCAATTTCATGGACCCTCAATGGAAAGGGATTTCAGATAGATACATACAAGATGACTGTAGTTTTAGTAACATTAATAAAATAAGATATGAAGGTAAAGTAGAGGGAGGAGATTTGAATTTTCAGGTGGCTGAGCTGGAGGAGTGAGGAGGGTGAGCAGCAGTACCTCTGCCTGCCACTTAATTGGACCTCAGTGCAAACTGGAGACCAGGTGTCCCTGCTGTGTAAACCTGTGGTCTGCAACATTATTGTCAGATAAACATTACTGCAGGAAAGAAACCTATAAACTCAGGCTTTTATGGGTTATAACATTGTTAGTTGTAAATAACACCATTAAAATCCAATGCTTTTCAGACAGATGCTTCAGGAAAAGTGAGTATGAGCTCCTGCCCATCTTTAGGAGTCTGGTTGCTGCAGAATTCAGGGGAGGTCTCAGTGGGCCTGGAGCTGTTCTAGAAGTGGCTGCTGGTGTGGTGTGAGCGTGGTGAAACCAGAGCAGCACGTTTGGAAGTTGCCTGCTTTGCTTTTAAAGCCGCAGGGGTTGCTTCCATGTTGTACCTGGTTGAACATCTTGGAGTTCTGGGGGAAAAAGGCAGGCAGAGGATAAACCAACTACATCACTTAATATTAAGTTGAACTCGTTTTTAGTTTGAATGAAAGGAATATTTCCATCGTCATTGTTGGTCCACCCCATGGCAGACTCAATGTGTGTGCTGGTGATGGGACTGTCTGACTGGGGTTGGAGTTGCTCCTGTCAGAGCAGGAAGTGCACAGTCAAGGTATTAAATAATGTGGTTAGATGATCTAGAGGATTTAGTCCTAAATCATAATTTTTTTTTTTTAAGCTGTTGTTCCTAGTGGTTGTACATCTTATGTAATAAGTTCTGTTTGGCTTTTACTAAGTCAAAACATTGCAGGAGAGTTTTTAAGGTCACTATTTTGAGTTAAAGCTCAGACCTTTGCTAATTCCCACCAGTGGCTGTCTGCTCTGCGTGCAGACAAATGCAGAGAACAAAGTGGAAGAGCCCAAATGCCAAGTGCTCCCTGTTCCCCACGGCTGCAGGTTTGCAGACAGGGCAGCAGCAGCACATGGAAGGTGTGTGACTTCAGGAAGACACCTCTGAGTTAAGCTGACAAAACCTCTCTTTAATCCTTACTCTGGTTTCCACCTACTTCAATTAATTATGGAGATGAGTTGTTAGTGGTGAGTTTTATGAAACCGTGTGTAAACAGCATGTATAATGAAAACAATAAAGACCTCATTTGTAGATCAGACATTAGGGAGACAGGATTATTTCCTGGCTCAAAGCAGGTGTCAGTTATGTGGGGTAGTTCCCTCTGTGTGCAAGTTTCGTGGCAGTGCGGTGTTTTGCAGGGAACAGTGCACTTCAGAGGGGTGTCTGGATTTTACAGGCTGGATTTGTACAAGTGCTGTCCAGCTGGTGCATCCCCATCCGTGCTGGGTTGCAGGAGCTGCGTAATAATGGTGCAGCCACACCAGTAGAGAGATGTGTGTGGGAGAAGTCCTTGGTGGCCTGGCTTCTGCTTTTACGGTTTCTCCTGAGCTAATTGTTGAAGGCTTGCATTAAAAAATGAAACCTAATTAAGGATTAAGTGAGTTGAACAGTGTATTTGCAGCGAATCTATTCTAAGTCTTGATTCGACAACTCGAGTGTGCTCTCTTGAGAGAGTTTCAAAATGTATCTGAAGTATGTCCAGGAACAGGACTGTAAGAGAAGGAATCAAGGTCATATGGAACTGATGCACAGCTTGTTTAATACCAGATCAGCAATCCCAGTCAGGGGTTAGGAGTCACCTGCCAGATGTGTGTGCTTGACCCGGGTGGTCAGGTCTGGGGGAGAGCCCAGCCCTGGACTCCTTGGCCTGCTGTGAGGTGGCAGCTAATGCTTGTCTTGGGGCACAAGGAATGGCCACACATCTTCTGCAGCTGGACTGCTGTTCCTGTCTTCTTTCCAGCCCTCCTGGGCAGAAAAGTAGTCCAGCAAAAAACTGTGGGATGATAGCCATGGCTAAGGGAGAGCTGGAGCTGCAGGGAGCATCCCACCGCCGTCTCCAAAAAATACAGCTCTGCTCTGGGACACACTTTGGCCGTGGTGTCTCTTGAGTATTGTGGAACAGGTTTCACCACCTGGAAGGTCAAGTGGTGCCCAGGCAGCAGAGGTGCTTCCAGCAGTGGTGGTGCTGGGATTGCAGAGCCCGGGGAGCGCCGCCGCGGCTCCAGCGGTTGTGCCGGTACCGGTGGAGCCCGGAGCCTGCGCGGGGCTGGCTCATCACGCTGGCCTGAAATGGTGCTGGCAGGAAAGCCTGGGCACTGCCTGGCTGTTTGATTTGTCTCCCTGGCTTCCCCTGCCTCGTCTCCTTTGTGCTCCTGGCAGGGAGGCCGCGTCTCAAGCTGCAGATGGTCACAGGGAGCAGGCGAGGGCTTGGAAGTGACCGGGCTCTGGCAGTCACCAGGCAGGAGGAGCCAAGCAGTCGCTCACACAGAGCTCTTGCAGGACGGATTTACTGCTTGCAGGACTCTTCTACAGAATACAGTCGCCTGTAGTGTTGGTCTATATGTATATAAAATATAAAATTCATTACGGTCTTTCATCTCACAAGTAACCGGAGTTTGTTGTTGGTTTAAGCAAGTAATGCAGTCAAGTGCAGAAATGTCCAAGAAATGAAATTAGCAAGCCAAAAGTGATGGCATGGAAGGGGGCAGGAGGTAATTAAAAGATAAGGCTTTGTAAAAAGCTTGATTCTAAGATTTGTAAGCAGATGTTCAGAGTGTAATTTTTTCTTTGTGTTCGCTGGGAAGTTTCTATTTTATTCTTGCCTCTCAGTTGATGACAGAATAACAATGCAGCTTCCAAGTCTGTTGTGAACAAACTCCTGTGCACTTTTTTTCCATAAAAATTCTTTTTGCAATATGTGGAAGTTTTCCACAGGCACATCATGGCTCTGTAATTGTGTACAAGTGCTAAACACTTGTGGTATCCATCAGATTTAGTTCTGCTGCAAAAGCAACGCTGTGGCCCTGTTGCTTACTGGTGATGTTCATTAGCAAGCCTTTGTAATCCTTTTTTCACAGAAGGTTAAACTGAAAGGAGGAAGTTAATGGTCCAGTTGTAAAGGTGCTGTAGGCTCCCAGTTCCCAAGGATGTCAGTGATGAGAATCAGGCTGCAGAGCAAAAAAAAAAAAACTCCTGTGCTCCTATCGAGTCAAGCAGTGCAGGGTTCCCTGTACATAATAGGACCTGGTGGATGTTTATCCACTGAAGTGTGTTGAAGTGATTTTATTTATTGAACTTTTTATGTTCTAGGAAGATCTGAAGCAGCGGCAGCTACAAGAGCCACTGCAAACTGGCCTGCCCCATCCCTGGAAGTGTCCAAGGCCAGGTTTGAGGAGCTCTGAGCAGCCTGGGATGGTGGAAGGAGATGAGTTTTAATGTCCCTCCCAGCCCAGGCCATTGTGATTCTCTGATTGTCTGGTCCATGTAAAATTCCACGTGTACTTGCAACTTAATATTTTCTGCAGTTGCACACCGGCTTCTCATCTCCAGTGGTGGGTGCAGGCGGCGATCACCGGGCTCTGCAGGAGTGTCTCAGAGTAACTGAGGTTGTTAATCAAAGCTTGGGCTTCCTCTACTTGCTGAAAGCTAATTAGGACTTGCCCAAAAATATGCATTTTAAATGGCCTAATCGAGCTGTTCAGCAGTTTAATTTAGCTGTAATGGAGGCCTAAAGTTTTGGTTGTTGTTGTCAGAGTGGGAGAAGCCATGTATGGTTTGTGGTGGTCAGTGTGTAACAGTGTAGTTACATTGCAGCTCCATCTTCCAGTGGAATAAACCCCATGAACCAGTGGGATAAAAAAGAATCAGAATCCCACTTTTGCTGGCTTGGCTGCAGCAGAGAGCAACCTTATCCCCAAACTCACTGGCTAAATTTGACTGGAGCTTTTCCCTGCTTCCTAAACTCCCCATTATTGTTTTAAGTACATGTATTCAGTATTCTTGATGCCTGTCCTAAAGCTGCATAGCATTTCTGTAAAATACAAAATACCTTGTGACACCTGCCATTTCTTACTACATGTACGACCTCTGGAATATCTCCAAAGCTCTGGAAAAGAATGAGATTTTCAGTAATGGCTACAGGCATTAAGGGCACAAATACTGTTGAGTATCAGTGGGATTTATGCTCCTAAGTTGCTGTAAATGCTTTTGAAAGTCACATCCAAAATGTATCATTAAGAACGAGGTTTGCTGCTAATGTTTTCTAAAGAAGATGTGTGATATAAATGAACAGTAAAATGAAAGGTGCTTTATAATGTTATTCTTGTGGAAGAATTGTTAAATACATAATTATTACAAACAGCTGAATTTTGGAGAGCTTTCTTGTCAGGATTGCAGTTTGGTATGTTGAAATTCATCCAGCTCCAGAGAGAAACCAAGGGACTGAGATTTCAGGGCAAAACTCCTTTAGTCTGTTGTTAATCAAGAAGAAATTTCTATATTTTCCTACTGAGACAAGAAAATATCCCCAGTTCCCAAGAAATGTTCTAGCACACTGATTGTTAAATGTAAATGAGACCCTGTCATTAAAATCCATAGATTCACAGTGCTAAATGACAAATTGCAGTTACCACATGGCTTAATACACCATTCTTTTATTTTAATATCGTGCAGGTTTGTTACTGCTCAGCGGTGTCTGGGAGGCTTTCCGGGGGTTTGGGCTGGTGGCTGTTGTGTCTGGGAGGTTTTCAGAGGTTCCACGTAGTGGCTGTTGTGTCTCCAGTGGAATTTTGTTTTCCACTGACCCTTGAATTTCCTCAAGACAGGAAATATGCTGTTGCTCCACCAGCAGATTCCTCCTGCTTTTCTCCTCACAGGTCCCAAACTATCTTTTTTCCAGTGTTCCACGTGCTCTAAAGACGGACCATTTCCCCCTCCTTCCTTACTGATTTCAGCACTGTGTGTCATTATTTAGATTGGTAATTTCTGAGTTCTCTTCCTGAAGAGGTGGCAATTCCTCTGGGAACGTCTCCGGCGTTTTGCCTGTGCCCAGCTGCTCTCCCATCACATCCCTGCGTATTTATGGGGCTGGGCACTCCTATTAGCAGTTGTAGTTACATATTTAAACATACTTCACATAACTAATTATGTTTCATGGCCTGTAGCCAAATTGACTAATTCTGCCTCCTTGAAGCTCCAGAAAAATACACATATTTAGAATGTGGCTAAAACTTCCCTTTAGCGACTCAGTGACGTTTCCCTGAGGCTGGGCTGCTCTGAGTGGGCAAATAAAGGTGTTTCAACGTGAGAAAATTTGGAACAAATTTTCCCATCTGTCTGTCCTCTCCTTTTTTTTTTTTTTGGAGCCTGTTTTTGGTGGCAGCTGCTCCCTCTTCCAGCCGAGGGGGCTTGTTCTGCATGGACGTGCTGGTCGGGCTCCTTCACATCATCAAACGCAAAAGATTTGTCTTAAATAAACTCCTGAGGTCTCTATTTTTTAAAAAAATCATCACACAGAGTGAGAGGCTGGGCCAGCTGGTTGCATTATTGCCCCAGAGAGGAAATACAGACCAACTGGGCTTGGTCACTGTGCTAGAAATGAAGTGGTTGGACTTCGAAAGGGCTTCATTTAGAGTTGCTGGTTTTTATTTGTAGGGCTGATTACAGACTTTTACAGGTAATTATCAAAAAAAAAGGAAACTCTGGGAAATTTTTTTTTTCCTTAGTGTTGCTCTGCAGGTTGTGTTCCCTCTGAAATGCTCATTCCTGACCCGCTGCAGGCCAGGGCTGGGCATCTCTGCCTGGTGTCTGACTGTAATTCCATTTTGGAGCCCCAGCATCCCACCTGACAGCTCTCACATCCTGCTGCCATCGTGCTAATTGCTTGGCATTCCCAGGATTTTAGTGCAAGGTGTTCCAGTGCAGAGATCTCCCTCTCACAGGTGGGTTTAACACATGCACCAGGTTGGAGGGGGGATTGGTTTTTTATTTATTTGGTTTTGCTAGCCTGAGTTAGGTTTGGAATGGGAAGCCATTAAAGGATAAAAGCAACAGACATGCCTGCAGAGGTCAATTTAACTGGTACAGCAGCACAAAAACACACAAAGGACCCATGTAACAAAACCTAATCGGCTTTAGCTTGAGGGTTACCAGAACCCACATCTTTGAGATTGCTGCTATCAGTTACATTTTTACAGTTCAGCACTATTTTTTATTGCAATTGAAGCATGATATTTGTACCTATTAGCCTTTGAGTTTGCTTTTTAGCTCCCTCCCCATAAAGCGAGATGCAGCATTATTATTAAACTGTTCTCTGGGCTAAACACTGTGAATGTCATTCATGTCTGTGTTTATTAACAAAGCAGGAAGAGGGAGAAGGTTTAGCTTGTCTGGTTTGCTTGACTTGCGTCAAGGATAACTTTGCGAGAGAGAGAGAGGGCTTTCAATAAGTATTCAAAATTGCATAATGAAAAGGTTCTGGAAATAATTATAAAAATCAGACTGAAATCACTTTGGAGAATTGTTGAGGGCTTTAATTTTTTTTTTATTTTTTTTTTTTAACATTCAAATTGGCAATGAAGTGTAATGAAGACAGTCAGAAATAACCCCTGCCGCCCACGCAGGGTATATATAGAGATTGTATTTACTCTGCTGTGCAAGCATCTACTGCAAGATGGCACATTAAAATGTGAACAAAACAGCACATCCCCGCTCCTGGATGCCGCAGTGCTGCTCGGATCTGATAAACAGTTGGAGTGGGGAGCCGTGCTGCGTGCGTGCAGCAGCTGCTGCCACGGCCTCCTGCCATCCACAGCCACCAGCTTTGCCTCCACCAAACCTGGGGATGCTCTCAGCCTGCCCTCCTCCTCCTCCTCTTGTTCTTCCTCCTCCCAGGGCAGTTTTCCAAACCTTATCCAAAACCTGGTTCGCTCAGGAGCGCTCAAACTTCCCAACTTGGTGTGGTTCTCGTGTCCAGGTGTGTGAGCACACCCAAGGAGTTGGGTGGTGATGACGTTTTGGTTGAGGTGGTGTCTAAAATCAACACAGCTCTCCTTTGCTCTTCAGCGCCACGTTTTATTTTCTTTCAGGTTTTAAGCTTTTTCTTGCCCACTACAAAATTGTTTCCAGTCCTTGTCGATGCGTGTGTGACCTTCAGTGGGTAATCTCTTAATTCATTTTGTACTGAATATGCAGTGGATTGAGACGTGAGCTTTAGACACTCATCTCAGAGGCTGTGTTAATTCTAAAAATCAAATGCATCAAATTTGGCAAGAAAAGCCCAAATGCAAGTAACCAACCTCTCCCAGCTTCCCCCCTGCTCTTTCACCTCAAAAAATGTCATATTGCCTATATTTGCATGTGATAATTTAGCATAAAAAGCTTTTTGAGCACCCTGGAATGAACGTTTTGACATTCAACTGGATGTTTGCTTTTACATTTGCCATACTTGGGTGCACCTCTGTGAGAAAAGCATTGCAGAATTTTTGTATCTGAGGTTAGACAAATTGTTTTAAATGCTGGTAATTGATTCCTAGCTAATGCTTTCAGCATGGGTTGCTCTGGCTGAGAAGTGCAGGCAGAGGTTGAATTTGAAATTGGGGTTTGTTGTGTTCCTGTCTTCTTTCCATTATTTTCTGAATGCTGGGGGAGAGCTGGTGGAAGGATTTGGGGTTTGGTTGGTTGGTTTGGATTTGGTTTTGGGTCCTGTGGTGAGGTTGGTTTTTGGTTTTTTGTTAGGTGGGTTTTTTGGGGTTTTTTTTTTGAGACAATGGAAAAATCAGCTCTCCAGGCAGCAAAAATGTGCATGTGGCTTTTAGGCTGCAATCCTGTGCCCTCCCATTTCGTGTGTTCTCGCTCTAATTAAAAGGAGTGTTCCTTAAAAGTGTAGGTATGGTAGAGAGGGAGAAAAAAAAAATGTGTGGCTAGTTGTTGGCAGCAGCTACTGTTTGCAAAGGGATGTCATCACCTTCAAAATTTGTTGTTTGTAAGAAGGCTTTTTTACCTCCCAGTGCTGCAAGTAGCATTTAAAATAAGCAATCCTGAGAAAAGATCATCAGAGTTCTTGTATTTTTCCCCGGCTATTTTTGTGAAGATACTGATACAAGTGCGTTCAAAGAGTTTTTCCCTATTATGTATAGATTTTTTCACACAGCTGTAGTAGGGAACAAAGGCTGCATGTTGGAAAAAATTATTGTTTGTAAATTCTAATGGGGAAAACTGTGACAGCAAGATTTGAAATTAATTTCCAAGTCCTCTAAATTTTAATAGATTTAAAAAAACTGATTGGCCTTTTATTTTATTATCTTGTCCAGATACTGTCATGCAGTATAAACAATAAAATTAAACCACTATATTCTTTATGTGCTTTTCATCAATTATGAATTCTTGGTGTGGAAATTCTTGAAGAGATTAGTTCACCATAGCTTAGATGTGCACTGTGGTGCCATGATGTGTTATTTACTGATTCTGGTTTGGGGGTTTGTTCTCTTTTTTTTTTTTTTTTTCTCCTCTAGGAGATTTTTGTCTGCATTTATTAGTAGAATACTGAAATTAGTGCAGCAGCCAGTTTTCCCTTGCAGAAAATTGCTGTGGACAAGAAGGAACATCCACACACCTAGAAACTTCCTTTGTGGCTCTAAAATAAGTGACTTGATGGTGACAGTGATGCTGCTCAGAGTTCTGTGCTGCCCAGGGAGAGCTGGGCAGAGGAAATCCAAGGGAGGGCCCAGCATTGCATCTGTACCACGTGGAGGTGTGCAACAGCAGAGAATTCTGGATTTACACTGATTTATGAGTGTAATAAAGGTGCATCTGCCTTGACTCTTGGGGATGGTGCTGTGCAGGGCCAGGAGCTGGCCCCGGTGGTCCCCGCGGGTCCCTTCCAGCTCGGCACATCCTGTGGCTCGGTGACTGTGCCTCCCTTGGCATCCCATGTGGGGCTGGTCACAGCGCCCTGGGTACCGCTGGGGACGGGGAACAAACCGGAACAGAACATTCCCAGTGCTGTCGTCAGGGTTGCATCCTCTGAGAGCTCTGTAGCGCTCGGCACGGACCGGAGGGCTGTGCCTGCCCTTTTTCCAGCCCTTCCAAAGTTCCCCGTGTGCGGCGGAGAAGCCGCGTCCGGGGACGGCGATGCTGAGGATGCTGCAGGGCTGGCAGCGGGTGCTGGGCTGGGGGGCAAAGCCTGGGCACAGCCCTGGCATCACCCAGCAGAGCCTCCCCTCCCGGCCGGGCTCAGGAAAGCCGGGGAAGGTGAGGTTTGCTGGGTTCCGCGCTCGGGCCGGGAAGCCCGGCAGCCAAGGTGGATGTGCAGCCGCGCTCGCTGTGTTGTGGGAGCGTTTGCAGAACATATGGTGTGTCAGAATCACCCCGTTCCCCGAGATCCCGGCAAATTCGCAGCATAGCAGGGTGAGATACTTTTAGAGCGTCTCTTAACTCCTTCGTGGCTGGATTTCCATCCCCCAGCACCGCACGCAAACATATGGTTCACCCCCACCCGGTGTTGTGGTTGGTTTTTTATGTTGCAGCTTTTTTTTTTTTTGTTTTTTTTCCCCTGTTTTCTCTGCGTGGTTGGGTTTTTGTTTGGATTTTTTTCGTTGTTGTGGTTTGGGTTTTATTGTTTGTTTTGTTGTCTGTTGTTGTTTTTTTCTTTTCCCAGAGAAAGGCAGAGGGAAAATACTTGGTATCACCTGTAGTTATTGGATATGTGGCTTTTTGGGAATCATATTAGTTTATCTTGGCTAAGCTTTTGCCCAAATTTGAAAGACAAACCTCTCAAATGATGAATTGCAGGCCAGACTGACCTTTCTCCATCCATGGGAGGATTTTTTTACCCCGTTACTGTCTGTGTTTGAGCACTGTTTTAATCACCTTTACCTTCCCTGCACCTCTCAAAGTTTAATTTTTTTTTTATTCTCAGAGATACTTCACCAAGCATAAATATTTCATTCTATATTTGCATGCCTTCCTTACTACTGGACTGCTATATTTAATAAATAAAAAGACAGGAAAATAGATGCTGCAGTTGCTTGTTAGACAGAACTCAAATTCTAATGATTAATGTAAATACCAGTCCTTTCAAGTTTAAATCTGTTTTAAAAAAAAAAAATCACCAAGGCAGTGTTGTTTACATGAAAATGGTGAAATTAAAACCTGTTTTCTATGAGCATAAAATGGCCTATAATCTCACAATAAACAGGTTCTTTTTAAATAGTCAGTAGATATGTTTATGAACACTTGTGTTGGGGGTTTTTTTTGTGTTTGAAGTCACTTCTTAAGTGTCTCCCCCCCTACAAACACATGTGGCATCAGCAATCACCAACTGCAAGGCATAATCTCATTTTGGTTTTTCTGTAAGCATTAAAACCTTCATATTAACACTTGGTTTGTTTTGGAAAGCAGGTCCCAGAGTAGATCCAGGGCTTTGCATTTCTGGTGCTGGTTTTCAGGTTAGAACAGACCTTCAAAATAAGGATAAGCAAGTTTATAATTGGATGGAAATACAGCAGTGAGTGTCCATGAGTTTTGCTGATGTACAGCTGTCACAGCAGTTAAATGCTATGGTTTAATTTTGTCTTTTGACCTTCCTGCCAAAACCATCTTGGTCTAATTTTCAAATATTCGACAACTTCGTGTCGCCTTTTCTCGGTTTTATCTCTGCCAACCTGCGTTCCTGTTTGTGATCCCAAGATGAATGATCACATCCCAGAACTCTTGGAACCTGTGGGCTTTTCCCATCCGAGCCTGGGGCAGGTGCATCCAGCTGAACGTCCTGCTGGACCTGACACTGAGGTCCATCCTTTCCTCTGGAACCAGGACAGCACTGCCCTTTCCCAGTGGTGATTTTTCCTGGTGTTTTCCCAACAGGAGTGGAGCAGCAGGGTGCTCTGGAGCTCCTCTTTCCCACATCGCTGGCTTGACAGGGCTTTTGGAAAACGCAGCCTGTATAAAAATAGGTCTTCTTGCATCCCGTTAGTGGTGCTGGTTTGGTGGTTGTTTTCTTTTTGAACTGCTGAAGAAAAAGATAATGCTGCCAAGTGGAGACGGGCGAGGTGGGTATTCAGTGTTTGTAATGTTCCCTTCCCTCCCCCGGCCTTCCTTTCAAAGGAGCTGGAGCATTGCTGGAGTCTGCAGCTCGTTCTTAAGGATAAATTTACCCAAGCCTGGAGAGCGGTTCCCTGTGAGGTGAATCAAAGTGGCTGTTCCAGCTCAGCTCCTGCAGCGGGAATCCCCAGCTGAGGTTACGGGACATGGATGGGGCCGTGTGGGATGGTGCCAGGGGTGTCTGCTCCCTTATCCTGGTGTCACCCTGCTTCCAAAACCCTTCCCTGGGCACGGCCTCCTCTGCCAGGTGTGTGGCCCTTGGCACGGCGTCACCCAAGCTTTGCCAGGCGGGAAAAACTAAAGCTCACTTAGAGAACTAAAAATTGCCGTCAGAAGTAACACCAGGTACTTGGCAGTTCTTCACGTTTTTGTGGTTTTGGTGTGATCTTTGTTTGGTGGAGACCCTTTAGCCCCTCCTGGGGATGATGCCAGGGAGGAGGAGCCGTGGTTTGGGCAGGTCCCACGTGTGCCTGCCCTTCCTCCCTTCCCCTGCTCCCACTGTCAGCGTTGTCATTCAAGTGATAATCCTGCCTGGTTTTCACAGACTAATAGTGGTGATTAACCTTTTCAATTTTGACGTTATAGATAATAAATCAAGTGTATTGGCATGGTGTCTGCAGTGGTACAAGTTTTTAAAGGAATGCAAAACGGGGAATCAGAGCACAGCCCAGGCACTGCCTGCTGCCCGTTGTGGGAGTGTTTAAGGTTGGAAAAGACCTCTCAGATCAGCAAGTCCAGTTGTCAACCCAGCCCCACCACCAGGTTCACCACTAAACCATGTCCTCAAGTGCCACATCCGCATGTTTATCCAAAACTCCCAGGGATGGTGACCCCTCCAGTTCCCTGGGCAGCCTGTGCCAATGCTTTGCAACCCTTTCGGTGAAAAATGTGTTTCTAATATCCAATCTGAACCTCCCCTGGCCCAGCCTGAGGCCGTTCCCTCTCCTCCTGTCCCTGTTCCCTGGGAGCAGAGCCTGACCCCCCCCGGCTGCCCCCTCCTGTCAGGGAGTTGTGCAGAGCCACAAGGTCCCCCCTGAGCCTCCTTTTCTCCAGGCTGAGCCCCTTTCCCAGCTCCCTCAGCCGCTTCTGCTGCTCCAGCCCCTTCCCAGCTCCGTTCCCTTCCCTGGACATGCTCCAGCCCCTCACTGCCCTTCTTTCAGTGAGGGTCCCAGAGCTGCCCCCAGGACTGGAGGTTCCTCAGCAGTGCCCAGCACAGGGAAATGATCACTTCCCAAGTCCTGCTGGCCACGCCATTCCCTGTAAATCAGCACTAATTGCTGTGCAGCTGGGGGAATCTTCAGACATGTGCGTCCTTGTGCTGCGTGTGAGCCTGGAGTCCGTGTGCAGGGACAGTTTGGTAATCTGTTTATAGCGTTGGACGTGGCTATTTTCAGATCTTTCTACCCCCCTGCTTTCAGTCTGGAAGGAACAAATCCTGTGAGGATGAGAGCTCCTCCAGGGAAAGGCAGCGAGGGCGGCAGTGGTGATGGAGGGAAGAGAAATCCAGTTTTGTCTCTTCCCCTGCACGGCTGTGCCAGATGGGACACCCAGCCTGGCACAGGGTGGCTCTCTATTCCTGCTGCCATTCAGGGGTGGCGGTGCTGGGACACTCCATTCACAGGGCTGTCCCTGTGTATCCGTGAGCTCTCCTGACAGGTAGGTCCCCGAGGATCAGCAGCAGGAACCGTGGTTTGGTACGGGCTTTGCTTTGTGGCGTCGCCGCCGGCTCACGGACAGAAACGTGCAACCATCCAGAGCGGCAGCGAGGAGCACGAGCTGTCAGTGGCAGGCTGGGTGCCTCTCTCTGTCCCTTTGTGTCCTCTCCTGCTTCCCAGCACATCCCTGCTGCCGCCGGGGATCCTGCCCGGGCCGTCACGTGCGCCAGGTGTTGTTTGCTCAGGTTTAATTTGCCGTGGTGCATCGGAGCGCTGGCAGTCACATGATAGCTGGGGACCTCACTGTGGCTTCGTTCTTGGAGATATTGTTAATTAAATTTTTTATGAGGGAGCTGAGGCACACCAGCAGCGATCTCCTTTCAAGCAGAAATGTAGCAGGCAGTTCCCAAAGAGACCTCATCTGCTCTCTTCTCTATGAAAATCAATTAGTGTTATGAATGTGTGATAGCTTCTTAAAAATCTGTCGTGTTGGAGAAGTCTTTGCACCTTAGAATGGCAAAGGGAAGGATGTGGCCTCTTGCTCCTCCTCCCTTCCCTGCTCCCTCCCCTGCTCTGCTTGCTGAGCATGGCTGTGGGCATCCGCTTGAACTTTCTTTTTGTTCAGGTGCTTCAAGTTTTTCTGAATTCTCTTTTAAGAGAAAAACAAGCACAGAGTTGTTTGGCTTGATAAGGGTGATATGTAAATGAAGACATCCATGCTTTGGCACCTCTTACTTCATCAGCATCCCCAGGCATGGGTTTGCTGAGGCAAATTCTTATTTCATGTTTTCTAAGAGGCGCTTTTCATTTAGCGAGTGACCCATGGTACGAGCTGTACATGTGGCATCACTGATTTTGTCATGGGGCAGCCATTTGTGCTTCTGCTTAAATGCTGTTTTAATTCTCTCTCTGAAGTGTAAACACCATCTCCTTGTTGACTGTTGTGTTTGTTTTTTGAACTTCCTATCCGAGCTTAAACACTGATTTTATTTTCCCCCACACCTATCCAAGCAGAGCTACACACTAAAGAAGAAAAATATCGTACTTATATGCTAAAATGCTTAATAGCTATGTAGCAGTTATAGACAAAAGATCATTTTCTCAGCATGACAGTGTTACTGGAGTAAATGACTTCAACCAAATGAAAAAGGTGATGTTTGCAGTATATATTTTTGCCTAAGCCTTTATTTTCTGTTGCGGCTTATACAATATTTGACATCTAGAATGTGCTTTCAGGAGATTTTTCTAAACAAATTGTGTTAGAAAAGAGAATGAGGGATTAATCTGTGAAAATGTAAAAGTTGCTTTTGAAACCACCTTTCCCAAAAACATGCAAATCGGAAGAGTAGCAATTTGCCTTTTTACCTGGGATGCTGAAATGTTGCCACCGCTGTTCCACCTTCCTGTCACTCCTTTGTTCCCTCTGTCACAGAAGTGACTTTCACCCATGCAAAATGTATGATTGCACAGGCTTTGACCTTTACAAGCTGCGCCGTTGTTTCCTCCCCACCAGTCCTTGCAGAAATAGCACAGATTTCCCTGCTTTGGCTCTCCTGCCTCACATCTCGGAAACAAGGCAGGCAAACCCGTCCTTCTGCCTCCAAACACACACACAGAGACGTCCCAAACAAACCCCAAGCATTCCTAGGCCTGCACTTACCTTGGAGAGAGAGAGAGAGGAAGGAGGAAATGAGTTTTGAATTCATCTTTTGCACGGTTGATCCATCCCGGGCACGCAGCCCACGGATCCGTGGAAGACGCGCTCCGGGGGCGGACGCTTCCCCAGCGGGCTCTGCCAGCGTCCTTGTCCCAGCTCTGAGGGAGGTGCTGGGGGCACACTGGGTGCTCTGGGAACTCAGGGATCTGTGCAGGGGACAAGGAGCATCCCGAGACGCAGGAGGAAGGGGGTGTTGGATTGTTCTGGGGCAGCCAGGAGCGGCGGTGGGGAGGGAGAAGCTGGGATCACTGGCTGGCATCCCTCTTGCTCTTCTCCTTGTCCTCACTCCAGAGCTTTTTGTCTTTGCCTTGTCCCTCATTGCCATCACTTTTCCTGGTTGTTTACCTTCCAGCTATGCCTGTCCATAAGACCATGTGGAGAGATCTTGTTTCGGGCCTTGCTGGAGGTGCTGTTCCTGTTTGCTGAACACCTTTTCCTCTCCTCGTACATCACAGACTCCAAGCTATTCTGACAAGGACTTCAAACTCCTTTTTGCTCCTTGACACTGTGAGGTCCTGCTCTTTAGACATCCCCATGGATACGTGGTGACATTTAGTCTATGTCAGATTATATAATCTTTTTTTCCTCCCTTTCCTTAGAATTTTGGAGGTGCATGAACAGTCTCAACACCTTGCAGCAGATGACTGGGTTCCCAGAAAAGTATACCTTAGCCTTTCCTTGTAGATCCTCATCTGCAAAAAAAGAGGTAAATAATTCAGGCATGAGTTAAAGGAATATCATGAGGATAAACTGTTATTTGAAAAAAGATTTTGGAAGTGTTTTAGCTGCATGGGATCTTTCTGTTCCCAAAGTTTCAGGAGAACTGTTCTGGGTGTGTGTATTTCATGATTTATTTAGCAGGCACATCCAAGCATGTGCTTAGCTGCTGCAGCGAGCCAGAGCCTGAGGAGGCAAGCTTGGGATGAATGTTTTATCTCCAGATGATGGACAAGATTCCTGCTTCCTTTGTGTTTTCTGTGCTTGGGAATGTGTCAGCTCCTGGTGTGAGCGATGCCATCAGCGCTGCACCAGCCAGAAAAGAGCCAAGTGTAAGCTGCTGAATTTCAAGGGTGGAAGGTAGTTTCCAAAGGAAGTTTTCGTGGGAATGATAATTTCCTGGGTTTTACAAATATCCTTGTGCTCTGGATTTCGTTCTGGAGCCCACTCTGGGCCTGGATTCTGGGTTCAGCCAAGGCTTTCTGCTGTCCATTGCTGGAGCATCACCCTCTCCAGTGCTGTTCTCCAGGTGGCCGTGCACTGTGCTGGATGTACCTGCTGCTGGCAGTTCGGAGTTCTTAAGATGTGACTTTTCCCAGTGTACAAACCAAACTGGCAGAGACAGATTTCATTTTCAACTCTTGCACAGTTTTTAAACATTTACATTGAAGTCGAGTATTAATGATCCAGTGGCTGTTCCACACCAGGGTATAAAGCATTTCAAAGTCCTCCAGGCTGCTGAATTTTGTATGGAGGCAGGTTGAGCAGATCTTTAATTGAGCTCGCAGGAAAATCAGGAGAGTGTGGTGTGGCTTTCGGAGTGGCTTTTCATTCTGAGCTTTGTGTCTGGGAAGTGCAAACACAGCCAGCACCCTCATCTCCCTGGCATTGTAGTTACTACAGGATATGGCTTAATGAGTAGGCAAAGAAAGGTGTTTGCAAAGCCTGATGTGATATTTAGTTTTACCTTTTCCTGAGGTTTGCCTTCAGCCGTATTTATTTTTGCGTGGAGGAAATAGTCATGTCAGAGTATGCAAGACGTGTTGGTGCTCTGCAGGCTCCTGCCCCAGGAGTGGTGTGTGGCTGTGTTACTCTGTTCCTGTGATCAGCTGCCTGGATGATGGTAAAACACACCCTTTTCCTTATGCACAGTTGCAGCATTTGAGGTTTCTGGAGTTCTCTATACCTGCAGGCTCTGAGGTGATGCTGGGGAGCAGAAGGCGTGGGGGTGTCTCGCGGTGTGCAGTCAGCAGCCCGTGCTCTGGGTTTCGTTTATCACCAGCTCAGATCTGCTGCATTTACCTTGTTCAGGAGATGCTGACATGGGACCTCTGTTGTTCACTCTGTTTTGTGTCTTACTGATGCCAGACACATTTTGGTAATTTAGTGATAGAATGGTATTTCAACTTCTTTATCCCTAAAAACCAAACAAAAGCCTTCTTACCCAAAAAGCCCTTCAACGCCTACATTAAAAGAATATGTTTTGCAAAGAGGATCTGTTGGAAATCCCTCAGTTCTACAGTTTGTGTTGTAATGGTTTAAACAACTGAGTATGTCATGGAATCATAGAATATCCTGAATTGCAAGGGATCCACCAGGATCACCCAGTGCAGCTCCTGGCCCTGCACAGACACCCCAAAAATCCCACCCTGGGCATCCCTGGCAGCGCTGTCCAAACGCTCCTGGAGCTCTGGCAGCCTCGGGGCCGTGCCCATTCCCTGGGGAGCCTGGGCAGTGCCCAGCACCCTCTGGGGGAAGAACCTTTCCTGATACCCAACCTGAACCTCCCTGACACAGCTCCAGCCATTTCTTTGGGTGCTGTCGTGGGTCACCAGACTTTTGTTGACTCTGTGTGTCCCTTCTGTTTGGGTAGCACTCAGTGAGTGGTGTGAAGTGTTACACCCAGCTCACCAGGAATAATCCAGAGCATCCTCTGAAGGATCCAGACGCTCCTTGGATGTCTGTCTCTTCCCTGCACACCAGCCATCTTGTTTACAGAGCTCAGGTATTTCAGTAACACGGGTGTAAATCCACATCTGCCCCGCCAACAGAACTTGTTACTGCTTCAGACAGAGATTGACAAGACTTTTCCCGTTTGTTCTGCATCACTTGCTGCTTCCCATCAAACCAGCGAGCTGAAGGAGGCAGAGGTCCTGCAGGAAAAGGAGTATGTGATCTCTTAAAGAGTGAATAGCAGCGTGTGTACACAGGGGACAGCACTGCACTGCTCAAGTGGGCTCTGCTTAGATGCCGTCAGATGTGCAGTCTTTAAACTTGGACTTATTTTACATGGAATTCTTCAGGGTTTTAGAAGAGGGGGGGAAAAAAACCTGCTCTCTTGTGGAGCTCTGTGCTAGACAGCAAAAAAGCTGCTGTGTTTTAATAAGAAGCTGCTTCCTTTCTTCTTTGCCTTGTAGAGTTTGCTTGGCGCGTGTTGATTGAGCCGTAACTCTCTCGGGCACCTTTGCAAATACAGCCTTGTTTCGTGGGAATTATCCTCTTGTCCCCATCCTCTCACCTTCCTCTGCATCACGTGGGCACAGGGAATGGTGCCTGGCCCAGGGACCGACCTACCTGGGCCCCAAACCATGAGGTGTCCGCAGGGATGTCTGAGCCAGGTGCTCAAACCTTCCTCTGTTTTGCAGAGTCTGGAAGGTAGAACCTGCTGTTCCATGTTTTGGAAAACCCAGACTTCCCAGTGTAATTCATGATTTCCAAGATGTAAATGTTCATGGGATAGCTGGCTTTCAAAAATGAGCCTACATCAAAATTTCTGGCTAATGAAACCTTTCCCTCCTGCTCTCCACCCCAGGCTCAGGGGTTTTTTGAGCCTCTGGAGGAATTTGGCTGCTCTGCTCTCAGCCCATCATGAGTTCAGGGCAGCTTAGGTGATGGGGGAGTGATTTGGTGAATAGTGCACGTGTAAATCCCGTCACTAGTCCCTGGATGCATAGGAGGACGGATTAGGAAATGGAATGCTGGTGAAAACAGCAGTGGTGTGATGGAAGCTGCTCATTGTGCTGACACGCAGGATGCTTGAAAACAAAGGCTCATCCCCCAAAGTTTCAGGCACTGCCATGTAATCTTTTCCCCACTGAACTGAATTGTTCCTGTGGTCTCTAATGGGAGTTGTGTGGCTCACTCCCCTGCACTGGGCTTTGAGGAGCAAGCAGGGGTTAATATTAAAGCAGAGCCTGCTGCTTTAGAAATGGGGGAAAGTAGATGCAAATTACTGTGAATGCTAATTGTTTCTATTTGAAAATTCTTGTAGTGTTTTTCTGAAAACACTCCCATTAAGTAAGCATTAGGTGGATGGCTGGACTGTTTGCAGAAAATCTCCTCAGCCATGTGTGGAGGGGCACGGTTGCGTAAGAAGATGAAAAATGCATATGGAGCCTTCTGGTGTCTCATATACCCTTCCTTGGGAGCTTGGAGCTGTGCCTGTCACACAGAGAGCAGCGTGGACTTGAGGCACTTGTGTAAAAAACGGGGAGGGAACAGATTCCTAAAAACGTGTGTGTATCTGAAATCCTGGCGCGGGGGGAGAGCGTCTGGAACAGAGCAGGGTCAGGGAAATAAGTCTCCTTTTTTATCAGACACAGGCAGGTATCTCTCTGAGCCTTCCCAGTGGCTGTGCTGCCTATTTTGTAGGCATCACTGTGGCTTTGTGAGCAGCAAGGGCCTGATCCCACCCTATTAAATAAACGAGCATCTCTTCATTGACTGCAGCAATCCGAGGGTGCAGCCCTAAGGAGTGAGCACAGCTCTGCAAGCACTGGGATCACTCATCCAGGTGGGAAGGGTCAGCAGCAGTGGAAACAGCTCTGCCAGTCCCCCAGTGCTGGGCTGTAATTGGATCAGAAGTTGGGTGCCATCAAATTAACTACGAGGTGCCGCAGCCTCTTCTCGCTCCTGGGCCCCCTCTGTTCCCTCCCTGCTCCGTGGGCTCAGGTGAATCCTGTAATTGGATTGCAAGGGAAGCGGGGTGGATGCTCTGTGTCGTGCTGCAAACCTTTCATCGGGATGGAGCCTTGGCAGCTGTGCTGGACGTAGCAGAGGGAAGAGGGCAGCTGGCAGGGTTTGCTGGGAAAGAGTGGGAAGAAGGAAGGCAGGTCTGGCTCCCTCTCTGTGCTCTGACTGCTGCCAGGGTCTGTGTGTCCATGTGTGTTCTTGTGTGGGCACTGCCCCTGCTCGCCTGTCAGCAGAAGCCCAGGGGCACTTTCCCTGCCAGACACAACCTCCAGCAGCTTCCACGTCCAAGAGGCAAAGGCAGGTGATGCTGTGCTGTAAAATGCCGACGTGAGGAGGGCACCAGGCAGCAGGGACAGCTCAGGGATCAGTCTCAGGGCTGAGCTGCTGCCCTGCCTGGTCCAGAGCTCTGGCAGAGGGTGTTTCAGCTCTGGCTGTGTTCACACCGGTAGAGCTGGCCAAGTGAAAGGGGGGTTTGAATGCCACAGTGTGTTTGCTTTCAGCTGTGTTGTGATTTAGTGGTGAGTTGGGTTTTTTTTTCCTGCTGCTTGAATGTGGTGAAGGGAGATGTGTTGGGTTGACCCACCAAAATCTCTCTCTCACTTCCCTCTGCAGCTGGACAGGGGAAGGAAAATGTAATGAAGGGTTTATGAGGTGAGATAAGGTCCAGGAGGGATCACTCACCAAATACCATCACAGGCAAAACAGGCTTGAATTAGAGATACTCTGTGAATTTCTTACTAACAAAACCCAAGCAGGATAATGAGAGGTGAAATAAGACCTTAAAAACACCTGCCCCCCACCTCTCCCTCCTTCCCAGCTCTACCTCCTGCATCCAGCAGTGCAGGGAGACAGGGAATGGGGCTCTCGTTCCAACCCCCTGCCATGGGCAGGGACACCTTCCGCTATCCCAGCTTGCTCCAAGCCCCATCCTGGAAGAGGAAAGTCCCTGATTTGTATCCCTTGTTTGCTGCTCCTTTGGGATGGGGCAGCTTTTTGCGTGGTTAACAAGCTGCGGCCGTGCACGTGGTTATCCTAAACCACAAACACATACTTTGTTTAAGGCAAGAATGTTACAATCAATAACTTTTTATTTGATCCGAGGGTTCTTTAATCTTCCTGCCGTAGTCTCAGATTAACATGAGAATTGGGTTTTCAGGGACTGATGGTTTTGCTTGTATTTATCCTTTTGTTTGTGTTGGCAGATAATCCCATTACTGCTCTCCTTAGTAGTTTGGTGGCTGTGATTGCTTCTATTACTGATGTCTGGCTTTAAACCTGTAAGCTTATCTGAGCACTTGATTATACCTTTGGCACTGAACACCTCCCCACCCTCCTGAGGAGTGGACAGGATGAGAATGAATATTCTTGCCTTAAATACTTGTAAAAAAGAAAATGACAAAAAGAAAAGGCAGGAGCAAAAGGCACCTGGAGTTCAGGGAAATACTTGCTTTGACTTCAGAGGGTTTCAGATCTATTAAAGTTGGGTATGGAATGGCTGAAGCTCCTGGCATTGTGTCCTTTCAGTGAGCTTTGCCTTGTTCTGGGTATCAAGAGGTGTAAACCAGTGCACAAAAGGATGGAAAGGAGCTTGGGCCTGTTGGGTTGCCTCTCCTTTCTCCCTCCGAGAACCAGTTCTCACCATGCTCCTCCCTGCCCTGTTTTGCCCTCCTTGGTACAAATTGTATGTCACTCCCACTGAGGCTTTATTTTTGCTGTTGTGTGGCTTTAATTCTCCGTGTTGGAAATCTGCAGCCCCATATATGACCAGCTAAAGCTTGTAATGATTTCTGCAAGGGGTCTGGGCATGAATAAACCAGTTACTGCAGCTCAGCTGAACCCCAGTAGCCCATGGCCACCACCCTGGGGCACAGCTGTGCTCTGGGCACCTGGAACAGCTGGAATTACCCTGGGGAAGCCTTTGCCGCTGGGAGCTGCCAGCTGGGCATGGAGGTGGCTGTGTGTCCGTCCATCCATCCATCCATCCATCCTTCCATCCTCTGGTGGGACTGGGACCCCAGTGCTGAGCTGTGGGTCCCAGAGCAGGGCACGAGGCCGCTCCGGTTTCTGGCTGTGTTGGGAAGAGCCGGTGGCTGTGGGTGCCCGGCTGGGCAGAGCCAGGCTTGGCTCGTGCAGCAGGGATGGCAGGGAACCTCTGCAGCATCAGCAGGAGGATCTGAACGTGCCCTGCGGGACTGCAGCAGGCACCTGCTTCTCAATTAAATTAAATTAAAACGAGGGGAAAAATGTTCTCCGTGCAGGTTCGCAAATACAGGTCAGGGGAAGGCGAGCTAGAGGCTTTGTGGTGAGGATGGGAAGGTGCTCCTGAGGAGGTTCCCTCTTCCCCCAGCAAAGCAAAGTGGATGGAGCTTGTGTGGGGAAGGGCAGGTGGCGGAGCAGAGGCCACTTCTTGCAAGCCTCTCATTGTGTGGCACGAGGGATTTTGGGCTGTGACGCTGCTGTACCGAAAAAAATGGAGCTTTAAACAGTGTAAAAAATCCGAGATACTTCCTTTAAATGAGCTGTAGAGCTTCCTGAGCTGTAGAAACCAAAAAGGGGGTTTGTCTGCTGATGGGTCCATCTCGCATGTGTTGTCCCAGCTTAAATGGGTCTCCTGTGGGAGGAGAGTGGATCCTGCCCAAGCTTTCATGGAGCTCATCCTGATGGAGCTGTGGCTGAGCCAGGTTGGGGCTGTCCCAGAGCCTGACCCCAGCAGGCAGAGGTAGCTCCATGTATTTCTGTGGAACTTTGTACTTCCTTGATGTTTTTCCACTGCTTGAAGCTGTAGAGATCCTCAGAAGGATGGGGTGAGTCCATGAAGCCTTCAGAGGCTAAAAATCTGAGTTTGGCTGGTGAGGTGCTTGTCCTCCATCAGCCTTTTGTCTTCAAATTTCATGTTTAAAGATTTTTATATTAATTAGTAGCTGTTCAGAAATATACTCCATCACTTTAAAGGAGTGAATTTTCTTCCTTCTGTCTGGATCTGATTGTTTCAAAGACATTAAGAAGAGAACTACAGTTTTGCCCTTATGTACCTGCTGTGGCTTCACCCAGAATTTAAGCTTACTGTGATTTATAGAAATCAGCAAGTTTTTTTAACTAGCCAAGGCTCCTGACAGCTCTTTTTTGTATAAAATTTTATTTTCCTGAATAGTCAGTAGGGTTTTTTTATTCCCTTCTAAACGGCTCTTATAAATATCAAAAGAGTCATAAAAACCCTTATAAATTCTTTTTTTATTGATTCAGGAAAAATAAACCCGGGACTTTTACTTAAAGGGTAATATTGGAAAACAGTTTGGGTTTGGCTGGTTTTTATAGGAGCATTCTTAAAGGAGCCAGGCTGAGGCACCCAAATCTTCCTGAGGTGCTCGTTTTGTTTTACTGATCCAGCTGGAATTAGTCAAAAATTTCAGGGGTGCAGTGTCACCTGCACCCCTGAAATACACAAGTGCATCTGTAACCTGGAGCTTGGGATCTGAGACATGGGATAAGGAAAGGGAGAGAAAAGAAGGGAGTGGAGTTACTGAGATGCCTCTTGGATCACTTCTTTCTCACATTACTTAAAGTTATTTTTTTGACTTAATAATTTGACGTTCCCTTGGTTCACCCCTTCAGATGATTCGGTGTAAAGTTTCAGGGGCTGGGTTTTCAGGAGGGTTGGTAAGGAGGTGATGGCCGTGGGGATTGTTGGCAGGAGATGTCGGCAGAGGAAATACAGCTGTCATTTCGCAGCAGAAACTGAGCAGCATTTCGTGTTACAGCTCTCACCAGAACGCTTCTTGTTCCATCACTGACACCATTCCCCAGTTCTTCACAGAAATCTTCCCCGTGAGTTTGCCTGCACAGCTTTCATTAAGTGTGGAGGAGATGGGGCTTCCTTAAAGCCTGTTAGTGGACAGATGAAGATGGCGTTTTTGGGGGGAATGGAGTGGGTTGGGATGGATGGGGTGTGACAGGAGGTGATCCTTCTCCCTCCTGAACAATAACAGGTGCACGTTATGGGACTGGGTTTTTTGACAAGCAGAGGAACTTGTATAAATGGATTATCAATCTTGTCAAAAGGTGCCTTGTTAACCATTACAGTCTATTTATTTACCTTCCAGTGTCTTTATCTAGAGGTTACCAAACACAAATGGGGAGTTTCAAACACGATTTGGGGTGATTGTTTGAGCAAGAAAAAAAAAAATCATGTTCCAATGGTTTGGGTTGGAAAGAACCTTAAAGCCCATTTTATTCCAACCCGTGCCATGGGCAGGGACACCTTCCACTATCCCAGGCTGCTCCAAGCCCCGTCCAGCCTGGCCCTGGACGCTTCCAGGGATCCCAAAGCACCATGTTTTAGCACAGATTTAGCTCTCCACTCCAGTGTTGTGCCTTGTCCCCCTTTCCATCTTTCCTCATGTTTGCCCCGTGTCACGTTTGTTGAGATGATGGTGCAGGTGCTGCAGAAATCGTGTCCACGTCTGCTTGTTAGAACTGGTTTTGGTTTGGTTTTTTTTTTCTTTTTAATGGACTAACGCAGCTAGAACGTATTTATATATATTTATTTGCTCATACTGCATGCTGCTTCATGAAACAAGGCACACTGAACACACCCATTTCCTTAAAACAGGGAGCAGCAACCGGTTTTGCATAATTTCTAAATCCTCTGGACTCGAGTGACTTCAAAAGAAACCCGCAACAAAACCACCCAGAACCCCACTATAAAAGTAAAAGGCAAATTGAGATACCAGACTACAAAAGTATTCTGAATAATTGGGGGATTATCCTTTAATTTCATGAATTGAGGAAGAACTAAATCTTTTTCTTTCTGTGCAAATTCTGTATTTCACCCGTGATGATGATTGCTGGTGCTGGGGATTAAATGCTGAGAATTTCTTTTAAAAACTCGGCTGTGGTACCTGTGGCCCTGGATGAAATCACAGGAACCAGGTGGGAGCTGCTTTTGGTGCTGGGTGGGCAGTCAGGAGGAGGCTTTGGGCTCCTTTGGCTGGGAGCTGCCATGACCTGGGAAGTGCTGGGGGAGAAGCAGATTCTCGGAAATGAGTTTGAGTTTTTTTTTGGTTTTAATTTTTCCTGCTGCAGCCTTGTGCAGCCCAGATGTATTGTGCAGGTGCAGAGTGGCTCCAGGAAGCAGAGAATTGCGTGTTCAGAGCCATTGATGAGAACTGAGGTTACTTTTAATGTCTTGTACCACAAGTATTTCGTGTATTTTTCGTCCTTAATGGCATTCAGGCTTGTTATAGGAATTAAGCACTGTGAGTTAAAATAACAAATCTGCACTATGCTTTGCTGGGTTTTAAATCAAAATGGCATTCTTTTTTCATGAGCCCATAATCCTTTCTTTTATACAGTTTGATGCTAGCCAGCTCTTGCTTCCTGAGGCAGAACCATTAGATATCAAAAATATAATTGCTCTCTATATGAGTGCTCCTTTGTAGCCCAGCCCTTTCATGTTTTGAGGCTGCAGCACTTTTTTTTCTTTAAAAATATTCTATTAAGTTCTTCTGAATTGTGAATCCCAGCCTCCACAGGTAAGGGGTCAGTGCCCTGTTGGGAACCAGCGGAGAAGTGGAGGTTCATGGTTAGGATTTGCTTTTTGGTGTGGGAGTTCAGCTGGAAATAGTGAAATCCAGAGACAGGAGACTGTAATTATCCCATCAGTGCCAGTTGGGAGTTAATTAATCTATAGTTCCCCACCTGGCATCCAAAGTGGAAACTGTTTTGGGTGAGGGAGAGAATAGTAATGGCTTATCTCGCACTCGCTTGAGTGCGAGGGGTTTGGAATACACAGCTGCTGAAAATATATACATTGCATTTATTACTGTGCTGCAGGAGCATTGCTTTGCCTCGTTCCACACAAAAATAAGTGGAGGTGTCTGATTTGTGTGGACAGGTGTTTTAAAACCCCAGGGGGTCTTTTCCTTTCCCTTGCTTCTTTCCATTCCGTGTCTGTAATTAAAAGCGCTGCAGAGACCTGCAGAGGAAACCCCCCGCCCATCCTTCTGTCCCTCGGGAATTTCACGGCCCTGGATGAGGAGAGGGAAGGCTGTGGGAAGTTCAGCTGACCTGTGCTGGACACCAGCAATTGCTCCTCTCTCGCTGAAGGGTTAGGATTATAAAAGCCCAAACACACAGACGTTTCCTTTAATAATACAAACCCGTTTTCTCTAGTCTGCCAGAATTCGGAGCGTCTGGTGGTTTCCATGGAGAAGGATATTTCTTACAAGGCCCAGCTATTTTTGCAGACTATTTTGTAATGTATTTGAACTTGCAGTCTTGTGCCATTTCTGGTCTCCTGCTCCACGAGCAGTGCAGGGAAATCGAGCCAAATTCCCCTCCAGGAGCAGCCAGGGGCCTCTGTCCCGGATGGTTGTGAGGGTCAAGGCGTTGTCTTTGTGCTGTCCCCTGGTTTTGCTGTGTTTTCAAGGAGAATCCCCGTGCAGTGGGAGAGGTGAGGCTTCTCCTGCTGTGCACCAGCACAAGGATGCTGCTCAGACCCCAGGAAATGTTCCTCTGGGAAGGGTCATTTCCTCTGCTGCTGTTTCTTGTTCTGAATTTTACACGGTCTGAGTTTGTTTTCCAGTTGACAGCTTGGCTTTCTCCAATTTCGTAATTACATATAAAGTTTTGTCTAACAAATGCCATTTCTTCTTCCTTAATTCCTCTAATTAGAACTTAAACTGTGTTACTGGTCCTTCAGCGCTTTCTTCTCGTGGCTGCAAGAAGAGAAAGCTCAGAAAAACGTGCCTAGACAACATCCTGTCTCTGCAGCTCGTCCCCTATTGCTTCAGTGTTGTCCACTACAAGTTTAATTACTGTGTGAGAAATACTTTTCTCAAGTGGAGCCAAAATCTAGGATTTAAGCCAAAGTAAATTAACAGTTCTCAGAAAACCTGGAGTCCCAAAGCCAAGAATTTCAAGGCTTTTAGGCATCTCTCTGTTATTGGCAGGCATCTCGTGATGTCATGTGGTAGAACAAATGGACACCCAAAAGCTGGAGTCAGCGTTGTGCCAGTTTAGCAGGAAAGATTAAACCAATTTAATTTAGGGAGGCCAAACTGAAAATAATGATTATACACAGAAATGGTGGGGTTATTTCATAAGCCATATCCCTTCTTCTCCATTAGTGGCAAATTTCCAAGCTTCATTCTCAGCTCCTAAATTTGCACTCTAGGTTTTCTTTTTTTTTTTTTATTTTTATTTTTTTTTATTTTGGGGGGCAGAGGGGACTGCTTATTTGTGAAGTTGCATTTGATTAATTGTGTTTCCAAATGTGTTAAATGCAGTATTCTCTCTTTTTTTTCTTTTTTTTTTTTTTTTTTTCCTAAATTGCCATACTACACAGACCAAACATTGGATTTGGTATAAAATAACTGGTGCTCGAGGACTTAGAAGGAAAAGAGCTATTGGCTGATGGAGAGAGGTTAACACAACGTTTGAGGGAAAATTCCTGATGCCTGATTTTTACCTGGTGTGTGCAATCAGGAGGGCTCTGTGTGTGTGTGTGTGTGTGTTCAGTGCAGAGCTGATAATAAGAGTCCCTCTTTGTGTCTGGTTCTTGCAAACACAAAGCCCTGAGGAAGAAAGGGAGCTGTGGTGCTCTCAGGCTCTGGTGGTGGCTTTCTCTGAGGTGGTCAGATCGGATGCTGCAGATCCAAACGTGTGGGATGTGCTGGGGACACAGGAGATCTGGGTTCTGCATGTGGGAGAGCTGTGGGGGTCATTTTGCCAGTAAATCTTCATAGAATCCAGGCTGGTTTGGGTTGGAGGGGACTTTAAAGCTCATCTCATCCCACCCCCTGCCATGGGACACCTTCCACTGGACCAGGTTGCTCCAAGCCCCATCCAAACTGGCAGGAGGGGCTGAAGGCAGCAGGGCTGGAATCTCCCCCAGCTCCACCTTGACCTGAGCCCCCTCCTCTCGGACCAGGGTCTCTCCTGCAGCACAGCCCCGAGGGGAGGGAGGAGTGGGGGCTTCTCTGGCATCCCTCCCTCCTCCCCAGCATTGCCTGTGTCTGCTCAGCTCTCACCAGCCACGGCTTTGCTGTTTAATACTTCATTGTGTTCAGTGCCAAGGTTCAGTGGCTGGAAAGGCTTCGGGGGCTGAACACATCCACCCTGCCTGGTGGGCACCAGCCGTGGCAGAGCCACCCAGGCTGCTCCAGGCACTGCCCACGCCCCGAGCAGCCACCTGGCCACGTGCCACCTGTGTCCCTGGGCCAGGTGTGCAGCCTGGCAGTGCTCATCCTGTCCTTGCTCTCTCTCTGCTTATGTGTTTGTGGGGGAGGGGGTGTGTGTGTGTGTGCTCTTGGAATCATAATAATTTTTTAAAAAGGTGAATTCTGTCCCTGAATTTGTTTGTTGAGGTCTGTGTCCTGTTGAAGTGCTCAAGGAAGGAAATGCTGAAAGCAAAGCAAGTCTGGCTATATCAGCTTCGCCTCCTGGGTGCTGGGAGGGATCACCCAGCAGGCAGGTGGGATGGCAGCATCCTGTACCAGCCCTGCCCGGGCTGGCAGATGTTCCAGGTGTGGGTACTGTCCTGTACCAGCCCTGCCCGGGCTGGCAGATGTTCCAGGTCTGGGTAGGGTCCTGTACCAGCCCTGCCCGGCCTGGCAGATGTTCCAGGTGTGGATATTGTTCTGTACCAGCCCTGCCGAGGCTGGCAGATGTTCCAGGTGTGGATATTGTTCTGTACCAGCCCTGCCGAGGCTGGCAGATGTTCCAGGTCACTGTAGCATTCTGTACTAGCCCTGCCCAGGCTGGCAGATGTTCCAGGTGTGGATATTGTCCTGTACCAGCCCTGCCTGGGCTGGCAGATGTTCCAGGTCTGGGTATTGTCCTGTACCAGCCCTGCCTGGGCTGGCAGATGTTCCAGGTCTGGGTATTGTCCTGTACCAGCCCTGCCTGGGCTGGCAGATGTTCCAGGTCACTGTAGTATTCTGTACTAGCCCTGCCTGGGCTGGCAGATGTTCCAGGTCACTGTAGCATTCTGTACTAGCCCTGCCTGGGCTGGCAGGTGCTCCAGGTCTCTTTGGGTGGGACAGGCTGTGGTGCTGTGTGATTCCTGCACCGACAGCACTCGCTGCCATCCCTGGTGTGTCCCTGAACCTCACCATTTACTGCAGCTGGTGGGCAAATGGTGCAAGTGTGAGAGTGAGGAGGGGAGCAACATAGAGAGCAGGGTCAGAACATTTCAGTGTTTATTTCGTACCGGTGATTATTCGATAGGTGCACGTGCATTGTCACAAAATGCCTTTGCTTGTGCAGGAAGGCGAGGTGGGCTGAGAATGAGCCCCCCCAAAGTGGACGTGGGTACCTGTGTGCATGTACACCTAATAACATAAAAGATGCTGCCGAAGGAGCCTGCTGGGTGTAGCTGTGACAGAATCCACGGAGAAAAGAGGAATCGTGTATTACAACCAATGTGACTGACTGAATTCCTTGTTTTGATGTTTGCTGTGGGTGTCAGGGATGTATAAATGCAAACAGCACATTCATAAATTATTTTGGGTTGCTGATAGCTTTCTGAAGAAAATAATTTGTAATGAGCTTCGTTTATGCAGCAGAAATAAAGATGGGATTAGGCGAATATTGAACTGTAAATGCACTGGTGATTTTTGGCTTTTGTGCGTAGCACAGAGAATCTCATCATCTATCTCCACTCTGATCTTGAATATGCAGAGCTGGCTGTGCCTTTCATGCAGCAGCTATTTTAGTGTGCAGCAGTCTGGCCTTGAGTGTGTTTGGTGAGCTTTTGGATAGGCACCTGCCCGGGCTCTCCCCGCGGTCCTGCCGCAGCTCGGGGGCTCTGCTGAGCTTTGTGAGCAGAGCCTGGCCCACAGAGTCCCTGCTCTGCCTTTGTCAGGGCTCAGCTCCCTGGATTCCAGCTGGCCTGGGGTGTGCTCGTGGTGTCACCCTCCAGCTCTGTCAGGGCTGGAGGAGAACGCAGGTGAGGAGGGTGGGTCACTGACCTGTGTGAGGCAGAGGGGTCGAGCAACTCTGACACATGGAGTGGGTCTTGACAGGACGAGCAGGTGCCATACCTGGAGATTTTGCCTTCCGGGTCTCCTGCTGGCATTAGTGTGCTGTGAAGATCCAGCAGTGACTTGCCAGGGCTACCTTTGAGTGGCTCACTTGCCCACATCGTTTTACGGATGAGGTTTTTAGCCAGACTGAAAGGCTGGTGTGCAGTGAGCCGGAGTGTCACGGGCAGCCTTGGTGTACATGGAGAACGGCTCTGTCTGGGGTGATTTACTCTGTGCAAAAGCTCAGAATGTGCTTCAGCAGCCCTGGAACAGCAGGCACCCACACACACCCCTGTGGCCAGTGCTCACACGGGGCCTGGGCTCACTGACATCTCAGTTTAGGGTGCACACAGATCCCTGGGTTGACAAGCCCTGGTTTTGCTGGGAAGGAAGGGTGCGTCAGCTCCTCTTTGGAGTCTGTTAGATGAGGAAATGTGCTCTTTGCTGATGCATTTTAACGAGGCTGCTGAACCCTTGGGTGATTAGTGTATTGGTGCCACAGCATGCACGGTGCTGAGAGCACTTAACAGCCCTGTTCTTAATTTCACACAGGTGCAGACAGCAAATATTTTTTCTTAGCAATTTCAGGCTCACACAGTTAAAACGAACTTGGATGTCTTCTCCATTTGTCTCTTTATATGTGCTGTGCATAATGGTTGTGGAGGGGCTGGGGTTAGTGACAAGCCGTGTGTTTTGGGCTGAATTGCTTGAACTGAGCCGAACCAGTTGGGTTCACGTAAATCAGGTTCACTGAGGAAGCAGCTTCTTAAACTCTGCCCGTACCTCTGACCATTAAATGTCAGGGGTTCTGAGTCAGGAGCTTTGGTGTTGGTTTCACCTGGCTGGTGTAATTTTCCCGGTTCCGATATGGGGTTGTTCGACCTGGAGGGTAGAGAGGGCTCTGAGGAGACCTTAGATCCTCTTCCAGTACCTAAAGGGGCTCCAGGAGAGCTGGAGAGGAACTCTGGAAAAGGGCATGGAATGCCAAGACAAGGGGGAATGGCTTCCCACTGCCAGAGGGCAGGGATGGATGGGATACTGGGAAGAAATTCTTCCCTGTGAGTAGGTGAGGCCCTGGCACAGGGTGCTCAGAGAAGCTGTGGCTGCCCCTGGATCCCTGGAAGTGTCCAAGGCCAGGCTGGACATTGGGGCTTGGAGCACCCTGAGATAGTGGAAGGTGTCCCTGCCCACGGCAGGGGGTTGGAATGAGATGGTCTTCAAGGTCCTTTCCATCCCAGACCATTCTGGGGTTCTCATTCCATGATGACCAGTGACATCCTCAGTGCCTTTTTTTTTTTTTTTTAATGAGCTAATTCTTGAGCTTGAAGGTCTGCTTCATCTTATTTAGCCTTTTAGATTTTGCAAAACAGCCTTGCCCCTTGTTGGGCTGCCTGGAATTGTACTTGCACTTTAATTTAGTCACCTTGAAAGGGGACTGCCAAAAACAAAGGCAGGATTCAGTGATACGGATCAGCTTACACCAAATCAGCATTGTTGCCTGAGAATATCTCTTGCAGTGAGAGGAGCTTGAAACCTGCAGGGTGTCTTTTTATGAAAAAAGCAAAATATATACTTATTTGTATGCATAGACCACCTAGGGGAGTTTCTTTTGAATTTTGCAGTGTTTTAAACACTCATTGATGTGAGTGCTTATTGCAAAAGCAAGGACAAATAAGATGTACAGTAGCTGAAGGGCCATTTTTGTCTGGAGGTGCACAGGAGCGGAGTAAACAGGATTCATTGGAGTCAGGGGAAGGAGGAACAGCTGTGGGGACGTGTCCCCCGCCAGCTCAGTGGCCCAGGACCTCTGAAGTTGGAGCAGTGTTGTCTTAAACCTTTTGACAGATGCCAGATGAAGATGCTTCCTGAGCTACACAGGCTAGAGGGTGGTAAGTACCGGTTGATGAATGTGTCTGCATTTCTTTATAGGGTGATTAATACCTGATGGTTTCTCTTCCCCTCACTGGTGTCCAGCTCTGGGATATTTCTCACTGATCCAGCTAAAACCAGTTCCTTCTAGGCTTGGCCAGCCTTCCTGAGGTGGGACAGGCAGGACAAGGTGGAGTTGCCCAGCCGTGGTTGTCTCGTTGGGTTGACTTTTGGGTTGACGGGTGGAGCAGAGGAGTTGCTGTTTGTGATGTTCACAAGAACCCCTGAAACGTGGTCATAACCAAGGAAAATAATGAAGTCTGGACTCTGATGCATCTTACTGCACAGAAATACATCCTTTGTAGCTTTTGGGCAAAGTTTTGTGTCTCAATTTGCACAGTGTAAGGGAATAATTGTTTTACTGAAGTCTCAGAGGAAATGGAAGTACAAGAATTTCTGAACACGAGGTGTTTGGTACAACTTATGGAAATAAGGTGGGAGGGACCTGAGGGCCTTCTAGGGCCTACTGGGACCTTGGACCACTTAATTTTATTTTCTGGGTGGCAGTGCAGTAAAATTTAGGCAGAAGTTTTTATCTTGAGGGCTCGAAGTGTTGCAGGTTTTCTGTGCCCAGCACAATGACTTGGAGCCGGCTCTAGGGCGGGTTGTAAGAAGCTTTTAAGACTTGAGTGGTAGCTCAAAAGTCATTTGATAGGTATTCAAAAGCAGCAGGAGGAAATGTTAGTTCAGCAAATTATGGGCACTAATATGGTGTGGAAAGGTCACTGTGCAGCCCACCCAGATCTCACAGCACTGCTCACCAGCTTGGCAGGGACTGCCAAGGTGACCGGGAAGTTTTTGGTAAAATTTATGAATAGCCATTAAAACCAATAATCCTACGAGCTGGGAGGTTGCTGGGTGCCCAGCTGCCCTCCCTAACTGGGTGTTTGAATTTCGAATTTTATTATCTTCCTGTGCAGATTCCTGCTAATGAGTTTAAGAGCAGCTGTGAGCCTTTCCCGCAGGTGGGAGCTTCCCTTCCCCGCGCCCTCCCCTCCTCTCCCAGTCTGTCATTCAGCCTCACATTTGAAATCCTTGGATTCTTCCTAAAGCTGGTTGAGAGCAATGCTGCCGTGGTGTGGGATGGGTTTGCTTTAACGCTGAGGGGGAGGCTTGTAGGCTGGAAGTATCTTTATATCAGCTACCAGTCAGTGCTGGCATCCCTTCCTTCCAGGCATTATTCCAGCCGTTTCTTCTCCAGCCCCTTGCCCTTTCCAAGGCTCTCTAGGGATGATGGGCCTGCCCCATTCCCCCAGGCCACTTAGCCAGAGCAAGCCCTGGGTCTGCATTCCTGACCCTGAGGTTGTTTTGGGAAAAATACGTTCCCAGGAGTAGCCTGAAACCTTGGTAGGAAGCAGCTGTGGATTCCCAGTGTCTTCGGGCAGACAGGGCTGGGGCCAGGTGTGCTGCTGCAAGGACGATCTGCTCTTGTGGCTATCACATGCCTTAGGGGGTGGTTCTTTGAATTGTTGTGAAAGATTTGATTGTTTCTGTTGTTTCTTTTAAGTGGCCTCAATCGCCGTGGTTTATAGAATTGATTCCTCACCCGCCTTTTCCTTTTCCCGGAAGATGCCATCACACCTGAACAGACCTTTCAAATTCAGCTCCCTTGAAAATAATGGAATTAGGCTGCGGTGTTGTTCCCATTTAGGAAATCAATCTCTTTTTGAAAACCCCCCATGCTTTTAGGAAGAGCAGAACCTGACAGAAGGATCTACCTTCCCTCAGCAGAATTCCCCTGGCGACATCTGCTCTTGGTGGGCATCCCTTGATATTCGCTTCCCTGTTCGAGGGGAGATTTGCTGTGATTTTGAAGCTGCCATTTCCTTGAGTAGTTTTGTGCTGTTGCCTCTGTTAGTATTTAATGCTGATCTCTTTCCACTCTGCCTTTATCTTTTATGACATTTGTGTCAGGCCGTGGACAAATAGCGACGCGCTCGGGTTTTATTTTCGGCAGCGTTCTGCTGGCGGAGCGCAACCAACAGACTGCGTTTCACAACCGTCCCCTCTGCCAGAGCTGTGAAAACTGCTCCTCTCTTCATTCAGAAGAGCTCATTACTGCTGCTGGGTCCTCCGTGGCCTCTTTCCAGAGCTTCTTAGTCCTTTCAGAGCCAATTCTTTGCTTTCCCTTGTTGGACACCGAGTTGTGGGGATGTCCTCGATGATTTGTTGATGTGGATCCGTGGAAAGCCGTGGGTTTCTTCTTGACAATCCTGAGTGGCGCAATGTTGTGTTGGCTGCTTTGCTGTTCTTATTTCCCTCTCCTTTCTGCTATATTTTAATGTATATAAATTATACATATATAAAATAAACAAGGAAGGTTTCTGTAGAAAATAAATCGTTGTTGAGAGAGGGCAAAATGACACTGAATTGGCAGCTTTACAGAAGGTATGATGCCTTTGATTGATTAGTTGTCAAAGAAATGTAATGTACTAAACATGATGAAGATTAAGGATGTGAAGATGGTTAAAATTCAAGTTGCATAAGTGTTTGGTGTTAGGTTTAGAGCCTCTTCCAGAATTTTAATTTTGAAAATGCAAAGTATTTGTTTTATGCTATTCCTTAGGAGCCCTCTAGATGTTTTGAAAATTTTGAGTTCTTCAAAAAACAACAACAACAAACAAAACACAATCTGAAAGTATTTAGTATTCACAGTTTGTGAATTAGATAAGAGACACATTATTTTTTTTGAGATTAATAATGAGCTGCTGAGATGCATTAGACACCAGATACAGAAACTGAGCACCAGAAATAATAGTAGCATTATCCTGAACCTCGTAATTACTCTCAGGGTCTGATTTTACATTGTAACTACTGTTCATGAAATAACGGCAGCGTATTTTGGAAAGGGGCTTTTTACAATGACACGTAGTGATAAAAGAAAGGGGAATGGCTTCCCACTGCCAGAGGGCAGGGATGGATGGGATGTTGGGAAGAAATCCTTCCATGGGAGGGTGGGGAGGCCCTGGCACAGGGTGCCCAGAGAAGCTGTGGCTGCCCCTGGATCCCTGGCAGTGTCCAAGGCCAGGCTGGACAGGGCTTGGAACAGCCTGGGACAGTGGAAGGTGTCCCTGCCCAGGGGATCTTTAAGGTCCCTTCCCACCCAAACTGTTCTGTTTGATTCTACCAAGAACCCCCCTCAAACCTGGGCTGCCAGCTTGCGTTGCTCCTTTCCTAAAACACTCTGATGAACATCCCGCTTTCCTCCTGGGAGCCTTCTCTCCACATCTGCACAGACACTGCAGCATGCTTCTCAATCATCGCCGCCGCCGTGATGCTGAAGAAGTGAGAAAAAATGAAGTGCCCCAGACCTGACAACAGTTCAGCTGGTGACAAATGACTGTCACACTGACCAGTGTAGTCTGCTTGTTTCCATTCCCCTCTCCCTTTAGAGCGATATCGAGTTGGACTGCCGGCTCAAATCGTCTCTGTGTTCGGTGCTTGCACCAGCAGCTGGGACTCACCGTCATCATTGCCACGAGCCACACTTCCAGGAGAGACCAGGGAACACATTTTCAGACACGTTGGCAGGTGATAGGGACCTCCAGGCTGGTCTGACCACAGCAATTTGTCAAAAGCTGCACCGTTCGCAGGGACTTGGCCTCTGAAAGCTGCCCTGGGCTAGCGAAGGTGAGGTGATGACAGCTCTGGTTTTGCTTGCAGAGAAGTTTTAGGCAGGACTTTTATTGTTAGGCCCTGCCAGTGCCAACAGGGTTTTGGGTTGTCCATGGACACGTCTGGCTGTGAAAATGCGCCAGGTGAACTTTAAATTGTGTTTGCTGTAGCTGTAGTTCGCTGTTCTCTTCTGAGTGCTCAGGGATGAGGATTTATCTGCAAACCCTCTGCAGCCCTGTCTGGGTGTTTCATGTGCTGCAGACCTCACACACAGGGACCTGGGGAGAAGTTGGCTGTGGGTGGAGGAACCTCTCCATGAGTCCTTCTCTCAGCTGTGTAACCAACTTCCGTGAAGCCAACTCAGGTCTTCTCTGTCCTCTTTTTTTCCTATCTTTTGCCTTTGAAGCTGGATGTTGATCATCTCTGTCGCTTGGTGTGGTGGATCTGTGGTGACACCAAACCCTGCCATGTTCCCCGAGGGTGTTTAACCCACGCAGTCAGACACATCGATGGCCTTTCACCATCCTGCAGGGACAGAATGAGCCAGCTTCTGCCTCTGCTGCTGCCTCAGCGTGTGATTCGTAGGCAGCCCTTACAAAAGCTCCTCTTGTGGTGTCTGGAATGAGTTTGTCAGGTCTCTGTGAAGAGGAAGGAGGCTCCCTGACTTGCAGGCAGGGCAGACTTGAGATGAAAGTCGCTAAATTACGATAAATGGGGAGCTCCAAGGTATTGTTTTTAGAACTTCGTTTAAGAGCATGGCAGCTCTTTAAACTGATTTCAGTAATGAATAATTAAAGCGTAAAATAACAGGAAAAGTAAATGTTTCATTGAAATACTAAACAGAAACTTTGTTGAAGACAAAGGAAGCTTTATTTTTCCTTCTTCTTTCCTCCAACTTCTTCTCCTCCTCCCTGGAGAGCCCCGGTCTGCACAGGAGGAGGGAGGGGGATGTGCAACCATCAAACCTCTGTCGGAGATTAGAAATTCCTCCTTACTTTTTAACCACTCTCTTCTGAATTGTCCTTCCTTGGTTAAACTTGTGGATATAATGGTTCAGGTAATACCCCATTTATGCCTTTCCTGGCAATGTTTGTGGACCTTGTAAACACAGAGGTTGGGAAGTTTTGTAGCTGTTCCAGTGAGAAAAAACTCTGTCCAAGCTCCAGTCGTAAGTTGTGTTCAACAGGAGTTAAATAGGGGCTAAAGCAGATAAATATCTGAGCTTGTGTTGTGTGTTTGCTATTAAAATTAATAAAACCTTCCCAGAAAATGGCTGGTTAAGAATTGAATGTCACCAGGTAGTAAATAAAAAAAAGAAGCAAGTCCTTAGAGTGATTTTTCCAGCTTCACTCCCGCCCGCCCATATTCTGGACTTTTACAAAACGTAAGCTTATTTAGGGTCTCTGTGGTTAGAAGTCAGATTAGATATTGGTTGGGGCTGTGTTTATTAATCAAGACTAGTGATTACCAAGGGCTGTTCATTTCCAAGAGATATTCAAGCAATCCTCCTCAAAGCCCAGCAAGGATGAATAGATCATATGTGTAGCTGGTAGGTCAAGAACGAGCATTCAGCGTTGAAGACCTGATTTCCATTTAAAAACAAAACCAAATCTAATCTGAGGCATTAGAAACAATAGGAGTGATGCATTAAAGGGTATTTATAGTCAATGTTTGTATTTATTCTGCACTGAAGTCTCTCAGGCCTGGGGTTAGGCCTGCCTTGTACCTCAGGAAATGACAGCAGAGGCAGATCTAAATGTCCCTGCTGCCGTGGGCTCTCTGTCCATGACAGACTCACCTGTGAGATGAGGTGTTGGCCTTCTCCAGCTCTGGTTTCCATGGATTTCTGATATTTGAACAAAAACCCACTGAGTGATTACGCAGCCATCACTCTGCCGTCCCTCCCAGGGTCTGCGTGGGTGACGTGCACCAGGCCAGGCTTCCACAAGACCCAAATCTTGAGATTGTTTCCAGTCTTTTTCCCCATGATTGAACTGATTGTGGGCCAGAGCTGCTCACTGATCATTGCTGGATTAGTCACTGTGGCTCTGATGTCAGAGGTTGCTCAGGATTAAATTTAATAAAAGACCTGGGTTTTGCAGGATCTTATTTTTAAGTGCTTGGCTCCCTGAGTGGAGCCCTAAATTTGGGTTAAAGACAGACTGCATAGAAGAGTTTGGCACTGGACAAGGTGATCTTTTCAAACCTGGAGAATCTGGAGCACCTTCCAGAATTGCCCAGGCAGGAAAGGACAGAGAGGACAATTACTTCTATCCAGAGAGATGATGGGCACAGAGTTGGAGGGATGTGAAGGGAAGCTTTGGACTCAACACCTTGGGGAACGTGGCCATGAGCTCAGGTGCCTGCAGATTCAGGGGACTGCTGAACCTGGGGGTTCTTGGGCCATCTGAGCCCAATTCCTGCCCAAGCCCTGTCCGAGGCACCGAGCCCTGCTCTGTGCTCAGCCTCTAAACCCGAGTTGCTCCTTCAGAGCAGCCACCAGGGAGTTCTGGATATTGGCTGGTGCTTGTCAAGCATTCAAAGATTAAATATGCTGTGTTGTGAACAAGTTTTTGCTCTTCTTGTATTGAGCTGGGATACCGAGGTGATGAGCATGGTGTAAATATCTGGAGAGAGAAATGCTGAGCATAATAATTCGTATTGATCTCGAAAGCTAAAAGACCTTTCTACAACACTTTGCTTTCTTGGTGTATATTATGGCCCTATAATAATGGAATTATTGTTTCAGCAAAAGAATCAGGAGGAGGAGATTATTATTCTAATAAACTAATTTTGGAAAGAATAATTAATTTGGTTCAAGGTGAAAACTAGTGGTCGATAACTTAGTGTGGGATTAACATATTGGGTATGTTTGAGCATTTCTTGGCTCTGCAGAAACAGTGGTTTAATGTTTTGTTTTATTTATAATGACCCTCTGCTTAGAAGATCTTTAAGAGTTTGTTTTCGGTTTGTTTTTTTTTTTCTTTTCTTTTTTTAAAGGCTGGCATTATTAAAAAAAAACAGTCTAAAAACAATGGTTCTTTATCCCTGAGATAAGCTTTTTATAAATGTGATTTTTTTTTTCTTTCCTAAACAAACAAAGCCCCCTAATTATAAAGGATTGCAGCTCTCAGATAGCACTGGTATGATTTAATTTGCCACTTGCTATCATTATCTGAGTCATTCCCAGGGAAGAAAACATGGAGAGTACTCCTGGATGTGCTGCAGGAAGACTGATACTGCTCCAGCACACTGTGGTAGCGATTCCTTGATGGGTTTGTTCCTTATGGGTTAAGAATATGTAATTCCTTAAGTGTTTAGAACATGTAAACCCTTTCAAACTAAGGTGTGTCAACAATTCTACAGTTATTAGTCCTTCTGCTTTTTTTCAATTTTTATCTATTTTTTTAATCTGTTGCTGTCTGAAGTGTGAAATGTTGTGAACTGGCATCATTAAATGGTCATTCCGAAGCCTTTTGATGAGCTGAAATACAATATTGCAAAGCTGTTCCCACCCTGCCCTGAGAAATGGTCGGGATTGGATTTGCGGGAAACATTTGGCAACGGGATGGGGATTTCCAGCCCTGCCTGGGATGGAAATACACGCTTCTTAAGAAGACTCTTATTAAATATCTCGAAAATCCTGGTGAATAGTTGGTGTTCCTCACGGAGACACTTTGTCTTGCGCGGGGAGAGCAGGCGCTGAGCAGCTGTGCTCGGATTCCTTTCAACACAGTTGTGTCTCGGCTCTGCCAGAGGCAGCAGATGATGCTCCACGGCTTGACAAGGCCCTGTCCCAGAGGGATGGAGTTGGGTGAGTGAGCTGACAGAGGTTCTAGTTCACAAAATGGGCTGGAATTATTAATTCTGGTAGCGGGAGTGTGAAATACAGAATCCCTGTGTCTGTGGAGAAAAAGGAGGGGCCACCACGTTAAACAAGCACTGGTCCCGTCCGAGCTGGTTCCAGAAGCAGCAATGCATTTTCTTGATTTGATTTAATTTTTTTTTGATATGTGCTCGAATTATTTAAATGCTGCATGTGAGGCAAAAAAAACCCAATCCACAAAAAAAACCACAATTAAGACATTAATTATTAGTGCTGGGAGTATTTTGAGTCATTTTTGTATTCAATCGGCTGTAATTAAATACTCAGTGAACACAAAATTAGGTCATATATTATGTAAATAGGATGAGACATCCACTAGCTCCAGCAACAAATGCTTTGGAGTCCTTAAGGGTACAATTCAGGATTGGACTCTTGGAGCCTGATGGGTTCTGTCTGACCCTGATTTCTTTCTCTGCCACATGCCCACCTGAACAGGGAGCAGATCCCGTGGAGGATGTGGGATGTGATCCATGATGGGCCACCTGCTGCCTCCTGTGCCTCATGTTCTCAGCCAGGCTGGGTTGAGTTCTCCTGGGGGAAAAGATTTTCTCCATGTCCCCAGTGCCTTTCTCTGCTGTGGCCCAGCCACGTATCTTGAGCTCATCCTGTAGGCACAGAATGAATTTAGGTGTATTAAACAAAAATTAATAGATGCTTTGATGGTTTCGCTGAGCGATGCTGGGAGCACTCGGCACTGCCCAGGATCAAGCCCTCTATTCTCTAACATGACACTTGATAACTCCTGTTTTAGCAGTCATAATTGCAAATGCCAAACCTGATTTTGCTCCCTTTGGGGATAGTGGAAGCAGTAACAGGTCCATTATTATTAATCAGAACGTTTATGTAGCTCTTAAAGAAAGAAATAACAGATGCAAAATCAAGCTGCTGGATTCTGCTCTCTTCTGACAGGGGCTTGCTGGGGGAAGCAGCATCTCCTGGCAGTCTGAACCGCTTCATCCTCGTGCCCTCCACTCATTGTACTCATTCCCGTCTCCAGAAGTGGCTCTCGGAGCCCCCCCTTCCTTCCCCAATCCTTTTTTCCCAGCTCTCCAAGTTCTCACTTTTAAATCCAAACATGAACCTCTCGATGTACACGTGGCACACGGAGAGCAGGTGTCGGGAGGTGCTGGTGGCTGAGCGGGGAAGCAAGAGGTGAAAATTGCAGGCAGCTGTCTTCCAAACCATTCCTGGTCCTCCACCTCCCGTCCGCTTCCCACTGGAACAGGCTGCCCAGGGCTGTGGTGGAATCACTGTGCCTGGAAGGGTTCAAAAACCCTGTGGATGTGGCACTTGGGGACGTGGTTTGATGGTGGCCTTGGCAGTGCTGGGGGAATGGTTGGACTTGATGATCTCGGAGGGATTTTCCAACCTTGATGATTCTGTGATTCTGTTTTGTGCCCTCATGGAAGAGGCTGCAGTTTGGAGCAGAGTAGGTGTTGCACATCAAATATTCTGTTGGAGTCCTTCAGGTGTTATTATCTAGAGTGTGTGCAGTTTGGTGCTGTTTGTATTCTTCAGGTGGTGGAAGAATCAAATTGGAGTTGTCTATATTTTGATTTTTTCAGAGAGATAATGCCTTTTCTAGCCTCCCTCCTTCTTCTCCATCCCCCTCCCCTGCCCCAACCAAAAAAAGCTTTATTTTATAGAATTTCTTTCCATAGCCCACAACTGGTTCTTCACAGATCCCTGAAAAAAAGCAGGATGGGTTTAAATAAGTAAGAAGAGATGAGCCGTGGCACTGGGAATGAGGGTAATCCATGGAGAGGTTCAGTGGGAACTCCCAAACCCTGACACAGGGATCCCAATTAACCCACAGAAGGGAAATCAATGAGGACATTCCCGTAAGGGAGATGCCATGTGGTTTTTATACCCAGGTAGCTTTTTTCCTAACTCTCCATGAGGTAGGAAAGAACTTGTCTGGTCTGTGCATCTGGAATTGACATGTCTGGAGTCCTCAGGAAAAGAAAGGATGGCAGCGTTGGGGCTCTGGGGAAGGGACTTTTGCCTGGGGCGCTTCTCTCACCTCTTGGAACTCTGAAAGCCGAGTTACACAGTTGCCTCCCTTGTTTGCCGTGCCATTTTTTTACCGCTGGAATTGGGATATAATCCAGCATTTAGGAATGGAAAGCTTATTCCTCCAGCTGAGCCGTGGCAAACCTACACAGACCTTTAGTGTTGATGGCTGGTGGATTGCAAATGTGGGCAGCTTGTAGGAGCTGGTGGTGTGACCCCGGGACCCCGGTTCCCTCCAGTAACCGTGGAGGAAAAACGAGGCCAAGTGGCCACTCTGAGGCCCTGATATTTCACTTTCAAGCTTCCTTCTAGCTGGGAGGGTCAGGCTTGGCTGCTCTCAGCTCCGTACTGTCAGGAGGCACGGATTCGGCTTATCAAGCAGTGCTGGGCTTGCTAAGTGCTTGGCAGACATTATAGAAAAGCGAGATGCTATTCATGCTGCAGTGGATAAGGAGTTGGAAAGCTTTGGTTTGAGATTGCAAGAGGCTGAGAGGAAAATTGAAGTCATGGAGATAATGATCATTGGACCTAATGCTGCTCTTGCTGAGAATGCCAAAGGCCAGGTTGTAAGGCGTGCAGAAGTCCAGTTGATCATCTGGAAAATAAGTGCAGATTGAGTATTATCATCTTGGTGGGAGAATCTTGTGAATATATTGATGGAGAAGCGCAGAGATTCGTGTGCTGGTTGCAGGGTGCTGGTTGAGTGGCAGAAACGCGAGGTGGAATTTTTCAAGTGCTTCAGTCTGTCGTAAGGCCGTCGCGTTAGTGAAATGTCAAGCTGCTAAGCACTGATTTCCCAGGACAATAAACCAGTGAATATTATTGCTAATATTATTATGACACTGTGACTTGAAGCTGGTGCATATGATGCAGCTCCAATAACAACAAAAATCTGTGGTTTTTTCACTAAGTGTTGGGGGATTGTTCAGTCTTAAAATATCAGGGGATAATTTTAATGCTCTGTGACTTCTGCATGTCATTTGGATTTGGCTTTTTCTCATTTATAGCCTGAAAAGAAGTTCAATTTGGTGACACTGAAAACCATCCAGAGTACTCTGCCTTCTTATTGCCAACAGGTTATCATTTAATAAAACACTCGCTACTTACATAAAAATCAGCAGAGAGAGACATCTGGACTGGAGTTGCTGCCATAGGCCTACAGCTTTTCTTTCCTTCTTTTTCTAAAGAGGAGAATGAGATTTTAGTTTAAACTGTTTTTACCCAGCACACTGTGTGCCAATAGGCAGTGAATAGATACCATCTCCTCAGATGTGCACACAATCAGATTTTATCCTCCAGCACTGGAGGTTCTGTGTGCAGCTGCTGACAGAAGATTTTATTTGCCTGACAGAGGTCCCTGTGGACAGAGAAATTGTTCCCCATCGACAAGAGTGGTCCTTCAGCATATTTTTGGATTGTCTTCCTTCAGAATTTTTCCTTCTTAAAGGCCGACTGATTTCCTCCAAACCGTTAAACATCCTCTGTTAAGGAAAAACAAAACAGTTGTGCTATAGATAATATGAAAATCACCATTCTGACCTTTTCCTCTGCTTTTCTTCAATTTTCCTGACCTGCTTTCCTCTCCGTGGGACACCAGTGATATGTCCCACAGCCCCAGGCTGGGAGCCAGTTGGGAGGGCACACATGGTAGTGATGGTTGTGCCTGCCTGTGGTTTTACACTTGCTTGAGAGGGGTGCAGAAAGGGATAAGTGGATTAACCATTCGTTTTTGGTATCATTGCTTGTGTGGCAGGTCCGTGGAGTGCCCATTACTGGTTGTGGTGTCGTGGCTGCATTGGGTTCGTTTCCTTTGTAGGAGAACAGGGAATCGCTTCCCTTGTTTCTTTGGGAAAGCAGTGGTGCACAGCAAAGGCATGTTGTGGTACTGGGTCCTACCTCCTCTGTCTGCTTGGCATTTCAAACTTTGTTTTCCTGGTCTGGAAATGGATGGATGCTGGGAGTTTTCCTGTGGCCCGGGGCTTTCTGTAGTCAAAGAGAAATTGGAAACCAAGGGTTGTAGTCTAGGCAAAGGGTAATTTAATGCAATGTAAGGTCAGTCTAAGCTTTTCCTGGCCCAGACTGTTCTTGTGATGTTGTTTTCCCTGCAATACCCGTGAAGTGGGAAGAGTTTATTGCTTGCGAGGGTCTTGGTCTCTGTGACACCTGGGTGTGCACAATTTGGGGCAGATTCTGTGAGAATCTGTGTTGGATTAATGCTGCTTGGGTTACCCCAGCATCAGAAGTGGTCAGCAGCGTCCCTGTGGTGCTATTTATTGCTACCTGTGTTGTGGTGTGCAGTGAGAGGACACATGGACCAGCTCCTCTCCGGGCCAGGGAGATGCTTTGGAAGTGCCCGTGGCATTTTCATGAGCTCGTTGGTGCCACCCTCAGTGCTTTCTGTGGGCACGTCCTCGGCCGTGTGGGAGACCGGACAGCCTGGCCAAACAGCCGGGAGCCGGAACAGGAGGAAGAGGAAGCAGGGCAATTAACTCCTCTCCAAAAGGACAAATCGTTTGTTGTGCTAAAAATACGCAGCCACAGTGCTGATCCCACATTTCACAGCAGTGGCACGGAGCTATTTCAGGATGCCGAATGGGAGGGGCAGCGGTTGCGGCTCTGCTCGGAGAGCTGTGCTGGCCACAAGCGTGCTGAGGGTCCGTGGAGAGCAGGACAGGACCATCAGCAAGGTGGGGTCTCGAGGCAGAGCATGGGGCTGTCCCCCCAGGGAAGGCTGTGGGGGTGACTTCAGCGTGGAAGTCGCCCCGTTTTTGAGGGGCTGAGGTGTTGTTTCACCAGGGAGATGTGGAGAGGGTTGAAGGACACGTTGGTGTGTGGAGGTGCCCATCACCCCGACCTCTGGACTCCGGATTTGACACAGGGCTGTGTCGTGTGCAGGGCTGCTGTCCAGCCTTGGAGTACTTGTGCTTTTAAAGCAGCTGCTTGCAGGACCCAAGGGGCTGTGGGGGAACAAAACACCTCCTGCCCAGCGCTTTGTTCCAAAACTGCACTGGCAGCAAAGTTTCCATTCTTCTACTCCGTAGGACTCTTGGTTTAACTCCTGTGCTTTCCTGTGCCATACCAGCAAGTGTAGGGATATGCTTCCATGGTTTAACTCCTGTGCTTTCCTGTGCCGTACCAACAAGTGTAGGGATAGGCTTCCATGGTTTAACTCCTGTGCTTTCCTGTGCCATGCCAACAAGTGTAGGGATAGGCTTCCATGTGCTGCTTACAATGTGATTTTTGATTACCTGGGAGATTGCTTAGGAAATCTCTGGGCTTTGTTGCATTGCACATGCTCCGATCACATTTACAAGCAAGCCACACACTGGGACAGAACTAGGTCACTGGAAGACTCCTTACTGGACAGATGTTTAGTTTTCCTAATTCACCCCCTATATTAAGCAACATAATTGGGATTTTAGGGGTAGCTGAGTCTTGCTGACCATAGCTAATTTTTATTGTGGGTCCATCAGAAGGTTGAATTTTGGAGGCACAGAATGAGAGGTTTTGGTACATGGGAGAAAGTGGGATATTTTGTCTTTGACTCGCAGTGGGAGGTCACAGCCTTTTGTGCTGGCAGCTCTGAAACCAGCACAAACTGGGGTGATTAGCTCCCTTTTCTAATGAGTACACAAAGCTGATTGTGAATGAGCCAGTGGGTTCATTGTGCACCCTTGGCCTGCGTTTAATCCTTTATGTGAGACCCCCTTTTACACAGGGACAGCAATTGGAATCCAATTTACACCGGGCTCGGCATTAAATCTCCTTACTCCGGCAGTGCTGGCTAATCAATGGAATTGAAATTCCGGTGCCGTCAGGAGCCTCCTCCCTCCAGCTCTGCCACTCTTTCTGCTGCGCCGCGTTTTTAGGAGAGATGAAGCCCTTAAGTGGGAAACACTTTGTCTCCCTAATACAAGAATAAACAATGTCTCGCTTCTTGGCAAAACACATCGCAGCGCCGTGTAACAAGCAGCAGAGATCTTAAAAGTCCATCAAGAGACGTTATGCTAATTTCACGAGAACGACCACCTTGCTTTTAGTGAGAATTATCTAAATATGAAGATAAAAGGAAGAAGAAAGGGAGCTTGACGTGTAGAGAGACACATGAAAGGTTTCGGGAGAGGCTTTCAGTGCTGCACAGAAATATTTTGCAGCTGAGTCTTCTGGCAAGCACCTGAATAGCAGGAAGAGCTTCTGCCTGCCTGGTTTTCAGTCTCACAAGCAGGACTTGTTAAATCAGTTTTGGGGGATATCAGAGATCAGGAAATTGCAAAGAGGAGACCTCAGTCAGCCCCTCCCAACAGCTTTGGGAACTGTGGGATTACAGCTGAAGGAACTTCCCCCTTGTTGCAGTTGAGTCATGGGAAAAGAAACCAAATTTTTTAGGAGAGGCAGTGTTTGTGCACCCACGTGTGATGGGGAAGAGTGATTTCAGAAGCGCTGAATGCCCATCCTCTGGAAACAAAGCAGATGGAATATCTCACCTGGGTAGGGTATAAATGGGAATGCTGTGAATTGTGGCTTGCTTTTGGAAATTTTGGATGGTCATGGCTTTAGAAAGCCAGCCCACTTTGTGCTGTGGAACAACTCAGCTCAGGAGCTGCTCAGTTCTCATCCTCGTCCATTATTCCTGGTGCCTGCAGCCCCTTGAAATATTCATTCTGCCTTTTATTCCTCAGTGCTGTTTAATACCCCAGGCAGAACAGTGACCTGGAGGGTTTGTATTCAGTTACAGTCATTGTTGTGGGACAAGCTGGTATCTGGAAAGCTGACACTGGGCTGGAAATTAATGAGTATATATTCCCACTGCAACCTGTGTGCCAGGTGTATTTATTTAAAAAGTCATGAAGCAGCCTCCCCAAGCTGAGGAGATACTTTTTACCCAACTCTTTGAGTTTGCTCTTTGTCCCTCACCTCGTTTCTGAGCTGTTGGGGTGCACATTGGTTGCTTTTGGGGTGCCCGTGCTGATAAATCCTGTTGGTTTGTTTATCTCCCTCCACTCTGGCTGTGTTGGTGCCCTTTTCTCTCTGTGCTGTGTGGATGGAGCTGTCGAGGAGTTTTCTGAACAAGGCAAACTGAAAGGCCTTGAGAAGTACAAAATGTCCCTGCCTGCCTGGTTTATGGCCATCAGACTTGATCCTGATCTGGATGGCCGTCAGCACTGATGACTTGATCTTCAGTGGTTCGCACTTATTTCCACACATAAATATGAAATAAATTTAAAACCACCCCAAACCAAGCCCCCACAAATATTGCTTCAAGCTGCAGCTCCCATTCAGAGATGCCACTTACCGTTCCAGAAGCTACTGAGGATTCCCTGGAATGATGACGGGGTAATCACTGCATAATAGCCCCAAATTTTAAACCACTGGATTTTTTTTTTTTCAGTGGGCAGAATCTTAACTTTGCCATTGATTCAGTTGTGAAGAGCCTGGTTGAGTTTTCAGGCAGAGCTGATCTGCCAGCCTTTAAGCTGAGGGTATTTTATGTTTTATTTTGTGTAAACCCAGCAGTCTGAATTAAGGACAAATGCCCTGAAGTGTGCAACCGAGCCTGTTTAATAAGTGAAATATTTGGGGCCATTTGATTTGGTGAGCTCTTTCTCTGTAAAAAAAGGAGCAAGCTGAGCTCCAGCATTTTGCAGGGAACATTATTTTGTGGAGAGAGAACACTGATCTTATTTGGCAGAAAATAAATGGATGTTTGTGTTATGACGCCTATTCAAGTACTTTCTTTTATGTATGTGCAGGATGCTCTGTCCTGAAATCAGATCTCGTCTGACTGATACATTTTAAGCAGGATGATTCTGACTCTTTCACAACTTTCAAGTGTAAATGTGTTAATGTTTTGCCCAGCACATTATTTCCAACAGGCTGAACTCTCATTGTGTTTTCGCAGTTTGGGTTTAGGTTTCGTTTGAGGCTTTTCATAGCTATTTAATTCCTCATAATTTCTGACATCCTGGTAGCCTCACGGCTCCCCCAAGATTGCAGAGACGACGACAAACACCCAGCCTCCCTGGCTTTATTTTTTAAAGATCGTCCTTTCTCTCCCCAACCTCCCAGCTCCCAAATCTGAGCCCCAGGGGAAAATCGGAAGTTGCTTCCTCAGACCTGTCAACTCTTGTGCTTTCAGGGTGAGCCTAATGATGTTGAGCCCTATATGATTCTTTCACACTTGTCTACTTCAATCTCACACTGCAAGACAAGCAGTGGCTGTGCAGAGGGAGGGGATGAAAGTCCTGCTACGGTGGAAATCTGCAAAACATACGCACTGGCTGTGAAGGAAATTTAGGATCAGATGTAAATCCTGTGTGTAGCGTAGCTGGTTGGGTTGTGGGTTTGGTTTGTTTTTTTTTTTCCCCTGCAGTTTAATATGATTTTTGTCTTGCTGCATAGGAAACCAAATCAGGTTTTGGAGGGACACGGGGAGGGATCAGAGTGAAGAATTATGCTGAGTGTCTCCCATCTGCCTGATGGTATGTAGGTGGGAGTAAATAGCAGGATTTGACTGTGGAGAGAAGAGAAAGAGTGCTGAAATTGAGTACAGAGGTGGCCACAAGCCTAATGTTTCAGAGATTGACCCTCTCTGCCTTTTTTAACCAATTATGAGACCACTTGTCCTCGGGACATTTTGTGCCTGGAGGCTCCATATAAAAAGCCTGGGCTGGCATTAAGAGACTCATACAGTCCTCCCTAACCACTGCATGCAGCCCACCCTGTCCCCTGTGATTTTCCTCCCTGGAGGTGGATAGGCAATGCCACCAGGGGAAATTTTGGGAGCAGCTGGCACGCAGCATCACCAGACTGCTCGGACTCCGTAGTGTGAAGTCATCCCTTTTTTCTCTGTGTTTGCTTTTCAGCTTAATCTCTGAGCAGTTTCCTCTACTTCCATTTTTCTGGTGAGTCACAGAGGAGAAGAGAAACAGGCTAAACACAGATGGAAATGAAAAATCTGGATCCCTGAGCCTGCTGCCTCAGTTTCTCTCCAGAGTGCACTCTTTGCAGATAGTGTTTGGAAAGTCATGTGTAGGTGCCACAAACACCCCCAAAATCATGTGGAGACAGGGCTTGTTTCCCCCTTTGCTGTCAGATTGGTTTTATACACCACGTAGATCAGATTTAGGTTGTGTGTGAGCAGTGTGGCTGCCTCTTCTCTGTTATCCAGTGGTTTTTTTGCTCCTTGTGGGTATTTACCAGCTTGTTTTGTACAGGGCTCTGGCTTTGGTGTGCCAGGTAGGCAAATGCTGAGCTTCTCTTCCCCTACAAGACTCTGTAAGACACAGTGGAGATCCCTCCCTTGTGTGGGACTGAGTGACAGTCCCCGAATGAAATAGGTGCAGAGAAATGGGGTGGAAGGAGAAAAAAAAGAAGTGGGGTGTGGCCGTCTTATTGAATTTTTACTGCTTTATCCATGCTTCCTCATTTCTAAACACTCCTGGGTCTTTTTTACTCACCACTCTTTGTAGAGGGGTCCCCTGTCCGAACCCAGGCTCCGCTGAATTGCACCTTTCCACGAGCACTCACAGCTGCAGCACAGCAGTACTTGGGCTTGTTTTTGTTGGGTTTTTTTGGGGACTGTTTTGCCAGCAAAGGCTGATGTCAGATCTCTGGGTAGTTAAAAAGCAAATTCAAGCAGCTCGTGGTAAAGAACCTGTGCAAGTGCTGCTGCCAGCCAGGTTCTCAGGGAATGCTGGCCCTTGCCCAGCGGTCGGGCGGGTGATTTACTGAGTGCTTTTCCCATTGCTGTGCCGCCGCCAGAACGGCTTTGTGGAGTTTCTAAATGTTGTTGTTTTTTTTTTTAAAGACCTCCGTGGCTGGGTTTTTGAGTTTCTTCATGGTTTGCCACATGGCCAGTGTTAAAAATGACGGTTTTTAGGTGTAGGTTTAGAAGTTGTGATAGCAAACTGGAATGCTGGCGTCGGAAATGGGGCTTTGCAAGAGGCAGATTTATAAATCAAGGGGGGGAGCTGAGGAAATGTGAGCTTTTGTGGGGCTCTCCTGTGAAGCTGAGGGTGTTCAGCTTCTTGTCTGGAAGTTCCTGATGGATCAGCAGTGAAGGAGGACGGTGTGTCCTCAGGAGCAGTGCGGCTGTGTCCCGCTGGCTGAGGTGACATCGGTCCCCTCCAGCTGTTTTTCTGCCTCATCCTTACGGGCTCTGCCTTCAGGGCTTCCTCCTGCCCCCTTCCTGCAGCAGACACTCGACTGCAACTGGGCCAAACACAAAATTTACCAGTATTTTCAAGTCAAAATGCGTATCAGTTGCTCTTGTTGTGTCTGTTCCCTCATTTCTTTCAGCAGCCACTCTTTGGGCGTTGAAAGCTGCAGGTGTTCTCTCTCCATTCCAAACTACTCTTCCCAGCTGGACAGTGAGAACCAAACCAGTTGCTGCTTCCTCTGGGAGCTGAGAGACCTCAGTAAGGGGCACACCAGGCTTGTGCCTAGGGAAGCAGGGTGGAAGCAGCATGTTTGGAAGTGTTTGCACTGGTGCACTGTCCTGAAGGCTTCCTAGGAGCTGTGCTGAGGGCAGATCTCCTGTCCAGAGCTGTGTTGTTACCCTGGGACGTGATTTGGCACCCCAGAGGTGTTCGGAGCTGTCAGTCCCAGTCTGCCCGTGTGCTAACCCAATATTGTGTTATTACTTAACCTGCACCAGTGACTGCTTTTAATCAATATGTGCTATGCTAAACGTGAAATCCAGAGAAATCCCCCAGGGACGTTTTCTTTTTTGACTGCTCCGAAATCCCACTCGAGCGCGTTCAGGTTAGTCATCCAACACCCTCTCGTTCCTATCAGCACTGATTCAGAGATAAACTTTTAGGGATAACCTTTGCCAGCGCTTCCCTGAACGCTCAGTGATGCGCAGGGAGCACAGGAGCGTGCTCAGATGGTTTTAATACACTCCAGTGATGGCAGGATGCAGCTGCCACCTGCAGACCGGCGTTCGCAGGGTGACCCTGCCATTTGGGCCATGCCTAAAAGGTTCTCCATGAACCCTAAAAAATGGGTTCACCGAGTTTTTATTATTATGATTATTCTAATTTTTTGGTGGGTTTTTTTGGTCCTTTTTATCCTTCATGTGCAACAGCTTGATTTGGGGGTTGGTGGCACTGGAGGGAGGGACAGCTGGTGAGAAAGGAGAGTGCACGTGGCTGGCGCGGGCGCTCTGGGAAGCTGCGGTGGAGATGGGAATGGGGGAGCAATGATGATAGCAGCTCGATGCTGGCATCACTCAGGAGCATTTTCCTGAGGTTCAGCACAGCAGCCATGAGGAAAAAGCTGACTGTCGTTCCGCTCGTCGTTAACTCGTCCTTCTCTCTTCACTCTTTGGGGTGTATTTGGGGAATTCCTTTGGCAGACGCCGTTGCTTCATTAAACAGTTATCCCTGCTTGCCCTGGTTAGTCACTGGAAACCAGCTGCTGCCTTTGCTTCTAACCTGGTGCTAATCTGCTACTCCTTTTAACAATATCAGTCACGACGAATAAATGCTCTGCTTGTCTAAACGGCCCTTCCATCCTGCTGTGCTCTCCTGAAGGTTGATTTGTAGCTTTTCATTTCCGTCCCAGCGCAGCCCTTCCCCAGGATTGGAACGGACAGGTTGTTGTTGGCGTAACTTTGGCAAGTTTTAGTGTGAAGAACGAGGATATGGAGCAGGCTGGGAGGAAGGGAACACCTGGGCTGTTATTTTAGGTGGTCCATTGTTTCCAGCCAGTGTGCCTTTGCTGCTCCAAGCCCCATCCAGCCTGGCCTTGGACACTTCCAGGGATCCAGGGGCAGCCACAGCTGCTCTGGGCACCCTGTGCCAGGGCCTGCCCACCCTCCCAGGGAAGAATTTCATCCCAATATCCCATCCATCCCTGCCCTCTGGCAGTGGGAAGCCATTCCCTGTGTCCTGTCCCTCCATCCCTTGTCCGAAGTCCCTTTCCAGCTCTCCTGGAGCCCCTTTAGGCACTGGAAGGTCTCCCTGGAACCTTCTTTTAGGGGAGGGTGCAATTTGCCCTTTGTTTCAGTGGTAGTTAATGTTACAATTAATTCTTACTGTGTGTCCTTTGTTCTTGGTCACCACTACATGATTTTTTTTTTTCCTACTGCAAATTAAACACGAGACATTGTGGTGGGCTGCAGACTCAAGGGATTAATTCTGCAATTTCCAGCCCGATGTTCTTTTGTCCTGGAATGAAAATGGTCGTCTTAGGTAATGGCTATTTTTATACAGCCATTTGTTCACTGAGAACTGGGTTGAGACCTCCAGTAGTGTATCATTGACTGCTGAACAGCCATCGTGCAGTGCAGATCACTTCTGAGCTTGGCTACGCCCTCCCCCGAGATGGAAAAGCTGGTTCAAAAAACCACTCAAGCCTCCCCTTTCAATCCTGTCCCTTTGTTTTTTTTTGTGGGACTCAGGAAATCGTCATTGTAGTGACAGGTAGAAATGCTGATGTGCAAGTTTGTGCCGTTTTGTTGTGGGAAAAAAAGAGGAAAATGGGAAATACTGCTGCAGTATCTTGTGGTTCCCTGGAAGGACCACAGTGCATGGGATGTTTTAGTTGTTGGAGTGGTGACAGAAGCTGGGTGCTTTCTCTCCTGCAGCAGCATATTTAGGCTGGGAAGGCACAGCTTCAGGTGTTCTGCAGCTCTGGGAAGGGATCTTTGGGTTGCTTGTGTGTTTGGCCCTCCTGAGCCTGTGCCAGCAGCCGAGGTGACGTGTCCCTGCCCTGCTCCTGGCTGTGCGATGCTCCAGAGCCTCCCAAAGTCATCGCTGCGCCTTAAAAAAACCCCTTGAAGAACTCAAAGGTGCTCCTGCATCTCATTTTCTTTGAACCCCATCTCCAAGTGGCTCTGGTGAGGATGCTGTGGGAAGGTGCTGGGGAGAGCTTGTTGTCATCTGCTGGTGCTGTGTGGGCTCCTGGTCCCCAGGGTGAGGAGGAGATGCTCCTGTGCTTCCTAACAGAGAAATTACATCTTCTTAAGTGTTGAAGAGGCTTCCCAAGTGTGTTTGTGGTTCATCCCCAACCCAAGGGTTTTGCCTTTGCCTTAGAGAAGAGGAAACTGAGGCAGAGACTCACGGAGTGCCAGAGGCACATTTAGAGCCCTGATGGTTTCACTGCACGTCAGCTTGGTTGGGCCAAACTTCTTCGAAATTAAACTGTTAAAAAGCTAATAGTGAAAATCCTGGAGCAAGCCAAGCTCAAAATGCAGAGTGGAAAGTAGAATACTGTAAACTATGGGGTTTTAGTCCCCATCCAATGGAGATGCAGGCAGTTATTTCTTAGGAATTATTTTATTTAGTTAACACCAAATAAATGCTGTTGTTGCTTTTTCAAGGCTTTTTTTTTTTTCTTCTTCTTTTTTTTTTGCTTCTTCCCCTTAATAAGCCCAGCCAAACAGCTTGGACATTGCCCCGGTGCTGAATTGGCTCATGGATCACAGTGCCGGGAAGTTTGTATTAATCAGCACTCTGCAGTCAGTGTATTGTTGCTTCATTAACCTACTTGTTTTTAAGTATCTGTAAATCACAAAGAGGGGAAGTCCTGCTGCTTGCTGAGAAAGCAGCCCTGTTTGCAGCATCTCTCCTCTCTGAAGCACATTTCTGGTTTGCACTTAGGGTTTGGGGGGTTTTTTCCCCCTGTTTTTCTCACCTGTGAAATTTGTGGTGTAGCCTAGAAGGACGTTTCAGATGTGTATATCCAAAATTGCAAGTGCTGTTGCTTTTAACATCCAAGCTCCCTGGGGATATTTGGTTCTGGAATACATCTATTCTCCAAGTGTTATTTCACTGCTCACAATGTCACAGCTAAGGTCTTGTTGTTCACTAGGTACATTTTATTTGTCAGGATGCTGTATCTTCCTAAAGAGGCAGGCAAGTGCAATAAAAAATGATTTATTTTCTTTTTTAAGTGAATCATTACAGGAGTTGTTAAAGGACTCTCATAAATGTTGTTATTGGAGAGCTGCTCCCAGGGTCTAGAGGAGGAGAAAAGGTTGGTGTCGGGTTGTACAATCTAACAGTGATTATGTGTTAATATTTCCCTGGCTAACAGAGATGCTCTTCTGTGTCCTGTGCTTCTGAAGAGGACTTTGAGGGCATGGGAAGAAATAAGGAAGGGTTGTTTGTGCTGCTGATACTGAAGTTTGTGCATTGGTGACTGCAAATCCCTGAAATCCTTTAGTGGTGGAATGGACCCGAAACTCATCACTGCTGTCTGGGCTTTTAATCAGAGAATTACAGACTGGATTGGGATGGAAGGGACCTTAAAGATCATCCAGTGCCACCCACTGCCATGGGCAGGGACACCTTCCACTATCCCAGGCTGCTCCAAGCCCCAATGTCCAGCCTGGCCTTGGGCACTGCCAGGGATCCAGGGGCAGCCACAGCTTCTCTGGGCACCCTGTGCCAGGGCCTCCCCACCGCCCCAGGGAAGGATTTCTTCCCAGTATCCCACCTAACCCTGCCCCTCTGGCACTGGGAAGCCGTTCCCCTTGTCCTGTTACTCCATGCCCGTGTTCAAAGTCCCTCTCCAGCTCTCCTGGAGCCCCTTTAGGCACTGGAAGGGAGACCACAGAGCTGCCTTTTCTTCAGGCTGAACCATTCCAACTCCCTCAGCCTTTCCTCATGGCAGAGGTTCTCCATCTCTTCTCTGGTGGTATCTGAGCAGCTCTTTGGACCATTCCCATGGACAGGACCGGGAGTCTCAGAGGTGCCCCTTGCACAGCCCCGTGTTGCACCCCCAGATTTGGAGTTCGGAGCCAACAACTCAGGGGCTGCTTCTGCTTTTCCATTATTTCTTGGAACTGCAGTGTCAAGATGTAACAGGGAGGAGAGGATGTTTTCTGTCCTCTCTCAGGTATTCTGTCCGTGTCTCTGCTGTTGTTGTTGTCAGTGCCAGGGCTGTTGAAATCTCTGTTGTTTAACTCTGGAACTTGGAGTTAGGGCACGGGGCTCCTCCGTGCAGCTGAACCCCAGCCATGACTCATGTTGGTAATTTGGAATTGCAGGCACTGAATGTGCAACTTGCTTTCCTTTGCCACGAGGCCTATTATGCAACAGGAACTGACAAGTACATTTTTGAACGTTTTCACTTACTCCACATAAGCATCGGTTCTGAAATTTGGAGAGCTTTCTAATTGAGTGGTATTCTCTAGGAGAATCAAATACATATTAACAAAATTTTTTAAACGTAACAAAGAATAATTGAACTTCAATACTATCTGATTACATTTGGTGTGTTTCAAAAATCCGGGTTTTTTTCCTTACTGATTTCAATTGCAATTGCATTTCTATATTTGTATTTTTCCTGCCTTGTGGAAAGTACTACATGCAGTATTGGCACTGCAGTGCCTGACTTCTGGATGAAGGACTTAATCAAAGTAAATCTGAATGGTTTCTGTGAGGTGCCAGCCAAGGATAATCATCATTTTTGTTGCTGTTTACCAGCCTGTCCTACCTGTTGCGAAATGGAACATGATCTGTAAACACACACTCTGGGTTTTAAAGTCCTCTTCCCCAAATTCCTAAAGCATGTAACACTTCCTCTAGATTAATGTTTAGACCAAATTTATTAACTGAGCGTGATTTTTCTTTTGAATTAATTTATCGGTCTCTTTCCTCGTGCTGCTAAAAGAGACAAAAGCGAATCTGTCGCTCTTATTTAGATTTATTTTGCAGACATATTTTTTCCATTTGTGTGGATAAATGCTGGTCTGACTTCATCACCATTTTTAGATGTTCTGCAACGCCGAACACAAAATATGAGCTGTCCTCTTTAGAAATAGTCCTGAAAACACTCTGTACTCGTAACCCATTTGTACAGCTGGGCGAGTGGATGCGCCCAGAGCCTTCAGCTCGCCCTAGTTGAGCAGAAGCTGCTGAGCCCTGGCAGTGCCAACAGGTTTCATGGACTCAGAGAGGAGCACAAACTCTGGATGAGCTTCCAGGAGGTGGATCTGGCTCCCTGGAGGTTGATACCACTGTTGGGAGTGTGGATTGGGCTGCTGCTTCTTCCCTGCCGGTGTTGCCTGTGATAGGCATGGAGCTGGTGGCACCTGGCTGGACAGTGTGGGAGGCCCAGCCCAGCCCTGTGCCCATCTCTGCTCAGGTGCCCATCTCTGCTCAGGTGTCCTCCTTGCCCCATTTTCCCAGGTTTTTAACTCCTCAGGTGACATCTCATCCCACCAGGGAAACTCTTGCATGTGCACCTTCCCCACCCGTGAGCTGCAGGGAGAGGCTGTTTGAAAACAGGGGTTGAGGCACTTTCTGAGTTTCCAGGTGTTTGTTTCGGTGAGAATGGGGGGGAGCTTCACCTGTGCTTTTTAAAGGGCAGAATGACCCCAGTGCCAGAGTCTGTTCTGGCTCAGTGGCCCCACTTTCCATGTGCCCTGGGTCTAACCATGTGTTGCTGAGCCCCGGAGAAGTTTTGGGGTGATTGATTCATAAAACTTGTTGTTAACGCCCTAAGTCTAAAGAGATACAAGAATTTATATATTGCCTTTTGTTGTCGCTACTTAAAAATTAACAAGCAGCATCCCCTGCACCCCAAATCCAGTGGAACTGGGCATGAAATGCACTCGGTGCTTGGGCTGTTCAGCTTGGACTGCGACTCCTGCCCAACCCTTGTGAGGCTGAGCCCAAAAATCCCCGGGATGTGCAGGGAGCTGCGAGGCACCGGAGCTGCTTTTCATAGATCATCTCTCGGGAGGCACAAGCACTGATTTGTCAGCGAGGGGACAGCTCCTCATTAGCCAGTTGGGTCGCACATGTCGCGGGTGGGGAGCAGTGTTTGATCGAGCGGAGCCCGAGGTAAGACGTGGAGGAGCGCGTTTTGTTGATGCCACACAGCGAGGTGGCTCCCTGCGATCCAATGCAAACATCTCGTCACTCCTGTTTTATCCTCGTCTCCTGAAATGTGCTCGGCTGAAGTGGAAGCAGCTGCCTCCTGCGCAGGGAAAGGGAGGCAGACCCTCCTCTCAGCCCCCCCCAGCCCCTGCCTTCAATTAGCTGCTGGTTTGCCTGGAGTGCTGCAGTGTGACCACTCCTACTGTCAGAGCCAGGAGGAAAAATGCAGCACGGTAATGAATTTGTAACTAGAGAGCAGGGCTAACGAGTGTCCTCAGCTCAGGAATGCAGTGGGGATGTATTAAGCCAGGTGTATAGAGGGAGGGGAAAAAAAAAAAAAAAGCAGCAGCATCTCCAGGCTGGATTTTATAATTAGGGCACATGGTGTAACTCTTTTGTTTTGCAGAAGCCAGCTTTATTAATTGATGTAGAAGGTTGCTGTGTGCTATTCATTGTTTGATTAAAATGCCTGTATAAATAATTAGGCCTCTTCTGTTTGTTTTATTTTTGCACCCAATTTACATTTTCGTACGGAACAAAATAATGAACTAGCAAACGCGTTTATTTCGCAAATATTTTAACCCGTGGCTGCTCTCCCCCGGCCACCCCCCCACTGCAGTAATGACGCGACCTTTGTGCCACGCTGGCTCAGACCTCAGGAGCTCTGTTCTCTTTGGAGAAGCCGTGGTGGTCCTCCCTCCTTTGTGTGTGTGCTGCGGGGGGCTGCGGGCTCGGAATCCCTCCGGAAAACACAAATAAACGCGGATATTCAGGCACTGCTGGAAGCAGCAGGTCAGCGCCGTGTCTGGTGGTATTTTGCTGAAGAAAGGAGGTTTCAGGCAGGCTGGATTTGTGTCTGTCTCCTTTCAGGGCTGTGGAACGGGGTGGGAATGCTGCTGTTTGTGCAGCAGCTGGAGAAGCCAGCGCACATCTGGAGCCGGGGTGATGAAGGGCCTTTTGAAACTGTGTTATTGTTATCAGGGACTGCCTTTCTGTGGTAATAGACGAAAAATCTGCCTGTCTGCAGTACCTCTGAGCAGCCTGTGCATCATCTTTATCCTGGGAAGAGTTTGCTGTGAGCTGGTGCTGTTAATTTCTGTGCATCCTTTGCCTTTTCCTTGAGAAACCTGTTGAGGAATGATGCCAGACTTGGTCATCGTGGTTCCCTCGTTGTTCCCTGGACTGTGGTGGTTATCGTGGTTCCCTCGTTGTTCCCTGGACTGTGGTGGTCATCGTGGTTCCCTTGTTGTTCCCTGGACTGTGGTGGCCTCCCCTTGCCCTTCTGGAGCCCAGCAAAGCCTCAGATGAGGCACTTCCACCAATGTGAGGATGTTCTCCTCTTGGCAGCGTTTGCAGAGTGGCCTGAGGGGGTCAGTGGTGATGCCTGTGGACTGGTGCACCTTAAAATGTCCTTTACAACCTAAGGTCTGAAAATCAGTGCCCTAAACCGTGGTCTCTTGTATTTGCCTGTTTGTAAAGGCAAAATGAAGCAGAAAATACTGGTTCAGGAACAGTGCCTGGCGTGGTCGTGCGTGGCCAGGGCATCACACTCGAAATGATCCCTGCACAAACAGCACTTCTGGTACAAAATGAGGAGAATTCGTGTTTTTCCACCTGTTTTCCCACCCCTTCATCTCTCCCTGGTCCGCAGGTTGTGTGAATTGTCCCACAGGGCAGGGAGAGGCTGTCAAAGGAGCTTTCCTTTGGCAGGACGTGGCCGGTCCTTCCCCCTGGCAGGGCTCAGCCAGGAGCACGCGCTTCCTGAAGTTTTTTTCAGGCATGGATCAATCAGTGAGCACAGTTTAACAGCAGCTGCAACAAAAACCAGAGAGAGAGATGGAGAGAGAGAGAGAGAGCGAGAGTGAGCTCCATGCGGCTGATCCCCGGGGAGAAGTGGAGAATTGTCGCTGTAATAAGAGAGACTCAGTCAGGAGTGAGTCTCTCTCCCCGGGAAAGGAAGCAGCAGGGACTGTCTGGCTGAGGCAGAGCTATGAAGTGCTGCTCTTCGTGCTGCAGCTCTGCAGCCAGGCCGTGGTGCATTCCCGCTGTTCCCTTCCCGCGCATCGCTGCGATTCCCCCGTGGAAAGGACGCGGTGGGGCCAGAGGCTCCTGCCTGGGGGTCTGTGGTGCTGGTGACCCTGATGTGACAGTGAGTCGCTTGGCAGTCACACACTGGGGTTTGCCCCACCATTCCGTGCCCCAGCTCTGAGGCAGGAGTGAGTTGATTTGGGGCTGGCTCCAGGGATGGGTTGATTTTGGTCACTGGCTCAGTACAGCTCATCCTTTGCTGATGGATTATTTTCAGTTCTCCTCATTCTCCTCGACAGACCCACCCTTTGCAGTTGGTTCAGTGGTTTGGGTTGGAAGGGACCTTAATGGTCATCCAGATCAACCCCCTGCTATGGACAGAGACACTTCCACCATCCTAGAGTGCTCCAAGCCCCGTCCAGCCTGGCCTTGGACACTTCCAGGGATCCGGGGGCAGCCACAGCTGCACTGGGCACCTGTGCCAGGACCTCCCCACCCTCACAGGGAACAGTTTTTTCCCCAATACCTGGTGTAAACCTGCTGCCTTTCAGTCTAAAGCCATTCCCCCACGTTCTTTCTCTCTCCCCTGGATGGTTTTGTCCTCGCCGTGGCGGGGCTGTGCCTGACGCGAACGCGCCCGTGCCTGGCAGCGCTGCAGCTGTGCTGGGAGAGGTGATAACTCCCTGCTGCTGCCAGCGAGGGTGGATTCCCACCAAAAAACAGAGCTCCTTGCCTGTAGCTGGAGTTTGCTACTACTGCTGGTTTGCCTGCCTGTGTTGTAGAGTCGTAGTATGCACAAACCCCAGCAGACTTGGCTGAGCTCTCCGCGTCTCTCCTGTGCTGTAGGACAGACTGCAGTGTTTTTTCCCTTTCTCATCGCTAAAAACTTGTGGGTTTTTTGTCTGAATCTGCCCATTGCATGCAAGAGGTCCTTGGAGGAGGCTGTTAGTGGAGTTTAGTGTCTGAGCTGTGCAGGGTTGGAGGTGCCTGGCGAGGTTCTGGGATTGCTGCAGCCCCATCCTGCTGGGAGCCAGGGTTAGGAGCTGGCTGCAGGTGCTGGGAAAGGCTGGCAAAGTTCAAACACACAGACCTGCCATTTAATTTTGGGTGTTTTTAATTTGCAATATTTTTCTAGTACAGTTATGCTTTGGATCAAAGATAGTATTTTTTTCCCCTTAACCTAAATGCTGCATTCTCTATTTATTCCTTTTCCGTTCCCTGCCAAGCACAGAGCAGTCAATGGGTGGAATTTTTTGCAAGAAATTCAGACTTTTCAATTTTAAAAAAAGTTGAGAACACGCCATAATGCTATGCATGTGCCAGTGAGCAAGTTGTAATGCACACAGCCAAATCAAAATGATCCCACCCTCACTTCTTCCTATCATTTACGAAAACCAGCTGGAAGGACTCAGCCCAGCAGACTGTCTCTAGCAAAGGGGAGCAAAAGTGTTTGGGTGGTGTGTATAGCATCAGGTCCAGTGTCATCATTTCAGGGCATATGTGCTGGCTGGAAGGAGTGGAAACTCGGATATCCGTGTCTAAATCCAGATTGAGCTGTTCTGCACGGTTTGGTGCATGACTGAATCCGTGCCCAGCCACAAAATGAAGCGAGTTGTGCTCGTCTGATTTGGAGATTGGCGGGTTAATGTTTAATGTGCTTTCGCGTAGAATCATGGAATCGTTTAGGTTGGAAAAGACCTTTGGGATCATCAAGTCCAACCATTTTCCCCACTCCCTGCACCCCTCGTTTCCCCTTCCCCTCTCCCGTGCCAGCCTGGGGGGTTTATTCCCCAATTCAGTCTGTGGAATCACTATTTGGCAGCTCCCATTGACTCAATGGCTCACTTTCTGGCAGCCCCCCTTGGATCACTATTTGGCAGCCCCCATTGACTCAATGGCTCACTTTCTGGCAGCCCCCCCGGGATCACTATTTGGCAACCCCCATTGACTCAATGGCTCACTTTCTGGCAGCCCCCCCCCGGGATCACTATTTGGCAGCCCCCATTGACTCAATGGCTCACTTTCTGGCAGCCCCCCTTGGATCACTATTTGGCAGCCCCCATTGACTCAATGGCTCACTTTCTGGCAGCCCCCCTGGGGTCACTATTTGGCAGCCCCCATTGACTCAATGGCTCACTTTCTGGCAGCCCCCCCGGGATCACTATTTGGCAGCCCCCATTGACTCAATGGCTCACTTTCTGGCAGCCCCCCTGGGATCACTATTTGGCAGCCCCCATTGACTCAATGGCTCACTTTCTGGCAGCCCCCCTGGGGTCACTATTTGGCAGCCCCCATTGACTTAATGGATCACTTTTTGGCAGCCCCCTGGTAGTCACTATTTGGCAGCCCCATTGAGTGTAATGGATCCCTTTCTGGCAGACCCGGAGGAGGCTCCCGGCCACTTTTACAGGGACGTGGTGGGGGAATTCCGCCAGCTCCATCCCTGCAGACCCTCGGTAGCCCCCGGCCCCTGCGTGGTGCTTGGCAGAGACGCTGCTCTCCCCGGGACACCCCCAGCTCCTCATTAGGGACCCGCTAATTACCTCGCCATTGATCACTGACCCCGTTCCACCGCGACGCTCCCGCTCTGTGTACACGGGCTCAGTTCAGCTCCCTGCTCCCGACAGGGACGCAGTTTGCCCACTCGCACTTCTTCCTCTGGATCAGGAGAATTTGGTGCCCAGGCCACCACTAACCCATGTCCCCAAGTGCCACATCCACAGGTCTGTTAAATCCCTCCAGGCATGGGGACTCCTCCACTTCCCTGGGCAGCGGTGCCACGGCTGGACAACCCTTTAGTGAAAAATTTTTCCTAATATCCAACCTAAACCTCCCCTGACCATTTCCTCTTATCCTATTTCTTGTTACCTGGGGGCAGAGCCTGACCCCCCCCAGCTGCCCCCTCCTGTCAGGGAGTTGTGCAGAGCCACAAGGTCCCCCCTGAGCCTCCTTTTCTCCAGGCTGAGCCCCTTTCCCAGCTCCCTCAGCCCCTCCTGGTGCTCTAACCCCTTCCCCAGCTCCGTTCCCTTCCCTGGACATGCTCCAGCCCCTCAGTGTCCTTCTTGTCATGAGAGTCCCAGAGTTGCCCCCAGGACTGGAGGCTCCTCAGCAGTGCCCAGCGCAGGACAGCTATTCCTGCTCTGGAGTTTCTATAAACAGGGTCTGTGGTATGTGCCAGGTCCGTGTTCGTTCTCCTAAATACGCATATTTTACATAAAATTGCACATGAACAGTTTTGCTGTTTTCAAAAACTTCCCAAATATAAAACTTAGATGGCAAAAATCTTCTGGCTGAGAGGGAGTGGGAACCACGTGGAAAGTCTGAGTCAAATGCTGTTGTTGCAGGGTGAATAGCACAGAAATGTATCTATTTGGAAGAAAAACAATATTATTTTTACAGGGGTTTTAAGAAGTCCAAAGTACAAAACTCGAAACTGTTAAAATCAGTATTTTCATGTAATGCCTTTTAGTTTACTCTGGGCTGTAAGCAGTGAACGATTTTCTGTGGCAGTGATATGGGTCTAGTTTTTCTGGCCACTGGAATACGTGGGGTATTCCCTCCTTTTTTAGACCAAATTACACTTTTCCTGCCCTTATAGATGGAAATACCATGATTTGCTGTTGCAAAAAAAAATCAGATGCTGGAGTCTTGCTGTGTTGGAGGTAGGGCAAGGGTAGTTTTAATCACAGTGGGAGCACAAAATAGTTATCTACAGTTTGGCTTTCCCTTTTAACAAATAAACAACATCTTGGATTTTTAAAGGAAATTTGGGATTACAGAGTGTGTCTGTCACTGTCCTCATGACAGTCACTTGCCTGTGTTGAGCATGTAAACGACCAGGGAGGATTTGGTTGGTGCTTAATGCTTCCCTGTCCTCGTGGTGTGCGTGGCTCCAGCCTGTGCTGCTGGGGAAGCTGCCCACAAATATTCCCTGTGGACTCCCAGGATAACGCAGTTGAGGAATAAATCCAGGGAATTGAACGTGTTTTGGTCCTGCTCTGTGGGGCTTTTAGGCCCTTCCGAGGCTGCCACCAGAAAGGGCTTTTTCCCCCTCTACTCTCCATTCATACTGGAGAGGGAAAATCCCAAAAGTTCACCCCCAGAGCATCCCTGCACATCCTGGAGCCATCCCAGGGACAGCGGGAACGTGGCTAATGGATGGCAGAGCTCCGGGCTGGGCGGCTCAGCGGGAATCTGGAGGGGGAAGGAGTCGGAGTTGGCTGGAAAGATGCTTGGTGGTTTTATTCCTTGTCATTTCAGACACGGCTCTGTGATAGTCCCTATGATCTTTAGCCGTGCATTAATCTCAGTGCTGCTGAGCTTCACACCCCTGCTCTTCCACCATTATAGTGCAAGGTTTCTGTGCATTCCAATTGGAAATAAATTTCTTTATTACACATTCTTTGACCTTGGCATGTTTGTAACCCTGGCGATTGTTAGAGGGGAAAAAGGAGGACTTCTGGGAATAATTGCCTTGTTTGTTCTTTATCTCTGAAGCATTGATACCTGCAGTTCTGGGCTGAGATAATTAAATCTTAGAATCACAACCGCACCGAGAGAATCTTTCTGTTTCTGCAGGCAACGTTTTATTTTTTCTGTAGGTATAAAAGTGCAGTTTCCCTTTGCAAACCCTCCACGGTGACTTTTGGAAACGGGTCATGCTGGATGTCCGGCTGGAACTGCTCTGCTCTGAGGCTGGAGTTCCGTGAAATAGACATCACCTTAAAAATAATCCCAGGAAAACATGTGCGGGAAGGGGAGTCAGGAATCAGGTGGTGCTTCTTGGTATCCATAGCGAAAACAATTTTAGAAACCACTCCTCTCATAAATACTGCATTTTTGGGATAGCTCTTCTTGCATTCTCTATTGCCAAGTGCATTGGCATGAAAGCAGCTTTCCTCAAAGATTAATCCGTGCCTGCTGTCTTTTCCCGATGGGGTGACAAGCGCTGTTGTAAGCGGAGCTGGTGCAGCTCCATGAAAAAAATTTAGGGCAAAAATTTATTAAGGACTCGAAAAACAAAATGTTCAGATATTTTGAAAAAAAAAAAACCAACCAAACCAACCCCAAATCAAAGGAAGCGACCTCTTCCCGTGGCAGCTTGAGTTGTGCTGGGTGTGAGCGGCTGCGCAGCCGCAGCCTGGAGCTTCTCATTCCTGCTGCTGCTGCATCCCGGACCCCTCCGGCTGCAGAGCATCCCGGCACAGCTCGGGTTCAGCTTGGGCCCTGCACTGGAGAGATGGGGAAGGAATTCTGGGGAGGAATTCTTCCCTGTGAGTAGGTGAGGCCCTGGCACAGGGTGCCCAGAGCAGCTGTGGCTGCCCCTGGATCCCTGGCAGTGTCCAAGGCCAGGCTGGACGGGACTTGGAGCAGCCTGGGACAGTGGAAGGTGTCCCTGCCCATGGCAGGGGGTGGAACAGGATGATCTTTAAGGTACCTTCCATCCCAATCCACTCTGGGATTCTCTTTGGTGGCTTTGCTGGTGATCTACTGAGTAGGAGAGTGGAGCTGGACTCGCCTTCCTCCTCTGTGAACTTGCACAAAGGTCTTTTATTTCTTCTTTCTGAACATCCCCCCAGTGTAAGAGTAGGTTTACACAGGAGCCAGGAAAATATATTTTTTTAAAAATGTGTTTTCTCTCCTCTCTCTTTTCCCTAAGGACACAGTAGGATATTCTTCCAGCGTAATCAAAGTCATTTCAACACCTTGTTTTCTAGCACCTACAATTCATACAGAGAAACTTGGTTGTTCTCTGCAGAGTATCTAGGAAAAAAAAAAACCAACAAAAAAGCCACAAAGAGCCTTGTTAGCAGCTGGGGCAGACTTGTTGTGCTTGTCAGGATGTCGGCTGTGTTCACATGGAGGCACGGGCCTGTCTTGGGTGAGAAGCAGCCTCGGGGAGACAAGGGCTTGCTGTGGGGTGTGGGGTGTCACCCACTGCCTGGGTGTGAGAGCAGGTACCTCACACAGCGGCTCAGGGAGAGCAGCATCCAGGGGGAGCAGCATCCAGGGCTGCCTTCCTGCTCTGTGGGTACCCAGGAACCCCCTGTAAAATCCCTCCTCACACAGGTTTTGTAGGATCCTAAAATCACGCTGGAAAGAAGCACCGAAATCACGTGCGATGGAGGCTTTTCCAGCTCAGCCATGTCTCAGTGTAACCTTTGTGACAGCACATCCTGCTTGGAGGTGAGGCTTGAGGCAGAGGAGTGTCCAGAGAGGCCGTGGGACCTCCTGAAATACAGCTGGACATGGCTGGGGAAATCTTGTGGAGTAAGGAGGTGGCACCTGAGGGACCATACTGAAGGGTGGACAGAGGAATAGCCCCAGAGTGTGCTGGAGGCCCAGTTTGTGAGCTGGACATGGCAAACAGGGGAATAACTTTGGGGTCACATCACCCTGGAGCTTCATTCTGGGTGCAGCACAGGAGGAAATTGGAGCCTTTGTAGAGACTGATTTGACATGCACGTGGTGACAGTAAGTGTGGTGGGGCAGAGTCCTTGCAGAAAAGAGGGAGCAGGATGGGTGTGTTTGCTCTCCTGCTGAAATCCTGTCTGGTGCAGACCCCTCTAGAGGTCTGAAGGTGTTGCTTGAAGTTTCTTCTGAATTAGCCCAGCTGAAAGAAGCCTCCTGGACATTAGGGCTGGGGGGGAAGTCAGGGAACTGCTGTGCAAATGGCATCACTTACCTGTGCTGTGTGCAGGTTGATGCAGTTCAGCCAGGCTCACCTAACCCACAAAACCCCTGAGGATCAGGATAGCGGCCTCTTAAGTGTGATCATCTCATGTGGTGTTACCTCCCCAGCAAAGGCAATACAGACCTGATCACATCTCAGCACTGAATTCGCATTAGCCGAAGAATTAAGGATTCAGGAACACGCCCTGCAAAGGCTCCCTGGGTTTTCCTGACAAACCACAGCACCTGGCTCTTGCTGGCCCTGTCTTTAGGGTGGGTGCTGCTTTATTAGAATACCCATGTTTCCATTTGTGTATTAACCCACAGTATCAGCATGCAGCTGCCAAAATCCTCTCCTTTTTCAGGGCCTTCTTCCCAGTTGTGCTGTTCTCCCTCCCGTGCGTCCTGATTTTCCAGTGATACTCCTTGCAGGCTGGGTTGTGGGGCAGCCCCGGGCAGGGGCGGTGCAGGGAGCAGCAGGGTGGGGTGTTCAGTTGGCCATTCTGTGTTGGGATCTAAGTTTTTCCCTCTGGAAAGCTCTCCCAGCGTCGCATCCCTGGTGATTGACAGATCTGTGTCTGCATTATTGCAGCGTCTGGGACGCGCCTTCCAGAGGAGAACACTGTTCCCCTGACATGTGAAGGTGTGAAACAAGCTGCTTGGCTCGGGCTGCCTGTAAATCCTGCCTCAGCAAGCAACAAACATTGACATTTTCGCACGGTAAAAGCCTGCCAGCCCTCCTTGTAGTGTTTTGGGGGGGGAAGAATTGATTAAGAAGTTCATTACTTTATTGGGAGCTACCACAGGGGCTGCAGACAGTGGGCACAGGACTGTGGCAGTGCTGTGAGACTGGGAGGAATCCTGTAGATACAGACAATTCCATTAAAAACTGCAAAAAGCCCTAAAATGTATTTGCTGCCGTTCCTCTGCCTGAGTAAATAGGATACCAGGAGCTGGGGACGCTCATTGCCAGGTTTTCAGTGGGAAGCTAGAAGGGAGCCATCGAGTTTGCTGAAGGATGTTCAGACCTCCCTTTGTCATGGTAATGAGGCAGTGCCTGGGCAGCTCAGGCTGCCAACCTCTGCAGAGGTTCCTCTTGTTCTCCTTCCGAATGTTTGGAGAAAAAGAGAGACCCTGGGCACGGAGTGTGCAGCAGCCCAGGCTGAGGCACATCAATAATCCATAAACACAGCCCCGTGTGGGTACCAGGAGAGAGCCCCTACATGACCTGGCTTGCAGATTTTTCTTCTTTTACAGTTTAACCTTTGGTTAAAGTTCCCAGGAATACCAAAAAAAAATTAAAAAAAGAGGGAATAGGAATCCTGAGGTGTTTCACGGCTCCCTGTCTGGCTGCGGCTCGGCTCAGCCCAGGGCTCTGGTTCTCGGGTCGGATTAGGAGCTGCTGTCTGCCATGCCCTAGGAAAGGGAATTACATCCCATGTGCTCAGTGCTCCTGGCTGCAGAAACACATGCCAAGGACAGCCTGGCAGCTCCGTGTGCCAGTGGGAAGGTGCTGCCTGGATGAGACTTGCTGCTGGAGGAGAGAGGGGAGGACGACACCAGGCTTTTTGGTGTGGGGCTTCCTGTCAGATTGGGTGTTTTGGTTTTTTTTTTTTCCCTGCTTGCTGCTCTGAAAGGCTCTTTTTTAAAAAGTTCCATGGTTGAGTCCTTCAGATAGCAACCTGCTGGATGGGGCACGGCTACCAAGTGTCAGTCTGACTCTGATGACAGGAGTCATTAAACGATGCTGTAGGCTTGCATCTGGCTTAATGTAGTTTTTTAATTATCTCCTTTCAATAGAAGGTTGATTTCAGTCAGTTGCTGCACTGTGAGGTGAGCAGAGGAGGAGGAATGTGGTGCTATTGAACATGTCCTCATGCAAAGGCTTAATCTGACCTGGCAGGATCTCCTTGGGCAAAGTCTGATGGACTTGGAGACAGTGTTTGCTTGGGAAAGGCTTGTGGCACTGGCAGGGGGGTGTGAGAGCAGTTTTGGGTTATTTAAAGCGGGTCTAACACATTTTTTCCCTCCATTTTGTCTGTCTGTGCAGTTTTTGTTACCATTAGAGACCTGCTGCAGCTTTGGGAGATCAAGGGATGATTGGATTGAGTCCCTCAGTTGTGATCGGGGTTGGGGGGGCCATGCATATATTTGTGTTCTTAAATTGGTCCCAATCTTAGGTAAGGTGCTTATGTGACAGTCCACAGCTAGATTATATCAGTGTCTGAGATAAGAGGGGAAGCAGATGTCAGAGATCACCACGGAAGTTCCAACCCTCTCCTGGCTGCTGTACATTTATTAAGGATTTTTCCAGTCTGGTTCCCTTGCAAACGTTTACCACGTCCCTCGAGACTAAGTGTGCATCCTAACAGGGCAACAAGATTTTCATCTGAAGTTTTCTTTTTTGTTAATTTGATTCCATTTTTCCTGCTAAAAGCCCCCCGTGCTGGTTTTTCTGCTTGATGTTTACACCTTTCAAGCACATACTGATACACATCTTGTCCAACTAAGCTGTGCTCTTGCTCAGAGCTGGACATATTCACATCTTTTGATCTTCCCAGAGGAATTTTTTCCCTTCAACCCCTTAAACGTTTTTGTTGTTTTCTTTGTGCTCTGTTCGATTTGTCAGTGTCTTCTCTGGTAATGAGGTGTCCAGAAGTGAATACATTATTCCATTTGTGGATTAATTACATCTGTGGCGAGAGGAGACTGGAACATCCTGCTATGTGAGACGTGTGTGTTCCATCTCTGAAACCAAGCTGTCCTTTTAGCTGCCACATCCTTCTGCAGTTTCATCTCGAGCTGCTTGCCCTCTGCCTTTCCAGCTCGCTGTTTGGATGGGTGCATCCCCAGCAGCTCCATCTCGGGCTGTGGCTGTGGTTTGCTGGTGGATCACCTCGGTTTCAGTTCTGGTTTTTTTCCAAAAGGAAAAAATCTTTGTGTGGTTTTGGCGTCTCCGTTCAGATCTGGCAGGTTCGGGAGGGCCTCCTGAAGAGGGCAGGGAAATTTCTTAAGTTTGAGTGCTGTTCACGAGGTGGTCCTGAGTGAAGTGAGGCACCTTCCCAAATTTGTGATGTCCCAGGCAATCAAAGCAAGACTTCCCTTGTTTGTATTTAATTTCCCTGCCAAATCCTGCAATAATTTTCAGTACATAGTAGGTGAAACTTTATAATAAACTCTATTCTTTCCTCTCCCACGTCGTTACCAAAGCTGTTAAAATTAAATCTAACACAGATCCATGTGATTCCTTGGCTGTTTTCTCCAACTCCTTTGTTTCCAGTTGGCCTTGCAGGTGCTAAATCCTAATCCCTTCTAAAGTTGAGAGAATTGAGGTTGCTCAGATTTTTGCAGGATTTTTGCTTTTAATTTTAGGATTGACTCTGGAAAATGCTCCTGTAATCCACATTTCCATTCTTCTTTTCCTTAAATAAATAGTTTGTGCTTACTGACGAGGTGTTCTCTGCAAGGCTCTACTTGCAGCTTGCTGAGCTGCTCTCTGCAACAGATACTTTTTTTTTTTTTTTTGGATGTTCTCCCCATTCTTTTGCTAGGAATAGAACTTAATTGCATCCATCCATTTAAGTAATTTCCAGAATTAGGTATTAGCCTTATGTTTTGAAGGAATTTGTTAGATTCCCCTTTTAAAAAATCATTCTTTACAAATAACAACACTTGATTTCCTTGGTTAATTGCACAGATTGAGTGATTTGGCACATGTCTGCGTTTTCCAGATACTCCCTTTTTCCCTCCTTCAGTGGAAGCTATTTTTGTAAACTCACCATCACTCCGATAGCACAGGCATCTTTCCTTAATTTACTTTTGAAGACAAATTTAATAAAGGAATTCCCCTTCTTAGCCATATTGGAATCATTCCTTTTTATCTTTTATTAATTCCCCTACTTCTTCGTAACCAGGTTTCCGTGTGGATGTTTATAAATCAGTCCTCCCTCATTCCTTAATCCTTTTGTCCAGCGTTAACTCGGACTGTATTTTATTGTTCTCATTTAATTGGCTCTGCAGGAATTAAATGTCCATGTGGCACTTGCTTGTTCTCATCCTTGTACAAAGAAAGGTTTCTCTTAGTACTCAGCTCTTAGGAAAACAGCGAATGCTTGAATGCTGTGGGCTTGGGGAGGGTCTCTGCTTGTAGGGTTTGGGGGGTTTTTTTTGGTTTAGTTTTATTTTAACAATGTTATATTAATTGTGGTGTCCCAGAGTTGCCAGCTGGCCTTTTTTCAGCACGGGGGGAATTTAGGGTCTCCCTTTGATGATCCTTATGGATGCTGGTGGTGCCTCATCTGGAAAGACACTGGGAAAGCCTTACAGAAACGGAGCTGGAGTTTCCTCCACGACAGTGCAAAGGAAGCAAACAGCCTGATTTACCTGAGCTGACATCATTCGTGGCCGCTGGTGCCAAATTTTAGTAAGCCTGTGATGAAAAGTTAAGGTCCAGTTGAACTCTCCAACAGCTGTAATGCAAAATTATATCCTGGATAAAATCAACCTAACTTGGGACTGTTCTCAGTCACTTCAAATGCTCTGCAATGGGTTGGGCTGGGAATTTTTATTTTTTTTTTTTCTTCTCATTATTTTTCAATCTACATTTGGATTTGCAGCCAAAGGCTACAGCCTCTTGCAGTTGATTTTTTCAGTGCTGATAACTCAACACAATAATTTAGTCAACCTGATCTTCCCTGTTGAATTTCAGCTTATTGGCATTATAATTAATTTTGACATGTAACACCACCCCTCCAACTTTCACTCCCAAATCTATTAATGCGTAATGATGAAAAGTATGTGCTGTGCATAATATTGTTTGGGAGTTATGGATCTCACATCCTTGTTGTCGGGGAGTGAAAGAGCATCAATGCATTAATTCCTGCTGGCTGCAGCTTGCTGATGACTGGAGATGTGCTGAAGTTTCTTAGTTTGTAGTGACAGCTTCTCTCAGTCTAAAGCAGGAAGGTTAGAGGTGAGTTTTATTAAAACTACATAGAATCCTGGAGTGGTTTGGGTTGGGAGGGACCTTAAAGATTTTTTTCCATCCCTGCCATGGGCAGGGACACCTTCCACTGTCCCAGGTTGCTCCAGGCCCCATCCAGCCTGGCCTTGGACACTTGCAGGGATCCAGGGGCAACCACAGCTGCTCTGGGCAACCTCTGAGCCAACTTTTTCACTTCAGAGTCTTTCTGCTGCACTTTCCAATGTGCTAATCAATTATAAACCACTGGACTGCAAGACATCACCCCCAACCTGTGGTATTTATAGGACTGCAGCTTCTGCTGCTCAGTTTTCCTCAATTTACAAAACCTGATGATGGCCCTTGGTCACAAAAAACTCGTACCCCCCCCAGAAACCACCTCTGCTCTGTTTTTTTTCCAAAGGCCATAAGTGATTACATCATCAGTGTGTGGTTAGATTTCATTTTCCTGCTGCACTTAGTGAAACTCGGGAGCGAATGCCCAGGAGGAATTAAGCTATAAAGACGCTGGCGGAGGAAGTACGTTAAAAGCAATTAGCAGAAATTTAACAAAGCAGATGAAAATCAAATCTCAGCACGCGCCGAATTTCCGACCCGGCGCTGCACGGTCCTGCTGCTGGGTGGTGTTTCCAGGAGGGAAAAATGTGGTGTTGGGGAAGGAGGAGCTGCACTGCTGGCAGCTCACGGGGCTTTATCCTCGCTCCTGCACGTTGGGAGCGGGCAGGGAGAGCTGGAGAGGGACTGGGGACAAGGGATGGAGGGACAGGACACAGGGAATGGCTTCCCAGTGCCAGAGGGCAGGGCTGGATGGGATATTGGGAAGGAATTGTTCCCTGGGAGGGTGGGGAGGCCGTGGCACAGGGTGCCCAGAGAAGCTGTGGCTGCCCCTGGATCCCTGGCAGTGTCCAAGGCCAGGCTGGACGGGGCTTGGAGCAGCCTGGGATAGTGGAAGGTTTCCCTGCCATGGCAGGGGGGTAGGAATTAGGTGTTTTTTAAGGTCCCTCCCAAACCAAGCCATTCTGTAATTTTGTGAAGCCCATCAGCCTCGTGACACAGTGAAAATTCTGGGAAATGCACATTTTCATGGCCAAGAGTCTTTTTATTTGCTTTATATTTTTATGTTAATGTCATGCCAGTGTGTTTGATGGAGATGCCAATTCCTGACTGTCCTTGGGTTTGAGTTTTGGGGTTTTTTTTGCCTCTCCCCTCTCCTTTATTAAAGGGGAACTGGCAGATTGTCCTGCCTGGGGAGCAAAACCAAACAGCTGGCGTGGTTTGAGATGAGGAGTGGAGGAGACAAGCAGAGAAGTGCTTGGAGAGACAGGGAGCAAACATTTAGGGGCAAACCAGTTTCACTTTATTCTGCAAACAAAATGGAAGCGTTAGCAGAAGGGGCACGACTGATCTGCTGAGGGCTGGGGTGATGGGCTCGGTGCTTTTCAGAATAACCATTTTGAGTGTGCCCTGTCCCTGGTGTGCACTGAAGAGCCACTCCAGCCCTGGCGGGCTCCGGGAGATGCTGAGGTGGAGGAGAGTCTCATTATTTCTCCTAACAGCAATATATTATAACCCCATTGTTATCAGCAGTGCTGCACTGGAGCACTCGTTGAAAGGAAATCAAGATTGAAAAGGACCAAGATGAAGCAAAAATGCTTCGGCTGAGTTCGGTTTGGGGGGCCTGTGAGGAGGATGGGGAGCTGCAGATGGGCGCTGTGCTTCCTCTGCAAACCCGGAGAAGCCTTGGCAAGGGAGGGCTGAGAAGCAAAAGCTGCCCCTGAGCAGGGGCCAGCTCGGGTAGGTCCTGTCCCACCCCTGCTGCGGTGGGTGGGAGGCTTGGGGCTGCAGGAGACAGTGGGATTTGGGTCACTGGTGGTTATGGGACTCAACTGGGACAGGGGAGGGATGAGTGGGGGTGTGTGCTGGTGGGATTGTTCTGAGGTAGGGTTGTACCCCCACCCAGCGTGAGTGATGGGTAGAATCTTTCAATCTGTGGCAGTTCTGAAGGAGATGGGGACCCTTGGGTGGTTGTAGAGCTCCTGCTTCCCAAATTTCAGTGGAGAGCTCGGCACCAGGCAGCCCTGGGCAGAGGTCATTGTAAGAAACAACTGAGAGGAGGAAGAGGAGGAGGAGGAGGGAGTTGTGGAGGTGAGGGGATGTCTGTGCACAGCCCTGGAGCTTGGGCAGTTGTGGTTCATGGTCATCCTCCTTCGCTGTGCACAGGGACGGGGTGGGTGCTGTGCCGGGCCCCTGGTCTGGCTGCAGGACCCCTGGGCTGACCACAGCCCCCACTCCCAGTCCCTCTGCGCTGCTGGGGGCGAGGAGGTGGAGAATTCAGGAGTGAGGTCGAGTCTGGGAAGAAGAGAGGAATGGGGGGAACGTGCTTTTCAGATCTAGGTCTTATTTCTGATTTGATCGGTAATAAAATAAATGTCTTTCCCCAAGTTTTGCCCATGACAGTAATTGCTGAGTGATCTCTCCCTGTCCTTACCTCCCGTGGGCCTTTTGTTACATTTTCTCTCCCGTGCCCAGCTGAGAAAGACAGGGATGGAGTGGCTGAGTGGCCACCTGGGGTCCAGCCGAGGCCAACCCATCGCAGTGTGCCAGTGCTCCTTCCTCTCCATACCAACTTTGGAGACGAGAAATGAAAATTCCTTTTGGAAATGGTTTTCCAAACCCCCTGGCAGACACCAGGACTCTCAGCCTGGCTGGGAGCTGCTGCTGCTGAGCAGCCTTTCTCCAAAAACTGCCGAATTATGGGTATTGTGAGTTTAATGTAAAGGTGTCAGGTATCTCTGAAGAGAAATTAAGAGAATGTCAAAGGTAAAAACTAAACAAAAGGGCAGACACAAAAAGGCTGTAAATGAGGTGGAAATTGCAGGCAAATAGACAATGGAAGAAAGTTTAAGTAGCAATTTGTACTCCTTAGCACAAGGAAATGCACTTCATTTTTAATAACAAAATAAAATCTTGGAGGATGCTGCACTTCTAAATACAGAACTAAATATACCCTGGAAAAACCGAAACTGGTTTTTGTGCAGCCGCTCCGAACGCGCGCGCAGCAAAACAAAAGTGAGGAGTTGATTGACAGAGCTAATCTGTCCTTAATAAATGTTTTATTTAAATATTCATTTTCCTCATTTGCATTAATTCCTTGCTCCAGGCCTGCTCTCAGTACAGTACCTTTTCCTGAGTCCTCATCCGTGAGGATCTCCAGCTGTCCTGGCTCTGTGGCGGCTCCCAGGACGGAGCCTTCCCATGGGCATGGAAGTTGGGAAAGATCGTTTTCTCCTTGAAACAGGAGGCCACCATTTTTCCTCTCACTTCACGTGAGATAAAAGCAACAAAAGGGACAGAAACCTTGCGAGGTGAGAGCTGCTGCTGTGTGCTGAAGGTTCTTGATGATGGTGATGATGATGACAGAGCAGAAGAGAGATGGATGCACTTCCAAACTATTCCTCACAGTTTTTCAGGGCAAAAAAGAAGACTTTTTTTTTTTTTTCTGGTTGTACTGGTGTGATCTCTCCAGTTCTGGAGTTGGGCTGGAAGCTGAGGCAGTTCGTGTGTCCCCTGGGACGAGCCGACTGTGTCGCTGTGCCTGGTGCTCGAAGCACTGCGAGTTAACTCAGCACCCACAGGAATCCATGGAAATCCATAATCCTCCAAGTGGGGCTAAGGTGGTTGTTTTCCATGCAAAGAATTGCTGGATTAGATGAAATGCCCATCAAAACTGCAGCTGCCGGGGATTTGGAGGGTGTTGCTAATTAAGGGATGTTTGTATTTGGTTCACATGTCAGCAGGAGAAGGAGGAACAATTTCTTCCTTCCTTTTCGCCTTCCCTAATCCCTATCTGAGCCACACCAGGACAGGTCCCATGCTCCTGGGCATGGCTCTGGTGGCACGTGCCGGCCCACAGGCAGAGTTGGCAAAGCTGCTGTGCTTGAGAAGCCTGTCCCTGGAGCTGCTGTGGTGCTGGGGATGTGCTCCCAGCCGAGAGGGAAGGGGGATTTTTCCAGGTGGATTAGAAGGATGCAAAGTCAGCAGTGCCTGGCGCCTGAAGAAAAGGGGATGAGTGAAGAACTTCACCCACTTTGTCTCAAACATCTCAAGAGTCGTTGTCTGGGATCTGGCCTTGGCCAGGGCTTTCCCAGTTTCTGCATCCCCAGGCAGGGCGTGGATCTGGTTCCTCCCCACCAACCCCACGTGCGCCGTTCTCTGTACGAATTTCTTTAATTTCACTCCTCTCAGTGGGGAATTTGTGACTGCCTCCTCCTCATTGCTCCCAGCTCTAAAACATTCACTGGGATAATGTCTGTGACGTGAGGGCTTCCTCCATACCTCCTGCTTCCGTGCCTCCAAATCCCCCTAAATGTGTCCCTGGGACAAGCCCTTATCTTTGCGCAGGGATTTTGTAGAATAGATTTGGCAGAGCTGGGGAGCTGAGGATAAACACAAAATATTTCTGTGTAGTAGCACAGAGATCTTGATTTAGGTGAGAAATAAGTAGCAGAAACAAGGTTAAGTGTCAAATTGAAAAGGAAGCCAGGGAAAATGTCAATATCTTCTCTCTAAAAGAAAACAAAATTAAAACACCCCACCTGACCCCACCTTATCTATGTAAGTACTGAGCTGGAATAGCCACAGTTTCTTCCGTGCCTGGGCAGAGCTTCAGGTGCTCTTTAAAGCTCAGATTGCTTGTTTATATGTGAATTAGTGATGGGATTTCTGTACTGCTTGTAAGAAATGAGGCAGAATTTGTTTCAAAGATCTAATGAGCGCTGGGCTGTCTGCAGCCAGCAGAACATCTCTGTCCTGCCTGGAATCAGGCTCTGTCAACTGTGGCTGTGTTTGCTTCAAGAGATGCCGTCACCATCAAAGGTACTAACTATAAATGATTCTGAATGTGTGGATTTCTTGCTTTACAGCTGTTTCTGCATATCCAGGATATTAAAGGGAATGTGTTCTCCTTGAAGGAGGTAGTTTGTGTGTTGGAGTTCTTAGAACATGTGCAGAGCGCATTTGTTTTATCTCAGTTTATCTTATTTTGCCCATTTGTGTTTGTTTACGGGTTGTTTTCTTTGTAAATCTGGTTTAATGCTGAAAGCCATTTATAGAAGTGGAATAATGCAAAGCTGACTCCTGAATGATGAGAAATGCTTGGAGGAGAAAGGATCTCATGTTGGTTTAGCCACGAGTGCCCCACACGGAGCAGGACAGCTGGATGATGCTACCTGAGAAGCTGTGGCTGACCCAGATGCTGCCTGCTCTTCTTCTGCAGATGGAAATCATCTGGAGACGATCTGGAGATGATGATGATCATCACCATCATCATGATGGAGCAGCCTGGTCTAGCACAAGGTGTCCCTGCCCATGACAGGGGAGTTGGAACTGCGTGGTCTTTATGGTCCCTTCCAACCCAAACCATTGTGGGATTCACAAATCCCTTCTTAGAGATGTGGAGAGCGGATGTACTCGATAAGAAGCAGCTTATTAAACTGTGGGTTTGTTTGGTTCATCACTTTTTGTGCTGTGTGTTAACAGAGGCTCAGGGCTGCGACTGTCGTTTTCAGAATTCAGCAGGTTCCTTTCTGCTGCTGTGGAATGAGTCAGTGCAGTTCCTGCTTTGATTTACAAAATTGGATTTTAATCTCTTTGAAACCATTATGCTAAATCAATTTTTAACATAGCAGAGCAAGGAGGTACAAAGCCTCCCTTGTTCTCCAGTTGTGAACTCTTTGGATGAGCGAGCACTGTATAAACAAGACTTAAACGGCATCAAGGGGGAAGGGCTTTGCCGGGATAGAATCATGGAATGGTTTGGGTCAGAGGGGACCCCCTTAAAGCTCATCCTGCTCCGTCTATCCCACCTTTCACTATCCCAGGTTGCTCCAAGCCCCGTCCTTGGACACTGCCAGGGATCCAGGGGCAGCCACAGCTTCTCTGGGCACCCTGTGCCAGGGCCTCCCCACACTCACAGGGAAGAGTTTCTATCTAATACTTAACCTAAATTATCCCCCTTTCAGGTTGAACCCATTACTCTTTGTCCTGTCACTCCAGTTCCTGATGTAGACCCCTCCCCTGCTCTCCTGTAGCCCCTTTAGGCACTGGAAGGGTCTGTGAGGTCTCCCTGGAGCCTTCTCCAGGCTGCACAGCCCCAGCTTTCTCAGCCTGTCTCCAGATGGGAATAGAGTTTTTTGCTCTGTTTGTGGCTCCAGCAGGATTTGAGATCCCTCCATCCTGGTATTTGGGTTTTTGGGTCTCCCTCCCCACCCCAGCCCAGCTCCAGAGCTGTCAAGGCATCAGATGAATCACCCCTGTGATGTTTAGGATTTCTGGCAACAGTAGCGTTGGGCAATCATCCAAATCCGGCAAGGCACTGATAGTAATGAATGGGAAGCTCACGTGGTTCCGTATGGAAAGCAGGGCAGGAAAAGGTCTAAGATGACTCTGTGTGGAGACAGACAGGCCTCCATTTGCCCTTTATCCTCCTTTCCCTTTCCCAGATCCGTGCTGTCTCCCTATCTAGCTGGTAAATCAGTCTTGCTGTATGCTGGGGAGGGGCCAAACCCCTTACAAACTACTGCCTATGAATTCCAGACACTATTTCAGGCTGCTCAAATCCTCAAAAAATTCCAGGCTTTTCAGACCTGTCCTTCTTGCCTGGTGCCCATTTGGGGAGGCCAATTGCACGTCCTGTTTGTAATCCTCACCCAGGAGCTTCTGCCCCAAACTCTCCCGGGAAGAAAATCTCACAAAGAACATTCATAAGCTTTATGACTTTAATTAAAACTTGGAGAATGAGACCTTCCAGAAAAGTTCACTGGCACTTTTAAAGAGCCACATCACTGAGCCCTGACCCCGTTGTTGTTTTTCCTCTCTTCTGGAAAAAAAAAAAAGGAAAGATTTGGTCTGTTTTACTCCTCAAGTAAAAAAAAAGGCATGTGGCTTGTTATACTTGACGAAATTTTAGTTTGTAAAACCCAAAAATAAGCACAAAAATTTACTGCAGAATAAATAGAGTTAGGGAGGAAGATGAAGAGCAGGGAAATTTCAATCTTCCTAAAAATCTCTTTTAGGATAAAAAAAAAATCTCTTGCAAGATTTGGGCAATTTGCTGCATAATAAGTGTCGTTGCCTAAGAGTTGAAGATATTCCTGAAACAATAATCCAGGAAAGGGGCTCAGCCTGGAGAAAAGGAGGCTCAGGGGGGACCTTGTGGCTCTGCACAACTCCCTGACAGGAGGGGGCAGCCGGGGGGTTCGGGCTCTGCTGCCAGGGAACAGGGACAGGAGGAGAGGGAACGGCCTCAGGGTGGGCCAGGGGAGGTTTAGGTTGGATATTGGGAAAAATTTCTTCATGGAAAGGTTTGTCCAGCCCTGGCACAGCTGCCCAGGCCAGTGCTGGAGTCCCCATCCATCCCTGGAGGGGTTTAAAAGCCCTGAGGCACTTGGGGACATGGGTCAGTGGTGGCCTTGGCAGTGCTGGGGAAGTGGTTGGACTGGATAGTCTCAGAGGGATTTTCCAAGCTAAATGATGCTGTGATTCCATGATTTTAAGAGCCTGGGGTCAGAGCTGTGCTCGTCCAGTCTGTGCTGTCGCGTGGTGTTGGGTATTTCTGGTTTGCTCTTTCTTTCTGATCCTTGGGCTGTTCCTGCCTCCGCAGACCCAATTCCTTTGGAACAGCCCCATAACTGAGCTCCTGGGGGCTTTTGGTTTGTTGAAAAAAACCATGGTTCTAGTCCCCATTTTTGGCCAAAATGGCAACTTCCACTTCTTTCTAATCCCCTTCTAATTTGAGAGGGAGCACCTGAGTTTGCTGATAATCTGTGATTATTCCATGCTAATCTTGCCATTGTGGAGGATGGCTCTGCTTGACACTCAGCAGATGAGTTAATTATTTTCCTTTACATCACCTGCCCTCCAGGCCATGCTTCCCAACAGCTTCTGGTCCATCTTTGTTACCTTCACTGTTCAACATGGATTAGTTCTCTGTGATCTCCTTGCCTGTCATAGGTAAGATTGTTCAGCATCCCCAAAAAGCATCATTTTCTTTTCCTTGGGTAGCAATTTTACCAGATAAATCACCGCTGCCTGGTTATTTTGCAGGCTGTGGGATGTGTGGTGCCCTTTGGAGCAGGCAGCCCAAGCTAAATCCCAGGATAAGGCTTGGCACAAAAGCTCAGGGTTAGAGGCAAGCAGGAGAAAATCACTGGAACCTCACAGTGTTGCCAGTGTTGGAATATAAAAAAAAACATTTCAAAATGCTGCACTGAACTACTTAGTTCTGAGCCAGGATCCCAAAATAACCACCTTTCAGTTGGTAAAATAAATTATCAAAGTCTTTCAGATCCAAATGTAATGCTTGGGCAAATTAATCCATTGTTGTATTGTTATAGTGCTCTAATCATATTTTTATATATCCCAGGAGTTGGAACTAAGAAGCATTTTGCTGTCAGTGCAAACACAATAATAAGAATAGTCTTAACAAAGTGACGTGCACTTAGTTGACTTTCTGAAATACATTTCAGCGGAAATTACAGATGCTTTTTTACTTTTCATTATCATTAAGGTCCAAATAACTTCCTTGTGTTGAAACCCAGGCTTACTTTATCTGCTTTAATAATTATATTGAGGCTCATTATGGACACCTTGTTTGTAATTCTGGCTTTTCTTATTGAATTCTGAATGTGTTATTACAAAAGTATGTACTTTAACAGATGGAGTATATTATGGCAACGTTTAGTTCCAGTTGATCTTTTCTAAAGAGCGCGCTGAATGATCTCGGGCTAAATACAACCAAGACAGCATCTAGCTGGATTTTTTTTTTTTTTTTTACCCCCTAATAGCATTTTCCAGGCTGCTTGGGGGAAAGCAGAACCCAAAAAATGCCACTGGATTGAGCAGGGCAGCTGGGAAAGGTGGGATGATGAAGATCTGGTGATGAGGAAGAGGTGTGGAAGCTGCATCAAAGGCAGGGGAGAGTTCTCCAAGAAAATATCATAGTTGATGTCAAGGTTGTCTCATTTGCCAGTGGGATATTGCTTTAATGGTGTTCTTTTTTCCTCTCCAGTTTACATAATGAGATCAAGCTAATTAAACCATGTCTAGCTCTGGGAAAAGATCAAAATGTGAGCTTTTTTTATTGCACTTTATTAAAACCTTCACCCTGTAATGGAAGATTATAGGAAGTACTTTGCTACCAGTGCCTCTTGCTCATCCCTGAAAAATGCAGCTCCTCTTTTTTACCAGCACTTCCTGGGTTTGAATTGTTTTTTCTCCAAGTTGACCATATTTTGGGAGCTCTCAGAAGGTGCCCAATTGATGTGGTTGGGTTGATTAGGTAAAGCAGTAATAATAAGTAGATGAAGTGAGGTGTTTTATGCAAAAGGCAGCGACAGGAAAACCTTCTGAAAAGTGTCTTTTTCTGTAGAGTTGTGGAGGAGCTGCTCAGCCCAGTTTGTTCAACACATTCCTTGTCCCACACACCATTGCTGGGGGGACACTCATGGGTCTCCCTGGACCTAAGGATGGTTTTCTTTACGGCCTCCTTACATTCGAATGGATTTTTTCCCATCCAATTTTGCCTTCCTTAAAAAAAAAAAAAAAAGGAAACGCAGGGGAATGAAATGAGAATGAAAATACGGTGATTTTTATTGAGGGTAAGTGCAAATAACCTCATTGCACTTGGGGATGCTGGTGCCTGGTTGCCCTCCCTGCTGTGCCAGCAGCTCCAGGTGTGTTGTTGGATGACCCCAGCGGTGGCCGATGTCTCACAGAGGTCCCGTGATTCAGCACGGGCAATCCAGCTGCTGGATTTTCCCCTCTCCGGGGTCACAGCTGAGTCCCCCCGGTGTCAGTACCTGTGAGTGTGCGTTGGTGGCACCGCTGGCACCTCGCCAGGGCCTGGAGCGCCGGCGGGCCCGGATTACGGGAGGCTTTCCGGGCTGGTATTAAGGCGAGGAGCTCTTGCCAACATTAATATATGACTGCATTAGATCATCCTAATTATATTTCGAGCTGGAATGATTTCAGAAGCATTGGGAGGCAGTGAGGGCTCTCCCATGCCTTGTCCCCTTGCAGAGGAGGCAAGGTTCAAGTGTTGCTTTCTCTTCCATAGGGGAGGCACAAGCTGTGATGGGGCTGGGAGGGAAGTTTCTCCTGACTGGGCTGAAGTGCAGAGTGCCTTTGAGGTCCCACTAAATCACTGCATTTTCCCAATTTCTCCAAGGAGCTCTCCACTTCGAGCCTCGATGGAGACTTGGAGGGAAAGGAGGGGAAAAAGAAGGGAAGCTTTTGTTCGAGGCGTGTTGCACTGTCCCCACCTGACAGGGTGGCAGTGAAGCTGTGCTCTGCCAGCTCTGTGCTCTTCCTCACCCTGCCAGAGCCCCCACGGAGCCTGGCAGGGGCTGGGATGTGCAGGGGGACCGGGATGTGTGTCCTGTAGGACTTCCCTGCATCGGTATCTGCGCTGTCTCCTGATGAATAAATTGGCTCCGTGTGGCAGCAGAGCTGGATCCACGGGGGTCAGCACGAGCCTCTCCTCGCCTTGATGGGCTTCAGATGAGGCCCTGCAGAACAACTGATGGTGGGTTGGGGTTGGTTTTTTTTTCGTCTGTGCAAGATCTTAAAATATATTAGGGTTAATGAAATCAGCGCAATTGGGAAGCGCTGCCTGTGACGGACAGATGGCCACAAGCACTTGGAAGTACAAGTGGGTTTGCACCAGAAGGAGAGCCGGGATCTGGCTGACGGATGCCACGTGCCGTGGGCATGGACTGGTGATGCAGGAGGAGGAGGGAGCGCCCTGAGCTCCCGCCCTGCTGAGGTGGTGCTGGTTTGCTCCATCTCGAGGTCCCAGTCCTGCCTTGCTCCCGTTGGAATAAATTCCATCCCATCCGTGGAGGCAGCGTTTGAGCTCCCAAGTAAAATTCATTCTTTTAAAGAAAGCAGTCCTTGTCATAATTAAAGATATATGTGTGCTTTCTTTTCCTGTTCAACTCCAGCAGCCACTGAGCACACTTAATAATGTTTTTTGCAGTATTTCGGGGGTATGAATGTACATGGAAATTACGGCAAAGGCATCATTTTTTTAACAGCTGTGTTTAGTTGAATAACAGATTTAGAAAGTGCAGACTTTAATTAATCTGTGTTTTCTGCTGGGATTTCAGCACCATCTGATTTACTTTTCATGGCTGAAAAGTGTAATTGTAGTTTTTCCCTTTAGCTGCGAGTTTATCCTCCCAAGAAATCAATTTGGTTCTTCTTTTTCTTAAAGCAAACTCAATATCAAACTGATGGTACCTGGGATGCAATACAGGTAATGCCCTGGCTCGGGCTGCTGTGGAGTGGAGAGCAAATAGCTGTCAAACGGTGTGCCTGGAAATGCTGTTTTTCCTCTTCCCTGCCTTGCTGTGTATCACAGCAAGCATCCAAATCCCATCCTGTGATCTGGGGCTGGAGGGCGGTTGGGTGACTGGAAGGTGAGGACTGGTGTTACTGGAGAAACCTCTGAACCTCTGAAGGATTTTTGTTATCTTTGATACAATTTTTTTAGTTGGAATCACGGTAGGGAGACTCTCTGTGCCTGCTCCTCATTGTAAAACGTGTTTGTGTGAGGCTGTTGCTGTAACTCTACAGATGTTCCTCAAAAAATTCTCTCCTGGAGGTGCTGGGGGATGCCTGGGGATTACAAACAGTGATGGAAGCGGAGTCAGGGACTGGGGAACTGCAATGTCAAATTGCATTTCTCATGCGCTGTTGGTCGCTCATTGCTCCGTCTCTGTCAGGATCAGTGTGAGTGTTGTGAACGCTCAGAGCTTCCGTGGCTCTGGTTTGGGATTTTTGTTTTACAATCAGCCTGTTGTGGAAATGGATCCTTGTCCCACCTCTGCTTCTGCCCCAGGGACAAAGTTCCCTGAGCTGAGATGAGAACTTGTGCCTGGGTGGTTGGAGTTCCTCAGTCACGTTGCTCCTCTCGCTGTCTGCTGGATCTGGAGAATCCACAGGGGAGTGAACGTCCTTGGCATCCAAACCCTTGTGCAAACCAGCCTTTTCTTCCCCGTGAGGGTGGGCAGGCCCTGGCACAGGGTGCCCAGAGCAGCTGTGGCTGCCCCTGGATCCCTGCAAGTGTCCAAGGCCAGGCTGGACGGGGCTTGGAGCACCCTGGGACAGTGGAAGGTGTCCCTGCCCATGGCAGGGGTGGAACTGGATGGGCTTTAAGGTCCCTTCCACCCCAAACCATTCCATGATTCTGTGAAGAAGGAAAGGTGCTTGGACCCTCTGTGAATAGTGGTGTGCTCCCAGTAGCTCCTTGTGAGCTGGGTTGGGCGGAAGCAAGTTTTTTACAAAAGAAGGGCATTACTTGTGTTCTTGTGCAATTTTAGTTACTGTCACATGTACTTTTCCCCCCTATTTCTATTTTCTTAGGTTGCTGTGGGGTGTGATGTCTTAAGGGCTTTGTGTGCAAAGCCCACAGGGGCAGAAGGGAAGCAGCGCTTTTAGAGTCTGAGTGGAATCTTAGGATGGCTGCTGATCTGAATAAGATAAAAAAAAGTCTTGATGGGCTTTAAAACTTATTTTAATTAAGGTTTTTCCTTTCATCTCACCAAAGCCCTGAATTAGCTCCTTCATTCTCCCACAAATACACACAGTCCCTGCTGGTGTAGGCACTCAAACGCATGGAGAGCTTCAGCTGAAGGGTCAAACCCGGACTGGGAAACACCCTGTGCCCAAAATGAATTAAAGCAGGGTTTGGGCAAAGTTAAAAAAGGCCAAACTACCCATCTGCCTGCCTGGTCTGAAGGATGCTGGGATTCTCCAGAGGAATCCTGTGCTTCTCAGCTTTATTGAAGAGCATGGGACTGGGAGAGCTGCTGTTACCAGCCCGTGGAGTTGCGGATTTGACGCAGTGGATTTTTTGCTCTCTAAAGGCTTGTCCAGATACTTGGGCCTTTTTGTGGTGCTCCACACCCTTGGATGGCTTTGCTCCACACTCCTGGATGGTTTTGCTCCAGTGATTTTGCTCCATGGGCTTTGCCCCTGGAGGTTTGGGAGGCGATGCTTGGTGGGAACTGGACACAGCAGGGTCCTGGGCCCAGGTCTCCCTGCCTGGGAGACGATGCTGTGAGCTGCTCTGGATGTCTGGGGGTTTCCATGACGTTCCTGGTGTGATTTCTGCTAAAACGGGCATGTTCTGACACAACATTTTGGCCTCGATGAATTGAAGGACAAACTCAACAGGAATTTTTCGAGTAGCTCCACTCTGCAGCTCTCGTGCTGTGCCAGGTTTTGTCTGGGGCATCACTTGATAAACGCTGGTGAGGGGCCCTCCCTGGAGAAGCGTTTGGGACCACGTGTCCCATCCTTTGTGGGGTGATCCGGGGTGCGGCCGAGCCTCCCCGCGCGGGCTCGACGTCCCCTTCCCACGCGAGCTCCGAGAGCCTCTCCGGAGCGGCTGTTCCGTGGGGTGACCCGCTCGCTGCAAAGTTGGACCCAGGCACGGTGCCAGCCCGAAGGAAGGCTGACAAGTAATCAGGAATCAAAGGAGCCACCTGCACGCCACGGGGAGCCGCTCACCGGGTGGCAGGCGAGCGGTGCCAGCGCTCATCGCCGAGCCTTGTTCTCCAGCCCCGCTTCCCAGGGAGGCGGCGCGGGAGGGGGCTGCTCCCTCCCTGGCTTCTCCGTGCCCTCAGCGGGGATTTGGAGAGGGATGTGAGGTGGGATCGTGGCTCTGTGGATGTGCCAGGACACTGCTTCGTCAGGGGGAGAACCAAGGGGGAGTGTTGGGAGCGATGGGGTTGGGCTGCAGCATCTTCGGGGCTGCTGGTGCTGCGGCAGAGGAGAGGGGACAGCCGAGCTGAGCCGGTCACCGTGTGAAATTCCCACTGCTTTGGCTGCGTGCACCCACAGGCTGCACCGCCAGCAAATAGCCAGGGAGGAAAATAAGGCCTTTTTAAGAGCTTTTTTATCCTCTGCTGGCTGGTAAGAATGGCCCTGGCGGGTGGGAGGGAGGCAGAGGGGTGGCGTGATGTGCAGACGCCGCTGTCACTGCACACGCGCTCCCGGGGTGTGCTCACCCAGCCTGGAGCTGGCAGCTCCCCGTTCCCACTTCAGGGGGCACAGAGGATTTGTTTTGGAGAGGGAGAGCGTGAGATGTGTGTGTGGCCACGTAATTACTTGGGTTTTGTGTCGAAGGAAGGCACATGGAAGCCACCACCCCCCTCCAGCCCCACGCTGCTCCATGCCTGTCACCCGCAGAAGGATCCAGCCCAATATATCCAATTTTTGGTCTCCTATTAGGATAGGCCTTGATAGGATCTCTTTTAAACAGCAAGGGAAATTCACTCCTGCCATTCTCCCAGGGGTACAGTAGTGGATTTGGAGCAGTCCCTGCCCTTTCCCTGCTGTGCCGACTGCAAGGCAAGGGGAAGCCAGTCTCCAGAGCACTGCGAAAGGAAACTCGCTCCTGCGAAGCTGGGCCAAAAATGAGGGGTTTTTATAGCGTACAAATGTTACCTACAGCTATTTATACACCCTCCTCAAAGGCTATTTATACCCTTCCCCTGCTTTTGTGCTGCTGGCTGGAGAAAATCCTTACATTCGATGTTTTCGGCAGCGTGGGATGTTCTTCAGCCGTCGCCCGACTGCAGGACCGTCTGTTTCCAACATCATTCCTGGAAGAAGAGGGCGGTTCATGGGCCGCAGCCACTGCCACGGCTCTGACAGCAGGGTTGGCATCGTGGGTGCCAGGCTGATGGAGGGGAGAAGGGGATAAAATGCCTGATCATAGTGGTGTTAATGAAAGCCATCAGTTCATGCAGCTGGAGGGGGTGGCTCGTTGCGTCAAGGGTCGGGAGGAAGTTTTTTCCCCCCTTTCCCACACCGTGCAGTCGATCAGGAGCAGTGTAAGGTTATTTTATTGTTTCCAGGAGCGCCGGACCCAGGCTCCCTGCGGGAGGTCGCATGCTTGGCTTGCTGCATCATTGATCCAGCCTGCCAGAGAAATTCTTTATTCCTCTTAAATGTGGACTTGCACTTAGAAAGCAAACAATCCTTTAACATTTCTGAGGCTGAAAGCAGAAAAACGAGTGGCTTTTGTCATCAGGGATGCTGTCTTTTTTGATCGCTCTGGGAATCCAAGGGAATGTGCTACCCAACAAAGAGCAATTTTGTTAAAAAAAAAAAGGGGGGGAAAAGGGAAGGGATTGCAGCTTCCTGTGCTCTGGATAATTGGGGCTGTCTCCTCTGCAGCTCCACGGCACTCCAGTGACTGGGTTTGGAAGTTGAATGGTTCTCAGGTTTCCCTGACTCAACACCACGAAGTTTGCAGTTCAGGTTTTACCGGCCGGCACTGGCATGCTGAGTTTGGCAGCCACCCCTTCCTGCAGTCGTGGATATTTACTTATGACAGATAAACCAAAATCTCTTCATTATCTTTGGAAAAATGCTGTGTCCTGTTAAAACATCATCGCCGTGTCCGAGATTGGTTTTGTTTTTAGAAATGCTGAAGGAATGGCTTCTTGTGGAAGGCTTGTCCCAGAGGAGGCTCCAGGAGCAGAACCTGGTTTACCTTTGTCTCCTGCGTTTGAATTTTGCCTTGCTGCAGCTGAGGTTTCCTTTGTCACTGCCCCGTATTTCCAAGATACTCTGGTGATCCCGTGTGGATCAACACTGTGCCTTGTGCCACAGGGCTGTGGTGCACAGGGAGCTCCCAGGTGGCTCCTGAGCTTTTCCAACGCTGACGGGGCTGGGACATCATTGATGCCACTTTTCAAATACCATGAAATTGGGCAATAATGCTTCCTTTGAGTTGGTGCTTGGTTTTTCTTATCCCAAGCCCAACTTCTCCAGGGTTGCCTGCAAGTTCTCTCTGCCGCAGGCTCTGGCTCCCGGGTTCTGCCGATGGGGAGAAGCCTGTGCAGTGTTTGTAAATCCTCCTCTTCTCCATTCCCTTCACTACTTCTGTTGTCCCTTTCTCCACGATGACAAAAAGGTGACTTTCTGTCATTATTTTGTGCAGAAAGAACCTTCCGACTCCTCCTGAACCCGCAAATGGATTTCTCAACCTGCAGCCGTCCGAGGTGTAAATGAGATGGGAGCGGGGGCTTTGCACGGATCCCACCTTCTCGCCAGCAGCCTGCTCCCTGCCTGCTTCACTTGACATTTTTCTCCTCTAATAGGGATTATTTTTTCCAGGAGTGCCCCCCAAATTTGTTCGTTCTCAGCGCTGGCGAGCTGGCATCTGGAGGTGCCGGCGCCGTGCAGCACCGGGGGCAGGGACCCCCAAATTCCGAACGAGCGTGATGTACTGCGCGGCTTGGGCAAAGTGCATTTGTTGCCTTGGAAACAAATAGCAGCAGTGAACAACTCAATGAAATTTATGGAATCAACTCCAATAAATCTTGATGATAAATGTGCAAAAACATACCCAGTTTGATGAAGATCTCCAGTATGCAGATGTGAAGGATGGTAGTAAGTTATGTAAGCGCTTCGGCGCCGATTTTGGGCTGCCACGGTCGTGTTCCTATAATATGGGCTTTTTTTGTTGTTTCTGAGGAAGCTGTCTGCTGCTTTTCATAGATATGGCATTTAATTTTAATTTCCAGGGTATCTTTTAGTTTAATTGGCATGCTGGATGATTACAGTGGGTTGTTTTGTCTTTTGCAAAGCCTGATTCATATCGAACCCGGGGTAAAAATAAAATTGAGAGCGGTGGCAATCCAAGGGAGCACAGAGTGCCACATCGCCCGCCTCCAAGAAGGGTGCAAAATTTCACAAATTAATTAAAGCAGTTATATAGGACATCTCCCTAATTCCTTGAATCAGCCTGTGAGTGTTCCAGACGGGGACAGGTCAAGGATTTTGTAGTTACAGCCAAGCTCGGTGGCAGATTTCGCTCTCACGTGGAAAGGTCTCTCTGTTTACCTGTGCATAGGGACAGGGTAGGTTTATTGTATCTCAGCCAGTGATATTTTCTAAAATTGATATTTTTCATTCCTGGTTTGACCTGTGGATCGATGAGGGTTCAGGAATATCAGTGGGCTTGTCTGGAGATGATGCTGTAAACCTTTAACACAGCCCTTAATGCAATGAGATGTTTTCCCATTATTTCCCTCGCCTCTTCTCCTTACAGGGCCTTATTTTCCACGATTTTCTGCCAGGTCAGGAAGCACTGGGAATATTTATTTCTTCTTTTCGTGGTGTGTTGGGCCTCAGTTTTGCCCTTCAGCAGCTGAAGGGGGCTGCATGAGGCCACACCCTCCCTCCGTCCCCTCTGCTGCAGCCACCCCGTCCTGCTGGGCTGGGACCCAAACCCAAGCCTGTCCCCATGGACAGGGATGTCAGAGAATCCCAGAGTGGTTTGGGTTGGAAGGGACCTTAAAGCCCATCCAGTTCCACCCCTGCCACAGACAGGGACACCTTCCACTGTCCCAGGCTGCTCCAAGCCCCATCCAGCCTGGCCTTGGGCACTGCCAGGGATCCAGGGGCAGCCACAGCTGCTCTGGGCACCCTGTGCCAGGGCCTCCCACCCTCACAGGGAACAATTCCTTCCCAATATCCCAACCATCCCTGCCCTCTGGCAGTGGGAAGGTGTTCCCTGTGTCCTGTCCCTCCATCCCTTGTCCCGAGTCCCTCTCTAGTTCTTCTGGAGCTCCTTTAGGCACTCTTCCCTCCTTTAGGGAAGGTGTTACAGGGACATTATCACCTTTCAGAAGTTGCCTCCCTGTATCTTAAGCCAATTTCTCTGCAGAGGCTTCTTCTTCCCACCCTGCCCAGGAGGTGCTTTGGTTTTGATGGATACTGGAGCTCTCTTGGGTGGACTGGTCACCTCTTAACCTTGGCCCTCCCTTTTCCTTCTCTTACAACAGCTTTTTAACTCCTGGCATGAGATTGTTCCAGAACGTAAAGACTTCATGTTTGTGCTGTCCTTGGACTGTCCCTGAGTGAAAAAAAATCCAGCCAGGATCCTGCTCCTGCCCCGGCACCTGGACTGCTGCCGTTGTTTCAGAGGCACCACTTTAATTTGTTACTTGGATCTGCCCAGATTCCCAGCCAAGCCCTTGTGTTGCTCAGCATCTTCCAGCCCTCAGAGTCAGTGCTTCCCCATGTCAGCCCTGGTGTGTTGTATGGATTAGGGAAATCCCTGTGGATGCTGAGGATCACGCCTGCAGGTCACCCCAGGTCTGGCAGCGGAGCTTGGGATGCAGCTCTGCAGAACCCGGGGCTTGCCCAGAGCTCATGGCGATGGATTTTAATTTATTTAGTGCTGGGTGTATTCCTCACCTTGGCTGGGATCGAAATCTGAGTTTCCCTTAGTTTTTTTCAGGTGTGGAGGGCTGGAAACCCAAAGCCCCGGGCACGTGGGATGGTTGCTGAGCTCTGTTCTGATGTTTACAGACCAGCAGAGCTCTTCCCATTAACATACAACTGCATAAGACAGCTTGAACTCCGTTAGGAGCTAAATTTAGTGACTCACTAACTCCTTTTTGATATGTTTTTATAATTTCATTGTATTATGACATTTGATTTTAAATTTGCATGAGTAAATGAGCCTCTTACTAAGTCAGGTAAAAAGATTTTTCACTTATCTACCATGAAATAAGACATTAAAAAAATAGTGAGAGGAGAAAGCAACGTATCCTTGACATATTTAGTTTACATTTTTTCCAACTGTGCTGACTGAACGTTTCTAGCCATTAATGATCCAATAAAGCTGTTTGTACCGCTTTAACCGGCAAAATAATTTCACATTAGGAATACATTTTGTAATTAATTTAGTATTTTGTGGGGGAACCCTATTTTTGGAAAATACAAATGTACATTTAATTGCACTCACAATCTGACTTGGAAGATGCAGCGAGTGAAAACTGGCCTTTTATGGTTCACCTCCAAATAGTAAAGTCCATGGAGGCAGTTAGCAGGAGTGAACAACTTTAATTGGGATTTCCAGGACTCCTTCAGTGAATTTCCTGCAGGGTTCCTTAAAAATACCCCCTGGGCAGTGAAGCTCCTGCAGCTGGTGAAAGATGAGACCACACACCTTCATCCCTGGGGTTCCACCAGCTTCTGATTCACTAACGTGGATTTATGGGTTGGCTTTTTCAAGTATTTTTGAACTTTTATTCAGGATAACCCTGGCAAGACCTGAACAACTTTGGGATTCGCACTTCAAAAGTGTTTTCCCTCTCATTTCCTACTGGAGAAGAGACCACCCAAGGTCCTGCTGCCAGTGGGATTTGGGGGATGGATGTGGGGAGCACCCCTTTGTTTTGTTCAGGTGATGAGCAGCAAGGAGATGGCATTGGTGATCCTTTGGTGCTGACCTGGGCTCTGGTGGTGAGCCCACGGGGAGGTGAAAGTTCCTCTGTTAATTACCCAGCTTTTTGACTCTCTCCATCTCTCTGGACACCACCAGCTTTAATTTTTTTTGTGTTACTGATATTTTTTCTTCTCTTTCCCCCCGTTTCATTAACAGCGACAGATGCTTTTAATTAAAAAGAGAAGGGAAAACAAAATCCTGAGTAAAACAAAAAGAGAATATTCTAATTTGGCGTGACATTATGAGGCAGGATGGCTCCTGGCATCCAAGGTATGGAAAAGGTCATCTTCCACAGCTCCAGCGTTTTGCAACAGTGGAATTAAGTTCAAACTCAGGCTGGTTTTGAAGTCTTAAGTCTCTCCAGGGATTCCTTTCATAACATCTTCGAACTGGATAACACTACAGTAAATGAAATACACTGCACTGGATTAAAGGGTTATTTCCCCTGTGTGTCGAGCTGACACAGAATCCCAACCCTCAGGTTGCCTCTGAGTTGTCTCTATCTGCTGATACCCTCCCTGCTTTACATAACAGCTCTCGGAGATTTTGCAGGGAAAGTTTTGCCGTTGTTGATTCGGCCCCGGCACTCGCGGAACGATTTTATGCAGCGAGGAGCCGAAACAGAGCAACTAAACTGGAAGGACTTTAATGGGCATCAAAACGTGAGGGAAGCAACGCAGGGAAGAGCAGAGCTGCCCCTCCAGGTCTGTGGTGCTGCTCTGTGATTTGTGCTGAAACACGAACTGTGGCTGTGCCCGCATTGCCGCTCGCACGCTCCGCAGCGGAGCCCGCAGGAGCAGCGGGGCTGAGGAACGCTGCTGTGCTCTGAGCTGACTCCTCCCGCAGCCACGATTTGTTGGGGGTCGTTTGCAAGGTGTTTTCTTGTAGAACAAATGCTCCTTTTGACTTTGAGCTTGGTGCCTGGTGCAGCTCATGCAGGTGTCGTTGAGGGACGGGCACCCAAACCGCTGCCATCTGCTGAGCTCCAGAGCACAGGGAAAAACCAGTGCCTTGAAATCTTGGAGCATTGGCTCCTCCAGCTCTGTTGTGCCATCCCACGGCCAGTGCCCTGTGCCAGGGTGGCCTCTTGCTGCTAGGGAAGCTGTTGTCTCCAAGCTTGGCATGACAAATCACAGTGGGCATCCATTGAACCTGCTCTGGAGCTGCACAAATGGTCTTGATCCTTTGTTCCCCCACCAAAACTCTGATTAAAGACCCCTCCAGAATCATGGGGAGCCTGTGAGACACGAACTGTGCAGTAACATTTTGACAAGGAAAAGGGAGAGAACTGTTTCTTCTCCCTCCATGACTCCTCCCATTTTATTTTCTCCAAGGCTGGCTGGGTCAGATAGAGAACTGGAGTTGTGCTATGAAGTGTTCATTTGAGATAAAATGGATCCTCCATATGCTTGATCCATTTGGGGTCGGCAGAAACAGGGCAGGCACCGTGCTCTGTGTGTCCCCCTTTGTACCTCTGGATCCTGTTCTTTGCTGGATCTCTGCTCCCACCATGGCTTGGTTTTCTCTGGATGTGCTTATGGATACTGCTGGAATAACCTCTGCTCCTCCCAACCAACCAAACCCCTGTCCTAAGCGCTGGGGGATCGATGGGGCTGCTGCTCTTCACAAGGACGGGGAGATGCTCCTGATAATTCCAATGTGCTTTGTCTCCACGAACTTTTGGGATGAGGTGTCAGGACCTGGGGCTCTGTGGAAGGTGTTGAGCAGGATTTGTCCCTGCTGGAGGATTTCTGCTGGCGAGGAGGTGACCCCACAGGCATCAGGTTCCTCTGTTTCCAAGTGTTATTCGCATATAAACACCCACAGGCATTAAAAACATGTGGGAAACGATACTTTGGGAATTCTGCTGTCCACGAGTAATTAAAATCAACGACGTTTTTAGATTTCCCTCTTACTGAACAATCTGGGAGCAGAAGCAAGGGCAGGGAATTGCGGGTGCTGGGTAGCTGGAGGTGCCCTCACGCTCCCGCAGCCCCCGAGACGGTCGGTGCCTTTCCAGGAGGTCTGAAATCTCCCTGGAAAAGCTGGGACACATTGAAAATCTGCTCCAAGCTCTTAGCACTTCCTCCAGATTATTTCTTCAAGTATTTAAAAATATATTTTATAGCACTAAAATAAATGTTAATGAGTCTGCATGGCTTGGGGCTAACAATAGTATTTCTATTTCCATCCAGCAGCCTGGCAGGGCATTTGGCGATGGAAGAGCTGGATGTGGAGACCTGGCTGTTTCTTTCTGCCTTGGTCCTTGATGTCTTGAGCAGTTTTATTCTCTTGTGCTTTACTTTCCCTGTTTTGCTAAATAGCAGTGAAAAAGCTTCCTTGCTTTGTTCAGGCACCTGGGATTTATCAAAGGCCTCTGGGCAAGTGTTAAATGCTGAGCTGGGTATAAAAAGCGTTGTTTAGTGTTATGTTTATACCTCTTCAATGTTAGCATGTATTTTTATATACTCCTTGCGGTGACCTTTGTGTTTTTCCAACCAAGCAGACAATCTCCTTGACTCGGGGGGTTGGTTTTTTCCACTGCCTGTCATGGCATCTTCGAAATGGTTTTGTAAATACGCTTTTTTGGGGGGTGTTTGCAGCGTTTGGGCTGGGGCTCACGGTGCTGGGGGTGCCAGTTGCGTACAGAGGATGGGAGAGTTGCCATGAGGAAAATAATAGCATGGAAGTCCATTCCTCTCATTCCTCACCTTCCGTGTTCCTCCCAGCTACAATGAAATGATATTTTAAGGATCCCAGGCTGCCACGTTTGATGGGCAGTGATTTTGGGGGGTACCCCAAGCCTTAAGGAGCCTGCACAGGAGCAGGGCACGGAGTTGGTGGTGGGGAGAGGTGTAGGAGTAAATGGGATGGCAGGAATTCAACCCTGGCACCGTGTCAAAGGCAGCGAGCCCCGCTCGGAGCAGCTGCGTTCCCCGGGACTGCGGGAAGCCAAATGGTTTGTTTGTCTGTTTACACGGATCTGTGGGGCTGTGCAGGGGAAAACCACTTAGCAGAGATTCTGCTATTAAAGCAGATGGTGGGAGATTAATCTGGTTTTTAGGGGGGCACTTGCTGGTACGATGACCACGTTATTAATTCCTTCCCGGGCTAGGAGTCCTTCCATCGTTCCAGGGGATGGGGGAATTGTGTTTCCTGAAGCTCTCGGCTCCTTCCTCGCTTCCTCACAGGCTCACGTGGTATTTTGGGAAGCAGAGGAGCGTTTTTCAGGGTCGTTGCTGCAGTTTCCTCACCTGTGCTCCTTCCATGCTGTCCTCTGCTCCAGCCCTTCCCAGTGCTCCCACGGCAGTCCCAGCTGCCTCCTGGCCCTCCTGCAGACCAGCAGCAGCCCTTTGCTGCTGCTCAAACGCTGCTTGGTAGCCTAGATTCCCTTTTTTCCCCTTCCATTTTAGAAATTGCTCTTTTTTTCCCCCCTGCCGTATCGCTGACAGCCGCGTTCTCCTTGACAGTTGTGATATTTGTGTGTGTGCATAAAAACAGTAGGAAGCGTTTATGTAGGTGTCACTAATTTAATTTAATATAATCTGATCTGTATGTATAGGGGAGGACTGCTCTGCACTGAAAATGCTTCTCTTTATTTTCCAGTCTCCATCGTCATCAAATACAACTCCTGTCATTCTCCTCTTCCATTCACCTACCCAAAGACCAAATCTGGAAATAGTAACCAAAAGAGAAGCCCACGTCACACACAGAGCAGGGAAAGGTTGAAATAATTGAAGGGTAAGTGATTTTTTTTTTTCTTTTCACTCTTATTCTGTGTGTAAAGCTACAATAGGAAGTGCAAGACTGTGTAAAGAAGCTGTTAAGCACACACACAGCTGCTCTGTGTGCAGAGTGGAAAAAAGGACTGAGATCCTGCTTTGCTGATCAAAGAAAGGTGAGAAAGTGCCCGGGAGGGGCAGTTTGGAGTGTTGGTGCTGGTTCTGCTCGCCCTGGATCCGTGTCTGCTCCTGCCTGGGCGGAAGCAGAGGCTCTGCACAGGCTGGCATGGCTTTGGCTGGTCTGAAGGAGCTTCCCAGCTGGGAGAGAGCCGGGATATCGGAGTCTCCCGCTGCTGAAGAGCTCTTGTGTCATTTCCTTCTCTCTTCCCCGCTTCAAACCCCTCTCAGCTGGGGTGGGGAGCTGTGTGCGTGGGGCAGGATGTTTTGCCTTGCTCCTGCTCTCTGCAGTCCCTTTTCCTGGAGAGCAACCTGGCGGCGCCTGTGCCGGGATTTTCCGAAGGGAAGCGTCGCTGGGGGCTGGAGGAGGAACAAGCCGGCTGGCAGAGCGAGGAGGCCTCTCCCTGGAAGTGTTTGCCTTCAGGCTTTCCTTTTGCTGCGAGGGTGGCGAATGAGATAGGAGGAGATCGAAAAGCAGCTTTCGTGAAATTCAGAGCCCCGGCTGAAGCATTAGTAAGCTCCGAATGGTAGGGAGCTCCTTTTCCCACCCCATTCCCAGCTCTGTGCTTGCCTGTATTGTATTTCCACACATGTTCTGGTGTGGATGGACAGGATATGCCTTTGCTTGTGTTTGAGAACTTCTCTTTAAACATCTGGGTTTTCTGGTTTATTGCTGTTGTGGGTTTGCTGGGGTTTTTTTTCACCCCTGCGATGTTTGTTCATGCAAAATTCATATCTGGGAAGGGCATCTTAAATCCCTGCTTCTGAGTCAAAAAGGGAAAGTATGGAAGTGAAAAGAGAGATTGTATCGTTTAAGAAATATGATTCATGAATTAATCCTCGTCTGCTCCACCATCTGTGGCGTGTGTTTCAACACAGAAATCCTGGGTTATATCTCTTTAAAAAGCTTTCTTCTTGCTGACTGCCTGAGTTTGCTGCAGCTCTGATGGGGAATTTGCTTCTTTTTGGGGAGAGAGAGGTGGGTTTTATTCACAGCCTGGGCGGGTTGCCCCGGCCGGCGTCCAAGCTGTAGGTCACTGAGGAGGGTGCAGAGCTCTGAGTTTTGGGGGTGCCAGCTCTCTGTGCAACACCATGAGCCTGATGTGCAGGCAAAGCTTGTGCATGACTATTTTGACTGCGGAATTGTGGCTGGGTCTCTGGAGCAAGAGATGGGCAGCAGTGGCAGGAGGTGCAGGAACCTGTTGAGATCCTTCTGGAAAAGAAGTGACTCTTTCTGAAATGGACTGGAGAGTATTTTGGACATGTGCTCCGCAAAATAAAGCACTGAGGTAGTCCCCACCCTCTCTTTCCTGGTGATGTTTTTGTAGTTTCTTGGTAGATATGGAGAAGGGAAAGGGGAGGTTTCCCATCTCGGCCCTGAAAAGGAGCTGCCACGCTTTGTGCCTCCAGGAGAAATGGGGGATGAAGGGACACTGGGAGTTTTGGGGGTGACCTTTTTCTGAGTGGATTCTTTGAATTGTTTCCCAGATTTTTGCAGGGAACAACTTTCCTTTTTAAACGTATTTCTCAGGTTCCTCTTCCTTAAGCAGGTCAGACCCAAGACATTTGAGCCCTTTTCATCCTTCCTGGACAGCGTTTCAATACTGCATCCACCATCAATCCCTTGGCTGGATTGCTCCTTTTCCTGGCCCTGGGATTTGCCCCATCGGTTTTCTCCCATGCCTCATGTGAGATGCTGGCAAAAGTGTTTTCCCCATTGTTCTGGAGGATGATCCGAGGTGATGGATGTTGGGTGGCCTCAGCCCTTGCCACGGCTCACGGTGGCCTCAGCCCGTGGCTCGGTGATGCTCCCACGTGGCCACAGCCCCTCCTGTGCCGGTGCCACTGATGTGAGCACGGCCCTGGCCGGCTCTGCTCCCGCTGATGGATGGAGGTGATGCAGGAGCTGAGTCCCACAGTGAAATATTGCGGGTTTATTGCCTTCCCATTCATCCTGTTTTCACGCCTTTCTGCCTCCCTGACTCATTGCCACCCGGCCTCTGCTTGCAGTTCCTGTTTGCTCTGGGAACACCCACTGGACAAGGCTGGAGCGTGGCAAAGCCTTGATGCTTCCCATTGCCCTGGGAGCTTCTTTTTTAATTGAACATCTAAAGCCAGAGCAGGAAAGGAAAATGCCTTTTGTCAGGAGCAGCAGTGAAGTGTTAAAATGAAGGAGGATGTGGGGGATGCTGTTCTGTAGCCAGGTGCTGAGCCCATCGAGGCTCTTGCATGGTCCCTAAGAAAGGTTTTCCCACTCCCTCCATTATCACAAATCCCCCTCCTGCCCACTCACCGGGGAACCCTTGGATGTGCAGGTGCTTCATGACACAAAAAGTCGTCCCACAAGCACCCGTAAATAGCTGTGTCTGAGGGGAAAAGAGTGTCAGCAGTGGTTCAGCAAGTGTTCAAGCCAAACTGGAATCAGGCTGAAATACATCCCTATCCCAGGGGCAGCACCCAAGGAAGGGATGGAGCTGTGCCAGGGGAGGTTTAGGTTGGATATCAGGAAAGGTTCTTCCCCCAGAGGGTGCTGGGCACTGCCCAGGCTCCCCAGGGAATGGGCATGGCCCCGAGGCTGCCAGAGCTCCAGGAGCGTTTGGACAGCGCTCTGAGGGACAGGGTGGGATTGTTGGGGTGTCTATGCAGGGCCAGGAGCTGGATTCAATGATCTTGTTGGTCCCTTCCAGCTCAGGATATTCCATGATTCTGTGACACACCTCTGCATGGAAAATGCTGGTGGGCATTCGGGCCAGGTGGGCACCTGGCTCTCTGTCCATCTCCCCCACACAGACGCACCTGGACGTTCACAGATTTGCCAGTAACTTGCTCGTTCCTCGTGTGCCTTTTTTGCCTATTTTGCAATTTTGTATATCTCTTAATTGCCTCAATCGTTTTTGTTTGCTGAGGGTTTCTAAGCTTGTTTGCCATTCTTTGCCTGCCCCGTGCTATAGTCTGGGAAGCAGAGATGGTTTCCTAGGGGCTCTTCAGCAAACCTCCCCCTCTGTCAGGTGTGTGCTGGTCCCTCGTGTGCCAGCTGATGCTGGTAATCACTCTTCCAGAGTCTCCATAAAACTTGGGTTATGGACTTTGTGCCTGGAGAAGGTCCTGTGCTTACCTGCGTGGCCAGTGTTGGCATTTTGTGAAATACTTTGAGCCCCCCACAGAAGCTCTGCTGGTAAAAAAAACCCAACCAAACCAACAAGAGGTAGAACAAATTCTATCAGAAATTGAAAGCAGAAGCAGTCCAGGCATTTTGACAAGCAGATTCCATTAGCCACAGGTTTTACTGTTTATTTTAAGCTTTGATTAAAATCAGCAGCTTTTATTTAAAGTAGAAAGAAAAGACATATTTATGCTCGACCTTATTTTCACCACAGAGTGGGGTCATAAATGAGGGGTCTGGTGGATCCCCCTCGGCTTCTCCTCCCTCTGTGGGGTCCCCCCTGATCAGGGAGGGTCCCCTGGCAGGGTGACAACGCTGGTGGCAGAGGACATGTGACTTTCCTCCAAGGTTTCTTGTGGACAGAGAAAGGAGAAGCATGGATTCCCCATCAATTCTTTAGGACCCCAGTGAAACAGCTGCGTGTTTCTCCTAAACAATTGTGCCAAGACGGAAATTGGCTGCTGTCTGTACGGGCTTTTTGGATGGGGAAAATTAAGCAGTAATAGCTGGAAAAATAATATAGGCTATGAGATAATAGATGCCTGAGGGATAAAATTAAGCAGTATTTTACAACGAAGGAAGAGGGTTTGGCAATAAATAGTTTGCCTTTGACTTTCTTTTGTTTGCCAGAGGACTGATGTTGTTTGGGAGAGGTTGTCCTGGGTTGTATTTTCCAAGCAGATGTAGGAAAACAGTGAAGGTGTGGAGGGTTTTCAGTCCCTCCCAAGAGGGCTGGTGCCAGGCCGGGGTGCAGCTTGCACTGCCAGCGTGTTGGATGTGGCAGGATGTGACACTGGAGCTGCTGTGGGGGAATCCCACCTGTGCAGGGGGATGTTTAGAAGAGAACAGCAGGGTTTACCAAACAAAATGGGAACAAGAGTGGGTTTAAATGCCACAGGGAGCCCAGAAAGCCCAGGAAGGGGCGGTGGCGTGTTCAGCACCCCAGCAGGGTCTGAGTGGAGGTGATTCCCACTCTCCCTGAGTGCTGTGCCGTGCAGAAGCCCCCTCCCAATAATGCCACGACACCAGGATTTGGTTTTATTGTGCCATCTCTCCATAATTTGCCTTTCCATAACAGCTCCGTGAGCACCTGCCTGAGGAGGTCATTTGGAAATGCTGTTTTCTCCATTTCAGGTGCCTCATGCCACCGTTCCCTTCCACTTGTGCACAGGGAATGTGCCAAGGTGGGCTGGGAAAACGCCTTGGTTGCCTCCTGGTGCCAGGGGAAGCATCCCGGGGAGTGCAGGGCTCGCTCTGTGCTCCAGGGGCACCATTGTGGGCAGGGCTTGTTCCTCTTCACTTTGCATGAGATAAAAGCACAGTTCCAACAGAGCTGCAAACCCTGATCCCACCTTCCCAGGGATGGATTCGGGTGCAGCAGGTTGAGATACGAGGTCTTTAGCCCAGGCCAGCTGCTGAGAGCTTTTAATTTCACAAACCTCAGGGAAAGCCTCCCTTGCCAGGTGGGGGAATTTCCTCAGAGTGGATGGGTCTTGGGAGAGCCCTGAGGTGCAGAGTCCTGGCTGTCCCTGGGAGCTGAGTGGGACTTGGGAATGCTCAGCACCTCCGCGAACGAGGCCGGACTGTCTCGTGCATCCAGAAGGGAGTCATTAAGTCGCTGTGCATGGAGCCTCTGTTTTTATTCATGGAGTGTAATGTGATTCATTTGCCCTTTTGCTCTCGTGTTGAGAAGGCCGTCATCTCGTATGCATCGCTGGCTGCAGGCACAGCTCTGCTTAGTTATTATTTTTAGGGGTTTTGGCTGGGAGGGAACAGACATTTTCATCATGTGCAGGGCGGCCACGCAGCTGAGTGGCCACAAATCCGGTGCTCTCCCAGCCCTGGTGGGGAGCATTGAGCTGAGCTCAGCTCTCCTTCTCCAAACCTCCTGGTGAGGATCCTTTCTCCTGCTCCAGCCCCTCGTGCCAGGGCAGTGCTGGAGCCCCTGCACCTCATCCAGGGCAGTGCTGGAGGCAGGAGGGACACGCTGGGGGGACAGCATCCTTGGTTGTCCCAGTGACACCCAGTCCCCACCAGCTCCTTGCAGAGAGGGGGTGAAGCTGTGAACCTCAGGCTCATGGATGTGGCCCAGGATCCTGCTGACACATGGTGGGACATGGGATGGGACCTTTCTCTGCTTGATGAACTGATCAAAAGCGGGTGAAGGACACTGTGGGTGCTCACTGCTGCAGGTCCCTCAGTGCAGCTGAATGCAGCCAAGGGAAATTATTCCTCCTTGGAGTTAAAAGAAGAAAGGCACCAAGCAGGGCAAGAGCAGAGGATACAAAAGGATGGACAGAATGCAATTTTTTAAATGTTAGCATGGGGAAGCATCAGTTAAGCCACTGATTCCTAAAGAACATTAATGAGTAAACCAGTTGGAGTCACTGCCTCTCGCAGTGGGACAGGCCCAGAGCGCTTAAACTCCGCATGTTGGATCTCCAGCTGCAAAACAAGAAGTCAGAAACTCCCTCCCAGCCCCGAGTGTCATGGGCAGCCCTTTTTAATCACAAATCCCTGACCTCTGTCCTGCTGCCAGATTCCAAGTGGTCACCCTGCATGGCCCAGTGACCGTCTCAGAGTCCTCAGGTGACCCTGGGGTTCTGATGCTGCAGGGTCACAGCGCGTGTGAAAATCAGTGGGATTTTAGAGGCAAAGGGCAGGAGGAGGAGAGTTAACTCCATGTGTTTCTTGTCTTTTTTGCTTTGTCCTCATCTTCCTTGTATTTTTATCTCCCCCCATACAGTTCAGGGCCCGAATCCATGCTGGGAAGGACCCACAGGAAACAACATCTGAGGCACAGGCGAGAGGGAAGGCAGGAGCTGGGCGCTTGAATGGATGATTTTCTTACACTTTGTCGATGGGGAGGCATAAAAGAGGGTCAGGTGTGGATAAAGATAAGGGGATAGGGTTTTCAGAAGAGCTTGGAGCTGGGAGCAGTTTGGGAAGGGGAGGTTTTCAGCCTCCAAGGATTTGGGCAGACAAAAGAGGTGGAAGCAGGGAGGTAACAACGCCGACCTTCTCCGCTCTTTGTTTGCAAGAAATGCACAAATCGCTGCTGGTATTGCTGAGTGCTTTCCTGCTGCTTTGTGGCTCGATTTGGAGCTGCAGCCATTCCGAGCCTGGTTCCTGACTTCCAAAAAAAACCCCAAAAAAACCCCAAACAACCAAACAAATCCCGGCCAAGAGAATCGGAATCGTTCCCTCCACGGTGCCCGCCGGGAGGACCGGGTCACCAACACCTTCACCTTGCATCAACCTTAGATCCTGGGTGGATTTGGTACAGATTAGTGCCTTTTGGAGAGTTCTAGAAAGGTCAGAAACAGCAAAGAAGCTCTAATAGCAGTGTAGCAACCAGCTGGCTGCGTTGGGTTTCATTTTACTGCCATAGTAACACCAGGAGCCTCGGTGTCAGTACCGTGCCCACTGAATGCCAGTGCCCCCCTCTTTTTGTCAAGAGACAAGCCCATAGGAAGGTATTTTCTTCCTGAAGAATTTCTCTGAGGCAGTAATGGGCTTTTTGGAGGGTTTGGTCCTCGTACCCAGAGATGTAAGGTGGGTGATTTACAAGGCACTGTGCAAATGCCAAATTGTTAGGCAGAACTGCTGCTGATTTAGAAGGCAGTTAAAGCTCTGAATGTGCCAAGTGCCAGTAGAGTGTTTCTACAGATGGAATAACTGGAAATATTGGAGAGATTCCAAAGGTTTAATCAAATTCAACCAGGTTTTTTTCCCCCCTTTTTCTTCTTTTTTTTTTCCCTTTTTTTTTTTTTTTTTAAGCTGCAGAATTCTCTGAGGGATGCTGGTTGAAATAGTAGATTATTCCACTGCCTTTAGTACCGTGGGAGAGATTCTTACAGATGAACGTAAAGCAAGCACACAGGACTTTGAAGCAAACACATAAGTGGGTCTATAAACGAGGGCTGCAGCAGCAGTGCCCTGAAATGCTGGATGGGAGTAGGGAACATCTCAGATACCCTGGCAGGAGGCTCCTTGGATGTGGAATGACGGATTTCCAGTCCCGCAGCACAAAGGGAAGTGGCAGCCACAGTGTCCCTGGTCCAGTTCTGCTGGACCCAGGCAGGTTTTGGTGGCATTCTGGGCATCCTCCGTGTGCTCACAGCACAGCGCTGGGACGTGCATATGTTTCTGCACAGATGCCCACCTTCCTCTAGTCTTGTTGACAGCCTTTCCAAGGCTTCTTGTTTAGCCAGACCATATGTGCTTGGGCATGGAGATAGTGCGATGTGGAAAGAGCAGCACATTATCCTTGGGCTGCAAACACCATCAGGAGCAATTCCCAGCAAATTTTGCCGGCGCAGAGATCCAGAGCTGCCGATCCCGCATCGCAGGGCACGCCAAGCCATCGGAGCCGATTTCTCCCCTCATTTGTCAAAACCAGGTTCCAGAAAGCCACTTCCCTTTGTTCTGTCCCCAAACCAGCTCTCCCTGTCCACTCCTTGAATATTCGTCCAAAGCATGGATGAAGGCCACCAGGGAGAGGGGAAATGGTGTCTCCAGGTGACGCTTTGCTGCTGAGGCGATGTGGGACCAAGCTGGGGAAGGGGATGGAAATTTTTCCATGGGATTTCCCTTGTTGGTACAGAAAACGAAGAGCCCATCCCCATTTCTGGCAGCAGCAGGGTTTTGTTTGGGGGTGAGGTGGCAGGGCCGGGGTGTGGCTGTGAGGAAGGGCTGTCCCAGGAGCGATGCTGGGACAGCACTGGAGCTTTTACCTTGCTGGGTGGGGTTGTTTTCAGCAGCATTTTTGGGTTTTGCCTAAAATCAGATGGCCTGATTGAATCCGTTAATTGTCATTTATTTATTCTTGTAAGAGGAGAAGTTTCCTGCTTTTCCTGGAGCGTTTGGTATTGATCCTCCCTGGAGTCGGGGCTGTCCCTCCGAGGCGCTGCCGTACTCCGGCACAGACCCCGTGTGGCTCCGTGCAGTGTTTCTCATGGAATAAATCGCTCCAAAGCCATTAGCCTCAATGCCACAGTCTGCTGCTCCTTCTTCTCCTGCCCCCACCTCCACCCTGCCATTGATCCAGCCCGCTCCCTGTTTGCTGCAGTCAGGGCTGCCTCTGCCGCTGCGCACAAATTGCCTTAAAATTGAATTGGTTAAAACCATTTCATAAACATTCCCTCCCCTTCCTGATCCTGGCCACTGCGCCAGCCAGAGCTGGAGCTTTCTTGTGATTTTACCTGGCCATGGGGTGGGGCAAGATTCCCAGTTTTGTGCGTGTGTTTGTGTGGGTGGTTTGTTTTTCATTAAAGTCACTGTAAAAATTAAAACTGATGTGATTATAGGAATCAGGTCCTTGAAGAAGCTGTTGTCTGTGGATCTGTCTCCGAGGTGGTGTATCCTGCTCAAAGCATGTCCTGGTGTGCCTCAGCTCCTCTTGGCTTTGCAGGGATTAGGATTCACTCTGTGCCATGTGCCATCAGCCCCTCTGAGGTGAGAGCTACGGTGCTCGTGCTGGGCAGTGCTCTGGCAGCTTTGAGACACCAGGATCACTGTTTCCCTGCTGACGTGGTTGTGGTGTGACCAGAGGCAGTTTGGAGATGTGGAGCTGTGGTATTTTTGGTGTAACAGCCCGGGGTACAGCAGGTCCACAGAGGGATGGTGATGATGCCCAGGATTTTGGAGCACAATCGCTCCAAAGCACTTGGGGATTGCAGGGAGGTGAGCCTGTGCTCCATCCCTGGAGCTGAGGAGATGTGCTCACCTACAGAGGTGTGGATGCCTCTGAGCCAGTGACACAGGAACTCTCTGTATCAGACACGTCCAAACCCATCTGTGCTGATGCCAAAAAGCTTTTGTAAGGACTGTGGGCAGAAGGCTTGGGGGTAAGAAACGGTTTTGCAGGTAGTTCTGAGTGTCACCCCGAAAAGGTGTGCTTGTAGAAAAGGTGGCACAGTGCTCCCAGCAGCTGGTGGTGTTCCATTGTTCCTCATTCACCATCCGTCCCTGCAAACTCCTCTTCACTCCAAACACTCTCACAAGAGCCCTTCTGCAGCAGCGTTTATCTCGAGTGCTTCTATATCAGGATCCATCGATCTTGTCATAAGATCATCTGCACCCAGTCGAAGCTCTAAGGGTGGGAAAGTGGCACGAGCTCTCTGTTCCTCTGGGCCTGGTCTTTGGTGCTGCCCAGAGGCCGGCTTGGGGTGGGACTTGCTTGGATCTTCCTTGTGGGGTGCCCTGTCCCAGAGCGTCCCCATCATGGAGGGGCCCAGCCCAACAGGATCCTCTCTCTCCAGGAGGTGCCCAGGACCCAGCTCAGCCTCAGTCCTCTGGCACCCTCTCAGCCAGCTTCAAAACCTTGTGGAAATCTGCCTGAATTCAGTCTTCTCCTAGGATTCCTCCTTCCTGCCCTTGCCCAGGGGCTCTTGGTGCTGCAGTCTCTGCCTCTGGAGCACCCCTTGCCTCTCCTGGGGAATATCCTGGCTGGGCCTTCCCCACACTTGCAAGTTTCCTCTTGTGTTACACTGGAAGTGGTTTGAACGAGCTCCTGCAGGAATGCTTTCCATGCCTGCAGATCCTCCCTAAACTCTTCTCTAACATCTTGTCTGCAGGAGGTGGTGGCAGGAAAGGTCAGCAGACACATCTGGCGTTGTGAAGCCTCATTGTGCCCTCACCCTGTGACCTCTCTGCCTGCTGTGGTTCCTCCACCCTTGTCTGTTGATGGCAAACACGGTGCTGCTGCATCCAGTAAATTTTTCTGTGTCATGACACCTGTACATGGTTCTTCTTTGGGTATTTCTCATATGATGATGATTATATGAAATTAGTGTGCTTAATGCTGGTGAGGCCCTGGCCCACAGAAGCTGTGGCTGCCCCTGGATCCCTGGAATTGTCCAGGGCCAGGTTGGATGAGGCTTGGAGCAACCTCTGGGACAGTGGAAGGTGTGAGATGTTCTTTAAGGTCCCTGCCAGCCCAAACAATTCTGTGGCTCTTACTGACAGCCCTGAAGCTCACCCAGAGAACCCAACACCGGTGGTGCAAATTTATTTGCACATTTTAGTTCAGACAGAGCCGCCTTCAAGCACAGACAGCAATTTCAGTTTCTGCTTAGGTGTTGTCATTCCTGTTGTGGTGTCAGGCGGGAGGTGGCCATGCTGCTGATGCCTGTGTCAGGCTCAAACCGGGCTCAGCAATAAACCTTCCATCAGGAAATCCCTGGTTTACTCCTGCTCTGGGGCCAGATTGGCGCTGCTGCCAGCATGTTGTGGTCCCAGCCCTACTTCTCATCCTCAGACTCTTCCTTACATCTCTTTTGAAATGTTATTACCCCAGGAGCCTGATTTCCTCTCTTCTCCCGAGGAAAAGAGAAGGAAATTTGTGTGGACAGTGTTGTGTGTCCGTGTTCCACGGCGCTGACCTCGTGTGCCACAGCCAGGTTGGCTTGGCTGTGCCATCCTGCCCTTGCTGGAGAGGACAGGACAGGGAATGGCACCAGGTGCAGCCCGAAATCCCTCGCCTCAGGGGCCTCTGAACTCGGGCAAACTGAGTGCTCCTCGTTGAGGTTTTCAAAGGAGAGAGAGGGAATCCCAGCCCAAAATGAGATTATAAACCAGAATCTCCCCTTCTGGGACAAGTGCCCCAAAGAACAATGTTTTGAGGCTCTCTCTCAGGTTCTCCTCTTTTTTTTCAGATGGAACAGAACATTTCTTTCCAAGGAAATGGAGGAAACACAAACTGTCTCTCCCACTCAGTACTGATTTTTTTGTCAGCTCCTGGTGGTTGTTCCCCTGCCCTGGAGCTGACAGGGAGGCACTGGGCTGTCCCTGGAGCCATCACCCACCTGGGACCTGCTGCTGCTCTTCCCTCCTCTCCTTCCCCTTCCCCTTCCCCTACCCCTACCCCTTCCCCTTCCCCTTCCCCTTCGCACACCACCCAGTGCTCGTCCTGTGGCTCTTGGCCAGACAAGGAATTTAGAATTCAGGAAACTGGGAAGTTTGACTGTCCTTGGTCTAATTAGTTCCTTAAGCACAGGGGAGCTCAGATCACAGTTCAAATGGCTGTAATTTGAGTGAGCTTGAGACAATGGGAGAGGATTAAGTAGCAAAATTGTGTCTATTACTTTGGCCAAAAAAAAAAAACCCAACCTATTCAATTTGAGTAGAATACATAATTTTCGGAGCATGAGGGTTAGGTATTAATGTGGGCTTGGCAGAGTTCATCATTTGTAAGACTGCACTGAGAGTTCTTCGTGTGCTGAGATCTGAGATCAAGGCTGGAAGTCGAGCACAACTTTCTGGAAATTCTCCTCCGAACAAATAATTGGCCTCAACAAAGAGGTGACTGGGGAAGATTTAATTGCTTATTTTTGTAGGAGGTCCTCTTAAACGGTCTTCTGGTCTTAAATCCCGTGGATATCTATGAAATTTTGGAGGTGGCTTTTCTCAGAGAGGGGGTCTGCAAGTGCCTGCCTCCCTTTTCCCAGACTAAGAGCTTGGCTTGAGGGGATCCATCTCCAGGGATCCATCCCCTCTGAAGGGCGTGGTAGGAATACAAAAACCCAAACACCCAGGGGATTCAAAATAATGCAGCCTGGAGTGAAAGCCTTCGCTTTTCCCTCTCTCTCTCTCTTGGCAGCAGATGTTGGAATCCAGGTGTTTTGCACAGAGAGGGCTGCAGCAGCCGCAGCCCCGGCCATGTGCTGCATCCCCGGGAGTCCTAAGTGGTGTTTTCATGCTTTTAGTGGTATTGTGCAAGGCATGGCTGAGGGACAAAATTGTTCTTTGCCTATCTAGGATGGGTAAATGGTGTATTTTATCTTTTTCTTTTTTCCCTTTCTTTTTTAATACTGTGTGCCTGCATCTGTTCTGATAGGGGAAAAACAAAGCTAATTGGAATGTTGGAAGGGGTTTGGAATGAACGAGAACAAACATTACCAGGCTGAGAAATTTAAAGGGAATTTGGTCAAAATACTAGTGGCACTTTTAGTCAAAATATCTGAGTTTAAGGACCTCCAGGAGTGGTTTTAGTTGGCTTGAACTTGAGCGTGGTGAGAATAAAAGGCCTTTGATGGCTGATTTTTGCATTAGCTGAACTTGCAGGGCAGTGTGAGAGCACGGGTTGGATCATGGAATCATTTAGGTTGGAAAAGCCCTTTAAGATCTTTGAGTCCAACCATTCCCCAGCACTGCCAAGGCCACCCCTGCCCCGTGTCCCCAGGTGCCACATCCACATGGCTTTTAAATCCCTCCAGGGATGGGGACTCCACCACTGCCCTGGGCAGCTGTGCCAGGGTTGGACAACCCTTTGGGGGAAGAAATTTTCCCTAATATCCAACCTAAACCTCCGCTGGCACGCCTTGAGGGCAGGTTTGTCCTGCTACTGCCTTTTATTTTCCTGTAGAGAAGCCAGGTCTGAGCATTGCACAGATAATGCAGCAAAACCACCCAGTTCTGTTCTTTGTTGCTGTGTCATCGATGTCTGTGACCTGCGAGGGGTTGAGAAGGTGTTGGATCAGCAGATCCCTGCTGGAACCACGTCCTTCTTGTGCCAACCACGATTCCAGGGAGCACTGAGCAGGGCTCTTGTCACTGCAGGTCCTCGTGCTGCACTGGGGAGTGTGCTGAGCCACCGGGCAGCTGTGGCTGCGTTTTCTGCGTGGATAAAGAGGCTCCTGCCTGGGCATATTTAGGACTTACAAAGCTTTTGGCTGAGAATTTGCTGTGCAGGGCAAAGGGACACGGCAACACCATAATGCTGCCTCTGGTCTCCTTTGGAAGTCTGGGCAGAGGTCATGTTTACTGGTGGGTTTTTTTAAATTTTGGCTTATTTCTTCAGGTCTGCCCTTTTTTCCCCTTCTAACCTGGAGGCTTGCTTGGTTCTCCTGCTGGCCACCTTTAAATCAACCAGAGAACGACGCACTGGCTTCACCAGCATTTCATTTATTCCTCCTGTGTTGGCTTCTTTGCTTGAAGCCTCTCAGTAGGCAAGGGGTTAAACAGCATCCTCGTGGTTCTTCCAGTTACCCCATCAGGACTGTTTAAAAATTAGCTTCTCCCCACTTACTGCACTATAATTAGGATACAGGAGTTGTGGGGAATGATTTCACAAAGTGACTTGGTGTACTCGCCCGTGCACCCCAGGGAGCCAGGCAATTATGCATACATAATTCCACTCTTTGAATATTTTCTCTTTCTCTGCATAATTTCTCTCTATTCATCTTTCCAGTGTCCTTCTGAGATAAACTTAGAAGTCTCAGCTTTCAGAATTTAAAAAAAGCTCCTGTGCCTGCATGTGCACTATTTGCATTTAAACCAGCAGCCGTTCTCCGGGAGGGGAGAGGCCGGGGAGGAGGGCACGGAGCCCATGGAAGGAAGCAGGAGAAAGCCCTTCAGTGCTTCTGGGGAAGGATCAGAGAGAGGCAGGGAATCACAGAATAGAAACATGGAATTGTTTAGGGTGGAAAAGCCCTCTCAGATCGAGTGCAGCCGCTCCCCCAGCGCTGCCAAGGCCACCTCTGACCCGTGTCCCCAAGCGCCACATCCACACGGCTGCAGGGACAGAGACTCCACCACTGCCCTGGGCAGCTGTGCCAGGGCTGGACAACCCTTTGGGCAAAGAAATTTCTCCTCAAACCCAATCTGAACCTCAACAAAAGGTTGTGGCTTTGAGTATCCTGATCTAGTGAAAGATGCCCCCGCTCAGAGGTGGTTGGGATGATTTTTGGGAGGTTCCCTCCAGGGATATTTTGGAGTTGCCCCTTTCAGGGGTGTGTTTTAATTCCCATACCCTGTGTGTGCTGTTCTCAGGGAATCCATTGCAGCCTGGCAGGGAAACACAAGTGGCTGCAGCATCTTTCCCGTGCTCCAGTCAGTTTATCTCTATAAACTTGCTGTTGACATGATGCAATTTCTCCTGGTTGCAGTGTAGCTGTAGAGCAGCAAAGTTGTGATAAAAGACAACTTGTTGAAGGGATTCTTTGTCATGCTCACGATTCATCTGCAGTTCCTTTTTTTCCCTGGCCAGGATTGTGGTGGTGCTTTGCAATTATCCCTGCATTTGATGCCTGTTCCTTCTTTTTTCCCCCCTCTCTTTCTTCCTGATTCAAGTTCCCCATTCATTCTCTCTTCCTTTTAGCTTCTTCTCCTTTTTTTTTTTTTTTTTATTTTATCCACCACCTTCTCAAGGCACTGAAGCTGGAACTGCTTTACTGTGGTCTGAGGAAAAGCCACTGTTCTACTTCCCGAAGAAAGCTCATTGTGTAGTGCCATGAAAAACGGTTTAAACAACACAAGGGAATAAAGGCGCCGCATTTCTCTGAAAGTTTTTCTTTTCTTTTCCTTTTTTATTTTTTGTTTTTTAAGGAATAATACATAAGCTGCTAGGAGAGGGCAGAAATGTCTCCGGCTTCTCTCTGGTCGTGCCTGTCAGGCTGTGAAATTCTAAGGAAACCTGCGTTTTACATGGGGGCTTGAAAGCTGGACACCCCACCTCCAAACCTTTGCTGCTCTCGGCATTATCCTCATAAGCCTAACAAAAAAAATCCTCAGATTGTTCCCAAACAGCCCAGAATCAAAGCTTACCAGGCAGTAGTGTAATTACTTGCTTTCTTTTTTGGTGCCAGTTTATTGCGATCTTATGTAAGACACTCCGGCACGTTCAAAGGGGCTTTTTAGCAGTGAGAGCTCAGTGATTCCACTCTCAGCAGAGTTACTGGGGGCTGGCAGCAGGACAGGGATGGGTTTGGATCCTGGCTCCAGTTCTGCAAGCGAGCAGAGACCCTGGATGTGCCAGAGCCATCCCTGCTGGACCCATCCCTGCTGGATCCCTCTCGGCCCCCCAGCCCCTGGTGCACACTGGACCCATCTGCAGCACCTCACCCCTGGGTACATCCATCCCTTCCTGGCCAAAAAGGCTTTTTGAGGCACCATTTGAAATTTGTTTAGTTAGTTAGTCAGTTATGTGGACGAGGCTTTTAAAATTAAAATTATTTTAAATTATATGTATTATATTTTATGCATATTTCTATATTTTATATATAGTACATACTAGATATCTATCATGTATTTATTTATATTATGTATTTAGAAGTCACATAAAATTAACGATACCTTAAGGAAATTAATGGGGTAGTTATTATTATGACTGTTACTATTGCTGTTATCATCATCATCCCTATTCTTTTCCCTCATCATCATTGTCATTATCACCACCATTTTTTCCTGTCGGCAGAACCTCTCCCAGCTCTGTTGCTGAGCCCTGGGGTGGTGAGGAGTGGTCCCTGGCTGGCTTAGGCTCAGGGAGTGCAGGGCAGCTGCTTTAACATCAGGACCTTTATCCACGGGGATTGCTCCAGCGAGCCTCGTCCTCTGCCCAGCGCATGGTGGAAAGAGGGAATTTTGGGGGGGAATTTTGTCAGCTCTTCCCGTCTCTGCTCAGCATGGCCACTGTGGCACCACGCCGTTTAAATAAAAGGAATTTGAAATTCCATTCTCTCTTCACCGCTGAGGGATGTGGACAGTGAATATCCACCGGTCCCACTTCCAGGTGTCGTTACTTTTCCAGTGATTTCTTTCCCGCTCATACAGCTGAGGGAGCTGGGAAAGGGGCTCAGCCTGGAGAAAAGGGAATCAGGGGGGACCTTGTGGCTCTGCACAACTCCCTGACAGGAGGGGGCAGCCGGGGGGGTCGGGCTCTGCTCCCAGGGAACAGGGACAGGAGGAGAGAGAACGGCCTCAAGTTGTGCCAGGAGAGGTTTAGGTTGGATATTAAGGAAAATATCTTCATGGAAAGGGCTGTCCAGCCCTGGGCATTGTCCCTGAAGGGATTTAAAAGCTGTGTGGATGTGGCACTTGGGGACATGGTTGAGTGGTGGCCTTGGCAGTGCTGTGGGGATGGTTGGACTCAAAGATCTGAGAGGGCTTTTCCTTCCTAAAGTGATTCCATGGTTCTCTGATTTTATGGCTCCAAACAATGATGCAAATTTGGTGCAGCTTAAACACAGAAGAAGGAAGTTCAAACAAAATAGCTCTTTAATTGAAGCTAATAAAGAAGAAGTGTTTATTTTGCTCCTATCTGTGTTGTGCTTTTCTTAAGCCTGAAGCTGCACCTAGATCTTCTTGTGTTTCCATGTGAACATTTATTCCAATTTCTGTTTGTGCTCTGCTTCCCCAAAACACAGGCAGGGTGCAAGGGTAGGAACGTTCCTGCCTAGCAAAGCCACTTCTGTGGAGTGGAATGCAAATGTTGTTTTGTTTCCAGTAGTGCTGCAGCCAGTGGTGATTGTTTCAGGGATAACACCCAGAAGGAAAGTCACCCTTGGTCCACGCGGTGTGTAAGTGTCAGCTTTAAAGACAAGAGTAGAAAATTGGGAAGTGATGGAGTTTGTGGCTTGGTAGGGAGGAGATCCGAGGTGGATCTGCTGCAGTCTCAGCCGTGTCTGTCACCAGCCCATGGAACAGGTGACAGGCACTGCCCAGGAGCCACGGACCTGTTGTTATGATCTAAACTGCACGGAGATACCATGAGCCGGATTTCTGTCATTTCTCCTGCTTTTCATCACGGATTCTCCAGCAGGACTCCGTGAATGCCTTTGTGGAGCTGAGACAGGCTCTTTCTGGTGAAAAACAATTTTAGAAAAACAGGCCCCAGCAGCTGAAGTTGGGACTTGTTGATCCCAGCCACAGCATCCATGGACTCATCACCTGAGGGGTTTGGAGACCCCGAGGAGGTGTTGGGGACACAGGGACCTGTGTGTCCAGCCTGGTGACACACGTGTGGCTCACGTACTCGAGCTGCTCCGGCCAGGCTTGCCCAGAACTGCCAATCTGGACTCCACGGAGTACTTTGGAAGCTGCATCTTGGCAAGCAAGGGCTGGTGACAGATGCTCACTCTTTGTTTTTCCCGGGATAAATACGGTCAGGCTTTTGGAGGTTATTATTAGCATCGGCGTTCCAGGCTTTTCAGGACAGAGTGCCTCTGCCACGGCTCCTCTCCTCGGGACAGGAAAGATGTGGAGGGGCTGGAGAGAAGGGAATGGAGCTGGGGAAGGGGTTGGAGCACCAGGAGGGGCTGAGGGAGTTGGGAAAGGGGCTCAGCCTGGAGAAAAGGAGGCTCAGGGGGGACCTTGTGGCTCTGCACAACTCCCTGACAGGAGGGGGCAGCCGGGGGGGGTCGGGCTCTGCTCCCAGGGAACAGGGACAGGAGGAGAGGGAACGGCCTCAGGCTGGGCCAGGGGAGGTTTAGGTTGGATATTGGGAAAAATTTCTTCACTGGAAGAGTGGTTAACCACTGGAGCAGGCTGCTCGGGGCAGTGGTGGAGTCCCCATCCCTGAAAGTGTCCAAAATCTGAGTGGATGTGGCACTTCATGATATTCTTTATTTGTCGTGGTGGTGTCCAGGAGAAGGCTGGACTTGGTGATCTTGGAGGTCTTTGCCCAACCGTGATGATCCTGTGATTCTCCTCTGGCTTCTCCATTGGCTCAACCCCAGATTCCGGCCTGCCGGCTCCTCGGCTGCCTTCCAAACCCCGCTCCTCCCGCTTTTTCCCAGTGGCGCAGATTCCCAGGAGCTTGTAAAGTTTTCAAACGTTTCCTGCGACAGCGCCGTCACCCACGGGAGGCACGGCATTCCAGCTCTTCCTCCACAGCCTACCTGGCAGAGGGAAAGCCTCTTCCCACCATTCCTGCAGGCACAGCCTGTATCCAGCAGCTCCCCGGCCACGTGGGGCTGCGTGTGGCAGGAACAGTGCTGCACAATGAGCTTTCATTAGCTGAACTCGCACGACCTATTTCTGCCGCGGCATCTCGGTGGGAGGCGGGAGCACGGCGTTTGTTCCCTCACCTTGTTTGCTTCCCTCGGGACTGACACGGGATTTAAGTAGAGCATCTCCCTGGGCACGGCTCGCCTCTCCAGGCGTTTGCTCCCCTTGGCGTTACTCTGCTCCTCCTCCTCCTCCTCGCGTTTCCCTGCCTGTGTTGTGGCACCCGCTGTGTTCTGCCGCAAATCAGACCGTGGCATTTTCGCAGCAGGGATGAAATGGCTCCTGTGGGGCTCTGAGCGTTGCGGGGCTGGGTCCTGTCCTGCCCGGGGTCTGAGGGTACCCCTGGTGACACTGGGGAAGGCGATGGCAGGGGTCTGGCAGGCTGAGATGGTCACAGGTGGCTGTTCTTTTAAACCTGGATTGACAGGTGAGATTGAGTAATTAACAACATTACGAGGTACCATCGGCAGCATCAAAAAGTTGTTGCTTTGGTTCCTGAAACGCTGCTTAGGTGGGGTCATTCCTGCTGGGATGCTCCTGCCTGTGATCCCGGTGGAGTTGCTGGTGCTTGGTGTAACACGGCATGGGAATCCCAGCTTGTCACCCAGTGCCAGCACTCTGGCTTTGGAAAACACGAGGCCAGTGTGTGTTAAAAGATATTTGACATCTCCTTTGCCCAGGGCAGCCCTTCCTCCCGACAGCAGGAGCAGTTCTGGGGCAGGGATGGCAGGAGGTGGGGGGACGTTTCTCCCCTTGGCTTCCCGTTGGCTTTGGGGCACAGAGGGATAGCCTGGAGTTGTGGGAATACTGAGTCTGCCACACACAGCCCCTCTGCTCTGGAGCCAGGCTGGGAGAGCTGGGGTTGTCCAGCCTGGAGAGGAGAAGGCTCCAGGGAAGCCTTACAGCCCTTTCCAGGGCCTAAAGGGGCTCCAGGAGAGCTGGAGAGGGACTGGGGACAAGGGATGGAGGGACAGGACACAGGGAATGGCTTCCCACTGCCAGAGGGCAGGGATGGATGGGATATTAGGGAGAAATCCTTCCCTGTGTGGGTGGTGAGGCCAGAGCAGCTGTGGCTGCCCCTGGATCCCTGGCAGTGTCCAAGGCCAGGCTGGACGGGGCTTGGAGCAGCCTGGGACAGTGGGAGGTGTCCCTGCCATGGCAGGGGGTGGAACAAAGTGATCTTCCAGGTCCCTTCCAGTCCAAACCATTCCATGATTCTGTGGTTTGCTGCAGAGGGAATTTCTCTTTTCCAGCTGCATCATGTGGAGTGTGGACACTGATATTTAGGATATGCCAAAGGCAGGCAGACCAGAATCCCTTTTTTTATCACAATACTCTTTGATTAAGATCATTACAGCGACTGGGAGCAGCACTGCTGGTACGAGTGAGTTGGTATTTCTGTCTCACAGGCTGCAGCTCAGTGTTCAAGCTGTCAGCCCAGATGCAATTTAAAAAAAAAAAAAAACCCCAAAAAAATAACAGAAAACCAAAAATGGTTTTCATCCATTGAGCCATTTTAGAGCTGTGGTTTTAAAAAGTAGATTCTAACTTGCTGGGGAATATTTTTATGGATATGCATCTACGTGCTGTAAGATTTTCAAGAAGAATCTCTTGCACATCTTCAGTTTTTCTTTACTTTGTCACGTGAGAAGGTGCTTGTGCCTGTTAAAGGGACCTTTGATGGGGAACTGGTACCAAACACAGCTGCTCTTTGCAGACTGTTTTAAGTCCAACTTAATTTGCCACTCAGAACTGGTTTTTTGCTTGTTTTGAACCTCTGTAAAAAGAGGGGAACAATGCAGTGTCTTGTAGCATTTCCAAGCAAATCAACACCATTTAATGCGATGGTGACATCATGCAGGTAAATCAGAGCAGGAACTGCAGCAACTGTGACTGTGTAAGGGTGGACTCAGGGGAAAATATGGCCAGATTGGATAAATGGTAAAAGATCAGGAACATGGGGAATCCTTAAATGCTCAGAAATTGAGAGACTGGCTTAAACCACGCGATTTAAAAAGCAAATCCTCATTTCTTTTGTGTGTGTGCTGGGTTTTTGAGCTTCTAAGTCGTACTTGGTTCATATTTCCAAGCGTTTCTTTGCACTTTGGTGGGCCAGGCGCAGGCTTTTGGTTCAGGTGAGACTGTCAGGTCTCGACTCCAGGAGCTCAAGCATTGGGAAAGACACCAAACAGTCAGAGCAGATCACACGGGGCGAGCTGGAAGCACTAAATTTAGATCATTTAAAATCCTTCCCCTCTGCAGCGCTGCTGGATTGTTAACCAAGGTGAAAAAACCGTGGAAGCACTCTGAGTTCCAAATTGATTGCATCCTTTTGAAGCCGAGCACAAATTCCGTGGCGCTGCACCTCCCTCCCACAGTCAGGCCCAAAGAGTGAGAGGAACGCTGTCATTCTCCTCCCCAAATCTATCCAGAGAACAGATATCAGGGATCTGTTAATGAAATACTGGCAGATCCATGCCAGGAGAAGCAACAGGAAGAGAAATCTGTGCTGGTAGACAGGGGAGTTGCAGCAGTGACCTGACACGAGTGAGCCAATTCAGCCTGGAGATCTGGTTGCTGCTGAGAGGAAATATTCCTGGCTCCAAGAAAGGAGGGTGAAAACCCTTTAGTGGGATGGAGTTGCACCATCTGTGACACCTGCATTCAGTGCTGGGCACGGGGGATAATAGGGAGCGAGACTGTACAGCAAAACATGCGTCATTTACCTCGGGATAAAGAGGTTTAATTTCTGAAAGGCTCTCAGCACATCTCGAAGAAAATGGGAGCCAAGGACGTTTGTCATCTGGCAGACTGAGGCACGGAACCAGACTGGATAAACCTTGCACATGGAAATTTCTTGCCTTTCCGTGGGCCCATGGATTCCTGAGCGAGCCTGGCTGCACCTGGAGCAGCAGTGTGGAGCTGAAAGGTGAGTGGGGGGCCAAAATCACCACTGGGAGATGGTTTTGCCCTGTTCCTCCCCTCCCTGGTGGTTTGTTGTCCATGTGTTTGAGTGGCAGCTCGTGGGCATTCCCTGCTCAGGGATGTAGGGTGAGCCCTGGGGCTGGGGAGCATCCTCTGCACTCCCAGCCCGGCCCCTCTTCTCTGGGCCACTTCAGGTACCAGAGCGGCTGGTGAGGGGTTATCTCCTTGATACGGGCTTCTCTGTTAAAGAAAAAAGGCCAGGAAACGTTTAATATTCTCAGATTTTAAAGATGTCTTCAGTTGATGTGAGCCTTGGAGGTCTCCACCTTGAGCTGTGCTTTCCAGTTACTCCCTTGCTTCCTTGGGTCTGGCGTTTCTTTCACAGAATCACAGAATCATTAAGGTTGGAAAAGACCTCTGAGGTCCAAGTCCAGCCATCAACCCACCACTAAACCACCTCCCCATGTGCCACATCCACTCATTTTTTGAACACCTCCAGGGATGGTGACTCCCCCACTTCCCCAGACAACCTTTCCCAGTGCTTGGCAGCCCTTTCCATGAAGGAATTTATCCTGACACCCAACAGCAGCCTCCTCTGGTGTGACTTGAGGCAACGTGAGCAGCCTCCTGTCAGCTGCAGAGGCCAATCCTTGCTGTAAGTGTGTGCAGGGAAGCTGAGCTGTGTCTGTCCTCCAGCCCAGCTTTCCACTCTTCCAGGCACCTTTTTCTGGGCACGGCCGTTCTCCTGCACACAGGTGCTTTGTTTCTCCCTTGGATGGGGTTTTCCTGGTGGGTTGGCAGCCAGGGTGACAGCACAACCTCTGTGGGCCCTGTCTGGGGTTGGGTGCAGAATCAGAGCACTCCAGGATGCCTGGGTGTCTTGTCCCAGGGGATTCCCCACTCTTCCAAAACCCATTACACCTAAGTGGGGTCTGTCATTTCAAGCAAGTTCTTCCCAGACAAATAGCAGTGAAAATGTTTTATGGACTGAATCACTGGGAGTGGTTTAATTGCTTCTTTTCTACAGCACTTAATTCTTGCTGGGATAAGTCACTCCTCTGGCAAGACCTTTGTGTTTTTCAGGTGAGGTTGAACCCAAAGCAGAAGTCCTAAAACTCCTGACCCATCCCATAAATTGTGCTAAACCAGGGGTGAGGCAGGCTGTAGCTCTCAGGGTGCTGCTTGCCACTGGAAGAGCTCTGGTTTTCCTACGCAGTCATGAAATCCCAGGATCGTTCAGGCTGGAAAATCCCTCTGAGAATGTCAGGTCCAACCACTCCCCCAGCACTGCCAAGGCCACCACTCACCCATGTCCCCAAGTGCCACATCCACATGGCTTTTACATCCCTCCAGGAATGGGGACTCCAGCACTGCCCTGGGCAGCTGTGCCAGGGCTGGACAAATCTTTGGGCAAAGGAATTTCCTCAATGTCCAACCTGAGCCTCCCCTGGCCCACCCTGAGGCCGTTCCCTCTCCTCCTGTCCCTGTTCCCTGGGAGCAGAGCCCGAAGCCCCCAGCTGTCCCCTCCTGTCAGGGAGTTGTGCAGAGCCACAAGGTCCCCCCTGAGCCTCCTTTTCTCCAGGCTGAGCCCCTTTCCCAGCTCCCTCAGCCCCTCCTGGTGCTCCAACCCCTTCCCCAGCTTCCTTTCCTTCTCTGGACATGCTCCAGCCCCAAAACATTTTTAAATATCGACAAACTTGCAAATAAAGCTTTGAGAGCAGAGCCCAAGCCCTCAGAATCCGCGCCAGGGGCTGGCCCAGCTGACAGCTCCTGTTCTCACTCAGGCAGTGACAGCTCCCACCTCGCCGTGCCCAGGCTAAATTGGCTCTTTCTGAAACCACTCACATTTCTTGGGGTGCAGCGTGAGCTGCGCAGCCCTGAGCTCAGCACAGCCCATTTATCAGCTCCCGCTCAGAGGTTTTTAGCAGGGACATCATGTGGGTTTAGCAAACAGGCCGGGAGACGCCATCCGGCACCTTCCCCATTAACCTCTCCAGCGTGGCGAGCCAAAAGCCGTCGCTTTGGATTGCTGCAGGCCTTGTCCTGCTGGGAAAGCAGCCTGTCCCCTGCGCTTTAAATATACTTGGACATGCCAATCCCCATTTTTAAGATCCAGGGTGGGAAAACAGGCTCTGCCTGCAGCATCATTCGCGGCGTCACCTCGCCAGGGTAATATCCAGGAATCCTCTAAGTGACTTTAAGATGCTGTGCTAATGCCTTTTCCTTCAACAAGAGCCATGGGCACAGCTAGAGGGCTGGTTTAGGACTTAATTTATGCATTGCTCTGAAGTTTATTCAGTGGGTTGTTGGTCTTGTCTTTCTTGCTGAGACAAAGGATGGATTTTTCACAGTGGTGGCTCATGTGAGGCCCCACCTGCAGGGCTGCTGGAGTCCCCAGCACAGGAAGGCCGTGGAGCTGCTGGAGCGAGTCCAGAGGAGGCCAAAAAGGTGATGGGAGTGATGTAACTCCTGTCCTGTGAGAAAAGGCTCAGGGAGAGCTCAGAGCCCCTTCCAGGGCCTAAAGGGGCTCCAGGAGAGCTGGAGAGGGACTTGGGACAAGGGATGGAGGGACAGGACACAGGGAATGGCTCCCACTGCCCACTGCTCTTCATCCCACCATGGTCACCCTCCATGCTGGAGGAGTTCACAAACTCCCATGTTCCTACTGTGTTTTTTTCAGCAAAGACAGGATTTGATCAATTCTGCTTTGGGGTTTTGCAGGTAGAGTTCACCAGAGGTCCAGGGCCAGGACAAAGATTTTGGTTTCTTCCTGTCCCTCCCAGCAGAGGCTCAGCCCCACTTTCCCTGCAGCCTCCATCCCTACCAGCTGCTGCTCCTGCCACTGCTCCCAGAGGCAGAATCCCTGATTTTCTGCAAATCAAACGCCTCCACATCATTTGCTTTAACCAAGATACCTTTGAAAGAGTTTCTACAGACTGAATTTGTAATGCACGTTCGGGAAGGTTTTTTTTTCCCACCGTTATCAGCTCCAATGAAATCCCAGGTCAGTTTTAGGCAGCCTGTTATCTCTGTGATCTGGAGCTCTGCACTAGTTTCCAGGAGTCTAAATCTTCCAAATGAACTTCCTCACTCTGGGGTGGACGCGGCGTTTCCCCGGCACGGATCCCTGGGGCTCGGGAGGAGCAAACCCCAGGCTCTTCTCCCTGGGCAGCAGTTACCCCCTGCCCTTTTTACCCCTCTTTAATTTTAAAAGCCTCTGGTGTGGTTTGAATGTCTTCACTTTCAGCTCTGATCCCACGCTGGCTTTATGGTCAGAGGGGTTTTGTTGTTATTTCCTTTTTTATGCACGTGTGCCACTCTGCAGCTCTTGCAGCGCTACCAGATCTCTCCACGAGCAAATCACGGAATCACAGAATGGTTTGGGTTGGGAGGGACCGTAAAGCTTGCCTGGTTCCAAGCTCCAAGCTCATCTCGTTCAGGTTGGACATTAGGACAAAATTATTCAGTCAGGGTGATTAGAAATTGGAAGAGGCTGCGCAGGGAGGTGGTGGAGTCCCCATCCCTGGATGTGTTGAAGGAAGGACTGGATGTGGTACTCAGTGATGCATTTGGTTCATACATGTGCAGGACTCTGCTTTGTCCCTAGACACCATCCCTGTTGGTTAATTTGATTTAAATGAGGTTAAATAAAAGCCTGCATGACGTGTTTTGCTGGACTTGCATCAAATTGCTCAACAATAGCACCACTTACAGTGTGTACCAATATGACTTTTCCACTCTCTGAGTGAAAGTAATTTATCAACGAGTGGTCCTTGTCCCTGTACCGTGGCAAGTCTTTGTGAAATCTACTTTTTAGAGCAGGCTGTGGTTTATACAACGTGTCTTCGTTAGAAATATGCTGTATTTTTTAAATGTTAAGATGCAGAAGAATGAAAAGCAAGCGTGCAGTTTGGAATAATTTTTGAAGGGGAAAGCTCTCCATTGTGCAGACACTCCTTGAAGTGAATAGATCTGCATTAAACGTGTTCTTGAACTTGGCGATGGACTTCAATTCCATCCATTGTGGAGGGTGTTTCACCAGTGTAAGGGAAATGGTGGGAGTGGGAGCTGGGTGATTTATCCTTCCATCTCCACCTTTGTGTTTGCCAGCCAGCAGAGAGGGTGTTGTTCCCCTTCCCTCTGTGCCAGTAGTCGGGGACAGTCAGTGGTGGGACACCCTTGGGCACACGGGAGGCTCCTTCTTCTGCTGGAAGGTTTTTAATCCACATCTCCTGAAGAGCTGTTTCCCCCACGCCTGCTGGTGTCTGTCCCATGTGGGTGCAGCATGGCCCCTTCCCAGGAGGATCCTGCCCTCTGCCCCACGCACTGAATCCAAACAGCCCCGGCTTGGGTGACCCTCGGCAGTGACCGGGACCAGCCTCGCGTGCGTGTCCCTGCTCGGAGCCTGAAGGATGATTTTTGCTTTACCCAACTGAAAGTTTTAATTTTATCTTATTACAAATCTGAAGTGATGAGTTGGAAAGCAAGACAACACCGGTGTCACAGTCTCATTGTGTCTCCACGACGGGAGATTGCTTGTCTTGGAGTGGGAGTTGATGCCCCAAGTTCTCCAGACCCTGGTGGGAGGTGCTGGGATCTCACCTGTGGTGCCGAAGGGAGGGATCCATCTGTCTTCACCTCAGGGGATGGAGACATGGACTCTCCTTGCGGGCTGTTAGGAAACACAGGATGCTCCCTAAGGCTCTGTTGAGCTGGGGGAAGGCAGAGCTGAGAGGGTTTGAGGTCAGACAACGCTTGGAACAGAGCCTTTCCTCTCTTGTTGCAAAAGCCCTGTCTCTCCCTGTCTCCACTAAAAGGATTTAGAGGCAACTTGGCATAATAGGAATTTTAAATGTTCTTCTTTTGTGTCTGTCAGTGTTTCCTTGGAGAGATACCTTATTTTTCAGCTGGATGAATGGCCTTTCCCAGGTATGGTTGACGCTCAGTATGTCAAAGATGCAGAGCTGCAGCGTGACCCGCGTGTGCCAGCGTGGGTGGCATTGGGAAGGCACCTGCAGCCTGGGAAAGGCCATGGCCACCACAAAGCCACTTGCTTTTCTGAAAACACTGAAATCCCAGGTGGTGTTATTGTTGAATGGATGCGAGCAGCCATCTGGAATCGCTGCAGAGCAGGGAAAAACTGGGGAAGCTGCAGCATTCCAGGCAGGCTCCAGAGCAGGCAACCTCAGCTCAGCATTCCCTGGCTGATCTCAGCTTTGTGTCTCAGCACTGATGTTATTTTAATACAGTTCCATGGCTGGAGTTGCTGTGATTAGCAGAGCAATTTGCAGCGCGTTCTTCAAAATTGCCAATCAATTCGAGCCCAAAATAGACGGAAGCTGCTGCGGGATCGACGGCTGCTGCCCAAAAAAGCCCTGAATGGTTTGTAAAGTGTGAGCAGGATTCGAGGCGCCTCTGTGACGTGCAGGATCCCCAAGCTCCTGCCTTGCACCCCTTCTCATTGCAGAGTGGAGAACAAGATTGTTGAGGCTAAAAGGGAACAAGGAGTTGTAGGGATTTTGTTAAATCCCTTGGAGGCGGCTGCGTCTCCTCGTGCTGCCACGGGATGCGGAGGTCACACCCTTCCCACCTCCTTTTAGCCCAGCAGCAGCGCTGGATTTAGGAGATTCAGAGGTAAGGTTTAGAAGAGGAGCAGCTTTTTCCTCCTTCAGAGATTAATGTGCACCCTGGTCATCCACTGGCACTGACTTTGAGGCTGGAATTAGCTGGATTTTGTCCAGCTCAGGCCAGTAGCGTTGGCAGCAGCTGCTGGAGCACCACAGGGTACAGATGGCACCGTGCAGCCATGTCCATGACACTGTTCCTCCCTCATGGTGTTTCTGCTGCCAAGCCAGAGCCCGTGGGCTCCATTTTCCTTTGTGTTTCCCCTCTCCTTGCTGTTTGCAGGGGTCTGGGAAGAATATCAGCCAGCGTTCCGTGAGGGGGTGGAGATGTTGGGTTGGGGAGCTCTGGGTGCCCATCCATCACATCCATCATCCCCTTGGAAACTGAGGTGTGCTGCCCCTTGTAGCCAGGGACCCCCACAAGGGTGGTCATCCCTTAAATCTTGCCGTGTGTTTGGGGGTCACGGTGGCACAGGTGGGTGACAGAGGGGACATGAGCAAAGCCCACCCAAGGGGAAAACCTCGAGGTGCGGCTTGTGCGTTACCTGGTCTCGGTTTTTCAGGGGAATTGGTACAGAGCCATGAATTCATCCTTCAGCTGGCATTTATTAATCTGTTTTCGGCTGGGTTTTGACTTTGTTGAAGTCTCACCCTTTACAGTGGGAGGCTCAGAAGTATAGCCAGAAATAAGATGGGATTTGAAGCGATATAAAATGTTTTTTAGCTTTGCCAAGGAGAAGTTGGGTTTTTTGTTTGGTTCTACTTTTTCTTAGCAGTTCCATCATTGCACTCAATTTATCTGGGGTGCTTTGGAACTGACAATGAAGTGTCCTTGAGAGGCTGGGAACACATTGCTGCTGACTCCTGAGAAAGTTTTTAAAAAGCCAGATTGATTATTTTGAGGGAAAACGACAAAACCCTTATTTTGTGGAAAGCAAAGCCCCTCAGCAGGGCTTGGCATGAGGTGGAGACAAAGAGAGGCCTGGAGCACCCAGCCAAGCCGAGGTTTCCCTCCCATCACATCGTCCCTTGCCTCGCTCACGTTGTGAGCGCGGATTTGGGTACGAGTTTTTTATTTTTACTGAAGAATTGATTTCATGGCTGCCCGAAGTGAGCGGAGCTGTGATGCATTCACTGATGTCAGGCAGGGGATGTTTACCTCTTTATCTCAGCTGCGGCAGCGCCCGCAGTATTTTCTTCCTCTGTTCTCCAAGACTTGTTAAACGTTACAAACATTAGCGAAGTCCTGATGAAACAATTGCATCCTCGTGGCTTGATATGCAAAGTAACACCTCCAGCAAGGGCTGATAAAGGCCTGTCTTTACGGTTTTTTCTTCCCACTACGTTCACGTGGAGGGGAAATGTATTGACTTCCTCTGCTCTGGTGCCAGGCTGGGAGAGCTGCGGGTGCTCACCTGGAGAAGAGAAGGCTCCATGGAGACTTTAGAGCCCTTTCCAGGGCCTAAAGGGGCTCCAGTAAGCTGGAGAGGGACTTCAAACAGAGGTCTGGAGAGACAGGACACAGGGAATGGCTTCCCACTGCCAGAGGCAGGGATGGATGGGATATTGGGAAGGAATTGTTCCCTGGGAGGGTGGGCAGGCCCTGGCACAGGGTGCCCAGAGCAGCTGTGGCTGCCCCTGGATCCCTGGAAGTGTCCAAGGCCAGGTTGGATGGGGCTTGGAGCAGCCTGGGACAGTGGAAGATGTCACTGCCCCTGGCAGGGGGTGGAATGAGATGAGCTTTACGATCCTTTCCAACCCAAAGCGTGCCTTGATTTGTGCTCCCCTGTGCCGTGCCTGATGCTGCAGGTGGGATGCTGGGGCAGATCCCTGGCAGCCCCAGCTTGTTCCGTGTCCTCTCCCAGCTCAGGGCTTCCTCCCTCTTGCCTTGGGCAAATGGCTGCTGCATTTGTCCCTCTCTGTGCCCTGTGAGGCCGTGCCAGGAGCAGCCGGATCCTCCGGCGCGGCCGAGAGCTGCGGCGTTATCGCTGGGGGAGTCCCGGGCTGGCTGATTGGTGTAGCAGGGTTTGAATTCTGCACTGAATATGACTAATAATCCATGACCTGGCTGTGATTATAGATGAAAGAAAGCTGATGAAGAGACCCTGCAGTGGCACAGAAAGGAATTAGCCATTGTCTAAAGCCGGGGCAGTACCGGAGCATTTGGATTTCACATCTGAGATTCACGGGTGAATAATTCAGCACTTGAAAAAATGCTTCAGCCTCAGTGTGACATCTCCACATCTTCTTTCAGTGATATCCAAGACTTTAACTAAACATTGCTTCCCAGGGAGCTGGGGCAGCTGTCCAGATAGTTTTCCTCTTAAATATCAGCATTCCAGATTGTTACCTGGATACGGATGGAGATTTGGACTGATATCTTAGGAGATGCAATCTCTCTTAGCGCGGGATTTTGCCTTCAGAAATCGCCTCCGACGTTCGGCGGAACCCAAAATCTTTCCAAGTAAAATTAAGAGATGCGGCTTTCGATTTAATTGTTGCTTCCATCTAATCATGTGATCTGCTGAGGCCTGTGGAGTGGGGATGTTTGGGAATTTTGAAGAAACGAACCAGTTCTCAAAGGCAAAATGTTGGTGCATTTCTTAAACGTGAATAGGAGAGTGGAGGAAAAGTAGGTTGTGTATAAAACAGCCTTGGAAAATGGCTTGATGTTTCCTGTAGGGGCCCTGCAACCCTAAAACTAAACCCAGTGCTTATAAATCCCTGGATTTGAGTGGAAAGGAAGAACCATCCAGGAATGTAAGTGTTAAAGTGTTCCTACACCCTCAGCTCCGCTTCCTCCAGCGTATACATTAGTATAAGTCTTTAAATAAATGATCACATATTATTCCTCAAATAATTCATCCATTTTCTGAATTATTAGCTAAAAATGGATGGTATCTTATAATTGTCATCAATTCCAGCTCCTTATCGGGCCTAATAAGTTCTTTTCTCGGTGTGATAAGTGTTTTGATCATTTCCTTTTCCTACCTCCCCTGATTCCCTTTATAGTCAGAAGCATTCGCTCCTTCGGATGCACGTCACGGGATGAGACTGGGAAGCTGTTTTACCTGTGAAATCTGTGGCCCAGCTATGTCAGCTGTAGGAAACTACTCCGGAAAATAAACCCAAGTCAGTAGGTGCTGCGTGTTTTCCCTAAGTGTGGGTCACTTTTAGCATCACCTTGCCGGGCGGAGCCACTGCACTGAGGTGGTCTCAGGGAAAAATTATGATGATGGTGATGATGATGATGATGTATTTAAGAGTTGCTAGCTGCTCGTGTAATTAAAGGTTTTAAAAGCAAAAGCAAATGAGCAGAAGTAGCCTCAGCTTTGTGCTCTGGAGCTAAAAGCACTGGCGTTCCTTTCCAAGCACAAGGAATACGCAGGAATTGCATGAAGTTGGAAGTTTAAAAAGGAAATCGTGTGGAAGGGCCCATCTGCTATCAGTGCAGTCATTTATATGTACATGGAAAGGAAAAATCCTTATGAAACTTGGGAGTTGTTCAGGAATATTCAAAGGATCTGGCTAGAAACTGGGATATAACGTCTAAGGGATTTTTGTCTTCCACATCCCTGTGGAACATCGCCCTTTTTGGGGGGGATTTCTCACCGTTGCCTCTTTTCTGGCAATCCTTAGTGTCCCGAAGCTGATGATGGCCCGGGATTTAGCACATGGCACAGCCCTGCCCGTGGGAACAAGATGAGCTTTAAAGTCCCTTCCAACCCAAACAACTCTGGGATTCTGGGATTCCATGTCCCACAGTTAAGGGAACGGCAGCGAGCGCTCCCTGAACCAGTTCTTTGTGTAAAACACGGCAGGAATGAGCCCTTCCTCCCCTTGCTCCAGCTTAATTCCTTCCTGTGCCTAAGCCAAGCACTCCGTTGTTTGGTTTCCTATCTGTGCTTTTATGAAAATCATGTGTACTTTAGAAATTAACACTTTTTATCCGGAGTCCACGTCGGCTAATTGCTAATAAGAGACAAACAAGATTTGTTAAAATTTCTTTTTTTCCTATAAAATTTCTAATTTGAAGATATTAGAAAAGAGGAATGTTTACCCCACTAGGGTTACTGCAAATATCCTGATGAGCTTTCACATCCTCCTCTGGCACCAGCCTAATTACCCTCCTTAGTCCAAACTTTAATATATTACAAATTCGTACAGAAAAAAAAAAATTTCCTCTTTTCATCCTTCTTTTTTTAAACCTGGTGTTCTTCTTTTAGCAGGGAAAAGAAGAGAATATTTCTCATTGGGAAAGAGGCAATGGTAAAGTTTAGGACTGAGATTTTTCTTCAGCATATCCCTGTGAAATCCAACTCTTTGTGCTGTTTTGGCTCTGCATTAATCCCTATCTCTAAACAAAATTTTACACACACTTCTTCAGCTGAGTTGTTTCACAATACCCAGTGTGTGAGGGACTCTGAAACATCCCCTTTCTTCATCAGCTTCTGTAATCTTAATGCACTCGACCTTGGCCTCTTCTGTTTCCTGATGAGGTTGGTAGGAAGAGTTTGTTAAGCTTTTCAGACACTGGTTTGTCAATGGATCCATAAATACAGCAGCAGAAGGACAATCTGGGTAATAAGTTCATTTAAATGAAGCAATTCTGCCCATCAAGAAATCTCCATCCCAAACTGTTCTTTAGTGGCTTTTGTTATTTTAGAGCAGACTGATGTATAATTAGCTTTGGAGAGTCCTCGTGTTTTTGTGAGGTTAATACCCCAGGATCCTGCTGAATTTTCAACCTTTGCAGATTTATGAGAGTTGGAGTTTTTAATCATTCCTCTCTGATTTTCTCAGAAATCCAGGCCCTTAACATTTCTGATTTATCTTAACTTTATATCCAGAGATGGAGTGAAAACGACATGTTTGGAATACAGCTGCTTTTAAGGAGGAAAGGCGAAAAGCAACATCGTGGGCTGCCTTTGGGCATCTTTGGTACTTAAAGGGAGCAGGACAGGCAGACAGGACAAGGGACAACAGTTTTAAACTGCCAGAGGGGGAGATTTAGATTAGGTGTGAGGAGGAAAAACTTCCCTGGGAGGGTGGGCAGGCCCTGGCACAGGGTGCCCAGAGCAGCTGTGGCTGCCCCTGGATCCCTGGCAGTGTCCAAGGCCAGGTTGGACATTGGGGCTTGGAGCAGCCTGGGACAGTGGAAGGTGTCCCTGCCCATGGCAGGGGGTGGGATGAGATGAACTTTAAGGTCCCTTCCAATCCAAGCCATCCTGTGATTCTATTAATTAGAAATGTTTTTACTTCTGGCCATCACAGCTAAGCCAAAGTTTGTGTTCTTACTCATTTTCAGGAGATGAAAATCTCCCCCTCACTTGCCAGTGCTTTTCTAAACTATGCAGCTGCTGACACTAATTATTGCTTCATTTCCTTCCACTTCTATAAAATATGAGAGGATGACCAAAAAAAAAAACCCAGTAACTTTTCTTAATCATCATCCCTTGCTCTCGGTAGGCAGGAATTCTCTTTATGCCTCTCGTCCTCAAAATCGGGTGCACTCATTGAAACCCTCGTGAGTCCACCTGGGTTCCTGCATTTCCTCACCCTCATGATTCCCAGGGGAATATTTACCCGGCCCCATGTGCAAATTCATCCCACATTTGGTCAAAAGGGGTATTTGTTTCTTCCTTACCTGGATCATCAGGGCTTTCCCAGGTTCTCGATCGCTGGCTGTGGGGCTGTGGAGTGGAGCTGTGCTCGTCTGAGGCCAACAGCCTTGGTGTGTGGCCTTGGATCATCCTTTTCCCTTCCATTTTCTCAGTCTCTCTGTTCTCCATTTCCCCACGAGCTTCCCCTTCTCTCCAGTGGCTCTTCCCTGACTCTTCCCTTTCTTGCTCTGCGTTTTGGAGCTCTCCTCTCTGGGGTTTGGCAGCTCTCCCTTCCCTAACCCGGGACAGCATTATGCTGAAACCCTCCACGTTTCAGACGTTCCCTCATGCGTTTCAGCTCCTCCAGGATTTTAATTGCCACCTTTTTCCCTTTGTGATACGCTGCTGCTCTTGATGTCTGAGAATACATTTACAGAGAAAGCTCCTTTGGTATTTAACGTGTGCTTTGTCAGGAAGGCTGTAATTTTGTTCACTTCCTTCCTTTTGCCTTAAAGTTGTTTGTGACAGATCTTGAAACACTCACACCTTATGTCCTCCCAGAGTAAGGTCAGAAACTGTCATTTATTTCAGAGCTGGCCTTAAATAGACTGTTCTTAATATCATATCTGGGGGTCTGCTGGAGTTGAGGCTTGGGCTCTGCAGTAATTGTTGCATCTGCTTTCAGCTGAGGAAAAGTGGAGGCTTGCAATGAATATTAACAAGTCATCCATCCTTTACACCTTCTGGGAACACACCAGTTCGGAAACTGTTTCCTCTTTTCATGGTTTTTGTGGTCTCCCATTTTCTCTGCAAGCTCCTTTTTTTTTTTTAATCAGCTTTATTCCCCCCCAGATTTATTCCTAATTGGAGGCTTTTATCTGTATTTATACCTGAGCCTATTCTCAGCTAACACTGGCTCTGTCAGGCCTTACCTTCTTGTAGGGTTTTAGATGTCTCACTGCTGGCATTGACTCACAAAACCCTTCTTTGTTTCCTACTTCTCCTTCGCTTGGCCTTTTCTCCCAGGTACTCACCATCATTGATGGGAAAAGCCCAGGGAACTGCTGGGAGATGCAATTTCCTTGTGAGATTTTCCTGGGAAAATAGCTTTGAAACCAGAACCCTCGAGTCCAGCATCCCTTTTGTGGAGTGGGAGGATGGTTTCACCCTGTTCCTTTCCTTAGGAACTTTGCCTTTCTGACCCTGTCAGTTCTGGAAACCTTGGGGATTCTGAGTGTTTTCCTTATCATGGGCAAAATTCAGACACCCTTGGCCTAGGTAGAAATGTAAATTCATGGAAACAGAGCTTTACTCAGAGAGGTGCTGTCGGTATTAAAGTACAGCCCCATTTGCTGCCAAGTGAAAATTTTGAGCACTGCATCCACTAGTTATGAAATTACAGTGGACAAACAAGGATCAAATGGAATCCCTGGAATAAAAAGGCTCAGGAAATTTCAGAATCTGGTGGGAAAACAGCATCCTTCAGGTCAGGGAACGACCAGCCTGGCATTGCTGTGGCTTCTGGTGCTGCCTCGCCACAATTTCTCCGTGAGAAGTTCTGTCCTGTGGGACTAAAGGGAAAAAAAGGGGGGAAAAGAACCCAAGGAAGAACCAACCAAGCAGAAAACCACCTGGCTCCTGTCCTCTGCAGAGGTCCAGCTGCCCATGGCAGCACAGGAGAAGGTGTGTGTGTGATGCCCTTGCTGCCGAGGGGAGCTGGGTGCTCGGGGATGGAGCCTGGAGGGGAGAGGGAGGTGGCTCAGCATTTTGGGGAGGGCCTGGGTTCTGTTCCCAGCCAATTCCTGGCCCTGAACTCGGCTCTGAGCTGCTGCAGCAGATGCTGCAGTCCTGCAGGGGCAGGAGACTTGGTTAGGAGGAGCATGGTGTGCTCAGCATCCCCCATCCACGGGGAGAGCTGAATCCTCTCCTACTATTACTCCACTGACTGTAAATATCTCGGAGACATTTACATGGTATTTCTTTTTAAGTATATAATGTTTTCATTCAAAAGTATCACAATTCTTAAAAGACCTGTCAGAGGCTCTGACATGTAATTAATTTCTCTAAAGCTCTTTTTTTTTGAAAGATACAACTGCATATATAGAACACCTGCACTTATTCACAATTCTGCAGGAAAGAAAGCCACAGCTTCTTCTTCTTCGCTTTCTTCCCCCACTTCTCCATAAAAAGATTCTCCTTCACTTTGGATACTCCCTCTCCCTCTACCCTCGTGAGCTACAAGGCTCAGGATGTGGAAGCTGTGTGTAAATAGGAGCTGGCACGGTGGGTTTTGTCCGGGTGCGAGTGACCTTTTGTTTATTCAGCTTGAAGCTGAAACACTCTTGCAACTTTAATTCCAGAGCAGCCACCACCAGCTCAGAATCCTGTCCACCTCACGGAATTCCCACGTGTGCAGCTGGGCTTTCAGTCAGGCTCTTGGGCTGGTTTTTTATTTTTACCTGGTAGATTTTTTTTTTCCCCTCCTCTGCCTGGGAGGAGAGTATCGAGCTCTGTGGTGTAATGGTGGTGCCCAGGAAATATGAATGAGGTGTTGTTCAACCAGCAGTGGATAAATATTTATATTGATAGCGATTTAGAGATACACAGATTGAAGTGGCCAAGCACTGGGTTCTGTGGCAATCGTGGCCAGCTCGTTTGCTTTATCCCCTGTAAGTGCATCCAGGGCAGCACTGTGACCATCCCTGATTCTGCTGGAAAATGCCACGAGCCAAATCACTGCTGCTTCCCAAGGAAGGGTCTGCAGGGAGTCCTCAGGGGGAGGAAACCTCTCCAGCAGGTCCCTTGGCATGGTTTCTCCTTGGGTTGGCATCTGTGGAGCTGGGGAGGCTGAAGGGGATGTCATCTCCCCACCTCTGACAGACTGAAGTGGTGGACTTTGCACTTTGTAAACATCCACTCAAAAACTGCACCAGCCTGGGGGGAAAAGGGCATTTTCTGGCTGACAGAGAAGCAAAGCAACTTGTTGCTCTCTCTGTAGAGGGCAGCCATGGAGCAGTGGCATTGTTTTGGTTGTATAAAAGGGTGGCATTTCCCCTTTTGTCTTTGTAAAATTAGTGTTAATAGGAACGTGCTTAAATCCGAAAGTTTGGATGGGTTTAAGTGAACATAAAGTCCATCATTATTTATGTGACTGGAGGTGAATGTGGGAACGTGTCCAGCATTTTTAGCTTTGCAATTCAGGTGTTTCCTTCTCTGTTCAAGGGTTCCTTCCAACCCTGATCATTCTGGGATTCTGTGATTCTAGGAATTTATAGAACAAGAAATAATCTGCTTTTACTCCAAGGGACTGCTGAAGGGACATTCCACCAGGATCTTGCTCTGTGTTGGGAGCACAGGGAGCTGCTGGGGCATCATTTTCCAACCACGTTTGCCTCCACTCCGGCAACACCAACCACCCATAAAACTTCTCGAGTGTCTCAGGAGGTTTTTTTAAAGAGAACAAAAACATCCTTTGGGTTTCTTGGCCCCCTGGGCTGAAGGACCCATGCGAAGGCAGCAGGAGGTTTGTGGCAGAGGGTCCATTGTGGTGCTGTGTTTGTGTTCTCCCAGACCTGTGCACGTGGGCTGGTCACTAACAGGTTTTGTACAGTCCCATTAGCACTAGAAATGGGAAAATTGACAGGAATCCTGAGGAATGGGGAATTTCCTCAGCTGGGATGGTGAGGGTTTTTAGAGGCACTTGCAGTCTGTCCCCTGACCTGAGTCATAGGGCTGGAAGAGATTTCTCCAGGTCACTGAGCCCTGTGTATTGCTACCACAGCTCTGCACCCTGTCCTTCTGTCCATTAATTTGTCCATCTTGTGCTTAAAACTCATTGGATTATTGTTCAGCTCCACTGCTTGCTTTCTGTGGCTTCTTCCCCTCCATCTCCTTGCTTAGCCAGTGACTTTCTGTGGTGCCAGCTGTGATCTAAGCAGGCCGATGCCCTGAAGTCCATGGTGCAATCAGCAGAAGTCCTTCTGAGTTCTTCCCTGCGACTGAATGTGCTGTGCCTGTCCTTGAAGCACAGCCAGCCCCGCTGTGCTCCCGTCCTCCTCCTCCAGAGACCTGGAGTTCATCCGACCCCTCGTCTTTGCCCGTCGCCTTCCGCCCGCCATCCTCTTCCTCCATCCCCTCTGGCTCCAGTCAAGTTCATAAACTTCAAGCTGGTGCCTGATTTTCCTCCTGCCAGCTCTTCATAATAGCGTGACCCCAGCCGTGCCTCTCTTCAGTGGCCTGACACCACCTGAAATCTGTGTTCTCTCCCTTTTGTACTTCGGTCTGCAGATGACTCTGTGTTCTGTGCTCTCCTGCTGCCCAGTGTATTCTCTGCCCACCGCCTTTATCCCCCAGACCTCTCCTAGTTTAGGTTTTCTTCCCTGGGACCCAGCTGTTCTCCTCCTCTTTGTTATCTCCAGCCTTCTCTTTCTTCCTGTTCTGCATCACGTCCAGCCCCTTTGTCAGCTTTTCTTTCCCAGTTGCTGCTGTTTCTCCCCGTCCCTCTTGGGCTCTCACCTTTCCTGGTCACACTGGTCCTAAAGGTCCCAATGTTCAGCAGGTCTCAGCAAACCTGGATTGTCTGTCCCATTTGTACTTCACCTCTGTCTGACCCTACAGGAAGATGCCCCATCTGGACCCTCCTCAGTTCCTTGCAGCTGGTTTCTGGAGCTCAGCTCTGCTCTCTGGGTCACTGCAGTCGAGGAAAAGAGTCGTGCCCAAGCACATCCCCTTTGTTGTTGCATTTCATTGTCTTCATTGTCTCCTCCAGCCTTCGGATCTCATCCACCGGGAACATCCCTTGTGTGCTTCCCTCCCCCTTGTGCACACACATCCCAAAAAATCATAATACTACAAGATTAAGGGTCTGTAAACCCTCCCTTTGTGCCTGTTTGCTTGGCTGCCTGCGTGCCTGTTGCTTGCCCCTCTGTCTGTTCCCTGCTCTCTCCATGAAGGTTGGCCCTTGAGTACCCATCAGAATCAAGGACACACAGACTCCTTCCTCATGGACCTGTCTGCAAACCAGTCAAACCACCAGCATGAGCAGGCAGAGGCACAGAACCCACGGGTGGGATCCTGCTCCTTCCTCCCCTGTTGGAAATCCCAGCAGGAATTGGCTGGCACCATCCTATCCTTTGAGATGCTTGGGCTCTTCCTTGGGGAGCTCATTGCTGTTTCCTCCCTGGAGATGTTTCGTGTGCTGGAAGTGACAAATTTCAAGGACTGAGGCTGTTCTCCTGGCAGGGCCTTTCCCCTTTTACTTGCATGGCTCCAGGGAGACTTGGAGCCCTTTCCAGGGCCTAAAGGGACTCCAAATGAGCTGGAGAGGGACTTTAAACAGAGGTCTGGAGTGACAGGACACAGGGAACGGCTTCCCACTGCCAGAGGGCAGGGATGGATGGGATATTGGGAAGGAATTGTTCCCTGGGAGGGTGGGGAGGCCCTGGCACAGGGTGCCCAGAGAAGCTGTGGCTGCCCCTGGATCCCTGGAAGTGTCCAAGGCCAGGCTGGACACTGGGGCTTGGAGCAGCCTGGGAACAGTGGAAGGTGTCCCTGCCCATGGCAGGGAGTGGAACTGGATGGGCTTTAAGGTCCTTCCTACCCAACCCATTCTGTGACACCTCAGCCCCTCCCCAGCAGCCACATTGGCCCAGTGTGTGGAGCCAGTGGTGCTTCTCTGGTCTCCTGAGACCCCTCTGGTTCTCCCGAGGCTGCAGATATTTTATTAATATTTTCATTAATGGATATTCTAAAAACTTAATTTATTAATACTTCTGTTAATTAAGGCACATTTTACAGGCAGGAGATGTTATCAAGGAGGCACGAAGCTGCAGCCTGTCACTGGCAGACACAGAGCAGCTTCCACACTCAGACATTAATCTCCTCCATGGAAAAATAACTCTGATCTCTGCTCTGGCTTCTGGAGTCTCTCCTGCTCCAACATGTCAGCGATGAAAGGCCACGGAGGGAGCTCAGGGTGTGGGGAGGGTGCTGGCAGGAGAGGGGTCTTACCACAGCAAACCGGCTGGCGTTGGAGAGCTTTGAGATGGGGATTTGCATCACAGGAAAACTCTCGGGGTTAGTTAAATATTCCTCTAAATATGCAAAGGAATGGAGTTACTGATGCTTGTTATTCTTATCTTCCTCTCGGTGTCACAACATCTTTAAGTTGGGTGAAGGTTTCACTTACTAAGGCGGTTGTAAAGATTTCACGTTAATTAAGAGGACTCCACTGCAAATCTGAATATGAATGAAGTTTGGCTGCTGAACCCCAGGGCAGTGAGTACTGCGGGAACAGCAGACACTGACAAATGTTGATGTGAAAAGTAAAAAGCCAAACAAAAATCCCCCAAACGCAGAAAAACACCTAAACCAATGCTGCAATCAAGTACCTGTTCTGTGAGAGAGAAAAAATGGAGTTCAAGTTGCCAGAAGGGCATAAAATAGATTTTGACTTGAATTTGCAGTCAAAGAAGTGAAATTCTGTCAATCAGGAGCACTGATGAGGGTTCTCCAGTGCCAGCCATGCCCAGGTTTCAGCTCCTGCTCCCTCTCCGTAGGCAGGTGGTGGCTTTGAAGGGTGGGGGGACCTCACTGGAGGAAGGGAGAGGATCTGGGCTGGATCCTGGTCTCAGGTTCATTGCTCTGGTGAAGCCCCACCAAGACCAGTCAGCCTCGACCACCCATCATCCACAGGAGGTGAAGCTTCACCCAGTGGGGACAGACTGGGCAGTCTTAGGGCTCTGGGGAATGAGGCTTCCAAGGATGGAGCTCTCGTGGTGAACAGTGAGGCTAGAGATATTTTTCCACAAAAACCTGCTTTTTTGGGAAGTTTTTCCTACCTGCCACTGCCTGGAAGGGCAGTAGCTGATAGCGAGGGTGAGCAGCTGTCACTCCAGTATCCGTATTTTTTCCAGCTCCATCGTAGAGTTGCTGTTGATGAACTGGGATGAGTCCTCTCCTTCATGTCTCCACTGATCCATCTGGAGATGGATGGGCTTTCCTGGCTGGATGTGACTAACCTGCCTTTGCACAGCAGTTTTGGGTGCTGTGGAGGGTCCTGCAGAGGTGCTGAGCACCTCTCCACCTCCCAGAGCAGGACTTTGGGGAAGGAAATGCTGATACACAACATTTTCACCTTGCTGAAAATACATGAGACCTGGCTTTTGGAGTGGAAAAGTGACAAGCTGAGAGCCTAAATAAATTGGATTTGTCCTCTTAAGGAGGGCGCAGGCAGCGTGTGAGGCTGTGCGGGGGTGTTTTATTGTTGTTATTTTTTATTCACGGTTCCTTGAGCTGATCCTGGGGATTGCACTGACTGTGGTTGTGTTTCTGGAAATGTGCAGGTTGGCCAGATGCAGTGGGGCATGGAGTGAACAGAAAGAGGTTAAATTGATGGATGACCAACAAGAGCAGGATTGTGCCTCAGAAGACCAAGAAACTATCCTGATTAATGGGGTGAAAGAAAATGGTAAGGAACTTAATTATGGTACATGAGGGAGCAGCGACAACTTGGAAGCCAACTTATTTTCCTAATTCCTTTTGTGCATTTAATGTTAGCAGTTTGTGGGTATCTCTGCAGTGTGGAGCAGGGGAGTAAATGGTGTTTTCTGCACAGGAATCACTCCAGCCATAAATCTACACCTTTTTAGGCCTTAACAAGAACTGCTTTTGCCTGTGCATGGGCATGGCTGGAAATGTTTATGTGCACGTGCAGTTTGAATTAGAGATTTTAGATTGGTTTCTTGGGGGAAAAAAGTCATCCAGGACTTTGTAGCCCCCTCTGTCTGCTGGGAATCTTCCCCTCTCTCAGCACTATGATCCCATTAGCCAATACCAGCAAAATTTGGCTGAAGGATACTTAGTCCCTACAAACTGGGGGAAAATTAGAGATTGGGTAGGAGAAAGAAACCAGGATTGGTGGGAAGGGAAGGTTGGATTTGTGAGCTTGTTCTTGCCTGTGTCCCATCACCCAGCACGTGGGATTCCCTGTCCCGTAATCCCCTTCCTGCACAGACAGGTCGTGCTCCTGGGAGCCACCAGGTCATTCCAGCTGCCACCAGCATGGGTGGGGAAGGATCAGCCCCTTCCAGCAGCCTCCCAAAACGCCCAGCTTTGTCTGTATCTATTTCATCGATTCCATACTTGCTTTCAGAATAACTAATTAGGAGTAACAGTGCTCAGCTGTCTGGAACCCTGATTGAAATAAATAAGCCTCTGAGCATTTTCTGAGGTCATTTGGACTGTAGTCTCTGGCCACAGTAAATGCAGGGGGGAGGCAGAGCCTGATGCTTTCATTCTTCAATGTGTTTTATGTTTCATTTCATGGCTTTTTACATTTTGTATTGGCCCATAAATCTTGAGACGGATAGATAGATATATTTTATTTATATATAAATTTGATCCTGTTAGATATCAAGGACTTGGTCCTCTGACTATGTTCAGCTCTAAACAAGGTGGTAGAGACAAATGTTCTTGTTCTTTACCAAAGCCTTGGAGCAACTCCAGCCACGTGGGTGCCCATGAGGACCCCGCAGCTCGTGCTGGTGGCAGGTGAGGCACATGCTCACACTTGCCCCTGGGATGTAATTTGGGAGGTATCTGTCCTGTCAGCCCATCTCCTTCCTGACTCCAGGGTAAAGCTGCAGCTGCTGGAGCTGCACGGGGATTTTGTAGCCATGGTCCCCTTGTCTGATCCAGTGGACAGCAACATCAGCGCTGCCCTGATCAGTAAGGAGGGGCATCTTCAGAACCTCACACCACCTCCATGGAATTCAATTAAACAGGGCTTAAAAAGTGCTTTAATTAGACAAAACATTATGGAGTGGTTTATGGTAGAAAAGACCTTAAAGCCCATCCAGATTGAGCCCTCTGCCATGGGCATGGACACCTTCCACTATCCCAAGTTGCTCCAAGCTCCATCCAGCCTTGGACACTTCCAGGGATCCAGGGGCAGCCACAGCTTCTCTGGGCACCCTGTGCCAGGGCCTCCCCACCCTCAGAGCCAAGAATTCCTTCCCCATATCCCATCTCAGCCTCCCCTCTGTCAGTTTAAATTTCAGTTTGAACACTGGTGTGTGGGAGTTGCTGCTGAATCCAAGGCCAGGAGCCAGCACGAAGCTCTGGAGCTGCCACCTCCCCTTGCCCATGTGCTGTTGGGTGGATGCTGAGTGAAACTGGGAAAAGTGGTTTTGCTTCTCCAGCGTTTTCTGGGTGAACTGTATTCCCTTGGAGCACCAGTTGAACACCGGCCTGATTTTAGGCTGATACGGAGCCTCAGAAAATCAGGTTTTGGCATTTGGATTTCACAAGAGTTAAGTTCACTCACACAAGTACAAACCTAAAGAAACGCCCAGAGACAGTTTATTTTATATAATAGCAGCTTTGCCTATTGAATGCAGCTTTTGAGATTGAATTTCAGTTTTCTGCCTCCCCCTTCTTTGAGTCTTACAGCATTCACAGACATTCTTCTTTTATCCTCAAATTTTCCATGCTTCCTGTCAGCTCCAAGCTGATTTTTATTTTATTTTACTTCTGAAGTGGAACTGCACTGGTTAATTTGTTTTGGTGCTTAAGGAAAAAGATACCACCTCTGCATTTCTGATCTGAAGACTGGTGGGAGGGACTCAAAAGTCAGCTTTTTTATTTATTTCCTTTTTTTAACCCTTTTCAAGCAAGCCAGTCTGGTCTTTTCCAAGTCATGCATGTTGAAGATGCTGACAGGCATTGCACTGCACTTCTGGTTGGAGTGAGGGAGTTTTTGGGAAAAGGTCTGAAGTCCTGGGAGCGCTGCGAGGCTCCAGCTGCAGTTTGTGTTTTGGTCAGACTTCACTGATGGCTCCATGCCTAAGGCCCCTGTAGCACAAAGCTGATGGGAGTGTTTGGGATGAAATTAGGGGGGCTTTGACCTCCTGCTTGGCACAGGCAGGCATCCCACTCCTTCCACGGCATCCTGCTCCTTTCCATCCTGCCCACCTGCTGGTGGCAGCCCTGGGGGGTTTTCCATCGTGCCAGTGGTACCTGTGCCAGCACAAACCTCCCCTCCCCAGGCTGCCAAGGATGCAGGGCGCTCACTTTCCTATCAGTTTGGAATAAGAGCACTTGTGGAGGGTCGCAGCAGCCAAATAAATCCCTTTGCTTGCCCCATTTAATGCCACATCCTGGTGCTCCAGTTGTGTTTTAGAGCACTTGTCCCTTCTTGGAAAGCTTTGGCTCTCGCCCCTCTGCCTTCAGTGGAGCCACCAAAAAAGAAAGACCTGAGCCATGACAAAAGCACTGGGCTCCGAGTCGGCAGAGCTCTCTGGCTGGGATGAATGCACTCATTGGAATATATTTTTTTTTTTAATACAGAGATATCAGAGCGTGTTCATGGATGAAAAGACATCGTATTTAAATTTCAAGGGTCATATCGTCCGTTGAGCCAGGAGTCAGATAAAAGTACATTCATAACTTTATTCTGCCATAAAAGAAGCGCAACGATGTAAAACTAAAAAAATCCTTAGGTTAAAAAATCCTTACATGACTAAAAAGGCATTTTTAGCGATTAGGGAAGAATGGCAAACCCCACAATAATTCTAACAATAATTGCTTTAAACTCTGTGTTATCTTCTGCCTTCCCTTGGCGTGGACAGTGACAAAAAGACCGCTGGGTTTTTAAAATCAGCCATCACTTCCTGACTCAGGAGCAGTAAAGCAGCTCAGGTGTGTGCAAGCTCAGGCCCCGCAGGGGGGGTGCTTTGTTTCTTTAAGAATCTTATTTTTCCGCTAATTTTTTCAATGTTAATGAGAACGTTTTTATTAGGCTTGTTTTGTTTTTTTAATAACATTGTGAGGTTTGAGAGGCAGTTTCCAGGTAACCGTATGGATATGAGGAGGGAAGAGCGGATGGGTTGCGTGCTTTAAACGTACTCTTGTACCTCTTCCAGCTGGCTGCAGGGAGCAGCGTGTTTACCTCTGCCTTCCACACGCATCACCACGTTAATTGGATCCAGGAGGGAAGGAATGCTGGGAAGGGCTTCCCAAAGGAGCAGTTGGGAAAAGTCACCACCAAGCCCTGGGAGAAGGGGAGCGGGGTGGCAAGCCTGAGGATACCTACAAGGGTGGTAACCCCTTGTCTCTTTTTGTTCCTTTCCTCGCTCCCTTCCCCTGTTCCCCGCAGAGTCGCACGCCCTGGACGGCGATGAGAGGCCCTGCAGCGCCGCCGAGGCCGCGGTGCCGTTCCCAGCGCTGAGCGCGGCTCCCAAGGAGAGCCCCGCGTGCCACCGCGCCGTGACGGCCAAGAAGCCCTGCCTGCTGAGCCCCCCGTCGCCGCTGCGCCTCACGGATGTCCCCGAGCACGCCTCGGACGACTCCTCCGCCCACGCCATCTCCCTCACGTCCTGCGTGACCAAGGGCATGAGCTCCTGGTCGCTGCCGGGCGACTGCGAGAAGGCTCCTTTCACCATGATGGAGCCCGGGGGGATGTCGGCGCTGACGGGAGACTGCCTGATGCAGCCGAGCCGGACCTGTCTGGGCTGCTTTATTGAATCCAAGGACGGCATTGATGCGGAGCCGGGAATAAGCTTGAAAGTGGGGGATATAAATAGGGATTATGACACCTGTTCGGTCTCTGATATAGGGATTCACTGCATGAGCACAGGAGAAACCATGAGATATGGGGATCAGCTGCTTTCAGACCAGCTTTTAAGCTTCCCTATGCATAAATCGAGGGCAGCGGACAAAAGAGATGCAGAAAAATCTGACAGTGATTCAGAGGACCCCACTCAGAAAAATTATTACGAGGGATTACTATTAGACAAATGCAATGGTGAGGAACCTTTACTAACAAATCCCAACCAGGAATGGGGCTATTTTGAATCTTTCATTAGTGAAAGTAAAATTGAGCTGCTTGACCTCTGCTCCAAGAATGAGCTTTCTGTAAATCTGTTTTCTGAGGAAGACGTGGATAATTACATGTTCGATGATGACGATTCCACCTTGGGAAGTGATGTCTGCTCCCTAAAGATTAGATACGAATCTTTCCAGGACAATGTGCGGGAGAAGACCACCACCCTACAAGAGGACGCCCAGTTCAACTTCTTCCCCAGCGTGTTCAGCAACTGCACCAAAAGGGACAGCAGGAGCACCCTGAAAAGGGGGCCCAGCAGTGCCACCGACCCTTCTCAATTCAAATCCGAGGAAGGCATCATATGGGGAGAGGAGGAGGAGGACGGCGAGGAAGAGGACGGCGAGGAGGAGGAGAAAGCTGCCTTAAATAAATCTTGCAACAGCACAGAGATGGTGCAGTACGTGGGCTCCAAGAGGAGCCACTTCTTGGACTCGGTGAATTCCACGGAGGACTCTGGGGAGTTCAGCGACGACAGCACTTGCACGGAGTCCTCCTACGACGTGCTGCGGGATATCAAGGACTGCAGCCGGTACCTGGCCCGGGACCACTCCGGCTCCTTCATCCAGCAGAACTACGGGTTGCGGGCGAAGAGGAAAGTGCGATACAGCGACGACTACCTGTACGATGTGGACTCCATCGAGAACGAGAAGATCCTGGACAAGAAGGAGTGGCTCCCGGACGGGCCCAAGGAGGAGGACGACGACGAGTGGTGCCCCAAGAAACGGCGAAAAGTCTCTCGCAAGGAGCCCCCCGTGATCATCAAGTACATCATCATTAACAGGTTTAAAGGGGAGAAGCATATGCTGGTGAAGCTCAGCAAAGTGGATGCCAACGAGACAACTGTTACTCTGAACGAGGAGCTGCTCAGCAAATACAAGAAGCTGGCCCCACTGAAGGGCTTCTGGCAGGAGAGGCAGCAGAGCCGGCTGGATTTGCTCAGATCATCTCTCTACCACAAGCAGAATTTCTATCTTAACGGCTCAGATGCTTCTTTCCTCCCTCACCCACGGAAGCGAAAATGCAAGCTAGCAAACAGGCACCGGATTCAAAGAATTAAAGCCATCGAGCAATCAGTGAACAAGCTGGGCTCTTGCTCCTCTGATCACAAGCAGCCTTGCAGCAGTAAGGAGGACGTGGGCCTGAAAGGGCTGCCGGCGTTAGCCATCGCCACCCCCAGCTGTGCCAATGGATTACATGTCCACGACATCGCGGGCATCGCCGTGAAATGCAAACCGCAGGAGCGGGAGCACAAGGGGACGGAGCGGAAAGTGCTCCGCAGAATCAAATTCAAAAGTGAAGCCAGGTTGAAGTGCAAGAAGATCAAAGCTGCCACCAGTACGGCAGAGGACTCCCCAGCACTGGAAAACCAGGACTCTGCAGCGCGTCTGAAGGACGAAAACAGTCCCTGTGCTTCAGACAGCTCCCATCTCCCAGAGTGCCACGAGGATAAGGTTGCTAAAAATTCTCCTTTCCTACCATCCACCTCCTCTTCAGACAAGCCTCTGCCATCTGCTAATATCACCACCAATGTACCCCTGATCCCCGGAGGGTATCTGCAGACGTTGTTAGATGCTTCGGATCTGTCGAGCAACACCGGTATCCCGTACTTCGCCCAGCACCCCTCCGAGCAGCAGCAGCACCCGCTCCCCAGCATCGTCCCGCCGGAGAAGCCCTTCCCGTCCCTGCAGCCGGCGCAGAGCTGCGTGCTCTCCCCGCCCTCCGAGTCGGAGCTGCAGCAGTCGCCCGGCCACTTGGAGATGGAGCAGGGCGGCTTCGGCAGCATGTGGCCGGCCAGCAAGGGCAGCGAGCGCCAGGACTTCCCCGGGGACATGCCGGAGGCGGCCGGAATGCCGAGCGAGTTCGCCCCGGGCACGGACGGCCTCCCCGCCTCTGGATACACTCAAGTCAATCTGAATAGCGGCAAATTGCTATACCAAAAAAATTACATGCCGGATAGCCAACAAGTGCAGTCTGATGATTCTTATCAGTCATGTCATTTCAATAATGGAGAGGGGCGCTTTCATTTCCAACGAGGCACACTCAGTACGGATGATGGCAGGCTCATTAGTTTTGATTCAGTGGGTTCATTGTCAGTTAGTTCTAGCAATTACAGTTCTTTAAGTCTAAAGTCTTGTGAAAAGGACGGCGAGGATGATATTAATGATGATTTCTTGGCCCACTGCAGTCCCAAGCTAGTGATCCAGCAGAGCATAGATGAAATCACCCCTTTGAAGGAGTCCACGGACCTTTTAGACATTTCCAACTTCACGCCTGATAGGTTCCGCCAGTCGTCGCTTTCGGAGATGTCCCCTCCAGACACTCCCAACCTGTCCCCGCAGATAGCTGGCTCCGATGCCAAGCCTCTGGGCACCCTGAAGGGCTTTCAGGAGAGCCCCCAGGCCACCCTCAACAGCTCTGAGAAGGTCAAGTGGAACTGTGGGGTCCTGCAGACCGAGGATCAGGCAGATAATGGGTTTGCTTTAAATAATCACCAGTTCCAGTTCCATATGTTCAACGATGAAGATTCTGTCAGCCTTCTCGAAAAGAGTCCATGCTTGTCAACATTTAATGAGCCATCTGGTCAAATTAGCACCAATAGCAAAGTGTCAAAATCGAAGAGGAAAAGTTCATCCAGCAAGAATGTGGGTACAAACCAAAGCTCTTCCCAGAAAGCCACCCGGAAAAAATCGCCCAAAACCAACAAAGGAACCGATAAGCCGCAAGGGAAAAACTCCAGGCAGGCACCCAAATCCACCAGGAAAGGGAAAAACACAGCGGGAGTCAACGGCGAGAAGGCTCCGGCCGTCGGTGGCAGGGCGGTCACTCAGCTGGGCACCATGGCCACGGCCACCAAGGGCGTGGCCGAGGGCACTCAGCACTGCGGTCCGGCCGGGGTGAAGCTGGGCAAGCACAACGGGCTCTCCGGAGAGTGGGCGCTGGGAAAAGAGGGGGGCACGGGCTGGTCGGAAGCCAGCCTGGGCAACGCCACCAGCCTCCTGGACGATGACCAGAGGGAGTTCGAGGAGCCTTCCAACATCCTGTCCAACATCGCGTCGGGAATGGCCGATGTCCAGAGGTTTATGATGGCCTCCATCGAGCCCTTGTGGGGGCCCGTCAGCCACAACAGCGTTCCAGACATATTCCGGTCACCGGAGTCCAACAGCCTGAAACTGAAAACTCTTAAAATTTTGGCAGGGACGTCCCAAGAGTCGAAGAAGAAGGCGAACGGTGGCTCGCCGGGGGCGGCGAAGAACCACAAGTCAAACAACAAGGGCTCAAGCAAAAACAGCAAAGCCGTGACCTGCGACCCCGGTCGCCCCAACTGCTCCACCGGGTTCACCACGGACATTCACGCTCCCTTTTTTGATAAAAACTATAGTAACCTGAGCACTTTAGGCAATAATGGACCTACCCATAAAAAACTCTACCGTCATAAATCCAGTTCAAAATCACTGAGGGATGAGAACTGTAAAATCAAGCGGACGGACCGCGAACAGCCCCACAAGGACCCACCCGTGACAGCTGCTTTTGAGAAACTGAGGTAATGCTGCACCAAACTGGCTGGAATGCCCCTAACCTCCCTCCCACCTGCTAGGCCCGCTGTTCCTCAGTTTTTCCTTCCTGAAAGCAAAAGTTTGCATGAAAAAAAAAAAAAAAAGACATTCCCCTTTTACAGTTTTGGTTGGTTTTGGTTTTGGGGTTGGTTTCTTTTTTTGTTTGTTTGGTTTTTTTAATTATTATTTTTAAGTGCATGAAAATACTTATGACTTGCAAGCTACCTAAAAGAATGACCAATTTTCTGGCTTGGCTGGGGTTAAAAAAACTAACAAGGCTACTCTTTTCTGCTGTTTGGCTTCTTCAGTTTTTAATTACTTATTTATTGGGGGAAAAACAAAAACTAAAAAAAAAAAACAAACCATGATTACACGCTCTTTTTAATGATTTTGACGAGGAAAGACTTTTTTTTTTTTTTTGGAACATTTTGTAAAAAATAAACCACAAAAAAAAAAAAAAGAGGTTCTGCATCCAAAAGCCAAGATCTCGAAACTTATTTACTTTGCAAATGAGAACTCGTTCCTAATTGAGCTTCACGTGGCAATTTTTGAGTGCTTTCTGGCCCCCTCTGCTGTTGTGTCTCCTAACCTGCATCATCTAAAGCTGCATCTTCTCTACCCGCCCGCCTTTAGCGCGTTCGCTCCGTCGTGGTGACTCCAGACGAGCTAACTAAGATGGCATCAAATGTTTGATTTTTTCCTGCAGGGAATCAGACTCCATTCTTCTTAAAGCAGAAACAGCATTTTTGGGTTTTCCTGTATTTGAAGAAGAGACTCCCTTTTCTAGAAAGACGGTTGATGTTTGGTTCTTTTCTTACCATTTTTTTTCAGTTGTTTTTTTCTTTTTTTTTCCCCATCGGTTCCTTTTCGAAATCTGCCTTGTGGTCTGTTGAAATGTAAGTGCTGAAATGAAGAGTTTGAAATTGTGGGAATTTTATTATTTGAAAGCAAACCTAATCTGGTATTCTCTGTGAAAGACTGTTTTAAAAGTCATACTGTTGTACAGTAGTTTATGCACTATTACCCACAACAACAAAAAATTGTGCCAAACTATGAACAAGTGACTGTATTGTATATATTTTTACTGCTCTATCAACATTGGGTTGTGAGTGTTTTCTGCAGCTATGCCTTTTGGTTTTACTAGAAACATTCCAGTTGTTAAGTACTAACCACCCCCCTTCGAAAGCACCTGTAACTCACCATGAAAACGATATTGTTCACTGATACAACTTACCAAAAGTTTTATGGACATGACTAAAAGTGTGCCAAATTTACTTACCTCATTTCATGGATTCACCCTGTGGTTTAAAGCTCATAAAGGGAAAAAAAAAAAAAAAGAGAAAAAGGAAAAAAAAAAGGGGGAAAAAAAAAAGAAAAAAAAGGAACTTTGAAACCGATGCTGGGAAATGGTAACGTCCTCTCTTTGAAACCACGAGCAGAAAAACTTAATGGTGAAATGTTGAGTTTCAGTATAGGAGAGAGTTGCAATGGTGGAGGAGTTCAGAAAACCACTGACGGTAAGTTTGCCAGGAACTCAAGTGTCTGCATCTAGAGACTACAGAACAGCTGCTTTTCAAGTGTCTGTTTTCTTAAAGCAAAACCTGTAGCTGAAGATCATTTGAAATGCAAAGTTACATTGCTAATTCTTTGTATCTCAGTTTTATATATTTTATAAGAACCTGGGATAAATTCTGAAATAGGTATAAAACCAGAACTAATACATTTCATACATTGAGTGCTATTTACTTTTCCTTTGAGTAGTTTCTTAAAACATTTTCAATGCAGAGCCTGTCAGAAGCGCTCTCCCATCATAGCTTTGGTGTTTCCTCCATGTCTAACCTTGCGATGCCAATATAGTTTGAACTTTCAAAAGCAGAGTCATTCATTTTAAATACAACTCTGAACCTTTTCTTTGATTCCGTTCATGAAACAAATACAACCAACGGAGCTATTTGTGATCTCACCGGTCAGGGCCGGATCATGACTGGACTTTATTAAGACAGCGTTAAGTATCGAATGCGAAATGTATTCTCAAAAGGCCTTATTTGTAACCCTCCTCACCACACCCTCGCCCTCCACGAGAATAACGAACCCAACAAAGATCTATTTTCCTTGTGCAACTGAGAGCCTGTGCGTTTTGCTGCTGATTTCTCACAAAAAACCTTGATATGCAAGAGCCCTGGGAGCGATTGGGAGCAGAGGGATGCGAGGCTTGGACACGTTATGCAATAGCAGGCGGTGAGGAAGAGGAGCCTTTCTAGCAGTGGACAGATCACGTTGCTGATGCGGCCACAGGCGTAGACGTGGTGTCACACAGAGGGCAGGACTGGGCTCGGGTTTCCTCCCAAGTCGGTTTTTTTCCACCCACGCGCCAGGCAAAGCAGCAGAATTGGTTTAAGTTAATTTAGCAGAAAAGCAGAGCGATCACTTAAAATCAGAGTGGAGATGCAGAGTGTTGGTTTAGAATCATGTTTTCAGCTCTTACAGATCTTGAGGTGCAGCTTAGCTCGGCTCTGCGATCCCAGAGAGAACGGCTCGGTAGTTGCATTGTGTTTTATTTGACAGATGAAAGGACGAACTCTGAAAAAAAAAATAGTAATTATAGAAAACATCCTGTAAGTTCATTTTTTCATGGAATAAATGCTGGCGTTGCCCGGAGTGAGTTGCTCTGGATGAGAGTGGTCCCCGGTGCCCCGCGGGATGCAGCGTCCCACCCCAGCTCTGGCTCCAGGAGGGAGATCCAGAAGATGCTCAGGATTTACTCTGGAGGCAAGAGCTGTGGTAGGGCTCCATCCCTGGGCGCCGGGCTGGCCTGCAGCCACCACGCTCTCCCCGCTTCCCCAGCAGCTCTCTTTTCTATTCATAGGCTCATCAGATACTACAAGCTCCAGCCACTGCTGTGGTGTTGGCATATCCCAGTTTTTCAGCATTCCCCCCACGTGCTGCAGGAGAGGGGCTGGCAGCTCCCTTCTTTTGGATGTTCTGGCTGCTGCTCTTAGAGAGACAGGTCAGGCCCAGGGCTGGGATGTGGCACAGACCTTCTTTCTGACCCAGAACCATCATTTGAAAGCACATTTCACCTGGCCTGCACTGTGCTCCTCATGCTTAATGTTATGAATATGGGACTCATAATAAAACCCCTTGTACTGGATGGGATAGCAATACTTATTGCATTTGAGGAATGTGCAATAGGGCATGAAGATCAGGTGTAAAACATACCGACTGTTTTATCCATGAATACCCAGCTGGGTGTTTCAGAACGGTGTTAATCACAAATTCGAGCTGCCTCGTTGCTCTCCTTTAGTCCTTCTACCGTTCCAATTGCTGACAGCTTTGGTGGTCATCCCATGTCCTCCAAAAATCTCTGACTGGGGAGACGTTAAAGAGCCTGGGTCCCTCATGGTGTGGCGCTGGCCCTTCCCTGTGTCTGAAAAGGTCATCGCTCTGCTGCTTGACCCCAAAATTCAAAAACTGCCTTGAGCCAACCCTCCTCCCTTTTGATCTTTATAGAGTATTTGGGTTGGAAGGGACCTTTGAAGGCCATCTAGTCCAACTCCCCTGCAAAGAGCAGGGGTATCTTCTACTAGACCAGGTTGCTCAGAGCCCTGTCTGACTTGACTTTGAATGTTTCCAGGGATGGGACAGCCACACCTCTCTGGGCAACCTGTGACAGCATTTCACCACCCTCATAAAAAATTTCTTTCTCAAGTCCTTCTCAGCAGGGCTGCTCTCAATCCCTTCATTCCCCAGCCTGTGGATCCCAGGGATTGCCCCATCCCAGGTGCAGCACCTCGCGTTTGGCCTTGTTGAACCTTATGAGGTTCCCCTGGGCCCACTTCTCCAGCATGTCCATATCCCTGTGGATGTCACTCTGTCCCTCAGGCGTGTCAACCTCACCGCTCAGTTTGGTGTCATCTGCAAACCTGCTGAGGGGACTCGATCCCAGTGTCTACATCATTGGTGAAGATATTCCACAGTGCTGGTCCCCGTACAGCCCCCTGAGGGACAGCACTCACCACTGATGTCCATCTGGACAGTGAGGCTGTTGACTGCTTCCCTCTGGATGTGACTGTCCAACCAATTCCTCATCTGCCGAACAGTCCATCCTTCAAATCCATCTCTCTTCAGTTTAGAAAGAAGGGTGTGGTGGGGCACTGTGTCAAAGGCTTTACAGAAGTCCAGACAAATGACACCTGTAGCCCTTCCCTTGTCCACGGATGTAGTCACTCCATCCTAGAAGGCCACTGGGTTGGCCAGGCAGGACTTGCCCTTGTTGAAGCTGTGCTGGCTGTCCTGGGTCACCCCCCTGTCCTCCATGAGCCCCAGCAGAGTTTGTAGGAGGGTCTGTTCCATGGTATTCCCAGGCACAGAGGGGAAGCTGCCAGGGCAGTGGTTCAATGTTTTCGTTTTCCCGGTCATCCAGGACTTCAGCTGACTGCCAGGACTTCTCAGATACTGTGGAGAGTGGCTTGGCAACTACATCAGCCAATTCCCTCTGGGCTCTGGGACGCATCTCATCAGGTTCCATAGATTTATGCATGTTCAGGTTCCTCAGGTGGTCACAAACTTGATTTTCTCTTACAGCGGGAAGGCCTTTGCTCCTCCAGTCCCTGGTTGAGTCCTGTGATTCATCCACTGAAGGGAGATGGAAAGAGAGGTTGCCTCAACCTTCTCATCTGTTGTTACCAGTCTGCCAATTGTGTCACACCTGCTTTGACCCTTCCTTTTCATGCTGACACACCTCTAGAGGCCCTTCTTGTTACTCTTTATGTCTCCTGCCAAGTTCAGCTCCATCTGCACCTTGGCCTTTCTCACCCCATCCCCACACAACCTGACAGTATCCCAGTACTCTTCCCAGGATACCTGTCCCTGTTCCCGCTGCCTGTGCATCTCCTCTTGCCCTTCAGCCTGACCAGCAGGTCCTGACTCAGCCGTGCCAATCTCTTGCCTTCCTTGCCTGATTTCTTACACCTGGGGATCGAGAGCTCTTGCTCTCTATGAAAAGCATCCTGAAAGATCTGCCAGCTCTGTTCTGCTCCCTCGTCCCTGAGGGCAGTTTCCCAGGGGATCCTATTGACTAACTCCTTGAAGAGCTGGCACTTTGCTTTCCTAGGATTCATCTCCACCTGCCTATCACTACCTCAAGGTTTTCACTTCCCACCTTTGCCTCATCCCTCACCGTACAAGCTCTTGTTCTCCATTTGCATTTTTGCTTTCCGTGGCACTGCTCACAGCTGTGGGAGGACTGGGATGTGGGTCCCACCCATCCCTGCCCACCACCCACACCCCCCGGGGCTCCCTGCACCTGCTTGTGCTGCCTCCCACCTCGGCCCATCCTCTTGCCCAGTCCCAGTGCAACTTCCATCCTCCTCTCGCATCTTCTCGTTGGGCTCCTGGTTCTTGGGAGCGATGAAGCCAAGCCACACAAAAGGTGTTTATTCTGCAGCATCCCTTAAAATGTCTTTCCTGCTTCATCTCATTTCACTCCTACTCCGTTGTGGGATGGGAGGACGGTGCCAGCAGTGCTGCTGAGCCGCGGTGTCACCGCCATCTGGGTGACTTAGAATTGGCCTTGGCGTTACAAAGCAGGGACTGGCCACTTCCAAAGGTCGTAAAATCCATCTGAGAGGAGAATTACACAGGGCAAGGTGGTGAAAAGCACTCACTGCTCTCCCACAGGAGCAGGGGTCTCCCGTGGCACAGGGATAGGAGAGATGTCCTGCAGAAAGGAATCCTGCAGCAACCCAGCAGGAGCCAGCCCACCCCACGGCCATAGTTTGCTGAAGACACTTGCATTTAGAGGTTTTGTAAATAGAAAAATATCAGTGGTGGGGATCCAATAAAAACCTACTGTGTTTTTATTACAAAATAAATCTTACCAGGTTTATATCTTGCTTTTCTTTGTTTTAAGCATAGGAGGGTGGATATTTTTGAAAAACATCTTGAGAATAATGACTTGTGGACCAGCGGTAGCCAGGCATTTTGGGAGGAGGAGGAGGAGGAGGAGGAGGCCAGGGGCAGTCACAGGGCTGTCCTTGCCATGCTGTGCTGTCCTGCTGAGGCTGGGTCTGCTCGGAGAGGAGAAGCCAAGGCTGGCTGGTGGTTGCTTGCAGAAACCATTGCTGCACCGTTTGCTCTTTTAAAAAATCAGGATTGCTGTTAATTTTTTTGGCATTCTGGCCCAAACAAGCCACAAACCAAAATAAAGATGTTTTAAGCATTGTCATCCTTTACCTGCTGGACCATGTTCTTTCCCTAAGCTCCCGATCTAGCAAAGCACTTAGGTGGGAGCTCGCTCCCAGGGGCTCCCATGCCCCAAGTGCTTTCCCAGCCAGTGATGTCAAGTCCCAAGAAAAACTCCCTTGAAGTCAGTGTAAATGGGAAGAGGATCAGGTGCGTGGACTTGGGTTGGTGCAGGATCAGGCCCTCGGTCTTTACTTTCTCAACTCGGTGTGTTGGACTTTTGCCTGTGCAGCTCCCAGGGGGTCCGGTGGAGGTTGCATGGTTCAAACCGCTGACATCTATTGGAGAATGTGCCTCTTTATCTCTTCAGCGTGTGAAATAATGCAAAAAAAAAAAAAAAAGAAAAAAAAAAGAAAAAATATATATAAAATAAACCAAGTACAATGTCTGTGGTAGAAGCAAGGCTTTTCAAATCTGTTTCTCAGGTAAACAAGTGACACTAATGACAGTGGAGTAACAGCCATCTAAGGGAATTGGGATCTGAAGCAGGAGGATTCCCTCCGTCTCGCAGGACGCTTGGGTTGCCAGACACGTTTACTGAGCCTTTAAACACTTGGTGCAAAAGGAAACGAGAAATAAAATTGGTCTTTTCACTACCCTTCGCTAGCTAGACAGACAGACAGACAGACAGACGTCCATTTCTAAAGCACAAAGGGAAGACTTAAACCTAGACTAAACCACACACACACACAAAACCAAGGTACCAGTGAAACTCCTTTTGTCTCTTACTCCCGGTGGGAAGCAGGGTAGAAATCCAAGGAGCTGCTCTGTTCCGCTGCCCCCGGCGCCGGCCGGGCGCTTCGACTGCTGCCTCCAGAGATGTGAATGTACTGCTCCTTGAGTTCCCTTCCATAGAACTAGAGGCACCTCGTTAGGAAGTTGCTCCTGTTTTATGGTGCTAAAGAAAACTTTTATCCCCCCCTTGAGCATTTAAGAACTATTAAATGGCCCTTTTTATGAATGTAACATATCCATTTCTGTTCCACATTTTACACTGCAATTTTAACATGTTTGGAAATGATTTGCCTTTTTTCTTTTAGAATAAGCTTTATAAATATTCTGTAGAGTCAATTGAAGTATAATTCTTAAGGATCACTCTAAGACGCCTACAAAATCTTGTATATTTTTAAGTGTGCCAATTTGTAAAATATTTTGTAAGTGTATATTTTTCTTAGAAAAGTGCTGTGAAGTGTTTGTATGTGTGAGGTTTCCCTTTTTTTGCACCTTCGGGTGTTAATAAAAGGATGTATACTTAAAAGTTTCTGGTTTTAAAAACCAAAATACAAAGAAAAAAATTAAACTTTTGTTGGGAATTTTGTAATAAAAAGAAATGTTGTGAAAGAGTGTAGTGATATTGTGTAAAGGAAACTGGAAAATTTGTGAGCGCTTTGCTGTTTTATAGATCCTCTTGTAAATTATTCTTGTAATATTTTGGGTTTTGTTGTTCTTGTTGCAAAGGTTTTAAATATTTGTGACTGACTCTGTATGGTGAAAACGTCATATTGTTAACTTGCTGAGTTTTGTTATATTGTTTATGGAATAAATAAAAAAATTAAAAATCTCATTTTAAGATCATGTATGAAGAAGAAATTAAAACTGCCATTTATTGAATATTAGGAATCGTTTCTTTAACCAAATCGCTGCTATAGACGAGGATCTGTCTGGCTGCCCCCTCCCAGTGCACTCCAGGCCCCAGCCCGTGGCTTAATTGGGCTGATGCTCGTTAGTGTGGAGCGCATCAGGGACGGAGGTGCGGCTGTGGATGGGGAAAAGTGGGAAAAAAGGCTTGGATCACTTCTGCTGTAAAGTGGGGCTGCTTTTAATTGAGAAATGGAAACTTCACCAAGTCAACACAGAGTTCACACTTTGCCTTCCGCGGGTGCAGAGGTGGGGCCAGGCTTGTGGGAGGGAGCAGAGCCCCTTCCCAGCCCACTGTCCCTGGGCAGGGTCCCTGTCCCAGCAGTGTCCCAGCACGCTGCCACACTGGCCTTTTCCTGGGAAGGAGCAGGTGCTTGCAGTGAAATGCCACTGTCTTCAGTGTCTTGTGGAAAAGGAATAAAACTTACTTGTTTTAAAAACAACAGTTCTTTTTATTAGTACTTGATAGGAACAATGAAGGAGGGGGGCATTAATTCAGGCTGGGTCATTCCCAGCTCTGCCAGCAGAAAGCACGACATGAACACTTTGTTCAGCAACTGCATCCCTTGGCAAGGGGCTGGGAAATGATCCCCAAAAGCAGAGCTCGTAGCTCTGCAAGCTGCCTGTGTTCACAGAGGGGTTTCGGATGAGTAAAACGGGGCACAGGATTTCAGTGCTTCCGCTGGTCGTGTGGATCCCGGTGCCAGGAGCCCAGAGCAGGGAGCAGGGCAGGGCTGGAGCAGGGCCATGGTCCAGGGAAGCCCATCGGCAGCTCAGCTTTGAGAAGGGCTGAGCTCAGTCTGGCACCAGAAGCTCTTCAATAAATAAAACACGCAGAGAGGCTGGGCCAAGCCCACGGCCACCAAAACCATCAGGTCTGTCTTATGTGGGATCAATCCCGTGACCCACGGACTGGAAACAGTTCCAGCTCCTTAGTGCAAGTCTTGGGGAGAGACTTTTTAGCAGGTCCTGTTGCCACAGGACATGAGGTGATGGTTTTAACTGAAAGAAGGTAGATTCAGACTAAATGTAGGGAAGAAATTTTTTACACTGAGGTTGGTGAGGCCCTGGCTTTGCCCAGAGAAGCTGTGGCTGCCCCAGTCCCTGGAAGTATTCAAGGCCAGGTTGGACAGGGCTTGGAGCAACCTGGAAGGCTGCTATTTCTCTGAGCTATTATTGCACATTTTCTCCAAAATCAGGGTTATGTTGCTCAAAAAGTTGGTTTGGGGACCCTGTTCAATCTTGTGCTTTCTCAAGAGCTGACACAACCCCACGCTGAGTGGTGAGTGGTTCGGCGTGAGTGGTACCAAAACACGTTTAATGAAACAAGCAGAACCTTCATCCACCATAGTAATGCTACAGAAAGGGCCTGTTAAATGGGTTTGTGTTTGTCTACTGTGTTTATATTATATAAAAGCACATATAATTAAAACACTCGTAACTTCTGGATGAACCTTCATCCATCTCTGCACACGGCCCGGTGGCTTCTCCTTGCGAGTGAAAGCAGAGTCAGATTTTAACTGGGATGTAATTTAATATCACCAGCTTCTCTGTCCTGCCACCGGGAGCTGCTGTCGCTGGGGAGAGTTTGGCTGGGGACAAACCTGCCCTGGGCGACACCAGCCTTTCCTCAGTGTCTCTGGGGTTGGTGAGTAGCCTTTACCACACCCCAGATCAGCAACAGAATTTTGCAGACAATTCCATAGGATAGCTCAGAACACCTGCAGCATTTGCAGGCTGGAGGCCTCCAGAAGGTGTCAGGTAATGGCTTAAATTGGGGATGTATTCGTCTCTCTTCATGCAAGGAAGTCAATAGGAAAAAAATGGGAATTTCTTTGTCTGAGGTATTCATAAGTGCTTCTCTTAAATATATTTCCAACTGAGAAATGTATTTAACTCCCCCAAAGCCAACACAGAGCCCAAACCTGCCCCAAATCTCAGCCATGCAGACCCCAGCAGCCATCCAAGCTGGGCTTGTCCTTTGTGCTGCACAGTCCAGCTGCTGTTGATGCTGCCACGGCCCCAGCACAGCTGATGCACTGGCAACGTCCCATCCCAGAAATTTCTTACACCTCACAGCATTCCAGGTGTGATCTGTCAGGACAGGAGCCATGTGGTTTATGTTGATAAATGCCCACAGGCTCCCCCACCCCGCCGTTTTTATGGAATTACACCTATAGGAGTAGCTTTTGCTTGGCAAATGTACTTTGCGTTGCAGCAAAAGCACTGGTTCAATAAAGCACTTAAACATACACTTTATCTTAAGCATGTTGGAGATTATATCCCTCTTTAGCAAAGCATTTAAGTATGTGCTTAATTTAAGGATTTAATTAAGGATTTTAATTGTAGACTTCAGTATGTGCTTACCTGCTTGGCTGAATGTGGGTGAGATTACTACAAGCTGAAGATTTCGACATAAAGTCAGTGACTTATTCTGTCTGAATGAAGGTGTTACATTATTCTCACACAATGCTGTTAAAATATAAATAGGGAAAAGGCAAGAGGCAGTTAACTCGATTCTTTCAGCTGAAAGCAGCATCCACGACCAAATCTGAGTTGATGAAAATCTAATATTATTAGTTAGAATCTCTAAAGTGGCATTACAGATCAATAGAAAGGAGCACCTTAAAAATGAGTCTCCAGCTCATGAGCTTTAATTACGAGAAAGGAAGGATTCAGCCATCGTCTCCCTCTCATCAGTGACAGCGACCTTGGAATGTAAATGGCCACCAACTAATGGGCTGTGGCATCATTTCTCCAGTCATTAGGGGGTTTAAGTTGATTTGCTAAGAAAAGAGAGTTTCTGCAATTGCATCACCAGCCTGTCTTCTGGACCATTTCCATAACTTTTGAACTCTGTGACAAATTTCATCTAATTGAGAAAAGAAAAACAAAAAAAAGGATTCCAAAAATATCAAGCTCCAACAAGTTGAATGCAAAGGAAGTGTCTGGGTTTCTGTTTCTTCAGTAGCATTTGCTGGCACTGGAGAGCCTGCCCCATCCCAGGACTGGGACAGTGTGCTGGTTTTGGGTGGGATGGAGTTCATTTTCTTGACAGTGCTAAAATTGAATGGTTTTTGTCTTTTGTGTGATACCACAAGGTATCACAACCCCTGACTGGATTTTTCTTTTAAAATTTATATATTGAGCCATCTTAAAATGCAGAAGGGGAAGTGATTGTTATCCTGAGAGACCAGCCAGCTGATACACCTACAGGGCACCCATCTGAGAGCATTTCCTGCAGATGAGTCGCCCAGGGAGATAACTCAGGCAGCCAAAATGACAGTGCAGGCACTTATTGATTCCTTTAACAAACACAAGTGAGTTTCTGTGGAATTTTACATCTTGCATCTCCTTGTTTTCCACGAGAAGCATCAGAGACACTTCTTGTCTATACCTGCACCTCTTTTTTCTGTACCCTCAGATTTCATTTAGAGATCTCAGACTACATGATTATGCAGCATTAGGCTTCCAACCTTTTAATGGAAATAACAATAGGGGTGAGTGGCGATAAGGCGGTTTGAGACAGCAAATCCACTCGCTGAGGGAAAAGTACTTAACGCTCTCAGGAGCATGATGCGTTTCACAGCTCAGGTGTGTGGCAGACATGCCTCAAGAAGGGTGGCTGGAAGCTGGGACGTGGATATCAGGGAAAACAGGGAACACAGAGCCGCGCTGCCCGTTCAGCCTGGCAGTGACTGTTGGTGTGAGCTGGGTTTGCCTCTCAGTATCAGCACTTCAGAGAGGCGCTCAGCATCAGGATCTCTTTGCACATCGCACGTCTTCTCCTCTCTGAGAGCAGGGGAAAGAGAAACCTATGGCATTTAAAGAGTGGGAAAGGGAAAGGTCCTGAGCCATGATGCCAAGGCTGTGGTGACCAGGATCCTTCGTGCCTTGCCCTGTGCAGTGTGGTGTGAGCACAGACACCTCTCTGTGCAGGGCAGGGCTGTGACTGATGTGCTCCGGCCTCAGCGCAGAGAGAAGCAAAGCTCTGCCAGTTCTGAGCCGTAGAAGGTACATGACCTGCAGATGAGTCAATCTAATTTTATCCTGTAGTGAGCACTGGCGCACCTGTATAATGAATAGCACATTATCACATCTTTGCTTGACTATCTCAATATAATATATTAATATAGTCTTCATAGCCTTCGGTTATCATGTTATTTAATCTTTAATCTAATGTATTTGGAGCAACTGGCTAGTGAGATGCAGCCCTCTTTATCCTTCTAAGGGCAACAATAGCAGGAATAAATGTTAAACTAAAGGAAGGAATGAAAAAAAAAATAGCAGCTCTATTTGTGCTGTGCTGAGATGCATTTCTTGGCAGCCCCAGAGATTCAACAGTCTGGTATTTATCACGATGAAACGCAGAAATGTCTGATGATTACATGAAGGGAAATAAAGAGACTGAGCATAAACTGCAGTCTGAGAGATAAGGGCACATTTTTACAGCAGGCAGCTGCTAAAACAGGGCTATGTCACACCAGCCCCTGCTGCAGCAGAGGAGGGGCACAGGCCAGGGCAGGGACAGGGGCAGAGCTGCAGCCAGGGATAAACAGGACAGTTTAATACTGAGGGGGAGAATTAGGCAGCCTGCTTAATCACATTATTTAACACCAGGAGGATTATTTTTAAGGAATGTATCCCTCCTTCATCTCCCATCGGATAACGCTGCAAAATGCTGGCATTGGCTGTGGAGACTATTTAGGATCTTTCTTGCTGAAATGAGTCCCTGGTGTAGTGTTGAGTGAGGGGAACCTGTCCAGCAGTGCCTGGAGTTGTCCCTGTGCCCAGAGGGATTTAGCATCACCCCAAGTCCCTTGAGGACACGGTCTGGGCTTGAGGCCCCCGCTGGATTTGGCCCTGGCTGTGTTCCAAGATGTGTTCCATCGCAGCACCCCTCTGCAATGCTTCCAGTCTCTGCTGGGCTTATGACACCAAGATGATTGAAACCAAGAGCTGAAGAGTCACTCTTCTTACTGAATCCAAGAGCTCCACAGAGCTCCTGGGGCAAGTGAGACAGACACTGCACAGCTTTGGCCGAGGTCGTCTGAAGTTAGGCTTGGGGTTTGAGAACAGAAAGGCACAGATCTCTCAATTATTGCCAAGTGTGGTGTGAAGTCTGCTCTTCTGTCCTACAGGGAACACGCTGAGGTGGAGACTCATGTTGGTTATGGAGAATAGTGGCTGGGTGGCCAAGAAGGGAGCAATCACCAGTTTAATTTTAGGGCTACAGTTTTGAATTAGGTCCTGATTCCAGCACAAAAAAGGAAATGTGCCATTGCCTGGACTGCCGTGGATATCACACAGGCCACATTCTTGGTTGGGTTGCAGGATGAAGAATGATGCTGAAATTTATTATTCTGTACAGAGGGACAGAAGGTCCTGGGTTTTAGCAGTTGAATCCCAGTGGTGGAAGTCCTTCATTTCCCTGGCACAGAGCCAAGTAACACGTGACCCTTGTGTTTTGGCTTCATTTCATCCTTTTGCATGGCATATTTGATGCAGGGCTCGAGGGAATGATGAATTGCACTCTAAGAACAATTCAATAAAAACATGTGGACATGCTGTATATGATACAGATCTTACAGCCTTTGTAGGGTTAACATAGGGTTGTACCACAAGTCTCTGCCTGGAAAACTCTTCTGATGGATGCTTTCCTCATCCTTTCTGCCCCAAATAAAACCACCAGTTTTTTAGGATCAATAATCTCCTCTTGTGGAGATGAGGACATTGCTGAGTTCCCCAAGCAGTCTCCAAAGATGGAGAGCAGACTCTGTCACTCAACAGTGCCAAGGGCATCAGAAGCAATTAAAGAAAAATAAGAATTGATTTGAAGAAGGTAATGATTTCATCTAGCTGGGGAAAAAATAGGCATTTACCACTGAACTATTAGAAAGAGTAGCATTTATACTCTGATAAGTATTATGGCACCACAAATTATTTAATTCTAAAGAACCAGAAAACAATAATGTTGCAAATCCATGCAAGAGGCTAAGGCTGCTCGAAGTGGGCAGGGAGAGACTTTCTGACTCCAGTCTTGGCCCAAAGGAAGAAGCCACGTATCTCCCTGGCCTCCATGCCTGCTTTTCCACAGCAATTTTGCCTCCCAGCATATCATGCCCAGCTCCTTTTGTAACCATTCCTCCAGCTCCTGTCAGATGTTCACCCTTCATGGTTCTCATGTGTCCTGTCCCATTGAGGCAGATGAGCTCATTGCAGGGTAAACTTAAATGAGGATGGTGATGTCCAGGTCCAGAAGATAGAAAATCAAAGACGTGTAACAAAACAAGGTGTTTTTGAGGGAGAAACTGAACATTGCCATAGCCTGTAATTGGCTGGTGGCTGCCTTTGGACAGGCACTTTTGTCACTCTGCTCAGCTTCTCGTTGCTCTAACATGGGACAAGGAGCTCCACTGATCTTTGAAAAGCCTTCAGTAAGTGCCACGTTTTTCTTTCATGTTCTGGATGTCCCTGCTACAGCACACATACATCAAACCCTGTCTGCAAAGGAGTAATTAAATGGCACTGCTAAAGGGATATCATATGATGGGCCTGATTACAGCTCACCCAGAAATGTCTTCCCAAGTCTCAGGCTCTTTGACGTGATTCTCCCCCCTTTCTCTGAATTTCTTCCAGCATTAATTTCAGCCAGTCCTGGGATTATTTGAAAAAGGGCCTTGGGGGACTTGTTCAAAGGCACTGCCACCACGGACGACTTTGCTTTCTGAACAGAAGCATTTCACTCCTATCTGTCTGGACATATGAGCTGCTCAGCACTGCTTCATTAGGCAAGTTATTTTTAAATTCCCAGAAAGAGCAAAACATTGAGAGAGGAATTAGCATTTGCCGTTGAAACAGCTGCCAAACAGAACAGGCAGAAGGCACTCCGGGTCCTCCCTGCTATCCCTGGGATTAACCAGGCACCAGTACCCTGTCACTGACACACTCCCAAACTGCACAGGAGATGTCAGAAATCGAGCCCCAAGATAAGGATTGATAAGTGACCATCAGAACTCTGTTCTGGATGTAAGAGGGTGACCATCAACACTGAATAAGAACAAATCTTGTAAATCTCTCTCTTCCTCCAGCCCCATTTCTCTTTCCCGAATTTTTCACTGAAGGATTTTAACTCCATTCTGGTTTCTCGACACAAATGAATGAACCCATAAAGCCTGCCCAGAGTCCTTGCTTCCTCTAAGCACCAAGACCCAGTGGGCACCCGACACTTTCCAAATGCCGAGGGACAGCAATAAAGCTAATGCTGCTTGATTGTATTCTCCTCTGTAATGTGTTTAAGTTTCCCCATGGCTGATGGTGCTCTTACCGACCAGAGTTAAAGCGAAAGGCTTGGCAATGAATTGTCTGAGGCACGTTTTGGTGGCTGTTTGCAAACGCTGATTGCCCTGCAGCTGGTGCTGCTGAGGGCAGCCAGGATTCACACTCATAATGCTAATAATGTAAAAAAAAAAGTGTTGAATATGGGCTGGACCTGAGAAGCGGGGGGTAGGTTAGGTAAAAATAGCCTTTTCACCTCCCTGGGAGCACACAGGCAGCACAGCCAAGGCATGTGCAGGTTGTGCTGCCTGGTTCACCCCTCCCTTCACCCCAGCCTGCAGCCACAGGGTTTCTGTACTTATTCAGAACAAATCTAGCAGGAGCTGTTCTCATAACCTGCTCCCAATTCCTGCCTAATGAAGGCCGCCGGATTCCTCTGAATTAATGCTTGTTCAAACTAGAGTGTTTCCTTTGGAAAAGAAAATTATCTCATTAAGTATTTCCAGCGATTCTTCAGTGACAGGCACTCTGCCACAGTCAGCAAATTGCGTGTGGATTGTTCCAGTGGACAGCTTTCCCCAGTCCTAAAAATACACAGTGACCTGTATTGAGGTCCAGCTACCAAACACCACTCTGCCAGATAAATCACGGAATCACAGAATGGTTTGGGTTGGAAGGGACTGTAAAGATAATTTCATTCCAATCCCCCTGCCATGGGCAGGGACACCATCCAGTACCACAGGTTGCTTCAAGCTCCATCCAACCTGGCCCTGAACAATTCCAGGGCAGCCACAGCCCCTCAGGCTGTGCCAGGGCCTCACCACCCTTTAGGGTTAAATCTGTCATTTAAAATGTCCCTTCACCTTTTATTTCTTAGTAAACTGTGTTCCTTGGGTGTTTTCTCACCAAGGTGTGTTTTCCAGCCCTCAGGGAAGTCTTCCTGGAGCCCACACAGAGGTAATAAAACCTCTCTTGTCTTCCTTGATGCCTCCCTTTGTGGTTCCTTGGAAGCATTAGCTCCTCTTGGCAGAGCATCTCATTAGGAGCTCATCTTCTGCTGATTATTCCTCTTCTGAGTCACTGCTTTCCATGACTTTGTCACCCACCTCTTAGTCCAGCTGCTGCTCTATTCTTAGGCTAACGACTTTACATCTGGTGGCACAAAAAACATGTTGTTTATTTAAACTCAGCTCATTAAGTGATCCAGATTAGGTTTGGTATTGGCGACCTGCCCCAACTTCTGTGCAGCTGCAGATCACCAGTAATGATTTGGCATTTTCTTGCAGGTCAGCGATCACACATTAAGTGTTGTGGGGTCAAGATCCGACAGGAAGGGAGCTCTGCCGTGTTCAGTTTTCTGCTTACAATTACACTTGGAGACCTATCAGTTAGTTTTCAGTCCAATTAATATTTGTCATATTGACACATCGTTCCTTTTTCTCAAAGCACACTGAAAGACAAGATCTGGTGTCTTACTGATGGAAGGTTTCTTTACTACTGTAAACTATGACATGAAGGAAAACATCTGATTAACAGGACAAAGCCTACTTTTCATAATATTACAGTATCTCCTTGAAATTATTTATTGGCTTATTATTTATTATAAGTTGTTATTCTTTCTTAGGTATCCTCGATAACAGAATGTCCAGGAATATCTGCCATTAACCTTTTAGGAGACAAATGGCTGGAACAGATTTCCTGTGGCCTCTTCCCTGGCAGCTGTTCCCTGTGAGGGGCCAAGTGCCCTCCCCTGGTTCCCTCTTGTGCCCAGAACCAGGGCCCCACCCCAGCCACGCTCCCTGGGGGCAGAGTCCCCGTTACTGCCCGGGGCTGGGCAAACCTTTGGATCTGCGGTGCCAAATGCAGCGGCCCCACACTCTGCCCCACACTCTGCCCCACACTCTGTCACCGGGATGTCCCCAAACCCCGCCCGCCCGTTCTGAGTTCCAGCTCTGTCCTGTGAGAGCTCAGCACAGCTGGGTGGGAACACCAAACCCGGGGGCTCGGCAGCACCGAGGAGACTCGGTTTGCTGGGAGCAGAGGAAAAAGGGAAAGAGCTTCAAGTGTTTTAATGCTTAGAACTGTTCACCAGCACGGGGGTGGGGCTGTCCCTTTGGGACTGTCCCTTTGGGACTGTCCCTCCCACTGCAGCCCCTTGCCCCTGAGCCCTCTCTCTGTGTCACCATCTGCTGCTGTGTTTGTGCTGCTCCTTGGAGGGGAGGCGATGGAGCAGGGCCTGCGGGACTGCTGCAGATCCATCCGCATCGGGAAAATCCTGATCCAGAGCGACGAGGAGACCCAGCGAGCCAAAGTGTACTACGCCAAGTTCCCCCCAGACATCTACAGGAGGAAAGTGCTGCTCATGTACCCGATCCTGAGTGAGTGTCTGCCAGTAGCACGGACAGCCAGACTCCTCTGAACGCTGAGTGCCCGCACTGAAAGGAAAATTTCCGCATTTCAGGGGCTTTGATTGGGTTTTCTGCTTGGTTTAGGTGACAGAGGAGGGAATTTATCAGGCTGTGCCAGGACACACATTACTCAGCTGCAGCAGTGTGAATGCAGAGCAAATCGCTTGGGCATGGCTGCGTTTGGGAGAAAGGCTGAGATTAAGGCTGGATATAAATTGAATTTTTTAAGTTTTGCCATGAGAAAAGACTCAACCAGTGTTTTTCTCACACCACAAAAAGATGTTTTTGGACTAATATTGTAGTCCTAGAAGCAAATTATTTTAAAATTAAATAAAGTTAATGCTACCCCAAAAAATTTAATCTGGTAAGCATAGTAAAGAGTTTATCAAGATGAGGTAACTTTTCCAGTCTAGGATTTTATTCTGTCCTACCTACAGAGCTTTTAATTTCCATTTGACTATTTTAGATGAGCTTTCTTGCCTCAGGGTTTTAATAAAATCCACCAACTTCTGTGCTTAAAACGTGGCAGAGTTGGCTTTTTCAGAATAGAGATGAAGTTCCTTCACCAGGAGACAAGTTTTCTACAACTGATACCTGCAGAGGTGAGAGTTTTCCAGAGAGGAAGGACAGAATCATCATCCAATTGCACATGGATATTCTTGGACGGCCTGGGACAATTTTGTCAACTAGAAGGAAAAAGAAAATCTCACTTTTTCCCACTTGGCTGTGGTTAGTTCTGCCCTGAACAGGGCTCAGGTGCAGTGACAAAGCACTCTGGTGACATGAGCAAGCACCTCCATGCTGGGGTTGTGTAAATTGCCACACTCTGCTTTAACTGCTTCATCTTCTATAGCCTGAATTTTCTGGCTGCAACTGGATTTATAGCACCTAACTAGGTACTGGCAGTAAACACAAGAGAAATCCTTTGGGATTAAGCACATTCAGCAGAAGTTCACACATCCTGCATTTATCGCAGACTTTGTACGTAACTTTCTGTCAGAAGCTACAGAAAGACAAAGCCAATTTAAAGAGTAAACAGCAGCCCAGCTTTAAGCCCAGGTAGCTGGAGAAAATCAGAATTCCTGCGTTTACACCGCCCAGCTGGCTTCATCTGCCTGCTCAGTTCCTGGCTCTGCCTCTACTTTGAGTACACAAGGATCTGAGTTTGGTGGGTCTTTTAATTTTTTGCTCAGGTTTAGAAGCTCCCAAGAGATTCAGCTTTTCCTCACCTCACTGCATTTGGATTATTACTTAGCTATATTATGAATAAGTTATTTTAATATCTTTTTAAAAGAAAAAAAAATAAACCAGCATTTTTTTCATCTATCACTACATACCTAATAAGCAGTTTTTAAAACCCTGGGGGATTTAAAGCAAATTTATTTACCCTCATTGAAGGAAATGACATTAAACTTACCATGGAAAAGTGTTGCAATTCTCTTTTGCTATATATACAGTAGCAAATTGAAAACACTTAAGCAGGAATTACACCATGCTTTTGCTGTAGGTTTTGGATTTTTCCCTATACTGCAAAGTTCTCTATGCAAATATATTTTCCCCTACAAGCTTTTTGAAATATGCTGCTACACCGATCCTAATTTTGTCAAAGCTGTTAAGGAGATGTGTGTGCACAGGTCATTAATTGTTATTAATGTCAAGTGGATACTGAAATCCATTACGTGGTTTTGAAAAATCAGAGCTTCTTCTGTACCTGATCTACTGTCTGAGGGCATTTGCAAATAAATCCACCAAATCACACTGAGGGAGAGACTTTTCCTCAGCTGTGTGGGAGAGAGCTTTCCTCAGCTGTCTGCCCTGGACCTGAGCTCCAAGTTTTTATGGCTAAGGGAGGGGTGAATCAGCAGGATCCAGCTGCCATCTCTGCTCCTCGCGGTGTTCGTCTCCCAGCAAACTGGCAAATGTCTACCTGGAGAGCCTGAGCTCACCCACACACGAGAAGAAGAATGTTTTATTCCTCTGTCGCTTTGCCATTTGATGATTTTTAAGACTTTCGGTAAGGTTAATCAAGCAAACATATTTTGTTGAGGGGGAAACGGACAAGCAAAATGACGTGTCAGATGTCAGGAGGCTGTTCCAGGAGCACAAACCATCATCTTATCCCTCCATCCAAACAGAATATGCTCCGCCTCCCATTTGCTCAATAATCCCTAAAATTTTGCTGCTTAGGTTACTGGTGCTTAACAAAGCCACTTTTATCCTGCTCTGACCTTGCCTGGTATCCAGAAAAGGTGGGGAGAAAAGGCAGGATTCACTTTCAGGCATAATCAGCATGTGGCAGTCCCCTCACCTCTGATTTCCTTTGAGGTGGCACTGAGGGATGTCCTGCTGCTGTGCTAATTGCCAATACTCACACTGGTGGCTGCCTTATCAATCGTGGGCACAAGGCTTTCCACGATGAACTGGATCAATTGTGTGCCCATCATCTGCTCCCCGAATTATCCATGTTTGACAACGGAATGGATTTTTTGCCAGCTTCAAAGGTGCCTGTCAAATAGAAAAGTGTGCCCACACACTCAGCCACGGCGTCTGTGTTTGGGGGATACAGTTTCTCCAGCCACTGGAATCTGTAGGGGTTGGAGCACTGCCTACATAAAAAGATCCATTTGTCGTGAGTCAGGAGCAAGGCAACTTTTCCCCATAACAAATATTTTGGTGCATTAGAACAGCAAAATTGCTTCTTGACATTCAATTTACTCATTTTAGGTTTGGTTTTTTGGGTTTTTTTTTATTTTACTCATATTGAACAGTCAAAGCAGAGCTGTTAGGGCATGGTTTGACCCTGCAGTAAATCTAACTCTAGTTGCAGCAATGATGCAAAGGACTGATCTGATTTAAACTCACTTTCTCAACCCCAATCTACTTTTAAAAACATAAAAGGTGAACGTTCTGCAAGTAAGTTTTATGCTGCATTAGGTGTCACCTCTCCATCACTCCATCTATGTGGGGTATCAAGTACCACCAGTCCATCTGCAGCTGTAATAAACTCAATTGCTTCACGTACTGGTTATTTGAACACAAACAGAGTTGGGAACCTACACCTGCTCCAGATGAAAGTGGCGGTCCCACTTTCATCCTCTGCTAAGGATTTTGTCATCTTCCTTTCCTGGTGACAGGCTGTGGCAAGTAAAACTGCTGAGAAATATGGCCTGTACCTGTCCCTTCCCTCTTCTCTCACCCGGACACTGTGGCCGCCTCCAAGTTCTCAAGTCTGACAGGGGAAATTTAAACTGTGAATATATAAAACCACTTCATTTACATTAAAGGTTGGGCTTATATTGTTGAGTAGAAACTCAACAGTTTCCATAACCTTTAAATGCAACACCCGCCTCAACCTGACAGTGCTATTTTTATAACAAACTGCCAAAAGGAGAAACAAAGGTGTCTTCGTGGGCTTCCTGAAATTGTGTAAATCCTCAGGAATATGTTTTTTCCCTATGTATCAGATATTATGAAGATGACTTCCTTGCAAGACCTTTGCAAGATACAACTTTTCGGGCATTAAAATGGGATCTTTCAAAGCTCAGCTGCTCTTGATAATTTCAGTGGTGAGGGGGAAAACTGCAGAAGTGTTTAACCCTACATAACATGGGAAGTCTGGCATTTAATTAAGTAAGGCTCATATCAGAAAACAGGAATATCTTAGTTTTCACAGGCCATGCCATCTGTTTGTAGTACACACCACCAGCTGAGAGGGGAGACCCTGCCATGGTTAGAAGGGAAGAACGGCCATGGTCAGAGAGGAGGATTATCCATGGTTAGAGGTGGAGGTATGCCCGTGGTTAGAAGGGAGAGGAAGGTGAATATCCCCACCGACAGACACAAGTACTGCCAATATTTATTTGGTTTTTGGCACTGTTGACCACCATCTGCCCAGCACGCACACACCTGAGGAGACATAAATGGCCCCACTTAGGGCACCGTGGGAACACGGACCCTCCTGCTGCGCCGCACCACGGGTGGGCACCGCCGACCCCCGGTCACCCCCAAGATTCCCGGGGGACTGTGGGCTGAGGGGTATCCATAACAGCCCCCCACCCCACCCTACCCTCAGCCTTTGCCCCGCACCAAAATGGCGGCGGCCCCTGAAGGCCGGGGCCGCGCGCGCTGGGCGGGGCTGCCCTCCCGGGCCGCGCCTGCGCGGGGGCGCGCGCGCCTCCACTTCCGGCTGCCGGCGGCCGCTTCCGGCCCCCCGTTCCTTGGTAACAATGGAGCAGAAAATGGCCGCCTGAGCGGGCAGGAGGCGGCGCGGCGGCGGAGCGGCACGGGCGGAGCGCGGAGAGCCGGCACCCAGCCCGGAGCGGCGCGGGAAGCGGCGCACCCACAGCCGGGGGGGCGGCGGCGGGCGGCGGCGGCGGGCGGTGAGCACCGGGGCGGGGGCGGGCTCTCAAAATGGCCCGGGGAAGGGAGAGGCCCAGGCCCGGGGGAGGCGGTGGCGGCCTCCGCCCGGAGCGGGGAGCGGGCGCAGGGCCCCTCAGTCCTCGCTCGGGGTCGGCGGGGCGGCTCGGCGGGGCGCGGGAGGCTCCATCCGCGGTGTCGTGAGGGAGCGGGGGGCGGTGATGGCGGTCCGAGCGCGGGTGTGCCCGGATGGGCCGCGCTCCGTCACCCCGGGGTTCTCCCGGCGGGGCCTCCCGCCGCGACCCTGATGCTCCACGGGGGGCTGGAGTTGGGTTTGCGCTCTCCCCGGGGAGGGCAGGCGGGCCCGGCACCCTCCGGGTGTCCGGCTGGGCTGGGGGAGGAATTGGAACAAGCTCCTTTCGGGAGGGGTGGAGTGAGGGGGGTGGTTATAGCTGCTATCCTGGGCCTCGTCCACAGTTCAGTGTTTGCTGAAGGAATGGCAGCTTTTCAGGGCCGGCTTTTCAGGCCGTGCTTCCCGTGAGTTGAGGCAAGAAGCCTTGTTGTGGGAGACAGGCGGGAGCAACTCTTCTTGTGCCGCTGTATAAGGCTCGGGATCAGCTTGTGACCTGTTTAAACCTGCGCTGTTTGCTGTTCCTGTGCTGAGTTTCTCCCCAGTTAATCACGTCATCTTTGCTCTGTCACCTTAGCTTCCTGTGCACGTTTTTTCCCTGCCCCTTTTAATGCTGCTTGTTGGCATTTAAGGTTTCTGGTTCTCTGTTTCAAAACCCTTGTCGAGCCCAGCTGGATGTATGTGTTTATCTTGAGTGATCTGTTTTAATTGAGGAGCAATATCAGGTTGTGTATAATAGTGTGTATATATATATACATATATATATATAAAATGTAGTGATGGTTAAGGTTTGTTTATAAGATTTGTTATGTGTCTTGATTTTTGTGTGCAGCAGGACCCTGACAAAAGGTTTCACCGCAAAAAATACTGAACTTTTAAAATAATAGTATTATTTTGCTGTTTCTCAGGAAGGTGGAGCCTTGATACAGAGAAGCTCCTAAGCAAGAATACAAACTTGATAATTCCCAATTGTATCACCACACATCACATTTATTTTCCTGTCCATATTGGCATCATTGGGTAATTTCAACTTGAAAATAGTTGTCAAAATGCTCAAAAGAAGTTCTGAGACTAATTTGTCCCTGAATTTTAATTGGAGTGACTTGTCAAGTCTTTCTAAAACAAATAAACAGCTGGGCAGTTAATTATCTTAATTGAGGCTCAGATATTTAGTTTTGTTGTAGTGGTCAGCTAGCATTTAAACTGACTCTGTTCCCTCTACAGGTTTATCATTTTGGAATTAAAATAATGATAGCTTGGAATTATGTCCTGGGAAGGGAAAACATACCACATATTATAAAATTAAGGGTTTCTTGTCATGCTAGACCACTAAGGCACAACAACTGCAGTGTTCCCTTCATCAGCAACTCTGGCTGGGTAAATGTTTGTCACTGAAATAACCACACCAATATTTTTCAAGCCTGTAGTGGTTGCCATCTGTATCATATTTATTTTTCATATTACTGAATTCCTGGGCATGCCAGGGTGTACTGGACAAGAGTGTTACAAGTGTCTGGTCTCCAGTATGTGTGTTTGGGTTTTTTTAGAGGAATGGGTAGTGTGATCCTCAGATGGAATTGTTTTCAAAACACCTCTGTATCAATATACCTGCCTTCCTTGTTCCTTTATTCCTCTTCCCTGTGAGAATGCATCAAAATAAATCCCTTGATCTTAGCAGAATGATTCCAGTTGCAGTGGAGGTGTTGTACTTTTTTTTTAAACAATCATAGCATAATATAACATAATGTTATGACTTCGTATACTTGAATCTAAAGATTGCATTTAAATCCAGCCTAATGTAGCTTAACACATTACTGGACTGTCCTAATTTTTGTTTTTTATAGAGAACTTCAGTTTCCATGTATTAAAACACTTGAATCCAAACATCATTATTGGGTGTTTATCCAAGGTTTTGTGGTTTAATCTCAGTCTTGGTGAAAACTTATCATCTGCTGAGCTTGCAAATATTATTCGTGAAGGGATAAAACCAAATGTGAGCATTTCCGTCTTCAAGATATTTTTATGAGAGTCTTGTGCTTCTCAAAACCAAAACTTCTAAAGAGTGTAGCAGTGTCATAACTTAGTCAGGAGCTTTGTGTGGTAAGTAGGGATAGCCAGGAGCATCCCAGGGACTGGTTTTGCCTTTGCACAGGTTCTGGCTGCAGGTAAGATCATGAACACAAGCCTGTGTCTCCTTCAGACTGCTCAGGTTTGTATTAATGAGGTACTTGTTTGCAGCTTTTGGCTGGTGTGCAGTGTTGAGGCTCAGCTTTTGACTCAAGGAGGTCTGCAGAGTTGTGTGGTCTCGTAAAACCACCTAATGATTATGGAACATAGGAAAAGCCAGCACACATTTTATCTTAGTTCAGTAATTTAAAACCACTTTGCTCAGAGCACTCTGGGTTTTGATGTGCAAGGTGTATGTGCAAATAATCCTGTTAAAATAAATGCTGGAGCTTCCCTGCCTTGGGATGGCATCAGAAATGGAATTCTCATGATACAGATGCCTATTTAAATCCAAATAAATTTGACTTCGTTTTATTTCCCACTTCTGTGTTCGTTGGGCACCGGATATCAACAAGAACAGGAATGCACGTATCGGAATTCCTCTGTGGGTTGTGGTTGCAGTGATTCTCTGGTTGTTGCCCTTCTACTATTAGCAGTGCCTGTATTAGCAGCAGTTGTGTGGAGACAGCAAGACTCAGCACTGAATTTAAAGATGGGTTTTTCTTTTTCACTTGAAATTCAGTGAGTTTTGATTGGCATAGTGCTTTCACTAACCACACGACGTGTTTCTTCAGGAATCAAAAACTTGACTTGTCCTTGATGTCAGTCCAGTTCATAGTCTGTCAGGGTCAACACTGATTGCTTGTGTGCAGCTTTGCTTCTTCTTTTGAGTTCAGAGTGGGCCTTCTGCTGCTGCACCAGCAGGAAGCTCATTTCTGGGCAAAAAGAGCATCATTTCTGGGCAAAAAGAGCATCATTTCATGAGCTTGCAGTGCTGGAAACTTGCCGCACCTCATAAACACCAAGCTTTCTCTTCTGTGGTATCTGAATTTGATGGCAAAGGCAGTGTTATCTTAATTTTATTTTCCACTTGTATGTGAAAAGTGTTGTTTTAGTAAGTGCAGATGATAAAAGGCAAAGCCCAGCATTCTGGCAGTTGTTACCACATTTTATTTTCAGAGCTCCATCTTGGTTACACATGCTCTCAGTGCTCTGGAATTGCTAAGCTCTGCCCTGATTTCCTCACTTCTTTCTGACTTATCAGGAGTTGTTAGTTTTTCTCTTCTTTATCTCAACAGTTGGTTCAGCTGAAGTGTTTTTCCTCTCTGGTTTGTTTTTTTTTTTTTTTTTTATTCCGTGGAACTTTCTGCCACTGTTCTGCAAAAGTATTCATTTGCTTTCTATTGTTCAAAATGTATGTTCAGAATGACATCTTGTTTGAGGGCCTTTGCTCTGCAACACACTGGGGTAGTGAAAAAGCTGAATCGATGTTTAACACTCCTTGTTAAACTGGCATTTAAATTTTACAGCGCTTTTCACAGAACACTTCCATAGAACACAAAACTTTCTTCCAGCTTTCCAAGAGTGGTGCGTATTCCGTGATAATTTTTGAGTTGAAGAGGACACAGGGAGTTCTTGATTTTAAAACTTGTGGTAGGCTTAATAAAAATCTAATAAGAACCTGAATCATGATGCAGAACAAAATTAATGATGCAGCTTTGAAAACTAGAAAAGTTTGTTGCGTTTTACGGTTTCTAAGATGGAGATGAGTGTATTGGACCTGTGGTATCAAAGCCTTTGGTGTGATCACAAAAGGGAACTTGTGCACCTGCCCAGGAAGAGAAAGCCAAACAAACTTGACATAATGAAGTTCCATGTATAATGCAAATAGATGACTTTCATTCCACTGTCTTAGGGTGTCTTTTTCCTTTAATGATGGGATTCACTGACAGTTTTTGCTTCTGCTTTGGAGCTTGCAGACTTGACTGATGAAATATTTAAGATGAAAATGTAGTTTCTGTTATGTCTTACTTCCAGCTAGTTTTGAGTATTGAGAAATTGGATACTGACTGGCATGGAAACTGTTTTTCAACTTTGAATTCTTCTAGGAAAATGAGGTGGGGTGGGGTGGGTTGGATGAGTGCTGTGTGTGAAGTGGGTTCTGTTTGTGCTTGAAGAAGCCGGGGTAACAGGACTGCCTGTTCTAAGCCGCTGTTCCTGTGTCATTTGAGACATGGAATTGGAGAGAGGGCTGGCTGGGGCTGTGCTGCCATGGCACGTCAGAGCTGCTGAAGTCACAGTTCGTGGAAAGCGCTTGGACACGCAGCTGTGCTGTGCTTCTCTCGAGCTGAAGTGTCTTTGAGGCATGTTCACTGCAAGCTGGGCAGGAAAAATAGCCTCTAACGACCCAAAGCAAACAAATCAGTGTTTCTGGCTTCCAACCTGAGTCACTCCTTTAGTCCAAGGGTTTGATCATTTCTGCAGACTGGAAGTAAGCAAGGTGCTCTACTGGTTGAAGTACCTAATTAAGGTGAGGGTATGAATCATAAATGAGAAGTTGGCCTTCTGCTGAGGACATCTCTGGAACACCCACACTGCCATCCTCTTTTTTGTTTATACAGAGGTATTAACTGTGTTGCTGGGACGTGAGGTAACTCAGGAAACATTCCTGCCGTACAGGGCACGAGAGATTCTCAGGTGAGGTTGAAATACCGGTAGCACCGACATTCTAGAGGAGTTCTAGAGGAACTTCTTGTTGCACACCTGACTCATGAGCAGCTGAATTGTTTCTTCAGTTTAATTAAATTCCGTGCCTTGTCCTGTTAAAATTTGAGGCTTGCCCCATAAATCTAACGAAGATGTTAATTTTAAGGTATCGCTTCTTCATTTAACCTTGCCAGTGAGTGATTCCAGGGTTTGTCAGATTTTCTAAGTTCTGCCTAGTTGGTTTAATGAGAGTTCTAATGTTTTATGGGATTTCTTTTAAATATAAAAAACCCAGGAGTGCACGCTAAGGTAGTGTCTTGGTGTTCAGTACAGATAACTAATGTCAGGAGATATTATACATTATTGAAGGAGGAAGAGCTAGAGATTTATTGCTGTGCATTATGGTCCATTAGTACTTTTTCTGGGAAGAATTCTGTAGTCCACAAGTGCTAAGCAATATGGAGATAGACTATGTTACTGTTGAAGGTAGATGGGTAAAACACAAATGTTATCCCTGTTTGGCTGTCCCACTAGATTTGAGGCAGTAGCACATTCCTTACTGGATTTAGTTTACACACAAGCTGGCATAAAAGAAAACATAAAATATTTCTTACGCTGTAAGAATGATAACTTTGCATTATTGAGGGAATATCCAGTACTCTTAAATTGTTCCTATCCAAAAGAACATAGTATTACTTCTTCTTGAATAAAAGAATATAACAAACAATAGCTTTTGTGGGCTTACTGCAGTTTGGAGCAGCAGTGGAGAGACAGGCAGTCATTTGTGCTCGGAAATCTCTGAGGTTGTTGAAGCGTAACTGCAGGGAAGCTACTTTTCTGATTTGTGGCAGGATGGGAACGCCAATTAAGAATTCACTGTAGTTACTGTGCCTGGATATTCAACTGCTGAAGAATTTTTTTTTTTCTTCTTAAGGAGAAAATTGTTTATCCTATCTCTGGTTCTCTTGCTTTGTGCAGTCTTTAGGTGGTCACCCTCTCACTTCCCCGTAAAGAGATTTTCATGTCTGGGTATCTCAGCTGAAGCTGGCGATAACCAGCAGATTTGAACTTCCTGCTCGTAGTTGTGACCTTCCCCACCCTGTGTCAACTCAGTGCTGACAAGGAAGGACACTAAAGGAGGAAATTCTGCATCTTTTAGCTTGGATAAGAACAAAGTCTTACACTGGAAGAAAGCAGCAGAGTTGAAGCATACCTGCTTATTAGATAACCAAATGTTGGTTATTTTGTTGTAAGTTAATAGTACACCTGTTGGTTTTCCCTCATCAGGTTTGCCTGTATTACTGGCTTCTTTAAGCCAGTCTTAATTGTCTGCAGGGTGTGAGCTGAGAGCAGCATCCTGAGGGGCAGATTTTCAGGTTATTTCTGCCTCTCTGCCCTGCCGTGACAGGAGCGCGAGGCGGTGGTAACTCCCACCGTGGAAATCCTGCTGTCCAGCCAGATGGGCCCTATGGAGCCGTGCTGAGGCAGGAGTAGTCTAAACATTCCAGTAAGTTCAGTCTGCCATGGAGAGCTCTGCAGCGGGCTGGGAGGTGAGGCTTACGTTGGACAATGTGCACAATGAGCTGAGTGGACAGGGAGGAGACAGAAAGTAGCAGAAGCCTTGGGGTAGAAATCCTGATTTTCATTTGCTGGTTTTAATATCAGAGCTCTGGTTTGAAGAGTATCATCCCATTTGCTGTCAGCAGTCAGGTAGGGAGAATGTTGTTGCTGTGTTTCTGTGCCATCTGTATTTCCATCAGTGTAAGCATCCCATGGAGATTCACAGCATTTCTGGGATCATGAAATCGGGATACAGGGGACTGATGTAACCTGTTAGTAGCTTGCAATAGGAAAATACAGCGAGTTTGCCACTAGCAGAAATAGTCCTCGTGTAAATTAAATTCTTCATTCGAGATCCCACCTCTGAGGCTTTTTTCTTAGCCGTAAACTCTATTCAGCCTCGACCATTAGCTGATTTTATGGTTTAGGAGGGAAGATAAGAGGTGATGGAGGAGAAAAGAGGAGCAAACCTGGAAATAAGTAATACTGACTTATTCCAAGCATTTCCTAAAGAATCACCTTTTGAACTGTACATCAGCCTGTTGGTAAAGAAGAGATTTTAAATTTTTTTCCCCCCCACATTTGACTTGTTTTGACTCTCCCTTTTTCTCTGACCAAAAATGGTGCCCCTTCATTTTCTGAAATGGAATAGGCAAATATCTTTTAATCACATAGGCATTATATAGCCACGTTGCCTGCAAGCACTGGAATTTTCAGTTAAAAGGAAAGTAGTAAATAAATGTTATGTTTTGTATGTGTAGTGCAGCTTTCTTTTTTAGAAGCTGTTGAAGAATTAGTCTAATGCTTACGAAGGTGTTAATATTGCCATCTTTCTGAAGACATTCCATGTGCTTTGAAGTCAGTAAATCCCATGGCAGTCATTTGGGGTAAAATATTTTACAAAACTTGTGCTGCTCCTGTCCCTTAGCATCTTATTACTTATCCTTACTTTTTAAATCTTATTGTTGACTTTGTTTCATTGTTATCCCAAAAAAGGGCAATGCTGGTTAGAGTTTGATGTGTATTCCCAAAGAACTAATGCATCTTTCAAGGTTTTATTTAGGATGCAAGTCTCTCGTTCTACTCGAGGCTTTTATTCAGATATTACCAGAGCTAACGACAGCTGCTTTTAAAAGTATTTTCTCCAGCATGTCTTTAAGTAATGCTACTTGGAGTAATAATTCTGCTACAGAAAGCCTTTAAAAAAAGTTGATTGAAGCTGTGTTCTCATTAGAAATACGTGCCTGGCATGTGAAGGGCACAGAGATTTCCTGAGTGAGCCGGGTCAGAGCTGAACACACCTGCAGAAACTATTGCTCAACTGTCCTGTGAATGGGGTCATTTATCGGTGTTTAACAGCACGCAACATGTCACATGCCAGTCCGCAGTCTTTAGACTGCACCAGGGATTTAGAAATGCAGAGAAAGCTGATAGGTTTCCATCTGACTCAGTAGCGACCCTGGTGATTGCTGCTGCTTCCTGATTCCCGAAAGAAAAGGTGTAATTGCTTTGGTAAAATGGCAGAGCTTCACAGAACCCAGCAGAACCCGTAGCTCTGAGTGGCAACAAGTTAATATCACTAACTTAAAGTCAAGTTCCACTGCATCAGAACTAAAGACAAAGAGGGTCAGAACAGCAATTTCATAATTTGCAAGTCTGCAGTAATGGGATATCCTATCCTGTGGAATTTTTCTGGTGCTACACACCGAGGTCGTCGGTGCACTTTAATTTTCACCATAGCAGCTGAAATAAAGTGCCTGTGGAGATCATGCAGTGCTGCTCTTCTGGAGAAGCACTAATGTAAACTGTGGGCAGTCTTGGCTTGACAGCTGTGCTGACAAACCAAAAAAAGATGCTTTTTGCACTAGACAGATGTCTAAGTGTTGGAAATTTTCCAGTGAGAAGCAGAAAAGCTTTATTCTTCCAGTATTTCCATGTCACATGAAGTATGGTTTAAATGAAAGGAATGTTTTCTGATGGGGAATGTTATTGCAGAGCTTTTTAGCATGCAGAGGATTAGCTTGTTAATCACCTCTCTGAGTAACTAGATTCTACCAGTTGTACAGGAAAATTCTTGGTGCTGTGAATAGTGAGGCAGAGTGATCAAGGAAACTGGTTATTTTATCTTCATCTGATGTATTTGCATGGCACAGCCAGTGCCAGAATGTCTCCTGCATTTGCATGTGTTCCTTATAATATTTATCAGATACAGACACGGCATTCATCGATTATTTTCCTTGAAAGAGAGACGTTGTCAAGTATTTCATCCAAATGAAACACAATATGAGAAGGTTATATTTAAAAATATGCAGCATGAAAGACAGCTCTTTAAAGCAGTGGTGTACCTGGCATATGCTGGAGTTTTGTATTGGAAATTTTGCTCATCAACATCAGTAATTCAGTAAATGCTGAAACTTGAAAGCAAATTCCTTTCTTGATGTAAAACTATGAAGTTGATTTTACAAACCCTTTTCTGAGGGAATGAGAAGCTTTCGTCTTTTTTTTGTGCACACAGTGTTCCGCAGCATCTTCTTTGAGTTCTTCATAACCACTTCATTCGGTTAAAATTCACTTGGATTTTGAAGAGGGTGTTTCTGTAGCAGGCAGGAAAAAGCAAGGAGCATATAATCCTGTGCTCAGAAAGCGTGCTCAAGGTTAGCTTGTGCCTTGTACTACTCTACTGTGAGGCTGCTTGGAGAGACAGTTGTGACATTAGGAATATTTTATGCAAAAAGCAGATAATCACAGACACTAGTTAACTATGTGAGTGTAAAGATGGGCTAAGGCTTATGGCAGATGATATCCCCTGTGTTCATACCTGCTGCTTTGTTGAGTATTTGGTAATGATGGGCATCAGTTTTGTTTGTACTTCTTGAGGAGGTTCATGCTTTGTTTTTGATCCCTGTGGTGATGAACCTGATCTTAACTAAAGCTTCATTAGCAAACTGCTTTAACCTGCGCTTCACTCTCCATTGTAAACATGCCTGAATTCCGTGCCGTATTTCACTGCTCTCCATGAAGGGTTTGTTCTCTCCTTTTTTAGGTACTCTTCCACTCATCAAGATGGAAAGCTCAGATTCTAGTGATAAAGGAAGTATTGATCAATCAGAAGCCCAACGTCAGAGCCAGCTGGATCGGTTAGATCGAGAAGAAGCTTTCTATCAGTTTGTGAACAACCTGAGTGAAGAGGACTACAGGCTTATGAGAGATAACAATTTGCTAGGAACACCAGGTAGGTAATGCTTGTCTGTGTCCATCCTGCTAGAGTTGCTTGTAGGCAGTTTGTGTCATTTTCTGTTCTCCTGAAGCCCTTTCACCCGTTTGTGTGCTGCAGTCGTGTTCCATGGTAGGCAGTAGCTTCTTCTTGCTAATTCATGCACGCTCGAATTTGAGTGGTCCCTTGACTTGTGGAGAGGTAGTTAGGATGGTATGGATTCATCAGATATAAAAGTCTGGTGTTTGCACAGCTTGGCAGGAGCACCCAGATTTGACCCAGTTCCAGTTACAAACCCTTAGATGGAAAAAAAATCTCCTTTAAGCGTCTGTGTGCAAATTTTGTGCTGGTGAGGTTAAGAGTTTGTAACCAGGGTAAGTAGTCTGGTATGAGATTCTGCATGGGCATTTTGATGTCAGCTCTCAATCAACTTGTTAAATTTCCTCTTTATAGGTTCATACCTAATTCAAACCATGACTCAACTAATTTAAACTTTCTTTTCCTGCTTGTGGAAGTGTTAACCTCAAATATTTCACTCTGGACAGCCGTTTAATGGGTGTAGGATGACAAAAATTGCTGCTCAGTTGTAGAAGTTACAGAACCAGAGAGCACATCTCTCTTGAATAGGATGGAACTGTTGGATATTTCAGCTTCAGCAAACTTACTTGGGACAACAGTGCTAAAGTGTGTGAACTTCCCCTTAACAACCTGCTTGGCAGTGCCATTGTGGCAGGACTTAATTAGAGTACAAGCAGTGGCTTGTACCTTCTTTAGAAGCTTTTGATAATGCTTGCCATACATATATGATTTGGAAATATTTTTGGAAAATTTTGCTTATTTTCTAAGGTGAAATTACTGAAGAAGAGTTGCTGAGAAGGCTACACCAAGTTAAAGAAGGTCCGCCACAGCAAAACAGTGATGAGAATAGAGGTATATACAGTATTTGTGAAAACTCTTAACTTTAGCACCCCGTACGGACCTTAACTTGAGTGCAGGAGTGGAACAAGTTAAGCCTAGGCAGGTGCAAGGTGAGCTTTGTTTCAAAACTCAGTGAACCTTATGTCTGGTATCTGCTGCAGAGGTCAGTTTGGGACAGATTTCATTCATAACACATCTCTTACTTCTATCAAAATAAAGTTTCGTTTAGGTTTATTTCTTTTTTTATTTCATTTTTTTTAAGATTGCCTTCCTGTCTGCTCCCTTGTGGGATGCTTTTTGGCAATCCCTCTTTTTTAATTCACCATTCTTCCCTTCCAAAGATTCTGCATTGCTTTTGTCGTCACCCTTCTGTAGATTGGTGGGGGATGCTCAGAGCTGACCACTGGGGTTCATTCTTCCGTGAGACAGAGCTGCTATAAAGCTCTGCAGGTGAAGGCTCAGGACAAACTTAATTCTCTGTTTCATGGTCGATAGATCACTTAATTGTTTGGAAAGGAAAACACAGAGTATTGATGTGTTATGACACCTGACATGTGACTTTCCATTTACTTATGATAGAAAATACGTGTTCTTTTGATGACTTGTTTGCTCTGTGATGGCTGCAGCCTATCTGTCCATATTAGAGCAATGTCCACTCCTGCTCCCTTAGAAGAGCTCTGGTAGTTACAGAATTGTCTCTCTGCCTGTGAAACCACAGTAGCACGTGGTAGGATTCAGCACTTCTAAATTGTCACTTGTTAAGCTAAGCAATTATGTTCTTGGAAAAGATGGCTCCAAAATTAGCTCAGTACTCTAATTTTGGTAGTTCCCTGTCTTTTTCACAGGTGCAGAGTCCGCAGAAGATGTTTCAAATGGAGATTCTATAATAGACTGGCTTAATTCAGTCCGACAGACTGGAAATACAACACGAAGTGGGCAGCGAGGAAACCAGTCCTGGAGAGCAGTGAGCCGGACTAACCCAAATAGTGGCGACTTCAGATTCAGTTTGGAAATAAATGTCAACCGTAATAATGGGAACACGAATCCAGAAACTGAGAATGAGCCATCTGTAGAGCCTTCCAATGGGGAGGATTTGGAAAACAGCCAAAGTGACTCTGAAATTCCAAGGTCTGAATCACCGTCTCTAAGGCAGCCTGGATCAGAAAGGAGCAGTGCGGAGGAGCTGACGGCTGAGGAGGCTTCCCCTCCTAGAGGGCAGAGGAGAGCCAGAAGTAGGAGTCCAGAACAGCGGCGGACGCGGGCTAGGACTGATAGAAGTAGGTCACCTATTAATGCAGTGAGTGAGGCCCCTCGCAGGTCTCATCACAACACATCATCTCAAACACTTGACCACTCCTCAGCAAGCGAGGCTGAGGGCAGCTCTAGAACTAGGCAGCACGTGACGTTAAGGCAGCACACGGTGGGGACTGAGGTGCCAAGTGAAAATGCAGTTCTATTTTCCCCCCCCGAAACGAGGCCTGCTCCTCAAGCAGCAGGTTCTTCAGAAACTACCGGCACCAGTGAGTCCGCGGCTCCTGGGCAGAGGCCTCCCACCATAGTGCTTGACCTCCAGGTGAGAAGAGTTCGCCCCGGAGAGTACCGGCAAAGGGACAGCATAGCCAACAGGACCCGCTCCCGGTCCCAGACCCCCAACAACACGGTCACCTACGAGAGCGAGCGCGGAGGCTTCCGGCGCACGTTCTCCCGCTCGGAGCGGGCTGGAGTGAGAACTTACGTCAGCACCATTAGGATTCCCATCCGTAGGATCTTGAACACAGGCCTGAGCGAGACTACGTCGGTCGCCATCCAGACCATGCTGAGGCAGATCATGACAGGCTTCGGGGAGCTCAGTTACTTCATGTACAGTGATAGCGATGCAGATCCCAGTGGGCCAGCTCCCAACCAGAACGTGGAGACTTCTGAGCTGCAGAGCGGAGGTGGGGGCACTTCGGGCAATGAGAATGCAGATGTTAGCTCAGGGGAGGTGTACGAGGGTGGGCACGAGGCTAGCTCAACATCTGGTGCCAGGCGGGAAGGCCGGAATACGAGGGGATCAGTCACTTTTGAAGAAAGCGGTTCTCTACCATTCCTTAGCCTTGCACAGTTTTTCCTACTCAACGAAGATGATGATGACCAACCAAGAGGACTCACCAAAGAACAAATTGACAACCTAGCCATGAGGAATTTTGGTGAGAGCGACGCCCTGAAAACCTGCAGCGTGTGCATCACAGAGTACACAGAGGGCAACAAGCTCCGCAAGCTGCCGTGCTCGCACGAGTACCACGTGCACTGCATCGATCGCTGGCTGTCAGAGAACTCCACCTGCCCCATCTGTCGCAGAGCAGTCTTAGCTTCTGGGAACAGAGAGAGCGTTGTCTAAAGGAGAGCTGAGTCGATGGCCAGGCAGCCAGTGTGATAGTGATGGGCAAAGAAGTCACTTCCTTTATGGCCACTTTTTGAGTGGTACCTCAATGTATAGTAATGACTCGGAGTGAATCTTCCCTCATTAAAGCATTTTCTCTGGATTCAAGCTTTGGGAATTGGAAAATTTCTTTAATTAGGTTTTTCAAGTTCTAGTCAGTTTGGGTGTTCAATTTCACTTGTCCAAAGACATCTCCTCACTTCAAAATATTTTTTTCTTTGTGAAGAGTATTAAGTTCTTTCTCCTACCCAGCCCTTGCCATCCCAGTCCAATAAACAGTTTGTCCTCAAGATTGTGCTTCTGAGGAGTTCTTTGAGAAGTTATCCAGCTCAGTGTCCATGAGTCATACAGGAATTTTTGCAAGAAATCCAAGTCTCTAAAAAAATAACATTAATTTAATTGCACACTTGAACATACTTTTAATTTTCCTCCTGGGTTAATATTGGACATGTCTGTGTAAATAACACTAATGTTAGCCCTTTCCCCATCACTATGGCACGCTGTAGGATGAGCTGTTAGCTTAATTGGGATATTTATCTTGTTGTGGAAATATAAGAATTGCCTATGCTTGTTTAAATAAAGAAAAAAAAAACAAATCTGTTTTAAAATTGTAAAGCTTTTTTGTAGAAGCTCAGTACTTTTCCAATGCACTGTTGTACTAACGCATTAAGAATTAAAATTGTACCATGCTTAGAAATCAAGAATGCTTTTCATACAGACCCCACCACACAGAGAGCAAACTGAACATGAGAGAGCTGCTTTTGTGACTGTGTACCTGTCAAGAGCAGTGCATATCTGTACTATATATGTGAACAGCTACTGTAACATAAAAACAGTTGAATTAGACGTTTAATTGCATTAAAAAACGGAAATTAAATGTTATAATTGCAGTGTTTTGGCTCAGTAATGCCACCAAAAAAAAAAAAAGATGTTAAAAATTAGAAACTGTTCTAATGGCTGGTTATTTCTTGGTGTGGTTGCAGATATGGAATAATACAAACCCGTGTGTACTGGCTCGTTCACTGAGGTTTGTGCCCAATTTTTGTATCAGCTTTTGCTCTCAATTTTTGAGGCAACGCTGTAACTTCAGCAAACAAATATGGTTAGGTTGGTTTTCAGTTCTTCATGAGCTTCAACTGTATTGGTAACCTCTGGATGTGTTGAGTGGTCCAGTGTTGGTAGCCTGTGGTGCAAGTGCCACAGGGAATAACTCAGTACTAACTGGGAAGCACATTGTTAGTATTGGGTTCCATTTAAAAATGAGTGCACTTAAATGTGCAGCAGATTCTTGAGAATAACAGTAAAAACCCAACAAGCTCTTTATATTCCTATTGCACAGAATGAAAATGAATTTACTTTACTTGTACATGATATGTTGCAATTGAGAATTGGGAATGTACCTCAACTCTCATCAGAGTGTGTGTGTGGGGAAACATCTTTCACCCTCAGCGACCCCTTCTTTGTTTTATTCTCTAAGGTTTTGGGTTTTTCCTGGTTTACATGTGCAAAGGGAAAGTGGTTTTTATTTATTTCCACTCCAGGGCAGTAGTTTTGAAGGAATATGAGCTGCTCTTGCTGGCTGTTCCTCAGATGACAAAACCAAAGCTGGTCTATCTCTTTTTTCCTAATTAAAACACATTTTTGGTGTTTTATAGTGGTGGGTGCATAAACTATAATTGCTGCTCTAAGCCATTTTAACATCTCAACAGCTAGTTAAGGATTCCACAGCATCCCAAAATTCCATTTTTTTTTCTCCGTGTGCATTTTGTGCTGTTGGTTCAGTGGGAAACCCTGACTGGCTGTTGAGCTCGCTTTCCTCCTGGTGGGACACGCCATTGTGGCAGAGGGAACACGAGGGTTTTTTGGGAACAGAACAAGCAGTAAGCTCATGGGTTTGGTTTTTTCCTTGGACACGCATCAGTGTAAAATTGAAGTTGGCTGTTGATTCTGGGTACTGGGCTCTCTGTGCCAAAATTTAACAGCAAAATAACACTTCTGAATTTCACAGAGCGTAGAATTAGAAGAAAAAAACCCTCTCTACATGAGTACCGTGTTAGATGTTGAAAGTCAGAGATACTCATCTCAGACTAGAGCTGGTGACCACCAGGAAGGGAGCCCAGTATCCCAAACCCACGCGAAGCTCGGCTCTGGCACCTGTCACCCCACCTTTTCCATGGAATTCCCACCTTGGTAGAACCGCCCTCACAGTTCTGTTAACAGCTTATAGCATGTCTTAACATTTTATCTTTCTGTAACAAGAGCAACTAATAAAATCTTGGAGGTTTCCCAAACGCTACCAAGAACAAATAATTTAATCTCAGTTTGGGAGACGTTGAATGTTCTCTGTGGTTTCTCTGCCTTTCACAACGCTGAGTGTGCTAAAGGGGCTGAGGGCTCATTGTCTGCAGCAAAAACTTCCTTGTGTAGCTCAGTTAATTAGGGTAATTGAATTTCTATTTGTCTAAATTTGGATTGGAGTTAGGAAAAGCCAATATTAACATTTCAGTTGCTTACAAAATATGAAACACTTTAATAATTAGACTAATTTACATGTCATGAATTATTTTGATAGTGAACATGTGTATTTAGCGCTTCCCTCAGTTGTTTGGTATTTCTGGAGGGACACAGCATCTTCACTGGTGCCTAGAAGGGTATGAAGGGTTAAAAGGGCGAGTTCTGGCACGTTCCTAGTCCTGATTTGCAGGAGTGATGGCTTTGGAGAGGCAGAGCCCCGTGCGCCGGTGGCCTGGGTCACAGTGCCACCGTGTGGGATCTGCCTTCAGCACCAGCGGGATTCCTTGCAGGATCACCAGCTTTTATTTTGGTTTCGAAGGATTCTCCTCGTCATTGCCCAGCCCAGTGGTTACCATGGGGTTTTTTTCCAAATATCCAAATTCCTGCTGGGAATATCTGGTGCGTGAGCTTCATTCCTTTCTGACAGGACAGACCCCTACCCACAGCAACGACAGCGGTCACCAGGCCCAGCCTTTGTGACAAACACACACTTTTAATAATTACATTAGTTAAGAGTTACTGTTGGTTTAATTCACATTGCGAACCAACACAGACTTGTGGGTGCTCACTTTAGTTTTATTTTTTTTATTTGGGGCTTTATCTGTCAAAAGACCAGATTCCTGGTGCCGGTCGGATTTCCCTTTCACGTGCATATTTTTTATTTCTTCCAACAAGTTGGGTTTTTTGCAGAGAACTTGGAGGCAGTTGAGTTGTTTTAAAAACGATTTGATTGTGTAGGTACTTCATGCATAGAAATCAGGGAATTTTAAAGGCCTTTTGTAGGAAGCGCTGCCGTGCAGGCACGGCAGCTGCAGGACACGACACCCACCGGGCTTGAAGGAGCTGTAATTGTCCATTGTGTCGACTTGCAGACGAAGGGGTTTCCCACCAGAGCTGGCACAATGGCCCGTAATGACTGTCATCCCCGTTTCCTGTCACTTGTCTGGGTTATGCAAATGTGGGAGTCCAAAGGGCGCTTTCCCGGGTGGATCCGCAGTGGATAAACAGTTGCACAACCCAGTGGTCTCATCATAACAATGAGGGGATGGAGAATGTGAGGGTGAGAAGAGGTGCGGGTAAAGGTGAGGGGAGTTCTGAACATCCCGGAGTGATCTTCACCTTCACGCTGCAGCGCAAGCCTCCATCCCTCATCTCATCCTTAATTTGGGATCGTTGTGTCCGTGGAAGCAGTGTCCTGGTTTGGGAAAGGGTCTGTGTGAGCCGGCGAGGCGCCGGTGAGGAGCCCAGTGCTGTCTGAAATGTCTGCCTGCTCCTCTGCCTTCTCCCAGGAGGAGGAGCTTTGGATGAAGGTTGGCTTGGAGCCACATGGAGGGAGTTTATAACAACTTCAGAAATATTTCCAGCCCTTCTGTACAGTAGGCTTTTTGTTTACCCTCGGCTGGGGGGGGAAGCAGGAGGCTGAAGAGATACAATCGATGGTAATGTACCCAAAGTACAAATAAGTGGTGGTGTGTTAAAAAAGAGGTTTGCATCTGTTATCCCAGGGCTTCCCAACCTCTCAGATAGACTGTATCTCCTTTTTCTTATGGGGAAAGAATCCCATTGAATTTGATTCGATTTATTTCTGGTTTTATTCCCTTTAGCTAAAACATTTGAGCCCCTTTCCTGAATTTCACTCTGCTGGTAAGGCTGTTGGTTGGGAAGCCCTGAATTCCACTGTGAATGTAACACTTTTCTTTATTATTTTTTCCTTTTTTTTTGTACAGTGCTTTACATTTGTTTATACTGGACTTGTTTAATATGAACTGGTACTTGGAGGTTGTTGGACACAGTTTGACCAGGTTTGCCAGCTAACACTTAAGGAGGGGTTTGTTCCCTATGTAAGATGTTATAATGCAAATTTAACTAGACTCAATAAAATGCATGAAGTGTTCATTTTGTGCTGCATCATCACTCCTCGGGTTTATTCTTACGGTGGGAATGCACTGGAGTACACGGTGGTGGATGTGGCAGGAATTTTATTTTCTCCATACACCTTTCCCCTTGAGGCTGGGCAGAAAGGAGGGAGCTGGAATGGTACAGAATTAACTTCTTGGAAGAATTTATTGCATTAGGGCATAAAGCTGAAGCAATAAATTGTGCTATGTCCCAGACTTTGTAAATCTGGCAGTGGATAATGTAGGATACAAAAGCAGAATCTCCAAGTTGTCTTCCAAGGAACAGCTGTGACTCCAGGTGCCCTTAGGAACCAGGGCCTGTGCAGGGCTGTCAGGGCTGAGTCTCCCTGCAAATCCAGTCAGGATTCCAGGAGAATCTCACATCTGGCTAAAAGCTCCATCCTAAAATTAGCACCTGAGGTATGCACAAGCACTTGAGTGGGAAGGAAGTTTTCTAGGGTGTGGGGAGCTGTATTTATTGTCTGTGCTTCCCTCACCTCAATCCCGTTCCTTGGGTAGGAAGTGGGAGCCGCTCGCCGAGAGGAGCGCAATGGCATCGGTGCAAGAGAAGGGACAGGAAGGGCTTGTGTCCCTGAAAAGGCGTTTGGGGTGCCAGGGCAGGGCATCGGTGTCACAGCTCCTCAGCACTGCCAGTCATGCTCTTCTCCAGCAAGGAGGGGTTGTGGGCTGCTCCAGGGATGCGTGGGGTCAGGATTCTGCTCCAGCTTCACTCTCCACAGGGAGAGCTCTTGGATAAAGGGGTTTTTTCCCCATTCCCACATGGTTCTTGCTCTTCGAGTGTTCAGTTCAGTCTGAAACTGGTTGTTTAACACAGGTGTTAGCTTTGATTTCAGTGACTTTATTCATGAAGTGACTCCCACACTTTGTGTATCAGGAGCTCTTTGCCTGGTCTCTGTCTCCAGCCCCTCATCTCCCTGTAGGAATTCAGTTTGGGTAACCCTGGCTTTGTTCCTCAAAAACTCCTGATCAACCCCCGAATTGCTCGAAGAGCCCAAGCCAGCCTTGGCGCTCGTGTGTGGCTGACTTCATCCCTCTGTTTATTTTCTTTAATATATTTGAGGTCTTTGTCCTGACCTGTAAAACTTTGTATAACCTTGTTCCTCCCTCTTGGTGCTTAAACTCTGTAACCTTTTACACTGTCTTACTCCTCCCTTCAGGATATATTTCCATGGCACATCCAGACCTTCTCAGGGGAATGTGTTTGGCCGCTTTGCTGGTCCTGCTGCTGGCTGGGAGGAGAAAGGTTGTGTTTGGTGACCTTGTGCGTCCCAGAGCAATGGAGGGGGGGCAGGAATAGCCATCCTTTTTGGGGCTTCTCCCCTTTTTTGACCACTGAGGAGTGGGATGGAGTGTTTGGAAAGAGAGGGGTGGGGAGAACAGCACAGGCCGGCTGCTCCTCCTTGCCCTTCCCAGCTGTTTCAAGTGTGATTGAACCTGTTCTGGGACTTTTAACATAATAAATCTAAACTCAGTTGTGTTGTGGCTCCCTAAACCCTTAAAATAAATTTATATAGGGAAAACTAACCCCACTTTTCAGTCTTAGACTGGCAGGGCCATTGTCTGTGACACTAATGAGATGCTGCTGCCACATGCTCCAACTGCTCCCCTGAATAAATCCCCTGCTAAGCCGAGCATGTGAAAACCCAGGCGTCAGGTCCCCTCAACAACAATTACTTCATTCAACAGGAGTCATCCCACATTTGCTGAGGGTTCCTTGAGCTCTGGCACCCTGTGCCAGCAGGGTCCTGGGATTTCAAGGAAAAGGGTTGCCAGGTGGTACCATTGTGCTGGTGTTGGGGATGCTGGGCTGCAGCACGCTCCCTGTGGCTCTGGCAGAGCCAGGAGAGGAGCCAGCCAGGCTCCTGGTGTCCATCAGGGATGTGTTTACACGGGTTTTGTTCCTCAGGATGCATTTGCAGAATGTGATTTCTCCAGGTTGAAAGTTTGAGGCCAGTGGATTTTAGCTCTGGAGCAGCAGCTTTGCTCGTTGTTTCCTGTAGAAAATGCCATGAAGTACAAAGTGCCTGGTTTGCTTTCTTGGCTTTAATACTTGCTCTAATCTTTCCTTTCACAGCAGTGGAACAGCCCTGGCACCTCCCCAGACCCACACCCCAGGGTTTGCCCTGTGTCTGCAGAGCCAGACCTTGTCTGGCCAGTGGGTTTGGAGGTACCAGAGGGTTTATAGGGGTAAAAACTCGAAATGACTTCATTTGAGGAGCCCGTAAGGTTCCTCTCCAGAGCAGGGATTTATGGAATGGAGGTGGGACCAGTGTGTGCCTGTCCCGAGCATCATTCACTGCTCACCATGCAGGTGAAGGGCTGGAAAAGATGCCGTGAAAGAAACAGATTAATCTCTCTGGGTACTGCTAAACTAAACTAAATAAATCCTAAATAAACTTGGAAATGACTCAGCCTTTGCTGCTGGCACCTTTGGGGTGGTTGTGTGTTAATTTGTAAAGACGCATCTAAATAAATTGAAATATTTATGGGAAGGAAGAGGCTGGGAAATGCCCTGAGAGCCGCTCACTGCCAGCTGGTGTCCAGCAGTGCTGGATGTCCATCTTCCCTGCACGTGTGTCATGGCCAGGAGGGAAAGGTGGGGGTGGAAAATGATGGAAAGGGATGAGGGACAGAAGATGGGAAGGAAAAGAGGAGAGGAATTAAACCGAAGGGAAAACTAAAGGATAAAAAAAAAAAAGGCTTTTGAACTGTGCTCGTCAGAGTGGGACTAAAACATCAACACAGGTGGAAGAGAACGGGTGGGAGCCAACCCACGGAGATGCCGGTGGCTGTGAGGATGCAGAGCAGGTCCGGGAGGGACTCGGGGGCACCGTGTGGGTCCCGCGGGGGCCGAGCAGGAGCGCGCCGGGCGCTGCTGCAGCGATGCGGAGTCGGCCACGTACAGCGGGGCCGGGCCGGCCTGAGCGATGCTCCAGACGGGAACAGATTTAGAAGCAGCGGAGCCCGATGCCGGCAGGAAGAGGTGCGTGCCAGAACAATCGCTGGAGCCCGCTGCCGGGGCTGCTCGCACAGCCCTGCCCGAACCCCCCCGCACGCTCCTCGCCTTTCCAGGGCGGGCTGCAGGTGATGGCGAGAGGCTCCTGTGCCGAAAGAGGGGGCACAGCTACAGGCGGCACAGCCCCGAGCCTCGCACTCCACAGGAAATCCGCGCTCCTCGCATCCCGAGGGATTTCTGCTCCCGCTCCGGGACCCTCTGGGGCTGCCCCCACCCCGGGCGTGCTGATGCTTTGGGGTTTCTCTCTCCTCGCTCTCATTTCCCCCTCCTTTTCCCCTCCCCTGTGCCGTGTTTGCCTTAGATCTCAGCCTGTATCTGCTTTTCCTGCCTGGCTCTGCCCCGCTGCCGGGACGAAGCGGTTTTTCCCTGGCATTTAAAAAGCCCCCGGTCCCAAGCCGAGGGAAAGCGGCGCATCCCGAGCTCAGCGCTCCCGGTGCGTTCTCCTTCCCCTTGCGCGATGCTTTCGGGGGCCGGGTACCTCCGTCCCTCCAGAGGGACCCCGACACCCCAGCCCATCCACCCTGCCGAGCCTGGGTGCGGCTGGAACAGCCCCGGGAAAAAAGATCTTTCCCAAATTACTGCTTTAAACAACGACAGCGAAGCAACGGCTCTAGGAAAGATTTGCATTTCAACGCGGAGATGATTAAAAAAAAAATCTCCTGCCACTCCTCAGTGCATCGTTCAAGTCCTTCAAAGCCGTTTGCAAATGGGGTTTTGCTGCTTTTTTTTTTTTTTTCCCCTCAAGGATTATAATATTTGAGTCCTGCAAAAAGAAAACAGATGGAGAAGAAGACAATGAAAGAAAACAAGGCCAGCCCAGAGCCCGCGGGGAGAGGAGCAGAGTGGCCGGGCACAGCAGTGCCCAGCTCATGTGCACACTGCTCATCTGTAGATAGATGTATTTGTGTCTGTATAAATGTGTAAATTTAAAAAAATCAATAGATAGATGGATAGATGCCGTTTGCACATATTGGTCTAAATTATATGTAATTTAAAACTGTTCAATTAATACAAAACCTTGGCATGTGGCTCATATTTGGTATATAAAACATACTTGTCATGATATGTATTTCATCTATAAAACACACATGCGTTTTGTAGCACAAATATCAGCTATTATATCTAATTAACTTGGTTTAATCCATGCTATTTCAATTTAAATGTACCAATAGATATCTAAATGCTGAACCACTGTGTTATAGTCGTGAAAACATCCTTTTAATGTGTTGTGGTTTGGTTCTTTTTTTTTTCTCATTCACAGCCTTTTCGTGGAAAAACCCAGAGTTTTGTCCAATGCAAAATGCTTTCCCCCCCCCCATTTTTTCCATGAATTGGGGCCAGATCCAGCGGCCTGGCAGAGCAGGAGGAGGTGATGGGTGCTCCATGCCCTGTGCTCAGCCAAGCTGAGAGGGGATTTCCAGCGAGCCCATGCACAAACACACCTTTGGAGACACACACATACATATTTTTATATATATATATATATTATTTTTATATATATATATATATATGCATGTGTATGTGTGTGTATTTATTTATTTATTTATATGGAATTTGTGGGCATGCACTGGGATGAGCTGCTGCTCCTGGGGGTGCTGGGGAAGCAGGGCAGGGTGTCCCCTCCATCTGCTCTCTGGGTGTCCCCATGGATGCACAGCCCACTTTTACCCCACAGCCCAGCACCCTCCCAGTTCCCCCCCCAACTTTCCAGCCATCCCAAGAAGATATTTTGATATTGAGCTAAAATTGCCATTTTTTTGCTGCCTGGAAGTGAAGGGCTGTGCTTCCCTCTCCTTGCTCTCTCCCTGCATGCACAGCACGGAGTCCTCTGCTCCAAAATCCACTGCTGCACTCATTCCCTTTGAATCTCTGTTTACCATCTCTTATCTCCTGATGGGGTTTTTTTTAAAACACTATTTGCAGTAAATATCCCCAACTTGAAAAAGGGTTGAGGTGCACATTAAAAAAAAAAAAAAGCCTGAGTTATATCAAATTAACACACGTGTCAGCTTTCATCTAATGGCAATTAAAGCACCTCACATGAACAAATCATTAATAGAAAACCCTGCATAAAAGCTGTGTTTTCAGTGTCTCACGGCCTCTGTAACCTCGCCCACGAATTATCATCCCTGATCTTTCCCAACCCTCCCATAACTGCTCTTATTGACAAAAAAAGATTAATTCTCCTGTGACCAGGAGGTACCTGGAAGGCCTCGTCGTGCCCCTCAACCCCTGCCAAATGGAAGAAATAATATTAATGATGCTTAAAAACAGCCCTGGTGCTCTGGCTGTGGGAGAGCTGCAGCCCCTGAAGGTGCTGGGTGGTAAAATCCAGACCCAAAGCTGCCCCCAGGGGAATGGAAAACATCCAGGAGGCTCATCCTGAGCACTGACACCCCTGTGCACACCCAGAAGCTCTCAGGGATGGATTTTTAAATAATTTTTACTTCTAAATGCCTCAGTGGGACAAGGACCATCCACTTCCAGCTGTCACCCGTCACCAGCTCGTGGGAACATCTCCCCTGATGGGTTCCAGGACCTCGGAACATCCTTTCCTCAAGGTGCATCAAACACTTTATAAAAATAATTCCCAGGATAAACCCTTGGCTCTGCAGCCCCTCTGGAGAGTTGGCAGCATCTGGGAAAGCTGCTGAGAACCAGTGCCCACGACCAGCCATGAGGAGACACCTGGCAAAACACAAGGCACAGATCCCTTTTCCTTTGAAACTGGTTTATTCTACACAAATCTTTTTAACAACATTCATAGAACATTCATTACAAAAATGTGCTAATACGGGGTAGGTTTCTTTCTTTTTCTTTTTCTTTTTTTTTAATTCCAACAATCAGAAATTCACATTTTGAAAGGACAGGCATACTTTTAAGAGACACATTCACTTTACTTCCAGATACAAAATTTTGAGGGGTTATAAATCACTTACAAGGAGCAGATGTCAAAAAAAAAAAAAAGGAATAATTTTAAGCTTCAGGATCTGATTTCAGCATTGAATTGAGCAGCTGCATTTGGAGCACTGGCTCTGCTGCTCTGCCCAGGGTGCCCAGCAGGCCTGGGCACCTCCCAGGACCAATTTCGGAGCCACACACGGCTCCTGCTGAGCCAGAGCCTGGAGCATAGCAGAAAAAAATGGGATTGCAAAGCTACCAACGGTGCTGCAGCTTTTTATTGAGGCTTTCTAGTGGGTACAGACATGGAGAGGGTGCATCCCACCCCAAAAACCCACAGGCAGGCTGTTTTCCATCAACAACAGAGCAAATGCCAGCTGTGACAGGCCGTGGCACTGGAATCTACTGAGCAGGGTGATGGCAGCAAGCTTGGAGGTCCTGCTTCAGAAAACAATTACCCGAAACGGCCAAAATTCAAGCCTCCGCCCCGGTGCTCTTATGTGGAGCCAGCTCCAAAATCCACCCATCCGAAAGCAAATATTTGGCTTCGTCCTGCTGGATTTCAGGGCAGGCGAGGGGGAGCGGGGTAATTTCCTAATTGCCCTCAGCCTCCCCAGAAAAATCCTGCCTCCGGCTCTAACGGGTTCACACGGCTGAAACAGGATATGCTGGGAAAGTTCAGGCCTGGGGAAGTGGAGTTCTTTCCCGAAAGGATTGGGTTGAATGCCAATCCCAAATCCCAACCGGGCTCAGGCAATTTGGCCATGGCCCACCAGCAAGGGAGCACCACCTCGGTGCAGAAACCTGCTCCAGTAAACAACTCATCTTACACACCACGCTTAAAAGTGTACAAAAAGGACAAAAAAAGGACGAAAAAAGGACCAAAAAAGGGCTGAATTCCTTGGGAAAACAGCCCCTAAGTCTTGTCTCCAACGCCCCGGGAGGGGCTGCGCTTGCTGGGCTGGGCGGAGGTGGGTGCAGGCTGAGCCTTGGGGAGCAGGGTACAAAAAGAGGAGAAACTTTGGAGGTACAAAGCCTCCCCCAAAGCCACGCTTTGCAGAAAACAGGAGGGACTTTTTGTGTCTTTGCTGGGAAGGCGGATCCCAGCCCTGCACCTCCAGGGCTTCGCCACCGCGGCACGTGGGAAGAGGGGACACGGGGACACTCGCGGTGCCCGGCCTTGAGGGGAGCACTGAGGGCACGGCAAAATATTTGCAGAAATAAAACTACAAAGCCACCCCCCCACCCCCCGACAGGGGCTGTGCAGGTGGTCCCACCAAAGCCCAGTGATAACCTCCCTGTCACCAGGGCTAAAGTCCATGTGGTGGCCGTGCCAGGCAGATAAAGGACCTGGAGCACAGGGTCACCCCTGCGACGCCCCCGGGGCTCCAAAGCCCTCTCAGAGCTCCATCCACCTCTGTGTTTGCTTTCCTGCCAAGGGCTCTCAAAAAGAAGGGGAACAGCTTTATTTTGGTTTGTTGCTTGCCCACAGAGCCCCTCTCCGTGCCAGTTCCACGCCTGGCATTACTCAGAGCACCTTGGAGGAGGATTTAAGGAGCGCTTGTCAACCACATCATTGTCCCCAAAAGTTACAAGGGTGGCTTGTAAGCACCCAAAAGAGCTGCTCGAGTCCACGTTTGGTGGCATAAAGGTGGAGGGAGGGGGCTGCTCTGCTTGCCTTGGCTTTCAAAGTTATTCCAATTTTCTCCTTCCAGCTGGAAAAGGAGAAGCAGACTCTGCCAGCATGGAAATAATTGAAGCTAAAATAATCAGGGTGCCCCCAAATAAAACTGTGGGGTGCAGGAGCGCACGAAAGCTGGGAATGGTTTGCAGTGAAGGATGGAGGGACAGCAAAGGTGTCAGCTGGATCTGTCCCCCTGCACCCAGAGGATTTGATCCAAGTTCACCTTTACTCAGGTGAGGATTATATGGCCACTCAGCTCCCAAATCAGGCTGTCCAGAGCAAAGAGACCCTCTGCTGCCATGCAGAACATTCCCAGGGCACCGCCAGGCAGGGGCAGCAATGTCCTTGCCCAGCTACTGGCCACCTCCCTGCTGGCTCCTCCAGGCAGCTCAGCCCAGGGGGTGATGAAGCTCCTCGAGTGGCAGCCCCAAAGCACCACCATGGTGGGAGGCAGAGCCAAAACCTCCTGAAATCGAGGGTCCCCAAACCCCACGGTACCACAGCAGACCTGAAAAAGCCCTCAGGCTTGGCTGGCAATTAGGATGTGGCCTTCCCACAGCTCCCACAGCAGGGAAATGTTAGGAAACCTCAACCCCAGCCGGAGAGAGGCCAGAATTTGTTAAATTTAAGCTCTGTGACTTCCAAACTTGTGTTTGCCTGGCTGCAGGACCTCAGGGCAGGGCAAGCTGCAGTGAAGCAGCTCCTGCATATTGTTTCAGAACTGAAAAAAGCTCTAAGCCATGAATCATGGCACTTCCCAGGCAGCTCCCAGAGCCCTGCTCCCCTTCCCATCACAAACACAACCATCCCTGGAGCCCTTCCAGCTCGGCTGTCCGGCTCCATCCCTCAGCCAGAGTGAGAGGAGTTAAACTCGATGCCTCACTCTGCAGTAGAATAAAAAAAAAAAAAAAAAAAGAAAAGAAAAAAAAAAGAAGAAAAGACAACAGGTTGGTTTTGAACACCCTCAAGGTAAAGATTTAAGAGGCAGCCCCAGCCCAGCCCCGAGCAGGCGCTGCTGGGACACGTCCTGGGCTCACTGCACACTTACATAAGGCTCTGCAGCTCTGCAAACACCCCGGCCACGGGGTGAAGCGGGGCCCTCCCCGCTCCCCCTTCCACCTCTTTCCTACCCAAGGGGCTCAGCCCCCTCCCCTCCCCTCGCTGGCTCCCAAAGCTGGCCGAGTCCGGAGCGCTGGGCTCCCCCTTCCCCTCCCGGAGCAAGGCAGAGGGGCAGGAATCACAGCCTGGCACTCGCAGGGGAGGGAGAAAGTTGGGTTTTTAATCAGAAATCTGAGTAAAAGGCAGCCCCGAGGAGGATGGGGATGTGCTGGGCTAGGACGAGATGGCCCTGATGGAACAGGAGGGGCTTTGGGATGAAGCTTTTTGCCACCCATTTGGCACCACACCAGCAGACCACCACAGGCTAAACGGATGTTTCGAGAGCAGCGCAACTCCTCCCTGTTCACAGATGCTCCAATCACACAATCCCACCTCTCACACGCCACCAGCCTGCAGAAATTCTTGCAAACTGCCTGGCATTCAAAAGGGCCAAACGAGAGCCACAGCAGCAGCAGCAGCAATGTGACAAACAAGCCCCAAATACTCCCTGCATGTTGACACTGCTGCAACCTTTGCCCTCCCCATTCCCCCCTGTGTTTGCTGATGAGGAGACCTCTCACTGCTGCTGGCCAAACCTGCCTTCCCCGCTGCAGAATTTGCCCTTGTGTCCACCAAGGGCAGGATGTGGACCAGACAAAGACACCGAGTGTGGTTTTGGGAGGCTGGTGCCACACGTGGGTCTGGGATAGGATGAGGGGTGGCTTCCTCGGACCAAACTGGGGTGGCCAAGGAAGCACCTCATCACTCCAAATCTCCTAGAGGGTCAATGATAGAAGCCATGGGGAACAATCAAAATTTAGGGGGGACAGATGTGGGCAGCAGCAGCCGTCCTGGGCAGAGCTCCTGGCTGACACAGCTGCTCTGATGCCACTGCAGTGCTAAGCATCCCTTCCAATGAATGCAGGCTCCTCCCAGGGCAAGGACCTTTGCAGGCACATGGAGCAGTTAAAGCAAGTGGAATTCTGTAGAATTTTGGGATTTGAGCCATAAATCACTTTATGAGCCGGGGAGGCTTTGCCGCACAAAGTCTGGGTGCAGCCATCAGTGGGGCTCTGCCGTGCAGCCGCTCCTTCAGCCCACACGGGGTTTGGAGACAGCTCTGCTCACCCTCTGCTTGCTCTGAAGAAGCTACTTCTGGAATTTAAACCCCTCATAAGCTCTCCTTTGTGGGGCATTAAGGTCCAAAATGTGATTTAATGAACTTCATCCAACTCCGATGTGAATTAATGCCCCAAAACTTGCAGAAGGAGTAACAATGAGGAGTTTTTTTATTTCCTTCAGCTGTCAGAGGGCTTTGAAGCTGCCCCACTGCCAATGGTCCCACCCAAAAAGCATCACATTAACACCCTGCCCTAGGCTAAGTCTGGCAGATCCCAGCTGGAGCCAGGGTTCCGTGGTCCAAGCCCTGCCTCCTCCTGCAGCTTCATCTGCCTCCCGTGGCTCCCCAAACTCAGCGATGGCTCAGCAGAGCCACAGCAAACGATGCCCTACGGGCCATGGAGGGTAAGAACAGTCATGGAAAAGCATATCCAAGAAAGAGACAAGCAGACATCTCATTTTATATCATAAACAGACACGTCACAACACACCAGGTAATTTTCCAGCTCGTACGGGGACAGAAGGGCCACAAGACCACAAGACCTTACAATGCATCGGGGTTAAAAACGGGGCCAGAGGGACATGCAGGGTCCTGAGCCCATTATGTACAAAAGTCCCACCACTGCCTGCGGGAGGGGGCCTCCACTGAACCCAAATTTCCACAGCAAAGACACATCCTGGTGTTACAAACCCCCACACTCGCCTGGAGACCAAGGGATGATTCCCACGACACACGTCCCTCTTCAGACATCTCAGTGTTTTAATGGCAGGAGAACAAAATGAAAATCTGATGAAGGATGGGTTTGCAGTCAGGATAAATGTGAGTTTTGTTTCTTGCTCTCTCCCAGGAAAAGGTACCCCAGTCCCAGCTGGCTCCTTGTTCACACAGGGATCCACCAGGGCGGGAGAACTTCCCTTCTCACTCATTAGCCACGCTCGTTAGCAATCCCTGGAGATGATCACAGAATCATGGAATGGTTTGGGTTGGAATGGACCTTAAAGCTCATCTCATTCCAACCCCTTGCTGTGGGCAGGGACACTTTCCACTACCCCAAGTTGCTCCCAGCTGTGTCCAGCCTGGCCTGGAACACTTCCAGGGATCCAGGGGCAGCCACAGCTTCTCTGGGCAATCAGAATTTCTACAATTTTCTGCGGGCAGTGACGGATTCCTGCCCGAGGCTGAGCTCTGCTGCCACTCAGTGTGGTGGGCACCCACTGGCTGTGTGACTCCCTCGCGCTCTCTCCCTCTCCCCCGGATCAGCGCTGACCCTGCACCAGCTCAGTGACGACACACGGGCTACGAGTTAAATGCTACTGGGGCTGTCAAACCCTTTGGAAAACCGGGATTCCCCACCAATGCTGACTCATGCTTATTGCTGCGTAATACACGACTGGCCCCCAAAAAGAGCAGTGGCACCCTGTGCCCTGAGCCAGCAGCATCCCCACAGCCGTGGGTGCCCCTGTGCCCAGCAGGGAAGCCACCTCCCAGCATGGAGCTGATCCATGACACAGGGGCTCTGTCCCAACCCCATGTGCCCCAAAGCCACCAAAGTGCCCATCCTGGTGGTGATCCCATGGATTTGGCCCCACAGAGCCAGGCACCGTGGGCTGTGCCAGGAGCTGCCCCTCTGTTTTGCAGCTCAAAAGCCCAATCATTAATTGCTGGGTGAGGAAACGGAGGTGGAAAGCGGCCAAGGGACCTGCTGGTTTCATCCACGCGTTTTTAAGGCATATTTTGCAGGAAGGGTGTGCTCCCGCGTGACTCCGATGGCTGGAGCCAGCCGAGCTCCCCGTCATCCCAGCTGCAGCTCCCTGGGGGTGTGGGAGAGCAGCGGGAAAGGAGGAAAGAAGAAGATGAAAGCGGGACTCGCTGACATTTATTTGGTTTGTGCATCAGACTAAAGCAGCATTTCCTCCTTCGGATCTCTGGCTCCAAAACAGCCCCAGGTGCTGGACGGGGAAGGGGCTGTCTCACTTGGATGTGACACCCGAGTGACACCGGAGGAGGAGGAGGATGGACAGCTGCAAAGTTCAACAAGTTCCATCCGTGGCCTGCTTGGAAAAGGCATTTATCAGCTGTAAACCTCTGTCGTGACGTATAGAAAACCGGGGAGAGGAGCGGGAGCTCGATCAAGTTTGAATCCTGGTGAGAGTTCTCCTCAGAAAAATGGTTAGAGGGGGGGAGAAAAAAAAAAAAAAAGGTGGCTTTGAAATCAAAACTGTCCCCCCCCCCAAAAAAAGAGCGTTTCTGCTAGTTAAAAGCCTTTAACTAGAAGAACTTTTTGTGTTTTCTCCTTTACAAACATAGTGCATCTGCGATCACTGGGAATTACGGTCCGTTTGGGAAAGGGCCTTGCTGGGACTAGGGAGAGGCTGCTGGTGTCCCGGGGAGAGCCGGGGGCGGCGTCACATGTGTGCTTCGGAGGCTGGGCAGCCCGGCAGCAGCTCCCCGTTCACCACCGCCTCCGACACCAGCATCTTGTCTTTGCCAGAATCCAGGCGCTGCTTCTTCAGCATCCTCTGATGGACCAGCGGCACCACGGAGAGCACCAGGCCGCCGATGATGGGCGGCACCCCGGCAAAGTAAAAGGCCGCGTCGTAATTCTCAAAATAATCATTGAGGTATCCTGGAAGAGAAGAGCGATGGGGGTTAGGGCTGAGTCGGTCCAATGAGCTCGTTAGTCTAATGAGCTGCTTGTTCCCTCCTTCGAGTGCAGCTTGCGTCACCCATCAGATTTGGGGAGATTTGGGGTTTTGAAATAATCTTTTTTTTCCGTTGCATTTCTTGGAGTTTTTACGCCCTGGATTAAAGGATGTGTGCAGCTGACATTGTGTACCAAGGGAGTGGAGAAGGAAAGCCTCAGCCATCCTTCCTGTTTCACCAGAACAGGACACAGTCGGACTCATCCCAGACAATCCCAAATGCAAGCTGAGACGTGTGAAACCCAACTCTTCTTCCCAGAGGCTTGCCAGCCAGGAGGCAATGGGAAAAGTGGGATGGGGCTGTCCCTCTGCTGATTGTCTCCATTTGGAAGCCCTGCCCTCATGGATGTTTTATCTCCAGCTGTGAAAGACACGCCGCCAGTTGCAAACAATAGCCAAGCCCTTAAAACCCAACAAGGTTCTGCATTTGTCTGGCAAGTTCCAACACAGCCAGGCATCCTTGGAGAATAACACATGGCCATTGATCAGCACTGGAAAATCCCTCTGCGTGCCTCCTGCGTGGACACTTCCCTGGGAATTAGGCCGGTGCAAAGGGCCCCTTCACCCAGCAAGCCCCACTCAGGGGGTCCTGGGGCAGCACCCTCCCCGTGAGAGGTCTGTGACCCCCACACTCCTTCCCGAGGGCGTCAGAGTGAACTTTGCTGCCGGGAGCAGAGAGATCGGAGGTGCTTATCCAGCTTTGGCTTAGTGCTGCTGATGCAGAGGTCCGGCTGCTCAGGGGCAGCTCTGGCCAAGCCCTTGCTGTTAAGGACGTTGGGGTCATTGCTGTGCTGGAACACATGCCCAGGTCTTGTGGAGGCTCAGGTGCCTCCATCTCCAACTCCAACTCCATCTAAAAGGACTTCTAGAAAATGAACATCTGCCAATTTTTAGCTCAGCTGCAAACAGAAATCACTTCATGTGGTCGTGGGTCACTGTTCCCCCAGTGGTCACCTTTCATCAGCCTGGAGAAAAGGCCTGAGATGCCACAGGACGTAGCACGGAGTGATGCCACATCTGCTCTTCAACACCCACATGACCTGATAAGGCAGAAAACTCAAACCAGCACTTCTGGTCTCACACCAAAACACCACCATGGGTGAAAGCTGCCACCAGCATCTCCCTCCCACCCGCTGGGTCCTGCTCCAGCACCATGGCATTACCAACCTGCTATGGGCGTGCCCGCGGTCATGGGCACAGCCATCAGCCCCATGAGGTACCCTATGGCCTGGGACGCCTGCATGGGCCCCACCAGCTCGAAGGCGATGGGGGCCATGATGGTGGTGAAGAAGCCGTCGCAGAGGCCGAGGAAGAGGCAGATGACAATGACGCCCTCGAAGCCTCGGCACTGGGGGATCATCATGCACAGGAGGCCCAACAGCATGAAGGACGCAACCTGGGGAGATAAAGTGGGCATGAGAGAGGGGATGGGCAGCAGGAAGAGTCATGGAGATGACACTGAACAGGTCAATGTCACCGCTCCCTCCTCTGGACCCAGCAAAGCCATCCAGCTGCTGCTCCTGTCTTGGAGAGGCCCTTAGGAATAACCTTTTAAGAAGGGTTAAGAAGGATTAGCTGCTGGATTAGCTGCTAGATTTCAGCAGTTTGTTCTTCAAAAACCACAAGGAGGTGAAAGGGTGTCAGTAGTTTGGGAAGAGTTGCTACTATGGAGTTTGATTGCTGGACACCGATCCCTCAGGTCAAGTGTGTAACTCCTCTTACACATTTCTGTAGTAAATTTTCTTCCCTCACAGCAGACAATGGTTGGTAAAGGCTTTGTGACTGACAGTTTTAAGCAGAGTGTGGACACCAATGTAGAGATGCCATCCCTGCCCCGCTGTGGTTGGCCAGCACCTCCACGGAGGGTTGGACACACCGTACCTGCAGGTAAATCTTCTTCAGCCCAGGAATGCAGTCACCAATGCGGCCCGAAACCAAGCGCCCCAGCCCCGACATGGCCCCGAGGCAAACCAGGAGGATCCAGTCCTTTTTGGTTTCCTGAAATCGCTTCTCCACATATTTGACCTGGGATGGAGGGAAAGACACAAGGACATGAAGCTGCAGCAAGTTGATGCCTCTCATCTCCCCAAAAGGGATGAGACTTCCTGCAGAGGGCTCATGGATTTGGGGTGGTTGTGTGACCCTCACGTCCACACCACACTGACCTGCACCCACCACCCACCCCAAACCCAACAGGCCCTTCCTCTCCTGCTACTGGTGCTGCTGGTCCTTAGGAGCACTGGGAAGTGACCCTGGCCCGCCCTGGCACAGAGAGGACACACAAAACCATATCCATCCCTATCCCCATTTACAGGATGTGCAGCAGTTTCTTGGCTTTGAGGCTTTTGGTGCCTCTGTCCTTACTGCCCATCCCCACCTCCCCACCTCCTCCTCCCTCCTCACTTCAGGCAAAGGGATCTCCCATCCCTTCCAGTCCCAGCCACGGCCCTTACCAGGTTCATGTAAGGTACGAGGTATCCCAGGACAGCAGTAGCGATCCCAAAGGCCCAAATCCGATAGGTCTTTCTCCGGAAAACCCTCAGGTTGAAATACTTGCGGGTCTGGGCCCAGCACTGCTGCCTCATGCTCCGGCTGCCCAGCTTGTCCTGCCCGTCGTGCTGAGGGTCACAAGAAGACGGCAGGATGGGCCGGTAGGTCATGCACAAGAAGATCTGGATGAGCATTAAGGCACTGAGTACTTGGAAAGTGTGTGCCAGCCCGATGGCACCCCCGACCATCTTCAGGAAGAAGGGGAGCGGCACGGAGATGAGGCAGCTGCCCCCGGCCACAATGCCGTTGGCCAGGCCCAGGCGGCGCTTGAAGTAGTGACCGAGGATGACCAGCGAGGGCTGGAAGGCGAAGGAGCTGCCACAGCCAAAGAGGATCCCATAGGTGAAGTAACGGACTTCCAGAGACCTGGTGGGGACAAAACACACGGAAGTGGTGACGTTAGGCAGAGGTGAGGAAGCCTCCTCGCCTGCAGTCCTGCAGAGGCCCAGGTCTCACACACCACGGGTGCTGCACAGCCAGCCTGACCTCCAGGAGCTTATTTCCTCGCCAAAGCAAGGATAATCCTCACTTTACAGCTGGCACACGGAATCTTTGGGACGATGAAGTGTAGCTGGGAAGTGCTTTCTGCAACCAGGAGAAGGCAGGAGCCAACCTGGCCTCCTTGAGAAGCTGACATTACTTCACTGGTTTTTAAATTACAGCAAACAAGATTTTCTAAGGTAAGGATGGTGGGATATTTTTAGCGAGAAATCCTTTTAATTTTTCCACTGCAAGGACTAATTGAAAACATTCTGCACCCAGTGTTTGGAAGCAGAAGGCACCAACCCTGCTAGTTATTAGGCACGTAGGAAGGAAATGTGGTGTTTCTGCCCAGGCTCCAGGCTGGTTAATTAACTTCTTCTTTAAGCTCCTCCGGGAGCTTAAATTAGACAGTTAATAGATCTCATTTGTACCTTACATTGGTGGCTGCACTCGAGGAGGGAGTGAAGTGGCTGCTCTACAGAGCAGATGGAGAGTCCTGAGAGCCCTTGGAAGGAGCTGCTTCCCAATTGCCAGCCCAATTTTCCCAGCAGAAGCAGCAGCTGACAAAGGAGCCTGGATTTAGGCAGCACAAAAAACCTGTTGTGTTTCTCCCCAGATGAAGGAATTTTTGTCTTTATCCCCATGCAATACACCCAGCTGCAACGGTCTGCCACGGGATACTGCCTGGCAGGAGAGCGTGAGGGAAACCTGTGGGCAGCTCAACCCAAAGGTTTGTGTGTGCTCCAACCCTCGGAGCCATACTGAGTGCTGCTCCCAAAGCTAGTCAGGAGGCAGCAGCCCACATCTCCCAGAGCAGCTGGAAGTTGGGAAAACCTTTACAAGCACATCATTCCTTCCATTACACGCTCATCCCTCCAGCCTGCCAAGCAGAAAGCAGAACACGGTTGCCGTGCCCGACGGCTCCGAGACAAATGACTGTCATGAAAGGCAATTTCCATCCACTCCAGAATGAAACCACATCTGAAGCCCCCTCTGTGGGAGCCAGGCAGGCAGCTGGGCCATGTGGGCCCTGCCCGACCTCCCACGCACCAGCCCTGGCTTGGTCGCAGCAGCCCTGGTGCCGCAGCTAAGTTGACGTGTCGGATAAGTGGAGACAAATGCCACAGTTCCCATCTGCTCCCCGGTGATGCTCAGACACCCCTGCACGAGCAGGGGCTCCTTCCAGCCACGCTTCTTAGCCGGGATTTCCCAGCCTGCTTACTGGGAATCAGCCAGCTGCTCTCCGGTGGGAAGGGCGGCACCGTCTCCTCGGATTAGGAGATTGCCAATGGATAATTGTGTCTCCTGGGACAAGGAGGTCTCCCTCCATCAGCTTCCTCTTGCTTCCAGCTCTCAATGCAAACAGCCCTGGTTCATCCTTGCTGGCAGAAGTTTGGGGGATTCCTCTGTGCAGGAGAAACTGGGCAGAAATCGTGGAGGGGAAGGAGAAGCAGATGAAAAGGGACCCAGCCCTCCCTACAGAACACTTAGTGCAGAGTAGGAGGGCTGGGAGGGCATTGGGGGCCTATGAAGACAGCCCTGCTGAGCTGGCCATCATCTCCCATTCCTCACGCTAAACCAATACCTTAAACTGGAGGGAAGCTGAGACCTTAACTGGGATTTCTCTTTTCTTGAGAGCACACAAGGTCTCCGGTGGCTCGAGCTGGTTACAAGTGCAGGAGACACCTCAGAGCAAGGCAGCAGAGAGGAAAAGCCTCTCCTTGACCCCATCCAGCCTTCCCCAGAGCTTTGCTTTTCAGCATATTTGGTTTCTTTAGTGGTTTTCATAGAAAATTCCCGATATTTTGAGACAAGAGGCACTGAGCTGGGCGCTGGGGTCTTGCCACACAGTCTGGGTGGCTCAGAGGGTTTCTGGAGCAGCTCAGTGCAGTGCTGGGAACTGCTGCTCCTCCATTTGGACAAAACAAACCCATTTCAGAGAAACCAGGAGATAGAGGGGGGGGATGATGATCCAGCTCTGCCTGAGCCCACCAGAGCCAGGCTGTGTCCCTTCGCACCCATGCTTGTAGCACAGGCGACGATCTCCAGCTGCGGTGGAGGGACTTGGCAAGAGGGACCAAAAAAAAGCTTCTCCATTGTTCTGGGAGAGCAGGAGCCACAAGCCCCGAATTTCAGGAGCAGCCTTCACCATGCGGATGGAGCGCTGCCGAATCCCACAGCCTCCCTGCTCTTCCTCCGGCCCCGGTCGGCTCTGCCGTCGCAGCTTCCCTCGCTGCGGCCCAGCTGCAAAGGGGCTCCTTTCTCCCTTAAAAGGCAGCCAAAGGAATGTGGTCCGAGAGCGAGGGGCAGGAAATGGGGATTTCACTTCTGTAGCTCTCCTGGAAATGGTATTCCTCTCTGCCTGTACTGTTTGATTTTTTTTTTTTGAAGCCCAACACAACAAGCCCCTGGCAGTGGTGTGGTCTCACAAGCCCTTTTTCTTCGCACAAACATTTTACAGCAGAGCGGGGGGTAAAAAAGTCCAAGCTCTGTTGATCAGAAGGAAAACAGGATTACATTGGGAAGCTCCTGTGATCTGCATACCAGGACACAGCTTCCCTCAGGACCCACTGCACGTTTTATTATTACCTTTGGAAACACAAAGGGTGGCACCTGAGGAGGAGGTTGCAGGCAGTGGTTCCTTCCATGCCACAGCCCGAGATGGCTTTAGCATCCCAAAAATCTCATCTGCAGTGGGCCACAGTCCTGGAGGCTTTGCCTGAGGAGCAGAACTGACCCCCACTCCCAGCATAATGGGGGGATCCCACAGATGAGGGCTGGGGGATCCAGGGAAGAAGAGTTGGGATGAGCACAGGGGTCTCACTGACCAGGAGGAGCACAGCGTGGGCAAGTCACCCTCTGGAAAACTGGTGTGTATTTGCTTTAAAAACCCCCTCCTTGAAGCCTTTTAATTAAAACAATATTGATTTTAACTGAAATCCAACCCAAAGCAATGTTTTTATTCAGAAAAAGTGGGGCAAATGCTGCTTTGGAGGTGTCTCCATGGAGCCTCTGAGACTGTGTTTAACAAGTGTCACATAAATTACCCCAGACATGACCTCTTTTTGCTCCCTCAAAGATGCCAACCCCGGTTTCTGGGCTGGAAAGACACACAAGGTACACCTGCCATCCAAATGCACATTGGCCAGAGCCTGCCAGCAGAAATTCATGGCATGGGATCAGCATGGAAAACAAGGAGCAGCAGTGGCCCTACGCTGCTGCAGACGCACGAGCCAGGGCAGGAACACCACAAACTGCTCCAAACCCTGTCTGCCTTCCCCTCCCTGTCTGCCCTGCACAGAAACTCCCTCTTAGGCGTAATCTACCAAATATTATTTTAAGCAATAATTTACTTTCAGCACCAAATGTGAACACAGTTGCAAAGGAGAACGGTTTTCTCTGTGAGTGCCCCTCTGGAGCTGCCTGTGAGAGGCAAACCAGCCTCTCCTGCTGTTTTAAAGATCAAATGTGGGACCTAAGTGCTGAAATCCCAGAAAATCCAGTCCCTTGCTTGGGCAAAATCTGCTCTCGTTTAATCTAAGGACACAAGGTTCAGTTAGGAGGGGAACAGGCTGAGCACACGCGGGCTGTAGGGATGCCAGGACACCTCTCACGTGGATGGGAACCACCTGCTTTGCCCCTAAAGGCAGCAGCGATGTGTTGGCAGGGAACAGGGAGGAAGAGGAGCTCTCCAAGGAGCTGCTCCACAGCCTTACTTGGTGAAGGAGCTGGAGAGGAGCCCGATGAAGGCGATGGCAGCTCCCGTGGCCGCCGTGGTCCTGCAGCCGAGCCGGTCCGTGAAGATGCTGACGATGGGAGAGCAGAAAAAAATCATTCCCATGGCCAGGGAGCCGACCCATGCTGGGGAGAGAGAGGAGAAAGGTGATGGTCAGGGTGGGACATCACACAGGGGCAGTGGGGAGTCAGCCAGGGAGCAAGTGCAGCTTTGAAGGTGTCTTGGCAGAGAGGCAGCCCCATCGTGCTGTTAATTAACAGCGTTAAGTGCTGTTAATTAACAGCCCAGCTCACAAATGACACAGGGACCACTTGTGCTGTCTGGTGGCACCACGGATGGGGCACAGTGATGGGGAATGGACAGGTTTTCCTTGTCTTCCTCTCTGCTGGGTTCGTGTGTCCCAGGGAAGGCACCGAGCTTCAAGGCTTTTTCCAAACAACCTTTGCTGCACATGAGAAGATGCCCCACTGATGCCACTTCCATCAGGAATTCCACAGCTAAAAGCCCCCTGAGCTCCTCCAAGCCCTTTGCTCCCCAGCTTTGGCTAGAAAGAGTTTCCCATCCTGCGTTACAGCCCTGCATTCCCACACTCACCCACCCCTCCCTCGCTCCCCAGAGTCAGCACTCCTCACCTTCCCCTCTCCCCATGTCCAGTGAGGATTCCTCGTTGCAGCTGAGCTGATGGAGACACATTTATCCCAGGTTAAATTCCGCCCTGGCCCTGCCAGGCAATGCCCAAGTGGCACCATCATGCCGTGTCTCCTCCCAGCCCACTCTGGAGAAAACCACTGTCTGTCTGTCTGTCTTCCTTTCCAGAAACTTTAATTATTCACAGATTTTTTTTCAGCCCATCATAGAATCGTTAAGGTTAGAAAAGCCTTTTAAGATCCTCAAGTCCAACCATTCCCTCAGCACTGCCAAGCCCAGCACTAACCCATGTTCCCAAGTGCCACATCCACACAGCTTTTCATTCCCTCCAGGGACAACGTTTCCATCACTGCCCTGAGCAGCTGTGCCAGTGCTTGACCACCCTTTCAGTGAAGAAATTTTTCCTAATATCCAACCTAAACCTCTCCTGGCACAACTTGAGGCCATTTCCTCTTGTCCACCGTCTTCTTCTCCCTGCCCTCCACCTTCTCCTTTTAATGGTTTATGTGACTATTTCGGGGAGGAAAGGCAGGATTTCAAGAAAAGCAATGTGGTACGGAAAAGAATTTCAATTCTAGCAGCTCTGAGGAGAAGCAAGAGGTCCCCGGGGTGGTGTGTGGGGCAGAGCAGGATGGACAGAGGGACAAGGGGCACCAAAGTGGAGGGACCTCCTGGAGCATCTCCAAGCTCCAGGTGCTGGCTCTGGGCAGCCAAGCACAGCCCCGGGACATGTGGTCCTTTTAACTTTTCTTACATCTTTCAGGGTTGGGGGTTTTTTTCACTCAAGCCAAGGGCTCTGCAAACCTTTTCAGCACAGCCCTGCACAAAACACCCTCATGGTCCTTCCAGAGCCGTGAGATCTTCAAAAAATAGCCAGGTCCCTATTAAAAAGAAATCCCAGCTATAGAACAGCCTCTCCAACCTCTGCCTTTCACAAAAGGACCACACAAAGAAGCCCTCCCCAGGCTGGGAAGAGCTGACCCTTCCAAATTAATTATAAGTTCACAAGGACCCAATTTACTTCAAAATCTTCCTTAATAAATGCAGAGTGGAGCAATAAAATGAAAAGCAAGGGCTGCGCGGGAACCTCGTGGGACTGGCTGGGCTCTCGTCTCAACTCCAGGCAAAAAGACGGGAGAGGGGAAGGGAGAGGGAGAGGACCCCCCTCTCCAGCTGATTTTCTTGGTTATAAACACAAGGCACAGTGTAACGAAAGTCCCTCTAATAGGATTAGGTGGCACGGATCCAAAGAGCCGTCCAAAACAACTCCGAGAGGGGGTGAGGGGTGGGAGCCACGCCAAGATGGGAAAGGCTCGTTAAATTGGATAATATACTTCCAGAAATGTTCCTTCTACTCCAGCCAAGGCAGTAAAACGTTAGATGGCCCCGTCATGTTTGAAGTTTGTTATTTTTGGAAATTACTTTAAGAAACGCGGAAATAAAAGCATAAAGCGAAGTATTAAATTTAAAGGGCCAGATTCGGATCTTAATAACCCAGGGATTTACATGCAAATAGGCAGGATCAATCTCTGGCCCCAAAAATGCATACTCACCTGCAGAGATCAAAGCAAACCCGGGGCAGGAGGCTTAGCAACGGGCGCTTAAAAGCTCCTCCAGCTCTGGGTTTGCAAAAAGGAGATATGGCTCAATTAAAATTGGTAAACACACCAAAAAAAAAAAAAAGAGTCCTGTGGCAAATTGCTCTACCTTAGAGAAAGGGCTTACCACAAGCAATGAATAAAAATAGGCTTGGGGAAGAACATCCAGTTAAAATTAGTAAGAACAATAGCCTCACTTCCAGAGCGGGGTTTTGTCTTCCCAGCGCTTCCCAGCGAAGCCCCGGGAAGCCGGGAGGGCTGGGCGAGCTCCAGCGCTGGAAGGAAACCTCGGCAAAATCTGGGGGCAGGAGAAAAGCGCCTCGGTGCCGGCTCCGATCCCGGCGTGATTCACACCAAAACACCCCCGGGGAGCGGGGCGCACAATTTTCCCCACTGTTTTGTCCCCATTGATCTCCATTCACCTGGGCTGGGGCAAGGATGGAGGGAAGTCGTGGCAGAAAAGCACAATTTGGGAAAGAAATGGAGTTCAGGTGAAGCCTGGATCCAAACCCGCCCCTTTGGGCATAGTCCTTGGATCCACTCCAGGGAAAGAAGGGTTTATTTCTGGCAATCTGTGGTATCGAAGTTTCTCCTGGACTTTGCTGGATGTGAAGGGCAGAGGCAGCCATTCCTCCAGTGGGAACCAGACAGGGCTCAGCACCTTCCCTCCTGCGGCTTCTACAGCGCTGGAGAAGTCACCTCTTGATTTAAAGCCCACGGGAGAAAACCGGGGGAATTTTTACTTTGGATTTACACCAGGTTTGGATGAGCCTGGCCACACCTCTCACCCTCTGTGGCTGATAAGCTGGGCGAGATAAGGAAACACACAGACAAGCCCCCACAAGAAGCACGGAGTCTTATCAAAGCAGGTCCTAAAAGAAGCGATGGAGCGAAGCCAGCTGAGGACGGGAATGGAAGAAGCTCAAAAGCTGCCAGAACTTCGACAGGGATCGGGTTAAGACTTGATTGTGTTTTAGGGTGCTGTGAGTCCAACCAGCTCCTGGGAGCACCAGCTGAAGGAGCTGGTTTTGGAGCTGGGTGCCATGGGGGGGCCTGTGACAGCCAGGTGACCCTTTCTCCAAGGGATGTCTTGGCAGAAACACAAATTGCTTCAGAAACCACATTTTTAGCTTTAAATAATAATAATAAAGGTATGAAAGCACTCTGCTTTGGTGAGGGGAAATGCAAATGACTTCTGATTTGGGGGTTGCTGATACTAGAGGTGACTCAAGGTGTGTTGTCCCTCCCTGATGACCACCTCTCTGTTGACCCTGCTTGGCACTGAGAGTTACCTCAAGCCCAGACCTCTCCATCCCACCCTGCTCCCACCACAGGAGCTCCCACCTTCTCCTCCTCCTGCCCGTGGGTGACAAAGCTCCTGTGGCAGAGGAGGACGGGCCCATGGGTGTTGGGGGGCTCAGCTCCCCTGCAGTGGGGCTGGTGATGCTGAGGGGTCCCTGAGGGCTGTGAGCACCATATCTGTGTGTTCACGGTGGGCAGGGCCCCCAGGGTCAGTCCAGGTGGTCCCACCTGGACACCAGATCAGCTTGCTTTCCAGCCAGACCATCCAACAGGATGAAAAACTCCCCCGTTGCTGGCACATTCCTAAGCAGAAAAAGGTTTCTGAGAGCAGAGCAAGGTGGGAGCAGGAAGGTGAGAAAGGAGGAAAATCTCACCACTCCTGAGACACAGATCCAAACCCCGCCGGTATTTAGCTCATTGTTCCAAAAAACATCATTAAAAAAATCAGACTGCGGCACTTGAAGCCAAACCTATTTGTTCCTTTAACACCGAATCTCCAGGGAGAGAGGAGGAAGGGACGTCGCTCTCAGCTGTGCTTCCCCGCTGACCCAAATACCCCGGGCTGGAGGGATCAAGGGCCAGGAGGTGACCTCAGATCCGCTGCTGGAGGAAGTGTCTTCCCTCGCTTCCTGTGGCTTCTCCCGCTCGCGCCGCGCAGCTGGGACAGGGACAAGATGCACAGGGTCACCTTCCCCAGGCACCTGGCGTTTCTCAGAGGAGACATGAGGCAGCCAAGGGCAATTCGCCTCCTGCACCTCTCCTACAAGAAATAAATCACTTTTTGACTCATCCCAGGCACGGGGAAGCTCTGCTGCTCTGACAAACCTCATCATGCACCTTCACAGCCCTCCCCAGCCCTACCTGGCTGCAGTTTTGGGTGGCCTGGGAGCCCAGGCAACCTCGTGGCCCTTCCCAGGCGGAGGCTGTGGGGGAGCAGGCGGCTGTGCCCCCCTCGGCGGGGCTCCCACGGCACATCTGGAGTGAAAACCAAGCAGCTGTTTCATCTCGTGCCCTTGAAGAGCCATTTGCGTCATCCCCTTGTGCTCTCAAAGTGAAGCCTGAACCGCTCCCAGCGGCTCAGCCCCGTGTGCTCAACACCCCCCGCGGGCTGAGCCGGTCCCAGGGACGGACGGTCAAGGCTTAAATAAAGGCAGATGCAAAGGTCAGAGCTGAGGAGGACAGCACGATGCACGGCGGGATGGGAAACTGAGCTGGAGAGCAGCAAAACAGGGCTGAGGAGTTTGAAACCAAAGCTGGGGAACCCCAAATCGAACCTGGGGCACCAAGTTGAAGCTGGGGAGCACAAACCGAACGTGGAGAGCATCAAACTGAAGCTGAGGAGAACCAGAATAGCCCAAAACAAAGGTGGGGAGCCCCAAACTGATGCTGAGAAGCCCCAGACCCAAAGCTGTGGAGCCCCAAACTGAAGATGAGGAGCCCCAAATCGAAGCTGGGGAACCCCAAACAAAACCTGAGGAACACCAAACTGAACTTGGAGACCACCAAATTGAGAGCCAGAAACCAAAGACGGGGAGCACCAAACAGAAGACGAGGAGCCACAAACCAAAGTTGTGCAGCCCCAAACTGAACCTGGGGAGCACCAAACTGAGGTTGAGGAGCTGCAAACTGAAGCTGAGGAGCCCCAAACCAAAGCTCTGGGGCACCAAACTGAAGCTGGGAAACACCAAACTGGTGCTGAAGAGCCCCAAACCAAGTCTGGGAAGAACCAAACCAAAGCTGTGGAGCCCCAAACCGAGGAGCCCCAAACTGATGCTGAGGAGCCCAAAACCAAGGCTGGGGAGCCCCGAACTGATCCTGAGGAACCCCAAACCAAGGGTGGGAGCACCAAACAGAAGCAGCCAGGCTTCTCTGGATGGGAGCTGGTGGTGGTGGGGCACTGTGGTGGCAGCCACTGTGCATCATGTGCAGCTCAAAGCCAGCTAAACTCATTAATTGTATAGCAAGCCCTGCTTGGTACCATACCCTAAAGCTTCAGAACAAAGTCCTCCTTTATCAGGTTTGGCTGACTTCTCTCCCCCAGCCCCCCCTCTTTTGAAAACAATTCCACGACAGCCTGAAAATTGGAATAAATGGAATTATTCAGAGGAATTATTCAAGGCCAGGTCTGGCTAAAGACCCTTTCAGTGCCCTGTTCACAGTGGTATTAGGACAGGGCAAGGAAATATGTGAATGTTGTAGAAGTGGACGCTCCTGTCATTGTGCCATGATCCCATGGCCACGGATAAGGCAACAGCTTCCCAGAGATCAGACCCAGCAAGTGTCAATCCACTCTTTAGGGGAGCTTTAAACCACCGATTTAAACGGGTTCAGGAGCACAGAGCACTGGAGCAGAGCAGGCTGGGAATGCACTTTGCTTTAAAAACCCCACCACACCTCTCCTGATCGTGTCTCTCTGCCTCCCCTCACTCTCAAGGACGCAGGGGACTTTTAAGAGACGATGCCCAGGCCGTCTCCTGTAACCACTGAGCGACAGATCTCAGCTTATTTGAGAGAAAAGTCCCAAAATGAGCTGCCCTGTGGCCACACTAAGTAGAGACAGAGACAAATCCGTGGTTTTGCTTGGCAAGCAGCAGACACGGAGTGTTTGCCTGGGGTTCCTGCGCTCAACATCCCGGGGAAACTCAGTCCCAGCCACATTTTGCATCCATTTCATTCCAAACCCATAAAACTCAAGCCTGGCTAGAGCAAAATGGCGTTAGAGCTGGTTTCTGGGCTGTATCACATCCTCCCCATCCACAGCCTCAGCCTCGGAGGCTCCAGAACTGGTCCAGAAATGCAAATTCTTGTGAAATCCATCCAAAAGCAACAAGGCAGCATGTGCTCTGCAGCTGAAACCCACCATGTGCCCAGGCGGGAGTTTTCTTCCCAGCACTCCACTCCACAGGCCAGGAAGGTTTTTCTTCTCCGCGTCGCCTCTGGGTTGCAATTTTTGAGGGATGATTCACCTACCACACACTAAAGTTACCCAACAAACAGGAGCTGCAGCCGCAACAGCTCCTCACCATGGGCTATGTCCCATCCAGACGGTTTTCCATGACCTACACGCCCAAGGGGGCCGAGGATCTTGTTACTCCAAGCTCTCCCGGTGTTGTGTGAGTCCAAGGGATGTTGGGTAGGACCATGTTCGCCCATGTTCCACCTCCCTGGGTGAGAGCCCAGGGCTGTCTTGGCATTCAGCTGCTGTTGGGCGAAACCATTGCCCTCCCGCAGCTCCTGCCCAAATGAACTGGCAAAGGCTCTTTAGCACTGGTGGGGGGGAAAAACAAATCCTGGGGACGAGCATCTCTCCCCTCGACTGCGCTGTCAAACGCCTCGCCAGCCCCTGGCCGCGTTTTCATCCAGCAATTTTACGAAAAACAGAAAAGTTCCATTTTAATTGGTGAAAATTCCCTCCTCCCACCCGCGGAGCACCAATCTGTAATTAGCCTTTCATGTAAAACGATGTTTATTCCTGACGGAGTTTATCTTGGCACAAACACGCGCTCTGAAATGTGCACACATTTGAAGACTCAAACCCTGCATTTAATTCTCTATCTGCTCGTTAATCCTCATTGTTCCCAAGCCCCTTTTCAAAACACACCCACAGGGAGAAGAAAGTATTTTTATGTATATATATATACATAAAAAAATCTCCTTCCAGCATCAGGACACCAGCGGCGAGCACGGCACCAGCCCAGGGTCCGGCTGCCCCCCGGATCCCGGCGCTCTCCCAAACACACGGTGCCAAGACCTCCTGATTTTGTCCATCTTTCCCTTTCTTTAATACACATTTTTCTCCCCAGCTGTGATGCTCCTCAATGTCCCCCTGAAACACAACTGAAGGATGGGAGCCCTGAAATGGGAAGATGGGAAAAGCACAAGGGGAACTCATCAACAGCCCCCAGCTCCATTTTGGAGAACCTGCCCTCAACGGTGGCAGAATCCAAGTTTCATGATTCCTGGGCTTAATGTGGAGTGATTTGGGATTTACGCTCTCCCAGAAGTAGCAGCCACATCTCCTGACACAGCAGCTCGAGGCTGGACCAGCAGCCCCTGGGACCTCCCAGCTGGGACTGGGTGGCCAAAGCAGATCAGATCAGATCCTTCCCCTCTGTCCAGCTCCAGGCGCAGGTAACAGCGAGAGCAGGGCGGTCCTGAGTGGCTGCTCCAGGTTGTCCCATTTCCAACAGGGCAATAAACACAATATCCACCTTATAAAATGAAAGGGACAGCAAAGGTTTGGGATCAGGGACAGGGGCAGTATCAGGGTTGGGATTAGGGTTTGGGTTAGGGTCTGGATCAGGGTTAGAGTTTGGTTTAGGGTCAAGGTCAAGGGACATCGCTCTCCCCAGCCCAACACATCCTGGTGGGTTGGGGTTTCCTCCAGGCCCCTCACCCTGTGTTTTTGGGGAAACAGTTCCCACTGCTGACGTCAGGCATGTCCCAAAGCTGATGGCAATGATTAACTCCGGTGGGACACTGTGGGTCAGCTGTGGCCCCAGACACCCACTGCTGCACGTCCAAAGCTCTCAGCCTTTGGAAAAGCCATGACCTGGCCAAACTTCACTGGGCTTTGACTATGATTAACCTCCTCCAGTCACCGCTACAAGGTCACAAAGCCTGGGAACAGCTCAGCACTCACATCCCGCCACGGCCATCCCCCATCCCCAACAGTGAGGTGAGACCCCCTTCTGCTTCTCCAGCCCCAAAATGTGTCACCTCCTCTGAACCCCACCATGGCCACCTTATGTAACTGGCAGAACTGGTAACCAGTTCCTGTAGCCACAGACAACGGGGAGGACAGTCCAGCTGAGGGACCGGGGTGCTGGAGCCTCAGGAATTTGCCCCGAAGCTTCATCTCCTGCTCACAAAAAGGGCAGGAGTGATGGAGGGGGGAAGGGAGGGATGGAAGGGGGAAGGGAGAGATGGAAGGGGGAAGGCACCTGCCAGGACACGAGAAGCAGCACCAGGACTGGGCCCGCAGTGCTGGGATATGTGATCAGCCACTGTTTCCCAGGCTGTGATCCAGGTGAGCACTGCCACTTTTGGGGGCACAACTGAAAGTCCTAAAGGGTTGGAGTGCGACTCTGGGAGCACCTCAATCCCTGCCCTGTCAGCTGCCCCATGTGAGTGGCTGCTGTGGCTTTTCCTGGCTGGAGCAGCCTGGCCAGCCCTGTGATCCACCAGGACATGGAGCCGTGGCTCCTGGCTGGAGCAGCCTGGCCAGCCCTGTGACCCACCAGGACACGGAGCCGTGGCTCCTGGCTGGAGCAGCCTGGCCAGCCCTGTGACCCACCAGGACACGGAGCCATGGCTCCCGGCTGGAGCAGCCTGGCCAGCCCTGTGACCCACCAGGACACAGAGCTGTGGCTCCTGGCTGGAGCAGCCTGGCCAGCCCTGTGACCCACCAGGACACAGAGCCGTGGCTCCTGGCTGGAGCAGCCTGGCCAGCCCTGTGACCCACCAGGACACGGAGCTGTGGCTCCCGGCCAACACGCCTCGGAGCAGATGGCGAAGCAGCGCTGGCTCACGAGCCAGGATGAGGAGCAAAGCCAACAGAGCTCCTCACGCCAAGGTCAGGGGTTCATCTCCCAGCCAGGCACAGAATCCACATGCATCCCTACAGGAGCCAGTGCCCTGCACTGATCCACCACTGCATCTCCATCTACATCATACCTGACACACAGGATCCCAAAAATCCCCAGCACCTGGGGCATCCCAAGCCCTTGATGCCTCGGGGAGAAGATGGGATGGATCCCGGCCACCAAAGGGAGGCAGGTTGAGCTCCCCTCCCAAAACAGAGCTGGTGGTCCAAGGCTGCTCCATCCTAGTGAAATCACTGGGCACTCTCTGTCTCCTCTACCCCCCTCCCACCAACCCCTCCTGGGCTGTGTTTGGGAACCCTCCTTCCTGTGCGGTGAGACGGGGCTGAGAAAGGATGCTTTTTTCCAAGCTGGAAGAGACAGAAAACTTTCCCTCTTTGCCAAATTTCTCCCGAGCCATCTTCTGTTTCCCATTAACAGCGAGGAGAAGAAGGAACCCCGCGGCCCAGCTCCACGCTCCTCCCACCACAGCTCCCATGGGCACTTGTCAACATCCCAGCGAAAAAAGGAGAACTGAACCCATGCAACCTGGCTGGCCGTGACCCAGGGACCCGCAGAGCGAGGACCGGCGGCGGGTGGAAAACAACCCCCCTGCTCTGCTCTTACATCTCCCCCACGGAAACTTTCCAACTCCAGTCGCTGGCAGGAGCCAGGCTGATCCCAGCTGAATTCCTTCCACTTACCAGCAAATAAATAGCAGTTAAATGAAAGGAAAGAGAAAAACACCCTTTTTTCAAAGGGGAAAACAAAGAAGTCAGGGAAAATAAATGGAGGCGAAATGTTGGGTTGGTCACAGGCTCACAAAGATCTTTTTCCTTCCCAGTTGGGTCCTTGTCAGCCTTCCCTTTCAGCTAATTAAGGGATACTCAGAAAGAAAAACACTTCCAGCCCTTTGCCAGCCCTGAGCATTAAGGGGAGAGTCCCAGCAGGCTGGACACCAAACCCAGGAGCCCTGGCCACAGCTCCTCACCCGCCCAGGCACTGGTTTTTTAGACAAATAATTGCCAATGCAGGATGTCTGCCACCTTCTCCCAGTCCTGGCAGATTTCTGCACAGCCTTTTCCCCAAACCCTCTGGTGGTGGGCATCTCCAGTCTTGGAATCACAGAATTATGGGGTCGTTTAGGCTGGAAAAGCTCTCTGAGGCCACTGAGTCCTGCTGTTAACCCAGCACTGCCTAGGCCATCACCAAACCATGTCCCCAAGTGCCTCATCAACACGTCTTTTCAGTCCCTCCAGGGTGTTCAATATATATCTACACCTTCCCCTAGACAAGGGCTAGTCTTCAACTCCAAGTATTTCTCCCAGCCAACACCTTCCCTGCTGCAAAACCTCCAAGCATCACATTGCAACCTGTCCCTCACTGGACAGAGAACACACTTCATTACCTTGGTTTTTGCAACTTTTTGGGGAGCTGAAGGCAGTGATGCACCTTCTGTCCTCTCTCAGCAACAACCCCAGCCCAGGTTTCAGCACTGCACATTCTCCCTCCTCTCTTCCACATCTCCCAGTCAGCCCAGTCCTTTCCCATTGTGTGGTGGATGGGGATGGAGATGGAAATGGGGATGGAGATGGCATGAAATTGTGTCAGGGGAGGGTTGGGTTGGACATCAGGGAAAGGTTCTTCCCCCAGAGGGTGCTGGGCACTGAACAGGCTCCCCAGGGAAAGGGCACGGCCCCGAGGCTGCCAGAGCTCCAGGAGCGTTTGGACAGGGTGGGATTGTTGGGGTGTCCTTGCAGGTCTAGGAGTTGGACTGGGTGATCCTTGAGGGTCCCTTCCAACTTGGGACATCCTGTGATCTGATTATCCTGCGAGATGGGCACGAGGATGCGGATGGTGTGGGAAGAGCCAAACCTCCCAAACACCCATCAGCCAAGGCTGGGGCACCCCGAGGACGAGCGAGGTTGGAAGAAAGCATCCCGGTGTTTTTCCCAGTGCCAACCACACGCTCCACTGGCACTGCCGGCTCTGCAGCATCATCTCCAGAGCCACCCCCACCCACTGCCACCCCCCAGAGCCCTCCAAGCTCCGGAGGGAAAAAAAGCTGTGGCAACCTCAGCCTCAGCCCCACTGGAGCAAACACCCCGAAATGGAGAGGGCTGGGATTCCTCCCCTGTGGCACCGGGGCAGAGCCGCCCACCCCAACGTTACCAAATTCAGTTATGTTACTCATTCGCTTCCACCCAACACAGCCCAAATTTCCCCAAAGACAAAGTCTGCCCAATACCTGACAGTGCACGGGGCTGGAAATACGAAAGGGAAAATCTTCTGAGGGGAGGCCCCTCCCCAGGCTGTGCCAGGTGGTTTTTAAGTTGTTTTGTCCCCAAGGTTCACTCCCAAAGGAGGTGACACCTCCCTCCATGGCCCTTTCCACTTCAGCTCTACCCCACACCGTCCCAGGCTCAGCCCCAGCCCCAACCCTCCCATGGCATGAGGGACACGAGGTGATGGCTGACCACACTGAGGAGCCTCCTCAACAGAGAGAATATCTTTAAAAATCAAAAGAAATGAAGAAAGACCATTTTTCAAGCAGGCTGAGCAGAGCCCTGGGGCAGGCACAGAGTCAGGGCAGCACCCTGGCCTGACCCAGTGTCTGTGGGACGAAACAGCTCCGTGGTGGAACATCTGGGCTCTTCTGATGGCCATCAGGAAATTATTTCTTGTCCCAGTGCTGGACAGTTTCCCTGGGTGTGCAGCACAGACACCAGTGCCTTTGGATAGTGCTCCTGGAGCCTACGGACCAAGAAAAAGATCCCCAGATGACACAACACTCGAGCATCTTCATTAAACCAGACACCCAGAGGGCAAAAGAAGGGTAAAATATCCATGTGATTTTGATCTCTTGGAGCTTCCTTACCTTAAAGATCGCATTTGAAAACAACTGGATAGCTCAGAAAAATAGACCAGGCTGTCATTAAGCAAATCGGATCGCTAAAGGAAAGCGAAAACAAGCACTATTTTATTTAATTCCATTTTTTTTTTTTAGCCCAGCAAGAAGCAGGTTACACCCCTTTGCCAACGGGCTGTCACTTTTGGCTGACCTGCTCTCATTTGAAAGTTTTTCAGACGCCGGGTGGCTTCGGGGAAGGGCCAGCCCTGCCCTTCGGTGCTCCGGGCAGGAGGGGAAGGAGCCACGGCCGAGGCGCCGGGGTTCACTGCGGGATGAGCCCCGCGCTTCCCATCCGCATCCCAGGAGCCCCGAGCCCCGCAGCTCCTGCTGCCCCTCGGACGGGGATCCACGACCCATAAACCTGCCATGACCGTGTGTGGGTCCGCGCACACGCTCCCATATCCGTGTAAATTAAACCCCGAGCCCCCGAGGGCTTTAGCCCACACGGCAGCCACAGGCAGAGCTCTCTCGGAGCCACACAATGTTTAACGAGGCCGAGGGGATGTGGGGACAGCCCGGACCACTCCGAGTGCCCCGGTAGCAAAGGGCTCCGAAGGCAGGTGAAACATTAATGTGCTTTCCCGAGGAAATGCCTTCGCTTTTTGCTGCATCAAGGGCTTTGAAATGGGAATAAACAACAGGGCAGGTTAATGAAGGCTTCTGTCAGTTACTGGGTGAGGTTCGGTGCTGCGAGTCATGGTTAAAAGCCCCACACCCCCTCTCTGTGGCCAGGGAGCCTCCTCTTCCTCCCCAAGAGAAATACGGCTTTTTGGGGTGGGGGTGGGAATCCAAACTATCCCTGTCCCTACAAAACTCACCCTGTCCTGCAGGTGCCAAGGGTGGGATTGCTGTAGGGAACACACCCCACAGCCTCCGGGCTTGTTTTCAACTGCCTGAGCTCCAACTTCAGCCATCCGTGCTCAGGGGCAAAGGGAAAAGCAGGTGCTGAGAGGATTCAGCAGCGTGGAGCTGAAGCCTGCCAGGATTTTGGGGTATGGAGGGATGTGAGGAGCCAGGGGCAGCCCTGGAACGCAAAGCCCCGGGAGTGGGGTGGGTCTGACCCCTCTGCTCTCCCCAGCCCCGCTCCATGGGGATGCACTGGAGGACACCAGCCCGCCCACGCCCTGTGCCAGCCCCGGGGATGCTGCTCCCGAGGCTGTACCAGCAGATTCCTCAGCCTCTGCAGTGATCCTGGCACAGGGATCCTCCCAAGGGAGCTGGCACAGCTCGTGGGGTGGCACCATGGACAGGCAGAGCAGGACAGGGGTGCTGGGTGCCAGCAATGAAGGGAAGAGCGGTGACACCACGGCAAATCCTCAGGACAGGGGTGAGCAGAGGCAGCCACACATCACCGGTGCCCCTGTACCCCTGCAGGTTCTCAAATCCCAACTGCTCCAGCTGAAGTTGTGGCAAAATGTCAAGCATTTTCCACTGGCCAAGGACCAACTCTGAGTGGAACAGCAAACACAGCCAAATCGTGCTCCCCACATCAACCACAGGCACCCTGGAGCTGAAACTGTCCCCTAAAAATATCCCTGCTGCAGCACTGATGCACTTGGAGAGCAGAAGGCTCGGGATGCAGGACCCTGTGTGCATCCACACTTGTTCTGAAGTGCCCACGAAGCTTCAGTGTGCCCAGGAGCTGGGAGGGAATGGGGAGACGGAGGAGCCGAACCCCTGGCAGTGCCGCTGTCAGTGCTGGCAGCCGCGGGCCTGTCGGGATCACACGGAGTTTGCAGAGCCAGGGAGAGGCTCGTTTTTGTCTCCTCCGCTAACGAGACTGATACCGGCTGCTTCTCGTTGAACCAGTCTGACCATCGGGCCGAGCCAAAACTGATTCATTCATAAGAAAATGGGAAAGGAGATCGACTCGTCACCCTGACTAATGGGGAACCCGGCCAGCAACCTGCTGCTTCCACACCGGCCCCCCCACATCCTGCTCGCTTGGTTCTTCACCATCTTCCCAAACTCCAACGCTCAGGGGAAGCTTTGCCCCGGTGCAGTCGGGTGATAAAGCAGGAGTTATCTGCTGCAGAAAGTGTCGGCGCGTGGCCAGGGGCCGGAATGAGCCGGCAATGCCGGGCATTTTGCAATAGCTGATTCCTGATTCGGAAGCAGAGGAAACATTAAAGCCCTCAGAGACACCGCTTTCCATGCTGCTCTGCCTCGCATCATCTTCCCAACAGCTTTTAGGGCTGTTTTTTATCTCTGTCCTTCTTCATCCGGCAATAAAAATCTAAACAACCGCCTTTGTGGAGCAGAAAAACTCTCCCTGCTGTAAAAACCGTTTTCTGTGGGTTTTTTTTTTTTTTTGCGTCATTTTTGTTTATGAGGCCAGTGGAGCACAAACCGTGGCGGGGGGCGGGGAGGCTGCAGATGGTGGGGCTGGGAACCCTGGGGTTGGGAGGATGCTGTCCCAAGGGAAGGAAACGAGCTCTGGGGCTAATCTTATCTCCAGATGGAGATTAGGATGGGCCAGCAGGAGTTAACAGCCGGGCACAGAGGTCAGACCAGGACCTGAAGTGCCTCCTCTCTTTGGTTCACGCTTTGGTTGGTGAACTGAAGCAGGGCAGAGTTTAACAGCTTTAAAAAAATCTGCCAGGATTTCTTAGCTTTGGGCAACACACTGGATTTTATATGGATCTCCCTTTATAAAGGTCCTCTCCTAAAATGCAGACCCTGAGGGAGTTTCAGCTCTCCCAGTTAAAAGCCTGTGACACCATCCCTTGCCCCCAGACCACCTGAGTTTTTATCACCTGACCCTGCAGACGTCAGGGCAAGGAAGGCAAAACTTGTAGTTCTTGGTGAGAAACCCACCCTGGGTCTTGCAAATCCCCATTTTCAAGGCACAAAAGCACCAGCCAGGCCAGTTTGGGTGGGGAAATGCCCCAAATCCTGACGCCGGGAGGGCTCAGCCTCCTCGACGGTTCCACAGGAAGAGTGGAAAACTGGGAGCACGTGAGTCAGAGCCAAGCACAGCTCTGGATATCGCAGCCAATGTCTCTCACCTCTCCCACACCATCCCAGCAGGCTGCGGAAGAGTTGCCAAATATAAAATTTTCATTTTCCCATCTGGGTTCCAGGGCAGTGATCGAGCATTTCGCACGTGACACTGAGAGTGGAAAAGCCTGGTGCATGCAAGGGCTTTAGGATGCATTCCCAGCTGTCCCTCCCAAGGGCATCCAGACCCCCAGCATTGGCCCCATGCCCTCACGCAGCCGTGAGTGTGCACCCCACACCTGCTGAGCGGGACAGGAAAAACCTGCAATGGATGGAAATCTCATTCCCAAGGTGCGAGGGAAAAGCTGTCCACAGTGGTTGACAACATCTCTGTCAGTCCTCACCCCTTCCCCTCCCAGGCTGGTTTCTCACCCACTCTGGAGAAGCTTCCCTGGCATCAGAGCAGTCAGCACAGCTTTCATTTAATGCTGAATTTTCCCCCGGGTAGGGGAATGGAGGGGAAAAGGCAGGAGGAGCCTTGCAAATACCTCAAACTTGCAGCAGTGCTGAGGATCCACTGCATTTACATTAAAAAAAGAGAGAAGAACCAAACACCACCGATATTCCCCCCTTGGCAACGGCCTATCCCGATACCACTCCTACTATTATCCTCTGCAATTAAGTGATAAAGCTGTAATTGCCTTATCTGACGCAGCTGGGCAGAGCAGCAAAGCAGGAGCTGGCCTCCACTGCATCACCCTTCGCATTTTAAAGGCACCCTGCCCGAAAGGATTCTCCTGCTTTGTGGACAGATGGACAGACAGGACCCTACAGCAGCTTCCTCCCCCCGGACCCGGGGCAGCAGCATCACCCCTGTGCCTGTGCACTGCCCCACTTCCACCCCCGGCTCCCTGTGGGAAGGCACAAACAGATGGTGGAGGGACCAAACCCCGTCACCAGCGCCTCCCCCAGCCCTTCCCACATCCCTGCTCCAGCATCCCGGGGAGCAACACGAGGCCAGGCAGCCGGGAGAGCCTGCCAGGGGCCAGGGCACTGTGAGAGCAGCCCTTGGGTGCGGGATCCAGCTGCACCAGTGGGATGGGGGCACTGGTTTTGGAGGAGGTGACCCCAGTTTTCCACTGGGGAGCAAAGCCACACCCAGCCACTCTCAGGCCATAAAAAGCCCAACTTGGTATTTCCATCCACATGTTCATCACCTCTAAAGGAGCTCTGATGGGCTGTGGCATCCTCCCAACACCACCAGCCCCGATTTCAGCTGTTTTTAAGTTCGGTGTCCCCTGAATCCTGACCCTTGCCATTTTTCCAAGCCTTTTACTATTTGACCTCAGCACCGCTCCTGACCCCTGGGGAGCTGCCACCAGAACCTTGGGAAAGAAAACACCAAAATCGTCCCCTGTGCGAGCATTTCCCAACCACGCCCCGATCCCCCTGGCCAGTGAAGGGCAAAGCCTCCCTGCCCCTGCAGCCGCAGCCCGGGGGCCACGGAGAGGGGCACCGTGCCCGTGCCCCCCTCGCAGGGCGAGCAGGCTCCCGCCAGGGAGCAGCCACAAGAAAGGCCGGCGCGATTTGCATCGTTAGCATTCTTTCCGTTTTAATAACCCAAGGTGTTACCAGCAACACTGTTACTGATTTTTATCTCCGAAGCGCCTTCTAACAGCGCCAATTTGTTGTTCTTGGAGATCTCATTTTGTTTCATTAAAGCTGACACCGAAGAGGGGGAAAAAGGAGGCGTTCTGGGCCCAGAACGAAAATATCCCGTTGAAATACCCCGTATTATTTTCTTGGAAACGCTTCTCCGTTGACTTTAATTAAGCTCTCCCCGGGCTCGCGAGCTTGGCGTGCTTGGCTCTCAGGCAGGTTTAATCCCAGACAAGCTCCCCACACCCCCACTTGTCCCGGCTCCCACAAATCTTAAGAAACAAACTGGGTTTTGCTGAAACGCACGGATTAATAGCTGGCCCACCATCAAGAACATCGTGACGTTGCCTTTTCGTCACCGGTCACGGCGTAAGCGCATGGCTACAACCGCTCTGCTCGCTTTGCCAGCAGACCCAAAAAGCAGCTTTACTCACTTATTTTTTTGTTCTCTCTTATTTTATTATATTTTTATTGCCATTGTGAATCTGCGGGGATCCATCTCTTGTTCCTGAACATGTCCCAGAGCTATCAGGGCAGGGAGAGTGGCCACAGCCCAGCTCTGGTGACCACAGTGCCGCTGCTGAGCTTTGTGCCGGGTGCTGCCATAAAATCAATAATTCCCCCCCCGCCTTGGTAGAAGGAAGCTCTTTAGGATGATTGCAAACACTCCAAAAGTTGGGAAATCCCAGTAGGGAGCTTGTCTGGGCATCATCTGGTGCGTGCCCATTATGTAATTACCGTCAATCTTTAATCACAGATGATACTTTTCCATCGGACTCGAATCAGACAGAGCATGGGACGCACAATCCTCACTGAAGGAGCTGCCATGAGATGTGATTCCCACCTCGGTGGGCTCCAGGTTTATTCACTGAGCTCCCACTGCTTTACACAGGGTTTGTGGGAAAAAACCCTTCGGCTCCCTGGCAAACACCCACATCCCCTGAGAGGGAAGGATTTTGCCTCCCTTTTACGCACAGGATCTGCGGGCGGACAGATTAAGGCCAAGAGCTTGAAACAAAAGCTTTGTTTTGGTGCCTGATGCGAGATGACCAAGAAAAGGCCCTTTGGGGATGCCACCGGGCAGGGCGGCCACACGCCCTGGGGTCCCCGGCCCAGCTGGTCCCCGGGATGGGGTGGTGGGTGGGTGCTCAGAGCAGGTTCCTTGGCTGCAGGCGCTGTGGTAGGGTTGTTTCTGCTCCCTGAGAAGGGCCCCGGTGTTTGCCCCGGGCGAACCCCAACAAGTCAGCCCATGCACTGAGCGCCTGAGCCGCTCCGGAGCACGCGGGGCTTCCCGCCCCGGGAGGGGCAGCTGCTCTGCAGGGAATCATGGAATGGTTTGGGTTGGAAGGGACCATGCAGGTCCAACCCCCCTGCCATGGGCAGGGACACCTTCACTGGACCAGCTTGCTCAAAGCCCTGTCCAAGGCAGCCTTGGCAAAGCGCGCAAAACCCATCGCTGAGCTGCTAAATCCAAACTCAGAGCCAAAAAAATCCCGAAGATGCAGAGGAGCTGGGTTTGGTGAGCTCATCTCCTCCAGTGCGAGGTTTTGCAGAGCAGATTCTCCCAAAACCACGCTGCTGGCAGCACTGACCCCAAAACACCCTCCCCACCTGGCACTGGGGTGCCCGCGCTGGGACACAGCGCCGGGAGCTCCTGTTGCAGCAGGGCGCTGCAATCCTCCTCTGCCTGCGCCCTGCGGGGTGCAGGGATGGAGGTGCGGGGTATCCCCGAGGTGGAGCTCCCCTGGGGTATGCAAAGAGGGGCTGGGGCTGCGTCCTCTTGGTCATCCCACATGAGGCCGGGAGGTTGCTCAGAGCACGGAGGGTGGCACGGCACGGCACGGCACGGCATGGTTGCCAAGCATGCCCAAGATGAGTTCCAGCAAAACAGCTGGCCACGGGCACAGGGCTGTGACCTGGCAGCTGTTCCCGAGGGTTTTCCCATATGTTTCACCCCGCTCCAGCTCTCGAAGGACGTGCTGGGGACAGGGCGCAAGCTCGTGCATCGGGTAACTTTTTAGGGATCTACGACTAAAAGGGCAAGGGCGGGGGCGGGGGGAAAACCCCCGCAAACGTGCTGCTGGAATGCAGGGCTGTGCCGCCCTGCCCGCGGGGAGTACCCGAGGGAGGCCGGAGCGGCGCTGGCCGCGGCCGGAGCCCCGGGCGGGCAGGGCAGCGCGGCGGGCAGGGCGTGCGGGCAGCGCCGCGTCCCGCCGGCCCCGGAGCTGGCAGGACCTGTTGTGCGAGGTGCCGGGGAGAGGCTGGAATGGCTCGCGCCTGCGAGCGTGTTGCAGCAATTCCCAGCGCACGTCATGTGGGTTTTGCAACCGCCCCGACCGTCTCGGCGTGGATGCGCGGAAAGGGCCCGCGGAGAACCGAGCGCTCCGGTGCCCGCGGCGGGCACGGCAACGCCCGGCGGGACAGCCGGGCACGGCCCCCGGCCACGCCCAGCCTGGCACACGCCTCTCCACCCGGCCTTTTTCAGCAGGGCTGAATGCCAAAGGGCAGCATCTCCTTGCCTGGCAATAGGCAATAATCAATCCTTCGAGGAAGAGGAAGAGGAAGGGAAAACCCAACAAATCGCTGCTGTAATGGGTGCAGCAGCGTATTTGCACACGTGCTGTGCTGGTGTCCAGTCCTCTTGCTGCCCATTGCCATGGTGATGCCATGGGATGCACAGGCTCAAGGTTGTGGAGATCCAGGGAAAAGTGATTCCTCAGGGAAACCACTGGCTGCAAGATGTGGGTGCGTGGCCTCTGTCTCAGCTGGGAAATTCTGGCATCCTCCTCCATGCTCTGACCCGCTCATAAGAAACCCCTGAGGGGTGATCATTCCAAAAAAAGGGAGTGGGAGAGACTGAGGTATTTGGTGATGTGCCAGAGAATTCCGTATGGCACCTGCACAGCAGCCAACAGTGGGCAGAACCCCAGTGTGGTTGGACTCGATGATCTTAGAGGCCTTTTCCAACCTATTCCATGATTATGGAGCCAGCGTGGAACCTCGTTTGTGTCCAGCAAGGGGGCACAGCTTTGTGGCACCAACCCAAACGCCGCCGATGTCCCCAACAGCCGTGTGTCACCTCATGGGGCTGCGCTCTGCCCCTGCTGCTGGCATGTGCCACGCTGGCTGAGGTTTGACTGGGATACAGCAGCAAAAGGCTACTCTGGGCTTGTATCCAGATGGTGCCAAATCCCGCCAGGCACAGCGGCAGTGCCCCCATCCCACCGGGGTCACCTCCCTGCCAGCACGGCAGGAGCAGGGCTGGTTTGCTGACACCCAGGGAATTTCCCCCGTGCACACCACGGGATACAAAAATCAGCCTTGGGAAAGTGGAAACCCAGGTAATTCTTCCTTCCCCCAACTGCCCTACAAGGGATTCGGCTCCAGATCCACTGATCCTGATGGTCCCCATCATGCCACCAGGTTTTTTGGAAGACTGATACGTGGCGGGATGGGGTCATTGATGCTGCTGCCTCGTTAGTGGGATAATCCCTGTGAACAGACGTGTCTGGAGACTCTGGGTAAGGAGGGAGAGGCAGAGGAGCTGTCCCAGGGACACCAACGCCCATGGGAGCTATGCACAGCCGGCCCCCGGGCACTGCCAGCGAGGTCAGCGGCGCCTCCCGGCTGCGGGGTTTGGCCCAACCTGACGGGTTAGGTCTATTTTGAGGTGTTGGATGTGAACCATCCCAGCTGATGGTTGGCTTCCAGCTGCTGAGGGGTTTTAAGGGAATTAAAGGGTGATTTGTCAAAGTTGTGGGTTTCTCCCCCAAAACAGGAAAAGAAAGGGTTTGTTTGCAGCCCCGCAGCCTTGCACTGCATCACACTCCATCTCACCTCGTGCCTCCACATCCATCCCAGCCCTGTGGCCTGCAACATTCACCCCTTCACCCTCCAATCCCTCCTCATCCTCCTCCTCCTGCTCCCAGCCCAGTCTTGGTGATGGAGCTGCAGCTCAGCACCTTCCAAGTTTAACCTACGACCAAACCCCACAAAGTGGAAGTGGTTTTGTTCATTTAGTTGCAACTGAAAGGACCAAAAAACTCCAAACCAACTGCACAACTCCATGTCCCACTTCTTCCTATGCCACAGCGAGGTCACAGGAGCTGCCACCACTCAAGGACAATGGCCACCAGGAAATTCAACCCTGTATCTTCTTGGCTGGTTGGTGAAGGACATGTAAAAGTAAATTAGAAACCACTAAAATGGCAAATGTGCTGGCTGAGAGGGCCCCTGCAGTCTTGAAAAACAAGAACCTCCCTTAGAAACAGCACTCCGGCCTCCTAATAACCTTAATCGCTCCCAAGAACCAGGTTTAACAACATGACTGGGCTTTGTTTGCTTTTCAGGCTGCTTTATCTCACACGGCACTTTGCAATCAGCTCAGGCAAAACCCCAGTTCCTCTAAAACTCCCCCCTGTTTCCCTGTAATGACAAACTCCAGCTCCCAAAACAGAGGCAGCTGAGCTGGGGCAGAGCCTGGTGCTGGCACGTTGGCATCCCACCATGGGAAACCCCCAGTAAATCTGGGAAAGCTCCGTGGTGCCCTTTGTACTCCCCAGCTGGCAGGGCAAGGTAGTAAAAACGTCTTTTTTATCTCTTTTTGCTGGATTTACATCCCCATCTGGGCTACGTAAATATTGTTCACGTCAGTGCATCCCTCCGTGGGGTTAGAGGAGGGTTGGAAACCCAGATGGACATGGGAAAGGCCCCAGGAATGCTGAGCTCCACGGCACCCTCGGCCAATAAAGCTGTGAAATGGGGCCAGCACAGCACCCTGGCAGTTAACAAAAGCTCCAAATCCTGCAGATTTGGGTAAGAAGGTGACAACCACAGTGTCACCTCCAGGAGATGGGAGCCTCCCAGTGCCGGCACTGGACGATGACCCCATCATCCCAATTTAGTTGGGATCATTTCCAAGAATTACCCCTTGTGATCAAAAGCAATGTGGAGGGAGGGGATTCTCCCCCTCCTCTAAAGGGGCTCCAGGAGAGCTGGACAGGGACAGGACACAGGGAATGGCTTCCCAGTGCCAGAGGGCAGGGATGGATGGGATATTGGGAAGGAATTGTTACCGGGGAGGGTGGGGAGGCCCTGGCACAGGGTGCCCAGAGAAGCTGTGGCTGCCCCTGGATCCCTGGCAGTGTCCAAGGCCAGGTTGGACGGGGCTTGGAGCAGCCTGGGATAGTGGAAGGTGTCCCTGCCCATGGCAGGGGGTGGGATGTGGTGATTTTTAAGGTCCCTTCCAACACAAATCACTCTGTGATTTACCCTCACCTTGAGATTTCTCTTCCCAGCTCCTGGAGCTCCAGCCGTGGTCACCCACCCACAGAATCTTCCTCAGCCCGGAGAGGAGCCCTTGGCTTCTCCTCCCCCTCTTTCATACGACTGTTAGCACTGAAATGCTTTATTTTCTCCACAAAACAAACTCTCTCTTTCTTACCAAGCCTGCATTACAATGCTGGAGTAAAAATAGCCTTTTCCACCTGTGCTCACCTGTCCTAAGGATGTGAAATCAGCACAAAGAAATTCCCCAGCAAAACAGACGGGAATTCAGGAACAGAGGCGGCATCAGCCCTGCCTTGGCCTCAAGATCTAGTCAGTCAAGGACTGTGGTCCATGCACCATCCAGCTTCCCTAAGCACAGCGAGATCCAGCGGCCTCTGCTCCCTGTCTGGAGCTGGACTAAAGGGGGGAAGCTGCTCCCCAGATTCTTGCACACAGATCAGAGGATGCTGAGGGACACAGGGATGCCCTCAGAGGAGCTGCAGCCAAACCAGACCAGCTCCTCAGGCCATCTCTCCGAATGCTTTCAGTTCCGTTTCCAGGAACCAAAACATTAAATATTAAGCGAAGAGAGTTAATCTATACCTGGGATATTGACACAAAGCGGAGGAGGGGAGAAGAAAAAGATAAATAGACCCTTTTTAAAAAAAAAAATCTATGTGTCTCTGCAGGCTGTCCCACCAGGGCTTTCCAGACCTCGGGCACGGCACCAAGGATGTGTTTGGAGGAATAAGATGCACCAAGAAGTGTCACCCTCCCAGCTCTCCCCACGTAGCTGGACCACTCTCTGGGACCCTCAGGTGGCTCAGTGCAAGCAGGACCTGCCTGGCTGAGGGCACAGCTCTGGACAGGGACAGGGTGACTTTGTGGTCCCCTGTCCCAAGGCTGGGGCAGCATCCAAGCAGCGGCAGAGCAGACAGTGCTGTAAAAAGGCCAATGCCCAGATAATGCTCACCAGGACTGTGCTGCCACTCGGAAGGGCTGTTGGAGCTGGGGAAGATGAGCGTGTTGGGATGGCTCCTCTGTCCCTTGGCTCAGTGTCAGCCCTCACTGTGAGACCAGCACCGGGGCAGCCATGGATCCATGGATCCCTCAGCAGTGGAACGAGCCTTGTACAACCGGAGGGAAACGTCACCGCTCATCTCCCAGCAAACACCCTCAAGCATCACTCAACACCTCTCCAGCAAAGCTGGATTTTTTTTTTTTCCTGGCCGAGTGCTCACATGTATATTATTATTTTTTTTTTTATTCCGGTCTCAGCATTCCTCCACTCCCCCCGCAAGAAAACAAAGCCGAAAGCACAGAGTGTGCCTCGCAAAGGCCCCGGCGCTGGCGTCCCGCGGGGAAGGGGCACGCGGTGGTCGCAGCAGCCCGCCCGCCCCAGCCCGCCGTGCTTGTTGACATAGGCAGCACAGTATATTTCTCTAAAGAGCCGAGCCTATGCATTCGATGCATTGCTGCCACAGGGTTTGTTTTCAAAGCCTGACCCCAGACCTGAACTCCACGGATCCTGCGTTTCTCAAGATCAAACGCAAGAAAACGTGACCAATGCAAACAAGAAATAAACCTTGATAATTATAGCCGGGGCGGCTATTGTTTAGTGCCGACTAGCACCCGCTTCAGCATAAACAGAACCCTATTTTTAAAGGGATGCCTGACCAGCTGACACCATCACTCCCCATTGTGCCTCCAAACCCCCTCTTTGACACAAACCCACCTCCCCGAGACCTGGAGGAGATTTAAGAGCAGAGACAAAAGGCTGAGCCAAGCCCACAGCCATACTGGATGCCGCTGTTGGAGCAGGGAGCGGATCCTCATCCTCCCAACCTGCTCCTGGTTGGCGGGGGATGAGGGGCTCCCTGGGGTCCGGCTGTTGCCTGCAGCTGGCGGGCTCAGAGTGACGTCGGAGGACAAACAGACAGCACCGGTCTTTTCAGGAAGGCCATATCACTTAGCGCTTGGAAAGGAGCTACGATATTTTCCTGATTATGTTTGCACGCAAACGAGCACCGCGGGGAAATTATGCAATGCTGAGCGGGGAGGGGTGGGAGCGAGGGAGGAAGGGCTGGAGGGGGGCCCCAGGCTGCACCCCGCTGCCCTCGGCCCCAGCCAGTGCAGCTGCAGCCCCGGAGGTGCCGCAGATGGGCTCCATCGCCGCCGCCGGAGCCTCGGCACCGCAACCCCGGAGCCACGACTCGGCAGGGCTCATTAACGGCCTCTTCATTAAGCACCCAGACCAAAATGCATATATTCGTCAACCAGGCAATTTAATTACCCAGCCTGGGTTCACCTCGCACACCCACACGCCTTTCTTTCTCGAGGCCTCTGTGCGGTCATAGCCTTAAATAAATAGATGGCAGGAGCAAGAGGCAGATGCTGACTCCTACAACCTCTGTCTTGGGCACAGAGCCTTTAAACCACCAGAACTTGCAGTGTTTAATTTCTTTTGTTACCGCTTCTACCTTTAGAGCCCTGCCTTAGGCTTTCTAGATACAATCACAGGCAGCAGGAAACAGAGAGCTACACTATGAGCTTCCTGGGCATCACACGCGCGCACACACTCACTCCCAGCCCATCAATCACCCTAATTACGACTGGCCACACGTCCACAGCTCTCTGTGGCACTCCGTTACTGCCCGTAATTACATGGTCGCATCGTTTCCCTGGTAAGAGTATCACAGAGTTAATTTGGGATTGTAGATGTGGTGGATCCCGTAATGAATTTCATCCTGGCGAGCTCTCCGCCGCACTCGCCGGCCATGCGCCAGCTGAGGGAGGGAAGACAGGCAACGCTGGTCCCCAAAACAAAGCTTTAAGGTCCTCACACACCCCTGGCACTCGTCTCTCCCCAGCACACTCCTGGTTCCTGGCTGCTGCCCACGTCCCACCCAGAGCCAGGACAGCACCACGAGCAGCTTCCCTCAACGCCAAGTGCTCGTCTCCACCGGGCAGATGAGAGCAAGGTGGGCCACGGGTGTCCATCCCAGGGATGGGTACGATCTTCCAGGGAGGACAGCAGGACCTGGGACGCGGCTGGGCCTCCCGACACCGGTGTCCAGCTGGGACCACCACGCCAGCAGGCTGGTGTCCCTCTGCCAAGTCTACTTCAACAGCAGGCTCTTGGCAGCAAGAAACATCCCTTTTCTCCACGTTAACCCTACCCAGTCCGCATCCTGGCCGGGCCTGTGGGTCCTACCGAAACACACAGCTGGCTGCAGCCCATGGATCTGGCTTTTCTGGGATGTTAAATGCTGGAGACCCCGCGCCGCCCTCGGAGTGACCGCGCAGGCGGCGCTGCCAGCCCTGCCCTGTGCCGGCTGTCCCTCTGAATGGACCTGGCTCGGAGGAAGCGTGGCAGCCAGGCAGATGCTCTCCTGCAGCCACCCCCGGCCAATAAGGCAGCCAGATAGAAAGCTTGAAAATCCATAAAATAGAACAATAATAAAGAAAACTAGAGGGGGTGGCTCACACCCAGCAACTGATTCACCAGCGCTGCTCTGCTTTACCCCAAGACACACCGGCAGGACAAGCTAAGGGCGTGCTTTTCAGCCGAATTACTTTTAATTGAGTACATCGGAGCTTAGAAACACATGATGCTGTCGGAGATAAATATAGCCACGGCTACGAGGATAGAGGGGGCAGGGAGCAATCAAGGTTCAACACAGCCGAGAAGGAGCTTCCAGCTCCGGGAGGCAGCGCCGGCCGCGCCGCCGCACCTTCCCCCGTTCCGCTCGGGCATCCCCGCTCCGCTCGGGCACCCCCCGCCCGCCCTGCCCGGCCCGGGGAAGGGGCCGCGGAGCCCGTACCTGTTTTAAACTCCAGCGCCGGGTCCTTCTCCCCCTCGCCCAGGTCGCTCTGCAGCATCATGTAGAGGATCCCGAAGGAGTTGTGGATGCCGAAGATGGAGCCGTTGCACCAGGCGGCGGCGAAGACCACCACCCAGCCGAAGCCGCCCTCGGGGGGCTGGAAGGGCGCGGCGGCCCCGCTCTGTCCCCGCTCAGCCGCGGCCCCGGCCCCGGCCCCGGCCCCGGCCCCGGCCCCGGGCTCGCTCTCGCCCGCCGCCGCCGCCGGCACCTTCTCGTCGCGTTGCGCCATCGCGGCCGCGCTCCGGCCGCCGCCCGCCGCCCGACTGCCCCGCAGCCGGTCCCACATGCCCGCCGCCCCCCCCGGCCGGCCCCCCCGCCCGCCCCCTCCTGCCGCAGCCTCACTCTCCGCCTCCCCTCCGCCGCCTCCATCCTCCTCCTCCTCCTCCATCGCGCCGCTCGGCCCCCGCGTCCCTACCTGCGGCGGGGGCCGCCCACCCGCCCGCGCCCCCCTCCCGTCCCCCCGCGGCGCTCAAAGGCGGCCCCGGGCCCGGCCGCGGCCCCGCATCGCCCGCCGAGCCGCCGCGCCGCCCCCGCCGCCGCATCCTGCGGCGGGCCCGGCCCGGGGCGGGCCCCCGCCAGCGCCGCCCCCGCGGGGCCCGGCGGGGCGCGGGGGGCGGCGGGGAGCGATGGGGGAGCCGCCGCTGCCCCCCGGCCCCGCACAGCCCCCCCCGGTGCGAGGGCGTCCCGCTGGCGCGGCCGGGGGGCTCTCGGTGGCCCGGCCGGGGGATGCTCCCGCTCCCCTCCGCCCCGCAGCGAAGCCCCGGGAGCCGCCCGAGCAGGTGGCGAGCACCCGGCGAAGGGATGCGTTTCCTTCCACGCCGGGGACCCCGGTGGGATTTTTGGCGTGCTCTACCCCGAAAAGTTTGGGGAGCGTTTGTGTGACACCAGCGCGGCTTCTTGCTGGGGGGAGCCGCCGACATCGCTCCGGCAGCGGGGTTGTTCCCGAGGCCACGGCTCACCCCACGCTGCCTTCTCCGGGCGGGATAGCAGCGGCCGCCCAAACCCAATGATTCTGGGAGCTGTTCCCTCGCCTCTGCCTTGTTTTGCAGCAAGCTCTGCCTTTTCTCTTCTTTCAATAAATAATTACAAACCCACCAATATATTAAAGCCTGTCTTTTCACACGCTGAAGGTATTTACACTTTCATATATGCCAAGTCTGAGTTATTATTCTTTCTTTCCCCTAATGGCTGTGTCAGTGTCAGATTCCTATCAGAGTAAAATAATACATCCCAACCTCCCGCTGCTCTTTCTTTACCTCCAGGGATATTAATTACAGGGCAGGGTGCGGAGCCGGCAGGGAGGCGGCGGCAGGGCCGCACCATCTCCCTGCCTCTCCCGCAGCCGGAGAGCAGCACCCGGCCACGGGCTGCGGACTGGGAAGACTTTTGTCTACGTGCTGCAGCTCGCCGGGCTTGGAGAAACCATCTGGGACACGGCTACAGCCAGGAAAATCTCTCCTCGGCCTTCCCGCCCGCTCCCGCCGGCAAATCACTGCCAGCTCCATCGCCATCCGCTTCCTCCCAGCCAGAGGATGAGGAGCAGTGGCTCTGCCTGGCTCTGAGCAGCCTCTGTGAGCGCCGGCGAGACCCGAGCTGGAGGGATGCGCCGATGGGGATCGCGGTCTCCTTTCCTCGCCTTCCCGCTTGGGCGCCGCGCCGATGGATGAGCCCAAATCCCCCCTCGCCGGTGGGGTGCCCGGCGGTAACGCCGCGCTCAGGTCAGCCTCGCTGCTGGAGGAACTGCATTTTTATTTCCCTTCCTCTCTGGTGGAGTCTCCTCCCCGGATCCCCATCTCCACAGCGCGGCCGGGGGAGGCTTGGGAGGTTTGGAAGCATCTTCCACTGCCCTCTGCCGACACAACGAGCAGCTCGATTTTAAAATCCCTATCACCAGAAAGCCGGCTGAGGTTCCTGGCCTGCTGGTTTTATTTTGTTAAGCCCCTGCAAGCTGAGCGAGAAGGGATCTGGAGTATCCCGGGTGGTGCACAGGGAAACTGCCCCCCAAAATGTTAATTCTCCACAGCAGCAAAGCAAGGCTGGATTAAAAACGGCAGTGAGAGAGGTGGGAGAGCCCTTTGCCACAGAAATGGAGACTTCATCTCCATCTCATGGAGACTTCCTCCCTCCAGAGATGTAGGAGGCCCTCACAGAGTGGGAAGCAGGAGGTTCATATTCCTGTGGACCTTGAGCCAGACACGAAACCCGGGGAGCAGCATCTCTCCTGGATGTTGGCTGCATGGTGACTGGACAGAGCATTTTTTGGCCCAAGCATCACTGGGCTGGACTGGACTGGTGAGACTGGGGAGTAAAATCACATAGGGGGCTGAAAAAGTGGGGGTTAAAAGCCTGGGCTGGGTGAGATGATGGAGGTTTCATCCAGGAGGGAGGTGCAGCCTGGGAAGCTCTGGGAAGCTCAGGCAGGAACTGCTGTGAGACCATGGAGCATCCCACCCAGAGGATCTGCGGCTTCATAAGCACAAGATGAAAGAAACACTGAGGAAAACAGATAAAGCTGCTCTTCCCTGGTTGAACTCAATGCTAAAACACCCTTCTGTGACTGCCACATGGTTTTCCTCAAAGCCCTGAGCCTGCCAGCCCGGTGAGGGATGCGGTGGATGGCAGCAGCACAGCCGGGCTCTCCAGATCCACATCTGGCATCCCTGGAGAGCTGGCAGAGAGCACCTCGTGTCACAGCTGACGAGCCCCCGGCCACCCGGGCGAAGCGTGGCTGTCAGCAGCGTGTGCTTGGCTCCAAACCGTGGTGCCAGAGCCTCTGCCAAAGGGATTGGCTCCTGCACAACGTGTGTGCCTGGTTTAGCAGGAGGGGAGGAGTGACCAGATGGAAATATCTGTGCAAACACCTTGGAAGTGTTGCGGGGGACGTGGCCTCGGAGAATACAAATTCCCGGCAGCTTTGCAGCCTGGCTTTGTTTTAGTGACACGGGGACATGTAGGGTTGTCCTGAGGACAAAACCTCGCTGACAGCATCTGCTGCTTGGCCAAAGCTCTGGGAAAACATCTCTGGTGGCGAGCAGAGACATTCACATGCTGGGCACAACCCCTTCCTGTCATTAGCAGCGCTCCTTTCTTTAGATTTGAGCTGTAGTTAAGGCAGCTGCTACATCTGGCCTGGCAGAGACACTGTCCCAGAGGAATAAGTAGCTCGGGGGCAGTCTTAGGGATGTGGCAGCACTCACTCCCTGGCAGGGATGCTGGAATGCAGCATCTGGAGCCCAAGGCTTGTCCCAGGGAGAAGGCAGAGAGAGGATCAGCACACTGCAACATCCTTCCCCTGCCTGACTTTCCCAATGTTCGGGATCAAAAATATTAGAGGTGGCATTTTCCACCTTTTTGGCAAGACTGAAGTCGATTCTACTTAGTTTGGCTGAAAAAGGAGGCAACTTACAAGTGCTGGTGTGAGCAGTGGGTTTTCAGGGCACCACATGCCACCAAATCCCACATTTGGCTTCGTTTTGGCAGTGGAAATCACAGCACCATGACCACTCCGGTGGCTCCAGGCTGGGTGGAGAATGTGGTGCTGCTCAGATGCTGCTGCCCTACCTAATTTTTCATGCAGTTGAGCGAAACCACTATTTCTAGCCCAAACAGAGGAACAGGGTGGATCTGTGTTGTGTTAAAGGGCTTCTGGAGCCCACAGCTGCCTGCTCACCTTCCACCCTCCAGCTGAAGAGGTGTAGAGGGCATTTTCTGAGCGTGCCTCACCGGTTTTCCATATTTCCTTTGAACTAGGCGCTACGAGGGCATGTTCCTGTGGGGAAGTGGAAGTTCCTGCCCAGCCCCACCAACCCCAACCACGACGCAGCCGCCAGCGGCCGCCCCAGCCCCGCCGCGTAACCCCACAGGACCTCGGCGCGAGGTGCCAGAGATGCTCTGCTGATGGGAAGAGCTCAAGCCGGCACACAAAGGAGGCAAGGATCCAGCTGTAAATTAATATTTTATAGAACACCAAGAAAAATCAGAGAGGCTAATTACAGCGATAATCATCGCGGCCCGGAGGCATTTCCATGGCAGTCAGGAATTACCCAGGATTACCTCAGCCCTCGCAGCAGCCTGCGCGGGAGGCGAGCGCGTGCGGCGGTGGCACGGCACCCGCCACCTCCTCCCGTGCCAGCTGGGGGTCCACAACCCAAAACAAAGAGCTTTGGCAGCCTCCTGGCACCCCGCTCCAGATTGCACAGCCTTTGGCTTGCTGAGCTGGGTGGGATGGGTGGAGGGCTGGTGGAGTCGTGGGGTTTGGGGCTGGGGGCTCACCTGGCCCCCACTGGGCCTGTTTGTCCGCAGTGTCATCGATGTGGGAGCCATCATTTACCCCAAGCTGCTTAAAACCCTGAGGGGTTCAGGGAATCACTGGCAAAAATTTTGTGGATGCATCTCCAGGGTAAGTTTTTCCTGTGGTTCATTAATTTACTGTTATTAACTGATATTTGCGTAGTTTATCCAGTGACAGGATGAATTCCCTTGGCAAAGAGAGAATTCCCCATCAGCTCCTCGCTTTGGAGGGTGGGGGCACTGCCCACCTCCAGCATGGCACAAAGTTGGCTTGTGGCAAGCCTGAAACACCTCCAGGAGCTGCATGGCCAGGAGCTCTGCAGGCTCCTGTCCCACAGCCCGGGACAAATCCAGCCCAGACACCTCTGGGGGGAGCGGCTCAGGGAGCAGAGAAGCCTTGGTGCAGCTGGTTTGTGCCCCTGAGCTCGAGCAGAGGGCACTGCTGCTCTGACAGCCAGAAAAAACTCCGGTAAAACCCCACATGTGCTGTGCACAGAGCCGGGAAGGGCCGGGGCTGAGGTTGGCCCTGGGGTCAGGGTGCTGAGGGTGCTCAGGTCTGTGGGTGCTGCTTCCTGCACCCTTCCCTCACCCTGCCAAGCTCTGTGGGGCACCCCGGGCATGCTGTCTATGCCCCCCAAGCTCAGGTGTGTGCGTGCTGAGAGCACCCAGCAACGCAGGAGATGGTCTGGGGGCTCCAGGGGCTGAGGCCTGGGACAGTTGTGACACCCTTTGGGTTTGCTCCTGGCAGTCTTGAGGGTTTGTGACGAGCTGAGCTGCTCCTGGCAGCTCTGAGAGCTCCGGGGCTGCTCCGAGCGAGGGCTGGGGGTCACCGAGGGCTGCCCGTGTCCTCGGGCACAGAGTACCATGGCAGAGGGGCTGCTCACCCCTCCCGTCCAAACGTGAGTCCCCCAGATCGCTGCCTGGTGCTGTCGCAGGCTGTGATGGCCCCGGGAGCAGCATCAGCCTTCTCACCCTGACCGGCTGCACTTCTGGCTCTGTTTGGGTCAGGGAAAATTTTTACTTCACTTTTTGAGACGAGAATGCCTCTGGTAGCACCAGCACAGGGACAGGACGGCTGCCCAAGGCAGTCCAGGATGAATCCAGGATGAGTCCAGGAAGTGTCCAGCCTGAGCGTCCGCGCTGTCCTGGCTGCTCGAGGAGGGTCCCTGGGGACACCGGCAGGAGGGACTGGAGCGAGGGTGCAGCAGCCGGGGCTGCAGAGCTGCCCGAGAACCTCCGGGCACGACAGAGCTGCCCTTGCACCGCTGCCTGCAAAAGAGACGGGCTCTGGGCTGGGACACAGCCTTGTGCCAGACCCCCAGGTCCAGCGCGGTGAGTGTTCGGGAGATGGCGGCTGTCCCTTTTGGGGTGCCCTCGCCCTTCATCCACGCCGGTTTTCTCTTCCTGACGAGCACCGGGAGCTGCGCTCGGGGCTGGGGAGCAGCAGCCCGATGTGCTGGGAGCGAGGAGCCTTCCCCGCTGCCTCCACGCTGCTGGATGCGGCGCCTTCCTGACAAACACGGCTTAATCCCGCCCTGGAGCGCTCCGTAAAGAAATCAAAGCGTGAGTCATCTCCCTCCAAACCTCAGACCGTGTCACAGATTATCCCTCGTGCTGCTGAGGTTCTTTCTTCCCCCACACGCCTCAGTGCAAGGGGAAGCAAACACGTTTCCCACATCCCAGCTCCCGCACGGCTCAAACCACCTGTCTCTCCTGGCTCGCTCTGCCCTCTAGTAGCGGCTGGATTTACAGCAGCCATAGAATCATGGAATCGTGGAATTGTTCAGGGTGGAAAAGCCCTCCTCGAGTCCAACCCTTCCCACAGCACTGCCAAACCCAACATTAACCCGTGTGCCCAAGCGCCACATCTACACGTCCTTTAAATCCCCCCAGGGGTGGTGTCTCCATCATTGCCCTGGGCAGCTGTGCCAGGGCTGGACTGACCCTGCAGTGAAGAAATTTTCCTTAACATCTGATCTGAGCCTCCCCTGGCCCAGCCTGAGGCCGTTCCCTCTCCTCCCGTCCCTGTTCCCTGGGAGCAGAGCCCGACCCGCCCCGGCTGCCCCCTCCTGTCAGGGAGTTGTGCAGAGCCACAAGGTCCCCCCTGAGCCTCCTTTTCTCCAGGCTGAGCCCCCTTTTCTCCAGGCTGAGCCCCTTTCCCAGCTCCCTCAGCCCCTCCTGGTGCTCCAGCCCCTTCCCCAGCTCCGTTCCCTTCCCTGGACATGCTCCAGCCCCTCAGTGTCCTTCTTGTATTGAGGGGCCCAGAGCTGCCCCCAGGATTTGAGGTTCTGTTTCTGTGGGTGCCTTGCTCTGCTGCACCACCAGCCTACAGCCCAGAGTGCCCCTTGGCTGCCCTGGCTGGGCAGGGGCATTGCCAGGGATTTGAGGAAGGGGTGTGGGGTCGCTGGAGTCTGCCCTGGCTCTGCTGGCATCCCTGGCACGGACATGCAGCTGCCATGGGCAGAGCTGTGTGGCTGTCCTGCAGTCTCAGCCCCTGAAGGAGTAATTCACGTCACTCCTTAGCCAGCCTGCAAAATCCCTGCCAGTCACTGGGGCTGGAGTGTGGACACAGCGTGGAGTGAGTTTGGTGTGGGCTGGAGTGGCCTGAGAAGGGCAGAGCCCTGAGCTGGGGTCTAGTGGGAGGTGTCCCTGCCCGAGGCAGGGGTGTTGGAATTGGATGGTCTTTAAGGCCACTTCCAACCCAGTCCATTTTGGGATTCTAGGACTCCCAGGCTTGGATTTTGTTAGACCCCCAGACAGATTAAGCTTCTGCAAATGTTTGCACTCAACATGGCGCAGTGCTCGTGCTGGGGGCACAGAATCATGGCATGCCTTAGGCTGGAGGGCAACTTTAAAGGTCTTCTAGTCCAACCCCCTGCCACCTTCCAGTAGCCCAGGTTGCTCCAAGCCCCATCCAGCCTGGCCTTGGACACTCCCAGGAATCCAGGGGCAGCCACAGTTTCTCTGGGCAACCTGTGCCAGGGCCTCCCCACCCTCACTGTAAAAACCTTCTTCCTCATATCTGGTTTAAATCGACCCTCCTTTATTTTAAAACCAGCACTTACTGTACTGTAACAACAGATCCTGCTAAAAACATTGTCACCATATTTCCTGGAGCCCCTTTAGGCCCTGGAAGGGGCTCTGAGCTCTCCCTGGAGCCTTCTCTTCTCCAGGTGAACACCCCCGGCTCTCCCAGCCTGGCTGCAGAGCAGAACTGCTCCAGCCCTTGGAGTATCTCTGTGGCATGACCAAGGAGAGGACCCCAAATCCTCCAGCACCAGTGGTTGGTGACAGTGACAAGCTGGGCAGGCCAATGCTTTGCCTGGGGCTTCAGCCGTGCCCCAGACCAACAGCTTGGCACGGATCTGATCCATGGGGAGACACCCAGGGACTCCACAGGGCGCGGGGGAAGCAGGAGGAAGATGGTGGCAACGCCACACCTGGAGAAGACGATGCCCAAACCGCCCCCTCTCACCGGAGCATCGCTTCCCCTCCCGCCCTCCCGACCGCGCCAGCGGAAGGATTTCCAGCGGGATGCTCCAAACCCGCAGCTCACGGCGAGAGGCTGGAAAGCCTCGGGGAATCAGGGATTCATTAAAACCCCAAGGCGAAGTTGTAAGGGCGGCTCCGGGGTGCCGAGGCCGCTCGGGGAGCCCCGGGCTGGCGGCGCGGGGCGGAGCGGGGCGGGGGCGGAGGGGGCACATGCGCCGTGCGCGCACTGCGGAGCGGCGCGGGCAGCGCGGGCAGCGCCAGCGGAGCGGGGCGCGGGGCGCGGGCAGCGGCGGCGGCGGCCGCAGCCCCGCACGGCCCCGCACGGCCCCGCCCGGCCCCGCCGAGACGCACCCCGGCCCCCACAACCCGGCGGAGGTGAGCGCAGGGGATGCGGGGATGACGCGGCGCAGGGGAAAGTGGGGGGTCCCTGTCCCCCCAGGTGTGAGCGCGCATGGGGGGACATCCCTTGGCGGGGCATTGAGGGCTTTGCAGCCTTTCTGTGAGGGTCTCCCATATCTTTGCATCCTTTTGGGGGGGCATCGCTGCGTGGAGGGGATCCCCCACCGTTCTGCATCCCTGCATGGGGGGTGGGCGATCCTCTGCTGCTTTACATCTTCCTGGCGGGGGGGTTCTCCATCCCTTTACATCCTTTCAGGGGGGATCCTCCATCCCTTTCCATCCTTTCAGGGGGGGGGGCAGGGCCGCTCTGCATCCCCGTATTGCTGCATCCCCCCCAGCTTTGCATCCGTGCCTGGGGGCGGGGGGCTGTCCTCCATCCCTTCGCAGCCTTGCTGTGGGGAAGGGGCTGGCCAAGCTGCTTCGCATCCTTGCGTGGGGGGGGGTCCCTCCACTTCTCAGCTATTCATGGTGGGGAGGGAGGAGGGGGAATCCTCCACGTTTTGCACCTTTGCCTGGAGGGGAGGGGGCCAGGCTGCTCTGCACGTTTTCATGGCGGGGAGGGGGAGGGATCCCGGAGCACTTGGCACATTTGCACCGCGGTGCTCCGGGCCTCTCTGCACCCCTGCGCTGGGGAGGGGGTGTGTGTGCTGTCACTTCGCATTCCTACATGGAGAGGGGGGGGGGACCTGGCTGCTCTGCACCCTTGCATGGGGGCGGGGTGGGGGCGGGGGGGCTTCACTTGACATCCTCGCATCCTCGGAAGGGAGGATCCTTCCTCTTTACATCACCGTGGGGGATAAATTGGGCCCACGGGTGCCTGTGCACCCACAGCCAGCGCAGGGCAGGGCTCATCACCCCCTGGCTGGGGAATTGGGGAGGGCTCCGGGGGGCTCTGCAGCCCGGTGTGAGGCTGGGGACGCAGAGGGGACAGCGCTGAGCAGGGCACAACCCGGTGTCACCTGTCATGCATGGCTCCCCCTCCCCATCCTGGTGGCCTCCCTGGAATTTGGAGCCCCGCTGGGTTCGGAGCCACCTTGGTGGCCCCCCCCAACGCGGGGCACCCCCATGGGCAGGGCTTCAGGTGGGCCCGGAGCCCCCCAAGGTGCCGAGCCTGGGCCTCCACGCTCAGTGATTCAGCTACTTGCAGGGAGCCTTAATTTTATCGCTTCAAACTCGAGTTCTTGCTGCCTCGTGGTGGTGTCAGCGCGATGGAATCCCTACGGATTGAGATGCTTTTTATCGGAGTTTGTGGCTGCTTTGTGTGCCCGCCACACCGGAGCCAGCGGCCGGACACGCTGCCGGACACGAGCCGGAGGAGGGGAGCGCAGCACCGGGATGTGCGGGCAGCTCGGGAATGGCAGGATTAATAATTCATCTTCCAAACTTCAGCCTGCCAAGGCACACCCCTCACGCTGCAGCTCATTGCCTGGGTTTTAAAGAGATTACTGATATAATATTTTTTTTTTTAAATGGTGCTTCAGTGGCGTTTGTGTATCTCGGTAGCTCCCAGGGTGACAGGTTGCAGAGCTCGGTGAGGAGGGCACGGTGATGGCAGCATCGGTCCAGCACAAGCAGCTCTGGCAGGCAGAGGGTTAATGTGCACCGGGCTGTGCTGTCGCAAACGCAGAGCAGGAGAAGGGCTCTCACACAGAACGCTGTGATGCAACTCAGACCCCAAATGTCCGCTGCTTCTCCCGGGAGCTGAAGCCCACGGAGAAAACTCGAGATGAAGCATATTTCGCTTTGAGCTGTCATCTCCCTTGGCCCAGTTCTGAACCGAAGATGCTCATCCTCCATTTTATGGCGGATGACAAATCAGCCGCCGATGCCAAGATCTTGACAAGTTACGAACAACAGCCCTCGCGCCAGAAGTGTTAAGAAATAAAAAAAGAAAAGCAAGAACGCTTTTTTTATTTTTTTTTTTCCTGCAGAGCTGCTCATCCAAAAAGACACCCTCTGAGCTGCACCCCGCGGGCCAGAGCCGCGGCATTTTGCACATCTCTGAGCTGAGAGGCTGCAGCCAGCTCCAGGCTGGCATCTGCCCCCACTTCCCCACATCCACCCGGAGTTTTGTAGGGCGCACGCCCAGCGCTGGTGGGAAAACCCACACGGACGCGCTGGGGAGCATCAGGCAGAGCCCAGCCCCGCAGGGAGCAGGTTGGAGCTGGCTGGGAGCGCTCTGCTCCGTGGCTGGAGATGCCAGTCCTGCGGCTGTTCCCAAAGGCAGCAGCACCGGCTTTGCAGAAAGCCCCTCGCTGCTGGCCGAGGGTTTCCCGGGTTTATCAAAGCGCCTTCTATACTGGGGAGAAAAAGGCCGGTTTGTTCAGCAGCGTCCTGCTCACACAAGCCGGCAGCGAGCGAGGGAGATCCTTCTGGTAATGAGCTGGGCACAAAAGGGGGGAAAAAAAGCCGTCATTGAAGATTTTCCTTTGGTGATAGAGTCATTAAAAACAACACATGATTCCTGGGCCAGCAGGGATCTTTTGCAGCCAAAACAGAGCCGGGATCTGTGCTGTGTTCCCACAGCCCCATCCACTGACTCCTCCTCTGAAGATCAAGGCAGTTCCGCTGCTCCCGGGCATTCCTCGCACTGGAATCAGGCACAGAGCAGCCAAGGGATGGTGGAGGAGGGTCATGCATGGTTTCATCCACAGCTTTCCCCCTCCTTTTCCCCTTCAGCATTAGGGAATCGGGATGGATGTCTATTTTTGCATGGATTTTGCATGGATACGGATACTCTGCTCTGTATCCGTAGCAGAGATGGAGCCAAAAGGTGAATGGGAAGGACCTGAAGAAGTGGCCCTCAGCTCCATGACCAGAGCCAGGGGACACTGAGGGCTCCCCATGTCTGAGAAATCAAACAGAACCCAAACTCCACGTTAACTAAACCCCAAGGAAAGCTACTGCCTGAAAACCCATTTGCCAGAAATGGAGTTGTTCAGCCTGGAGAAGAGAAGGCTCTGGGGAGATCTCAGAGCCCCTTCCAGTGCCTAAAGGGTGCTTATCAAAAGGAGGGAAAGACTTTTTGTAGGGGGAAATAGTGATAGGTCAGTGGGGAGTGGTTTTAAACCAAAAGAGGAGAGATTTAGATGAAATGCTAGGAAGGAGATGGGATACTGGGAAGAAATTCCTGGCTATGAGGGTGGTGAGGCTCTGGCACTGGGTGCCCAGAGTAGCTGTGGCTGCCCCGATCCCTGGAAGTGTCCAAGGCGAGGTTGGACGGGGCTTGGAGCAGCCTGGGATTTTGGGAGGTGTCCCTGCCCATGGCAGGGGGGTTGAACTAGATCATCTTAAAGGTCCCTTCCACCCCAACCCCTCCTGTGATTCTGTGATTTACAGCATTTGCTCTCACCTACCTGTAAAGAAACATCGTTTAGGTAAAACCCGTCCAGGAACCCCTTTGTTTTAAACCAAACTCGCAGCAGGACGAGGTTTTTGTACTGACCCCCGGGTGACGAGGCAGTTGCATTTACGGCATCCTCCTAAGCAGGGCTGGTGCTGCAGAGCCCAGCCCTCGGAGGTGGAGGTGATTTAGAGACAGTTTAGTCAAGTGCTGTTCCTAGAGCTGAAACATTCTACAGTAGAAGGGGGGAAAAAAAAAAAACCCAACCAAACCAAACCACCAACTGTGGCATTTACTAATAAAGCTCTTGAGGAATATTTTTAGCTGTGCTTTAACGTTGCGTTGCACTTTGCTGCGAAGCGTTCGCTCGCTGAAGCCTGCTGGCAGTTGCCGTGGCGGAGCCGCCTTTGGCGGAGCGCGCCGAGGAGGAGCCGCAGATGGGCCGGAGGAGAGGCGGGGGCAGCGCTCCCGGGATGCGCCTTCCCGGTGGGACACAGGTCACCGCTCCAGCCCCGGCCAGGCGGCGACGGAGCGGTGCCCCGGGGCCAGCCGGACACGGCTCTCTCTCCCCTCGTTGGCAGGAGGGCCTGGCCCTTTCCCAGCTCCGCCCGAATCTGATCCTGGCCGGCAGCAAAAATCCCTCTGTGCCACGCGGGGCTGAGACCTCTCCGCTCATTTCACAGCGAGCCCACAGCCCCGGCTTCCAGCCTCCCCGGGCTGGTATCCCGGGGGTGGGGGCAAAACCAGCGCCCCACACCCTGGGGCTTTGCAGTCCCCGGGGCATTTTGTCACCTGATGCTTTGCTGACCCTCCAGTGGGGCTGGGATGCTTCCCATGGCCCCGGACCGCTTGTAAACCAGGCTCCTTTGGGATGCAGAGGTCTCGAGGAAGGGGCAGGCAGTGGCATTGCTTCTCCCATGCCCACCGGCCCCCGGTGTCACCCTGAGAATTTCCTCTCACTGAAGTCCTGCCCTCTGCTGTATTTTGGGCAAGGGGAACACTCGGGATCCAGGCGGTTTTAACATATTTAATGAACCTTTGGGCAATGGCTCTGGAGCAATGATCACCTTTGCAGGGAGCAGTGACATTTGTCATGCTGCTGCTGTTCTCAGGCATTTGGGCTGGCAGCAAGTGAAGAAGTGGTCGCAGATGCATTTTGTAAATGAGAGCAACGAGTCCTTGCGGTGCAGCTCACGCTCCATTTTGTGGGAAGGAAAGCAGCAGATCTGGCCCAGCTCTCCCAGGCAGGTTTTTCCCTGCACCACAAAGAGCTGCCTGCACAGTTTTTCCTGGCTGCTTTTTTTCCTGAGACAACAAAGCTTCAGCCCCTGTAGGCTACAGGCTCTGCTCTCCCCATGGCCCACATCAGTAGGAAAATAGGAGTTTAGGGCCACCTGAGCCAGAGGTTCCTCTTCAACCATGAGGTGGCTGCTGGTGGCCTCTCTGTCCTCTGCAGGTTTGTTCTGTTGCTCTTTGAACCATCCCACGCTGGTTTCCACCACGCTGTGGCAGAGCTCCACAAATCAACACCTCAAGAACCTGCTGCTTTCACACCTACCACCTATTTCTGTCTGCTCAGAAGCATCACACACCCCCAGATCCTTCCCAGCCCTCTTCTGTACCAGGTCCATCCTGCCAAACCCCACAGGACGAGCTCCTTCAGGCACCTACAAACCCCACTGAGTGTCAGCTCTGCCTCTTGTCCTTTCCCTGACTTCAGAGTCAGTGGTTTGTTGCTCCTTTCACTATTTCAGGACTGTTTTGTGCCTCCCTCCTGTCCCCAGCCCTTCCTCACCTCTCCATTCCAAGGGTCCTGCACCAAAACAGGGTCCCGAGCTGCCACCACAAGATCTGGCACTTCTTGTTTGTTTAATATTCATTTATAAACTTTTTTGTTCAAGGTTAATAGATTTTCCAACGTATCTCGTTTTTTGCACTACTCTGGCTCCTGGCATCCAACCAAAGATTTGCTCCCTTGCAAAAGCCTCCAGTTCCTGGCAGTGTCTGCTCCTCAGGGCTCAGAAGGACCCTGGGAAGCCCAAATTGGGAAAGAGCTTCGTTTGCAAGGGCTGAGCAAACAGACTGCCCCAAAGCTTGGCTTAGAACGGAGCTTAGTGCAGGGCTGACCCCAACTCCCAGCCTTGAGGCGTTTGGTTCACCACACGCTTACCCACATTCTCCCCAGATCCAAGCTCGGGGTTTTTCCTGTCTGTCTGACACACAGTGAACGAGGTTTCCCTCATTCCTGCTGCTCCATGTGCCGTCCAGTTCCGTCAGAAATATTGGTGGTTCCTCAATTTGCAGCATGGACATCCTTCCCACCGGTGCTGCCCATCTCTGCCACGGCTCCACTCCCATTCCAGGTTCCTCCTGCAGGGAACACCCATGGAAAACAAACCCCAAAATTGTTTTCTGCTCCACCACGCTCAGTGAAAGAAGGTGGGAGCCAGGACGCTTCTCCCTCCTCTCTTATGAACATCCAGCAGGGCTCCAGGGCTGCAGGTGTCGGGCACTGACCAACCCAAACATCTGTCACAGGGATTAACCAGCACCTGAGAAACCTGTGGTCACCAGCCCGTCCCTCCTTGCAGGGCCACCCAGAGCACACCTGGTCCTTCAGGCCACTTTGGATCTGCCTACAGGGTTGTAAATCACAGCCCAGAGGGAGAGAGTGGGTTTGGGGGCAGAGAGGAGATGAGGGCACAGTAATGCACATGAAAAGCTGTTGCAAAGAACTTAAGGAGCAATGGCTGGACACAAAACTGCTTTTTTTGGACCCTTACGAAATGAGAGCTGCTTTTCTGCCCCTGATGGACCCCAAGGATCTAAGCTGCCAGATGTTGCTGGCTGCTGAGGTGAAGGAGAACATCTGGAAGGAGCCAGCTGGAAGGGTCGACCCATGAGCCAGTAGCTGCGAATCACACCCCCAGCCTGGTCTGCAGGGACTGGGGCAGCCTTTATTCCCCAGAACTCCCTGGTCTGGGAGAGCAGGGGCTGCTCCTCAGTGCTGCCAGCAGCTCTGGGTTTGGGATGCTGCTGGCAGTTTGTTCCTTGGGAGGAATCAGCTGCTTAGGGCACAATAAACAGCTCATTTCTGTCTCATCCCCTCCCCTGGATGTGGTTCCCTTCCGAGCTCCATCGCTGGGTTTGGGAAGCAGGTGGGAAGCTGGTGAGTGTCTCCCCTCACCTGTGGCATTTCCCAGTACAAGATTTAGAGCTATTGGCTCTTTCCAGTCATGGGGAAAAGTTGAGTGATGGGAGGATCCCCACAGTGCACCTGAAACCTGGACCAGGCCCTGGCCTGTCCCATTCTTCCTGCCTTCCACCTCCAGGAAATTCCTGCAGTCTCAAATGCTGCTATCACACCCCTCACCCACTTTCTGCCTCTCTTCAAATCTGTCCCTGCTGGGAAGTTTCAAACCACAAATCTCTTTTTTTTCCCTCATTCTGCTGCAGGGTCCCCGTGGGGGCTGCAGGCTCAGGTGGCCCCAATTCCCCCCGGGTCCCCTGTGCAGGGACAAAGAGCCCTGGGTGCTGGTGGCTGTGTCCAGTGGCCGTGTCCCGTGGCTGTGGCCCAGAGGGATGCTGAGAATGGCTCTTTGTTCCCTGTTTCTAATTGCTGGGCCCAGGCAGCTCGTTAAGGGCTCTGCCCTGTGCCGTCCAGTCCCTGCAGCCCTGGGACGTGCCCAGGGCTCAGCCTTTGAGGGCAGATTTTGGGGTGACACATAAAACAAGCTTGGGGTGAAGCTGCCAGTGTTGCTCAGCTCTTTACACAGCCTGGGGGGCTCGGGGGGTGCCCAGAAAGGGGGGCTGTGCATGGCCAGAGCAGAGATCCAGAGCCTCCCCTGCAAATGCCGCCACAGGGGAGCAAACAGCTGGCAGAAATGCTGGGGTTTGGGAGCCAGGGATCGCACCACATCCCTGAGCAGTGGCTCCGGGAAGCACCGGAGGACACAGAGTTTGCTCTGAGCCCCGAGCACCGCACAACCCCGCGGAGGCTTCAGGACCGGGGTCCTTCCCTTGGCACCCCGAGTGCCCTGGGCAGAGCGCAGCCCCGAGGAAAAGGCTTTGGGCTCCTTCATGGAGGGAGCTCGAATTTGCATTTGAAAACAGTGGAGGAGCTGCTGCTGCTGCTGGGAGCACTGGCCGGGTGCTGTCAATGGGAAACTGTTCCGTCCAACGCTCCCGGGGCCAAAAAATGTGAACTCTGCAGATTGCTGGCTCCGCTCGCGGGCAGAATCACTGGCTCCGATGCCGGCGCCCGGCGGCTCCGCTCCCAGCGATTGACGGAAGCGGCTTTTCCTTCGCTGCCAAAGTTTTGTGAAAGATGGGGTGGGTGGGGAGCGCTCGGGACGTGAAACGGGAGGGATTCTGCTCGCTGGGAATGCTGTTGGTGCCCTCCGGTCCTTATCAGCCCAGCCATCAGCTTGCCTTTGCTTTGGGAGCTGAGCTGAGCCCGGATGCACTCGTGGCACTGAAGAACCCCTTGTGTGAGCTTGCGGGGTCGCTGCCTGCCCTTGTCCCTGTCCCAGGTCTGTGCCCGTGTCCCAGTCCCAGGCTGCAGCACCCCAGGAGACACCAGCGTGGACAATAAATGCTCCTTCTCTGCCTCTTTTCCCAGCCTGTTTCCCACCATTCACCCTTTACATCAGCGGGGTAACCTGTCTCCAGCACCCCACACCCCATGGTGCCCATCCTTCATCCTTCCCTGCATCTCCCATGGGTGCCCTCAGCGGAGGTGAGACCTTTGGGTGTGGGCAGGTCCCTACGTCCCCTTAAACCCTGTAGAAAATGAACCATCCCCAGTTCAGGGGTGGGGACAGTGGAGCAGGAGACACCCAGAAATGCTGGGGGGACAGCCAGGGATGCTGTGGGGGCACCCCAAGATGCTGTGGGGGCACACAGAGGAGCTGTGGGGGCACCCAGGGATGCTGGGGGTGGCCATGCAGGGAGCTGGGATGAGCTGGCCACAGCAGCTTGTCTCAGTGTAGTGTGTGCACAAATAAAACCCTGGAGAGGCTGCAGCGAGCTGGAAATAATGACATTACAAGCGCTTCCTCGCTTCTGTTCGGGCTGGATGAGGCTTTTCGGGGCCAGCTGAAGGGCTGCAGCACAGGGGAGTTTGCTCCTGGTTGGAGCACAGCTCTGGGAAGTGAGTGGGAGAGGACTCAAAGGTAGGGACAAGGTCCTCACCTCCACCCTGGCGTCCGTGTGCTCACCAGCACCCCAAGGTTTGCGCCCCCAGAGCATCCCCTGCTTGGAAGAGCCCTGCTGTCACCTGCCGTGTCCCAGCGTGGGCAGGGAGGATCTCCTGGGCGGAAAGCTGAGGGAGTGTGGCAGGGGGAAAACAGGCAAATGGTGAAAGCTGTGTCTTTTCATCTTTCCTTTCTTTTTCTGTCTCCCAGGAGAGGCGTGAGGGCTCGCCATGCCGCTGGTGAAGAGGAACATCGAGCCCCGGCACCTGTGCCGGGGGGCCCTTCCCGATGGGGTGACGAGTGAGCTGGAGTGTGTCACCAACAGCACGCTGGCTGCCATCATCAAGCAGCTGGGCAGCCTCAGTAAGTCACGGCACAGCAACCCTGGCGTGGGACAGCACTGGGGTGGCACTGGGGTGGCACTGGGATGGCACTGGGATGGCACGGGGATGGCACAGTCACTTCCGCCAGCTGCAAACACAGAGGAACAGGGGCTGTGTGAGAGCCCTGTGGGCTGCAGCCACTCCTAATTCAGTGGGAATTATCCAGGTTATTGGAAACAGGAGGATGCTCAGGGCCAAGCTCAAAATGGGGACTTGGTGCTGTTTTAAGACCCATTTCCCTCCCACAGCTGGTCTGTGCAGTGGGGGACAGAAAGCCTTCAGGAGCCTCTTGCTTCTCCACTTGGCCAGAAATAGGAAGGTCAGGGGAAGATTTAAAATTCTCCAAGCTATTCCTTTTAAAGTTAGAGCTTTTTGAGGAAGAGAGGTCACTATCAAAGGTCTAAATCCTCAGGTGTCTTCCTGCCCTGGGACTGATCTCAGCAGAAAAGGGGCAGAGGAGAGCACTATACACACCAGTGCGAAGGTTTAATGGGGGCAACCCATTTCATGCTGAATATCCACTTAAAATAGAGAGAGAAACTATTCAGGGCTCCCCCTCTTTTACACCCCTCCAGAAGTAGATTCTTCTCTAAAATACTCCCAGAAAAATAAACCCAGTATTTAGGGAGCTGCTGGAAATGCAGTGGCTCACATGAGCGGCACCCACGTGTGCTCGGGCCGTGGCTTCCTAGTCCAGGGAAAAGGGAATCAGATGTGACCGAGCTGGTGAATGGTCTGAGGAGGTTTTAAAAGTGCCTTGATTTTGATGTGTGGGTTTGTAGGAAATCCTGAGGGTCGGGGTTGCTGGGATGGGATGGGATGGGTGCTGTAGCCCATAGGTATCAGCAATTGTCTGCCAGACACCTTGCTCAGCTCCATGATGGGAATAACCTGAATAAATAAGCTAAATAACCCTAAATAAATAACCCTAAATAAATAAGCTGTTGTAGGGAAGCACTGAGCGATGCAGGAAAATAACTGATGAAGTGAAACAAATTGTGGATTCTCCCTGCTGTGGCACTGTCCCCACTGCCCTGCTCTTGGCTTTCCACCTGGGCTGAATTTCCCCAGGCCACGCTATGAGATGGACATTTTTTTAGCTCATCTGTCCTGGTGGATCCAAGGGCTTTTTGGGGCACAGTGAATGTTCCGTGTCCCTGTGGGTACTGCTCTCACTGGAAAGGGTGCTCCTTTGGGCTCCCCTGCCTCCTTGCAGCGCTTTGGGACAGGATGAGGCTCAGCTCCCAAAAATCCAGGCTGGGGAGAGCACCCCATGGAGCCAGTGGGGAGGTGGGCGGTCCAGGGGCTGGGCTGGGCTGGGTGAGCCGCCTGCTGCGGTGACAGGCGCGTTGTCCCCTGCCAGGCAGGCACGCGGAGGACATCTTTGGAGAGCTGTTCAACGAAGCCAACAGCTTCTACATGCGGATGAACTCGCTGCAGGAGAGGGTGGACCTGCTGGTCATCAAGGTGACGCAGCTGGACTCCACCGTGGAGGAAGGTGAGGGGCCGGGGCTGTTTTGGGGTGATGTCCAGATGTGTTCTTGGGACCGGACCCCTGCCATGCCTTGCTCGGCGGGCTGAGGCCACCGCTGCATCCCTTGTCCTTCCTGTGCCCCCAGTTTCGCTGCAGGACATCAACATGAGGAAAGCCTTCAAGAGCTCCACGGTGCAGAACCAGCAGGTCGTGTCCCGCAACTCCATCCCCAACCCGGTGATGGAGATGTACCAGCGCTGCGACAAACCCCCGCCACTCAACATCCTCACGCCCTACAGGTACGGGGCACGGCGCTTCCTGGGGGTCCAAGGGGGTCCTTTCCAGGAGAAGCATCAGGCGTGCCCCCCATTTGCACCCCCATTGCATGGGATGCTTGGAACGTGTGCCCACACGCTGCAGGTGGTGACCGCTGTGTCGGACGGGTTTGTGGTGGGGCAGCAGCTCATGGTCATGATCATACCAAAGCCCTTGGGCTGGGGAAAAGGGGGTCTTCTCCTGTGGCTGGTAACCCTCCCTCCTCCCTTCCCAACCCCCAGGGATGACAAGAAGGACGGCCTCAAGTTCTACACCGACCCCTCCTACTTCTTCAACTTATGGAAGGAGAAGATGCTGCAGGCGACGGAAGACAAGAGGAAGGAGAAGCGCAGGCAGAAGGTGGGTGAGGGCAGGTGGGGGACACAGGGGACTGGAGCTGGGGGTGCTCGGGACCTGGGGACAGTCACCTCCTGGTGCATGCTGCGTGCTCCCCTCCCCTGCATTGGGTGCATCTCACAGGGCTGGGTGATTCTCTCCTGGTCTGGAGGAGCCAGGCTGGAGGTGGAGCCGTGGCTTTGTGTTCCCGCAGGAGCAGCGGCTGGTGGAGGACTCCACCCGGGAGGTGAAGAAAGTGAGGAAAGCCCGCAACCGGCGCCTGGAGTGGAACATGATGGCGTATGATAAAGAGTTCCGGCCGGATAACAGGTTCTCACCATCCCCCTATCACATGGCGTCATCGGAAGGATCACTGTCCCCAGATAATAGGCAGGTTCTACCTCCTACACCTTCAGCTCACGGCTCTCCTTTGCTTTGTTCTCCCTCTCCGTCGTCGCGGGGGACGTGTTGCCCACAGCAGGGTCGGGGTGCTCAGCCTGTGGTAGCTTCATGGATAGCTGGTGTCCCCAGGGTGTCATCCTGGCCCTCAGGAGCAGCCTTGGCATTGGGATATAAAACCGGAGCGCTTTCTGTTTCGCAGCTAAGGGAAGAGAGTGGTTCAGCTCTGTTGTGTCGTCCTCCCCTCCGCTATCATCGCTCTGCTGTCTTGTACATCGATATTTTCGTGGCCTTTTCTTGTTTTGTTGTCTCAACCCCAAAGTACTCCCAAACCCACACCCCCTGAGCTCCCTCCCACGAGTACAACAGTGGGGTTTTCTTGTGCTGCAGATCCTACGCGTCGGACGCCGCCGACCACTCGTACCCGGCCAGCCCCAACCACCCCGCGCAGCTGCTGGCCCCGGCGTCCCACCTGGCCCCGGCGGAGCACAAGGAGGGGGTGCTGGCGGCCACCAACCCCCCGGAGCACGTGTTCCGGCCGGCCGCGGGCAGCCGGCAGAACAGCCTGACCCGCCTGCAGCAGCCCCACGCGCCGCCGCCCCCCGAGGCCGTCCTCAACGGGCCCAGACCCCACCTAGTCAAGGATTACGGGTAGGGCTTCAGCCTGCTCGCTGGTGGAGGGGTGTCCAAGGGAAGGGAGGCTTGGTGGGGGTCTGATCCCCCATTTCTGGGCTGATGTAGTGGTGAGAGCTCTTCTCTGCGGCTTTCATGGTCCGAAACTGCCGCTGAGACCCAAGGCCAAATCAGTCAGGAGCGCTTTTGGGTAACGCCATCCCAGATAACGGGATGGGGTGGGTGGAGGGTTTTCCCCTGGGCTGTTGCCTGCCTTGCACCACTGCATGCCCCATAGCCCATCCCGCCAGCAGAGCCCCACCGCCATTCTGACTCTGGGACAGAGCTTTCTTTGGGGTTCAGAGCAAACCAAGCCAGAGCAGGGCCAGTTGGGTGCTGGGATGGGTGATGGTGCCGGGATGGGTGGTGGTGCCAGGATGGGTAAACGGGTGCCATCCTTCAGTCAGCAGTGCCCTGGCAGCCAGGAGGGCCTGGAGGGCAACAGGCCCAGCATCACCAGCTAGGCAAGGCAGGGGGTTATCCTGCTCTGATCTGCACTGGGGCAGCCTCACCTTGAATATTGAGGGCAGTTTTGGGCACCACAATATAAAAAAGACATTAAGGTATTAGAGAGTGTCCAGAGGAGGCCGTGAAGATGGTGAAGGGCCTTGAGAAGAAGCCATGTGAGGAGCAGGTGAGGGCATTTGGCATGTTCAGCCAGAGAAGAGGAGACTGAGGGGAGACCTCATTGCAGTCTGCAAATTCCTGAGGGGAAGCGGAGGGGCAGATGCTGATCTCTTCTTTGTGGTGACCAGTGACATGACCCAAGGGAATGGCCTGAAGTTGTGTCAGAGGAGGTTTAGGGTGGATATCACAGAAGGTTCTTCCCCCAGAGGGTGCTGGGCACTGCCCAGGCTCCCCAGGGAATGGGCACGGCCCCGAGGCTGCCAGAGCTCCAGGAGCATTTGGACAGCGCTGCCAGGGACAGGATGAGATTGTTGGGGATGGTCCTGTGCAGGGCCCGGAGCTGGACGGGATGATCCCTGTGGGTCCGTTCCAACTCAGCACATGCCGTGACTCCGCGATTCTCGTGGCACTGACCCCTTTTTCCCCGTTGCAGCCCGCAGCCGGTGCCCATGGCCGAGTACTTCGTGCCGCCCGCCCCGCCGCCGCCGCCGCCCGTCATCCCGTCGGCACAGACCGCCTTCGACAGCCCCGTCTCGGCTCCCCCCGCGCTGGCCCCCGGCTCGGTCGCACCCCCGTCCTACGCCCCGTCACCGCCCCCCGCGCCCCCCGGCCCCTACTCCGCGTCCCCGCCGCAGACCGGCCCCATGGGACCCCCGGTGGCCCCGCCGCCACCGCCGCCCGGGCCCCCGGCCGTGTCCGCCTCGCCAGCGCACTCCGCCTCGCCACCCGCCCCCGCCGTGGAGCCGCGGAAGCCGCAGATCCCGCTGATGCCCATGAGCGACGCCCGGAGCGACCTGCTGGCAGCCATCCGCAGGGGTGAGTGCGGGGACCCGGCCGGCGATACGAGCCCTTGGTGGCCAGGGGACGGGTGAGGACGGTGGGACCTTGAGGAGGAATAAATGCAGCGCAGAGGTGGGGGGCTGTAGCTGGAGGTGGAATGAAGCCCCACGGATCGCTGGCAGCTCTCAGGCACGTGGCTTCCTCCCAGGCTGTAGTGGATGATGTGCTCCAAGGTCGCTCATATTTCCCTTTCCGGCAAATCTTCAGGTCAAATGGTAAATTTAACCTTCCAGATGGTTCTGCATCTTCAGGCTGAGTGGAAGCAGAAGAGGAGCTTTATTTGTGATACAGCTTTGTAATCACACACTTTCATAAACTCCTAGAATGGTTTGGGTGGGAAGGGACCTTAAAGCTCATCCCATTCCACCCCCTGCCATGGGTGGGACACCTTCTACTGTCCCAGAGTGCTCCAAGCCCTGTCCAGCCTGGCCTTGGACACTGCCAGGGATCCAGGGGCAGCCACAGCTTCTCTGGGCACTCTGTGCCAGAGCCTCCCCACCCTCCCAGGGAAGAATTTCTTCCTGACATCCAATCTATGCCTTCTCTCTCTCAGTTCAAAGCCATTCCCCCTTGTCGTACCAATCCTATCCTATTATCCCATATAACTTTATAATCACCAGGGCAGCAGCCCTCTTGTCTCAGCCAATACTTTATGACGGGGGGGGGGACGCTGCACATTGGATGCCCTCATGGGTTGCCCCTAAAGCCTTCCCCCCTTTCCCGTAGGAATCCAACTCCGGAAAGTCCAGGAGCAGTGGGAACAAGAGGCCAAAAAAGAGCCCGTGGGCAATGACGTGGCGACGATCCTGTCGCGCCGGATCGCGGTGGAGTACAGCGAGTCCGACGACGACTCCGAGCTGGACGATAACGAGTGGTCGGACTGAGGGGCCCCGGGCTGGGCTGGGGGGAGCTCCCGGCTCCGTTCCAGGTGTGTATAGGCGCCTTCCCCAACGTCGCTGCCAGCGGGCGCGGGTGGCCCCGCTCGGTCAGGAGCTTTGCTTTTACACTATGTCAAAAACCCTTCGGGCAGCAGCAGCAGCAGCAGCAGCACTGGTAGGATACACCTCGGAGGCAGTGAGACCAGAAATTAGCAGCACCTTCACAGTTAATGACTTCCAAAATTCTCTGAAGGCAGGTTCGTAGGATTACTCCAGATTTACACCTGGAGCAAGACCGGAGACTGGCCCTGAGCGTGCTTTGCGAGAGAAGGGAGCCCCAGAGGCAGCAGTGCTTTTTCAGCTAAGCGTTAATTGTGATAACGAGAAGCTCCTGGAGAAGAAGCCTTGTTTGCACAGCTGGTGGCACCACGGGAGCGCAGGGGTGGCCGTGTGGGCTTGGGGACACTCTGCTGCTGGTGGTTTTGGGGTCAGGCAGCTCCAAAGGCTGCGTGTGGGCAGGAGCCTCCTTCCCTACAGAGCGACACACCACGTTTAGCAGCAGTTACACCACTGTGTTGTTGCTCCCTGGAGAATCATGGAATGGTTTGGGTTGGAAGGCACCTTTAAAGCCCATCTAGTCCAGCTAGAGCTGGGACACCTTCCACTATGCTGGGTTGCATGAGCAGACCAAGGTGTTGGTGACCTGAGCCTGTGTCCATTCTCGGAGCTGGTTTTCTGGGAGCAAAGGGGGAAGGCAAGGCTTGTGTGGCTGGCCGGGAGACACAGCCTTGTCTAGGCTTGTCTTGCCTTTTCCAGCAGGGAAGTGGAGGTGTCCAGGGAGCTTCCCCAAGCCCGGCTCTCCTTGGCCTTAGCGTGACACCATTTCAGTGTTATTTGAGAAAAAGTGAATCAGACAATCTGCTGCTTTCAGGTAAACTCTCAACTTGCACTTTGCAGCCCCACAAACTGTGCCTGTAGAGCTGAGATCAGCTCAGACCTGGGCACTGATCCCCCCCCACCTGATCCTGCTCCGTCCCCTGTCCCACAGCTGGGCACTGATGGAGGAGCTGGGTAACAGGCCCCTATGACAGCACTGAAAATACCTGTTTTCCCATCAAAACAGAGCGGGATTCATGGAAGACTTTTCACGGGACGAAGGGAGGAGGCACAGGAAGGCAGAGCAAAGGGGTGGGGAATACTGGAAATATCACTGCAGAGAGCTGGGAGAGGTTCCCCATCTGTGGAAAATGGGCCAGGACCATCCATGGATTTACCAACGTGGTGTCCCCAGGCTCTCTTTTGTGTGTCCCCTATACCACAAGTCTCGGAATGGGGAAAGCCTGGGCTCTGTGCCCAGTTCCCTGCCTCTCCCAGTAGCCCTGTAGGTGATGGTGACTACAGCAGTATTTTGACTATGTAGCAGCAGCCAGATCTCTAAAAGGGGTGGGAGGATAAGGCTGAGACCCAAATGCTGATCCTTAAATTCACAGGATCCTAGAATGGTTTGGGATGAAAGGGACCTTAGAGACCATCTCATTCCAACCCCCTGCCAAGGGCAGGGACACCTTCCACTAGACCAGGTTGCTGCTTTCCTGGGAAATGCTGGTGCTGAGCAATGTCCCAACATCTGCACATTTGCCCCCAGTGACCCTCCATGGCCAGATGTGGTGAATCCTCTGCCCAGCTGCTGGGAAATGCCCCCCAGGAGCTCTCCCTTCTCTTGAGTGGCACAAAATGGTCTCTTGTCCCTTGGGTGTGACACCTTCCACACCTCCACGCCTGGGCCGGGAGCTGTGGTGCCGAGTGGGCTTGAGCAGAGAGGTGGAATGGATTTGGGATGTGGGAGAGGGCAAGGCAAGAAGCAGCATGGAATAGCTCATCTGCAAAACCCAAGAAGCAGGAGTGACCAGAGGAGGCAGGGAGACAGTGCCCTGAGAGCTGAGAGCTCTCAGTTCTGATGTTGACCCTCTGAGATGCAGGGAAATGGCTGCAAGAGCTCTTTTCCAAAGGCTGGCCAAGGCAGAGAGCCCCTGCAATGCCCAGGACACGCTTTCCTTGGGAAGGCATCTGGAGTTTGGCCTGGAGCAGGTTCAGAAGGAAGCAGTGTAAAAATTCAGGGCAACATTGAAGGTGGTGTTTCTGGTGGAGTGTTGTTAACATGGATACATGGGCTGAGTTACTGCAACAGATACAATCACAAAACTGTTTGTAAGCGAAGAGAAATTGGGTTTATTCAGGTAATTTAGAAAGAGTAATAACCCTTTGTGAGAGAGGGAAAATAGCAGGGGCTGGTGGAGCTGCTCTTACCTGTTACAGAGGTCAGGGGGCTGCAGAGTCACTGTGGGGACCCAGCAGAGCTGAGGAGTCCCGCTGGCCCCAGGAAAGGGCTCAGGGACACACAGGACCGGCTCATCCCTTGGCTCTGTGACTGTCCCAGTTCTGCAGAGCTGAGCCAGTCCTGGTGGGAACTGGAGAGCAGCCCAGTGCCCCTAAAAGATCAAGTCCCTTCTTTTCACGCACCAGTTGCTGTGTGCGTGTGTCACATGGGACCGTGGTAACTGGGGCAGGACTCCATTGGTGTGTGGCAGGTCAGGGCTGTCCCTGGAGCCTCCCACTGCCCTGTCCCCTTACTGTGCTCTGCTGGGACTGGCAGCTGTCAGTCAACCCTGCTGCTGCCACGGTTGGTGCCATAGGAGTGTTGGAAGGGACCCTAAAGGTCATTTAGGTCACTCAGGCCACACCTGCAGAGCAGATGCACAGCTGGCAGCCCCAGGGGGGCAGGAAAGGCTCACCCCCATTTCCTCACACCTTTATGTTCTTACACCATGTCCCCATGGGCACCCCAGCAATCCCAGCATGTCCTCATCCATCCTATTCTGCTGAAGGAAATCCCCTGATAACACAAACCTGTTTCACAGTCTCAACTGCAGAGCCAGCCAGCAGCACCATGACCTCCCAGCACCGCCAGCTGGTTGGAAACACCACGATCCTCTTCTTCCAGGGATCAGAACTGCTGTGGAAACCCTTAAGCTGTCTTGGTAGCAGGGCTGGGATCCCCCATCCTCATCCCAGAGAGGTGTCTGGTGGAGCTGGTGGAGACGTAACCTCAGGGTGGGTTTGGACACCCATTTCTGGTCTGACCATGGCACACCTGGCTCTTCCCAGCTCTCCCAGCAGCACCACCAGGCAGGCAAGCACCGGGCATCGTTCAGGTGGGAAAAGACCTCCAGGATCCCCAAGCTGGAGCATTAATGGTGGCACTGAGAGCCCCAATCCCATGACAGCCATTCCATCCTCAGCAGCTTCACTTGAGGGACTTGGCCACACTTGACCACCTTTATTTGAGGCAGATTCACCTGCTTTTTGCTCGGGTGACCTTTGAAATCCAACAGAAGTGACACCAATTCCTTGGCTGCCCTGGGCTGGTGCTGCTGGGATCGTGCCACGCTAATTAACGCTGTCTGTCTGCCCCACATGCGGCACGCTCAGTGTTTTGTACATATGTGCCTATTTCTGTACGTTCTCCCCAAAGTAGGCCAGGCTGTGTTACACAACCTGAAATGCTCAAATCCTCATGTGGGCTGATATAAAAGTGAATATTTAAATATTTTATCTAGCCTGGCAGACATTAAAAAATACAATCCAGGTCACAGATGATTGAATTTTCTCCTCTCTCAAGAGTACCAGAATTGGGCTGAGGAGATTCTCCTGTACATTAAGGTGTCGTGTTCCCTGTTAAAATATAGCAGTGGCATTTCATTGCCAACGGATAATCACGGAGTGCCAAACATTTAATGAGCCCAACCGATCTCCCAAGAGTTCCTCTCTCCATTTTATCTGCTTCCCCCTACTTGCCAATTTATGGGCATAGTTTAAAAATAATAAATATGACTGTCAATGGAGAGAGGGGGAAAATATATATAAAATATCCTGTGTGCACACAGATGGGTTGGGCTGGGGTCAGTGGAACAGCGAATGAGCCGTTTTGGTTCTGCTTGGAGGTATTAATGCAAGGCTGTCATCCTTGAGGTCCATCAGGAACCTCTTGGACATCCCAGGTTCATCTGAAGAGGGGCATTGTGGGGACCACGGTGCCCATGGCACACCTGTGAAGCTGCACCGGGTGTGAAGGCTGGTCCTGCTCAGGTTGCTGAAGGTTGGTGGAAGTCCTGCAGTGCTCACTCCTGGCGTTGCACTCAGTGTCTCCCTGATTGAGAGGGACCACTGGAGCTGGCTGGTGGTGCTGGTGGCTCTTAGAGGGTCGCTGTCCTGAAGGGAAAATGGATTGGGCAGTTTCTAATTTCTAATTTTCCACCCTGGGAAGAGACCTAGAGAGGAGCAGTCATCGCATCCCACGAGAGCTCCTGCTTTTGCAGCTGTTTCACCTTGGGAAGGTTTTACTCCAGCGACAAACTTAAGGCTGAACTTGGCTTCTTCAGAGAGCTCTTTCCACAGAAGAGCCCTCAAATTTCCTCCCAGCAACTTTTCCATCTCTCTCTCCCTTTCCAGACACCCAACAGCCTGAACAGGAGCTTTGCAGACTCCCCTGAGCCTGAATTAACACCTCAGCTTTAATGACAAGCGGAAGTTTTGCTTGGAGGGAGGCAGGTTGTAGCAATGGGATGCTGACAAGGGGAGCACAGGCTGTTCCTTCCACCGAGATTCCTGTTTTTCCTGTAGTAGTAGTTATTTAGGGGTAAGGTTTTCTCAGCCGGAATGTCACTTCACAGATTAAAAAAAACAAATAAATAAAAGTAAGGGCAAGGAGTCTGTCCTGAGGAGTTTACAGTCTACAGCAAAGACCATGTAACCTGCACTGCACTTTAGAAGCCTCAAATGCTCACTCACCCATGAATTTACCCTCGGCTGGGCAGCAGCACCTTGAGGACTGTTGTCCCTTCCTTAGGTGACCCCTGGCCAGCGCCACAACCACGTCCCCCGCTGGTGACAGCGGCGGGGCTCTCCTGCCCCTCCACTCCCCCACGCAGAAGTGCCTGAGCAAAGTCCAGGAGAGCCAAGCCACGCTGGGTTTGTCCCTGACCGGGTCCCTGTGCCCTCGGGGTGGGCCTTTCCCGGCCCCCTCACAGCTGTGCTCTCTGGGATGACCACGGATGGGGTGGGAATCGTGCCTGGGAGCGCCACTGCAGACACCTGGTGACCCTTAGGGCTGCCACCAATTCATGTGACAGCCTCTGGAAAACGTCCTCTTCCAGACACTCACAGCCCAAACCTAGACTTTGAAGTAGTTCAATCTTTTTGAGAGTCAAAGAGGGGTGTTTTTTGTGGGAATCTGATCTTTCTTGGACAAACCCCAGGTTTTCTAGGCTCACTCTCTCAAGCTCCACCTTCTCTGGGTGAAAATTGCGCCTGCATTTTGCTGGTGGAGGGAATGAAAAAAACAAAACCCACAGTGCCCACAGTTGAGAACTTCAGGGAGGAGGTGTTTGCCCCAGACCCCACAGGCGTGGTGGGAGGAGGACAATAGGATGTCCCCAAGGGTCCTGGTGGTGTCACCAGGCTGAGGCAGAGCCTGCAGCAAGGGATGGGCTCTTGCTGAGGGAAACCCCCAGGCAGGAGCTGGATGGAAAATACTCAGCCACCGTGTCCCCTGAAGGCAGAGCTGATGTGACATTACCCAAATTGATGTCTGAATTACAGACTGACAGGACCCTGAGGCCATGGGCATCACCACAGCCCCACTGGTGCTTCACCGTCCTGTGGGCATCTCCCAGTAGGGATCTTCCACAGGCGCCTCCAACCTCTCGCTCCTCCCAGGAGCAGCGTTAAACCTCTGCTGGTTGTTGTGAGCCCAGGTGTGTGTGAAAGGAGCCTTTCCCTGCCCACTTTTCCCACGGTGGCAATGCCAGGGGACCGGGCTGGCCCAGGGGGAATTTCAGCTCAGTGGTAATTCCAGCACTTGGTTCTGTGTGAGGTTAAGAGTGCAGAGAGGAGAAAATAAGGCAGAAAGAAGCCAGCCCAGCGTTTTAGGTTGGCCACGCTCACAGCAGCCTGCACAGGGGAAACCTCAGGCAGGTCAAACCCTGTGCAAAGCCACAAAGGGAGTGAGGGGAGTGAATCTGCTCTCCAGGTCAGTGTGGGGTTGAGCTGTGGCAGGGAGGAGCTGAGTCAGGTCTCAGGGAAAGCTTTCTCGAGGTGAGGATGCAGAAACTCAGGTCACAGAGGCTCTGCTGTGGGAGGGCTTTGAGAAGCCAGAGAGAAGCTCGTGACCTTGTGTGCAGCCAGGGAGTGATGGAGGTGTCCACAGGGCATTTCTGGCACGTTTGTAGCTCTGCCTCATCCCCTCCTTCAGGGTCTGTCCCAGTGGGTTACAGCCCAAAGCATCCCCCAGCAGGCAGGGCAGCTGCTTTTGCTCCCTCTTGGTTTTGTTGTTGACCCTCAAATACAATGAGGATAAAACGTGCTGCAGAACAGCCAGCTGAGAGGGAAGGATGTGAGCTCACAGCTGTTACTGCTGCATCTCAGTGGTGAAAAGGCAGCAGCTCCTCTGGGCCATTCATGATCCACAGGCTGTAGTGAGTAAACCATTAAGGTGGACAGTTGAAAATTGACCCTTTGATTTGGGGTGGCTCCGTTGAGAAATCTAAAAATAAAATTTAAAAAAAAAATCTAAAAAGAAACAAACAAACAAACAAAAACCAACCCCACCCACAAAACTAAAAAGCAAACAAACAGCTCACACGTGATTTCCAGAAGGAGAAACTGTTCCCTTTCCTTCCCTCAGACCTCGAGGGAAGGTCGGACACAGCAACACTTCCCAATCACTCAGCAATGGAATGAAGCAGGTGCCACCAGAACCACTTCCAAAAATCAGATCCCAGGAAACTGGTGTTTAAGGAGAAGCAATAAGCACATCACCCCCAGAACAGCAGGGAGAGGGTCCCCTGCCTCTGTAGGAGGTGCTTTTGTCCCTGGAGGCCCCTCCTGAGCTCAAGTGTTTCAAACCCCATTGATTCTCACCTCTTCCCAGTGCTGGTGTAAGCCTGGTGCCTCAGCTGGGAGCGCTGACTCCATGGAAAATCACTTCTTGCCATGGAAAAACCATGAAAGTCTTGTGTTGGAAAGGAAGAGCACTTGGAGCCAGGGACACTCCTGTGACGCCCGTGGAGAGCTGGTGATTTCCTGCTGGCAGCAGGGACAGCTTTGGGTCTCCAGAAATCATCGTCGTGAGCAGCAACACCCCCATCGCTGCCCTCCCTCCAAATTTAATTTTACACTGACATGTTTCAGCTCTAGCTGTAGTTCTGGCCAGTTTTCTGGCCAGAAAATCATAGAATCCCGGAATTGTTTGGGTTTCCAGTCTGGTTTCCACCCCCTGCCATGGGCAGGGACACCTTCCATGAGCCCAGCTTGCCCCAGGTCCCATCCAACCTGCTCAAATCCCCACAAATTAAAAAAAAAACTTGTCTTCAAAATGCATTTAGGACATTTTGGGGCTGATGGCTCCTCACCTTAATAGACTTCCTTAATTTTGGGGCTGCCTGACTCACTGGGGGGATCTGAAGCGGGGTGTCCCCAGCAGGAGTTTGGGGTGATGCTGAGCTGTGCTGGCACCTTCCTGCCCTCTGCTCTCAGATGTCACACAGAGGGCCTGGATCCAGCATTCCTGCTGGGATCACCGTGGGGCCAGGGCAGCTCCTCACGACACAAGTGCCTTTCCTGGAGGTCCCTCTGGCGTGGCCAGGGAGCTGCCCGGGCTGGGTGGTGTTGCCATGCTGGGAATGGGCAGAGCTCACCTGGCGTGGAAACCTGGAGCTGCCCAGACCCCACGGGATCCTCCGGGATTCCTCCTTCCACGGGAGTGGCTCGGGGAGCAGTTTGCACTCCAGTCTTGGCCAGCCTGAGGAAACCTGCTCTGGCAAATGGGGACACGTGGCAGTGCTGCACCTCTGGCACGGGGACAGTCCCCAGAGGACATGGGAGGTGTGGGGAGGGGACAAACCCTGCCACCGCTTTGCTGTGGGACATGCATGTGCTGTGGGTTGCTGCTGTCATGGGGCAAGCATTCAGGAGAGCCTTCCTCCTCCTCCTCCTCCTCCTCCTGCTGCTGCTGCTGCTGTCCCAGCCCAGGGCTGCTGGGACAATGCCAGCTGCTGCAGCAGGACAGGAGCCACCTCGTTCCGGCTTTCCATCCCCTTCCGAGCCAGCAGGAGCACAAACACCTCTGGGTGAGGCCAGGTGCTGTAGGAGAGTTATTTTGGGGGGGGGAGTTGGTGACAGGTGAGGCTCATCTCCTGTGCCCTGCGGATCAAAGCACCTCAGACCCCCCCAAACCCCCTCTGCACTACCCAAACTCTGAGCTCAGGAGACCTCCTGGAGCACTGGGGCACCAATCCTCCCAAGACAGAGCATCAGAGAGCTGCCAGCTCCAGAGGGGCATTTTCAAAGCAGTTTCCCCCTTTTTTGGGACCAGCTGGTCACACGCAGGGCCCAGAGCCAGGGCTTGGGCTGCTCTTTGTGGAGGTTGGCTCCAGCTCTTTGTGCAGGGGTGGCACAGAGGGGACAGGGACGCCTCAGGGGCGCTCCCGCAAAAGGCTCATCTTTTAATCACAGCAGAAGAATTACCGTATCTCCTTAGATTTGCCACCTGGTAGAAGGAGCTGATGGGAGCCAGGCACCTTCCCAAGGGAGGGTCACCCGCTCCAGGCCACGGTTGATTCCCGTTATTACGAAGCCGAGATTAACGAAGGAGATGCTCGCTGTCTGGTGGGGTCTTTAGCCATGTGCACTTAGTCAGTAGGTGAGTAGATGTTGCTGCCCGTCTCTATCTCCCCTACCCAGTTGCTACGTGTGAACAAGTGTATTTCTCCCCAGTGTTGTGGGTTCTGCCTGTGGTGACACGAGGACGGAAAGGTAGGGACGACGTCGGTCGCAGCTCGAGCTTCCTTCTGTACAGGGTAGAGAGGAAACCTGGAGCGATCCGAGGCACCGCTTGTAACTACATTTGTTCAAGAAATGTCATCTTAACCCCAAACTGTTGACACTTTATGCATGTGCTAATTAAATTAAAAAAAAAAAAAAGAAAAAAAGGAAAAAAAAAAGGAAAAAAATTAATAAAGATTTTAAGAGGTTACAGTAGATTCGGGTTTGGCTTCTTGTCTGCTTGTCCTTTGCTGCGAGTTAATCAGCCCTGTGATGCTCCCTCCTCTGTTAGAGGCCGGGGCACAGAAGGAGCAGCAGAAAGCTGTGATCTCTCTAAAACCCTTCATTTGGAGAATCAAACCCTCAAAGATCAGTTAATTCCCAAGGGTATTTGGTCCCTGACTGCCTGGGTGATCAGAGGGCAGGGGCTGGTTTGCTGATGGGAAAGCTTTGTCTGTGCTTGGAGGCTCCGAGCAGCAGGAGCTGTTCCTTCCCAACCCTTCCGTGTCTCCAGCAGTTCTTGTCCTCATCCAGCTCCTCCTGATCCCAGGGGAAACCCAGACCCCGGGTGAGAGAAAGCAGAGACCTGTTCTGGACTCTGAAATAAAAACACAGACACACAGAGCATGGCACATACCCGGGACAGGAGCCCAGATCTTCAAAGGTTTTAATTTTACCCCCCCTCCCCCTATTTTTGGATATCCTCTTGACAAATCACTCCAACAGTTTTATTTACAGTAATAAAAATAAATTACTCTTACAGATGAATGTATAATATTTTACACAATAGAGATACAGTGCAATAACAGCATTGATTTGTTTTCACTCGGTCATAAAGTGCATCGAAGGGGCTTGATTTAACCATAATTGAATGATAACTGTACATTTTCCTTTGAGATCAACTTTCCCAGTCAAGTTAAAAGGCTCATGACAGCACTGACAGCGAAACAAGGCGCTGTCCTGATTGCTGTGGAATGGCCTCGTTCCTGGGGGATCGGGTAGGATGGGGGGCAGGGAAAGGGGATGGTTGATTCCCATCCTGTGCTGCTGACAGCAACTCCAGAAGCCTGGCCAGCGTGAGCTGGGGTTCAGAGCCCCACGAGGGCGAGCACAGGGCTCTGGGGGAGTTTCCTGCTGGGCTTTGCCACCAGAAAGCCATCCCTGCCTCCAGGCTGGAGGATTCCCTTTGCAGGGAGGATGCTCTTTATCCCCGGGGGCTCATGTGCTCCGACCTGCTCCCAGGGGACATCAGACACCAGAGTAAAGGCAAGGCAGAGCCCAGGGCTGCAGCCAGCACTGCCCCTCATCCTCAGCCAGACACTGCCCAGCTGGAAAAAAAGCTTTTCCTGGGACGAGCCAGCTGCTTCCCAGCTCCCAGAGCCCGCAATAAGGCCATAAACCTGTGCTTGTGGTTTCGGTAGCCAGGGACACGAGGTGCTGTCAGACATCCAGCGCCCTGCCCGCTGCAGCACCCTCACGTCGGGAAGGGATAACCTTGGAGCAGACACGGCCGCAGCCGGCATCGAGCGGAGTCTGTGAAGGCAACTGTTACCCTTGGAGCTGGAGACAATTTATGCACATCCCTCCGAGTCAGGGGCTAAAGAGCTCCGGCCCACCTGTCTGACTTGGGTCTTGTCTGCTGAAAACCCCATTTTCTCTCTGTAATGCTCTGTATTGCAGAGTTTTCCAGTGGGAATGGGAAAGGTGCACTCCCAGGGTGGCAGGGACAGCGGGAAGGGTGGGCTGGGGGGGATTTTGCAGTGGGCAGCTGCACTGACAGCAGAAGAGGTACAAATGGCCCAGGTGAAGCTGCCTCAGCTCACCACGAGGGAAGGCTGAGCATGAACGAGAGGAATTACAAGGAAATACCATGTGCAGTCAACAATTACTCCTGACAATTAGAAGTGATTAATTCATCGTTAACAACGACTCAAGGCTAGATGCTGGTCAGGACACATCAATACAAGTGAGCAACAATGGCTTTTGAAAGGTCTCCCCACCCCAAATTTGATGCTTCCCCAAGAAAGAGGTACTTCATCACCTAATGAGAACAGTAATGGTTTCTTGGGGCTTCATTCGAGGTTCAATTAAAACTCTCTGATATGAACAGACTGGGGCTGCCACGTCAGGACTGAGACCCTTGAGGTCTTTACTGCTGGTTACTGACACGAAGTTGGCTAAAGAGAGACATTTTCACTGCTCCAAGTCCCAAACTGACCAAAATGGAAAAGGGAAAAAGAAAACAAACCCCAAAATAAAACTAAGCAGCTCTGTCGGTAGAGTCCGTACGCTTTAATAGGGGAATTTTGTGGGGTTTTTAAAAATTTCTTGTGCTGGGACAGGGACAAGGGCTTGTTGTAAATGCACAAGCTCCCCCCCAACCCTGGCACATGTCCACAAACCTCAGGGCAGCTGTGGTTACATCCCACCCCACCGTGGCCCTGGCCCTGTCACAGTGTGTTCCAGGAATGTTTTCTCCTTCCTTCTCTTCCTCGTCCCCTCAACTCAACCAGCCAAGCACCAACACCAAAAGCTTTTCACATCTACATTCTGCTGGCCACCAGCTCGTGGTGGAAAAGCCAAAGGCACCCAGAAAACTGTGAATAAATCAGCAAATAAGCAGTGGATTCATTTCCCTGTCTGTGCTGATCCCTGCCATAGGCTCGGGGCTGGTTGGATACCACCTGTAATTACTCAGGACCAGTTTTCTGCCCATTTCTGCTGCTGTGGATCCAGAGCAGCTCCTGGAGAGTCCAGAAGTGACAAGAATCTAAGCTCTGGCCCTTCGTCCTTTATCAAAATCTATTTGCGAAGCTCAGAGTATGAAGATACAGTGGCAAGATCCTGGCCAGGGTGAGGACAGGGAGTTCTTCCCAACCAAACACCCACCAGCCCTCTCCAGGCAGGTCCAGTTCCCACCTGGAGTGGCTGTGGAGACTCTGTGGAAATCAAAGGACACCTGCAAATTTCCAACGAGCCAAAGACCCTGTGCTTTGCAGGACTGCCACTGCCCCCTTGTATCAGCTGGAAAGCACAATCACGAAATCAGAGGCTTTTAGAGACCTCAGTTCAACAGTGATACAGAACCCCAGCTGGAGGAGGCCTCCCAGCACATCCAACACCAGAAAACAGGGAGTGCTGGGATATAATCCAGTTGCTCTATGTCCTTCTGGTAGTGCCCAGGAGGTGGGCAGGGGCTGCTGGGCTCTTTTCACCAAGTTTTGGATCCTCAGTGAATCCACAGAGGATTCACTGTACTGAAAATCAGCTGGAAACCCCATTTTGTCGACCAGGGATTCCCTCATCATTGGTGCCTCATCCACATGTGATACCATTACACTCATGGGAGCTGCTCCCCGTTTATGGCACTGGAACCTCATCCAAAGGCCCTGAATTCCACACTAAACGTGTCCCAAAGCCAGCCCCAAACACCAGGACATTCCCAACCCACACACAGCAACCCTGCCTTGGTGATTCAAGGTTTGAAATTAACTCTCCTGGTGTTCAGCATAAGGAGGCTCCAAAATCCATCATCCTCACTGATGTCCAACATTGCCACTCCAAACTTTTCCAGTAAAAGGTTTTCTCTATGGAAAACGAAACCACAACAAAACCAACCCCAAACCAAAGCACCGAAGCGAAGGTGCAGGAAAATGGTCAGAGGTTTCCAGCGATGCATGGCAGGTGAACCTAAAACTCTTTGTCTTCTTCCTCACTTCTCCTCATTTCCCGTCTTTCCACTGGTAAAATAGGAGAGGAAAACCAGCAAAGGATAAAACCACCTGGAAATGGCATTATTTCTATTTAGGGGAATGACTGCAAAAATGCCAATTTATCAAAATAGGGTTTTTTAGAGGCAATTTCTTGAGGCTTTTCCTGAAACCTGACAAGTGTGTTTAACAACTTCCATGGGCAGTTTAACATCTCAAAGAGAGAGGTGCTAGACCATGACATGAAAAGAAACGAGATCATTATTTTACAGTAACTCTGAGCACGGAATAGGCTGGTACCACATCTTGGTACTGCCTGTGAGCTGGGTCAGGGCAGTCAGGGACCAGAATTCAGAGATTGCCTTTGCCAGAGTGGCTGAAAATGTGTTTGGGTGAGCGCTCAGTGAGGACATCCCCATCCACTCTTAACCTCAGCCTGGCAGGGGCTGTGTCCTCAGCTTTAGCTCCTCGCATCCCAAATCTTTCTCCTCTTGCTGTGGAGGGCCACAGGGAGAAATTTTTTTCATTGATCCTTATTTGACTTTGGCAAAGCTTACCAACGTATCCCTCAAACTGAGACACCTTTAAGTAAGCAGCTAAACTCTAAAAAGAACATTGTTAAAACCAAGCTCTTCAGCAACACGGAATTTACTGGAAAGCCAAGAAAATGCAACTTTTTTCGTGTCAAGGTTTCTCTAGAGCCGATTGGTTAAACTACTTTTCATCTAAAGATACAAAATGAGCTGCCCGGAGACACAAATCCTGTCTTCTAGCTAGGGTGGTTGTATAAAAACATTTCAAATGTTCACAATGTTTCAAAAAGGGTTTAAGCTATTGAGTTTTCACACTGAGGAACTGCAGGGACCTGGCTGCACTTAAGAAACCAGAAGAAATAGAATGAGTAAGTGTTTGTATAAATAGTAGTCTTCCTTATATATATATTTACTTTTAAACTTACATTGATTCAACACTGTGCCTACTGCCCTTTCTCCAAAGTATTCATCAGAGAAAGGAAATAAAAAAAAAAACCCCTCAAACTCACAAAACATAAAAACTCAGAGACTGGCCACTTTTCACAGGCAGACAACAAGTCCGAGCCCCAGGCACACGTGGGAGATTCAGAGCTTTCTCATGTGCACTTAGCTCCGAGGAGCGAGAGATTCATTGCACAGATCCTGAGACAAAATCCACTTGGGTCTGTCTGTGCCGAGCCATAAAGTGACTTCGTACCCTCTGCAGCCTCACAAAGCAAGAACATTCCTTCCACTGTCCCAGGCTGCTCCAAGCCCCATCCAGCCTGGCCTTGGACACTGCCAGGGATCCAGGGGCAGCCACAGCTGCTCTGGGCACCCTGTGCCAGGGCCTGCCCACCCTCCCAGGGAACAATTCCTTCCCAATATCCCATCCATCCCTGCCCTCTGGCATTGGGAAGCCATTCCCTGTCCTGTCACTAGATACCCTCGTTCAAAGTCCCTTTCCCATATCAGAACAATTTCTCTACAGCAAAGCAGAATATTTCGGTGCCAGATTCAGCTGCTGGAGGGTCTCCCAAGCCTCCCACGCCAGGACCCCGGGCAGCATCTCCCCTGTGCCCTGAGGCACCCTGGCTGTCCCACCCCCAGCCCTGCCATCTCTCTGGGGTTGCTTGGATTCTTGCTCGCTTTTTCAGGGAATGCACGATTCCACCTCCCGGCCAAAAGAAAGCACAGGATAAAGGACACTTCATCATGGTCTCACTAACACCACAGAGCACATCACTCGGTACAGGAATGTCGGGGCCTGGCGCTTCTCTAAGGAAGCAAGGTAAGCTGGCAGCATCAGCAGCGACACGTGTGGTGATTCCCTCTCGGGGACTCCAGCAAGCCCGGACCCCTCTTTGGATGAAAATCCCACCCCATGTAAACGACCCGTGCGGAAGGGGGGAAAGCAGCACCCCACTGTCCCAGCTGGACACGGAGAGCCCTCCCTTGGCCTCCCAAACTGCGGGGTGCAGGGCACCCCAGCTGCCTCGCCACCCCCACACCGCCAGTCACATTTTCGGGGGAAGGGGAAGGAGGGAATGCATCCCCTGGCTACCCCCATCCCTGCGACAGCCCAAACAAGCCACACCTAAAGTGTCTTTCACCCCGCAGGTTCTCAAAGTGCTTCGCAAACCGCAGAGACACAGAGAGTCCCCGTGTCCCTCCTCCCCCGGCCCCCCCGGCCGGAGCTCTCCTCCCCCGCGGTGCTGAACGCGGCCCCCCCATTATTGCATAGCATCGCAGGCCCTGATTTCAGGGGGATGGGCACAACCACCCCGCGCGTGGGGACCAGCCCCGCCGGGGGGGAGGGGGACACGACACCTCCCTCCCCACCCCCTCCGTTCCTGTGGCCTTCCCATGGGATGTGCCCCCGAGGCGTGGGACCACCCGGATGGGGCCCGCTGCTCCCCTGGCTCCTTACCCCGAGAGCGGACAAACGCCATCGTACGAGGATCCTTTATCTTTTCTTTTTCTTTTTTCTTTCTTTCTTTTTTTTTTTTTTGGTGTTTTGTGTTTTTAAATAAAAAATAAAATGTGTAAGAAAATAACATTTCTAAAGGAAACCATTATCATTCTACTCTCTCTCTTTCTTTCCCCCTTCCTTTTCCCTTTTGCTTTTTTTTTTTTTCCCTCTTTTTGGCCATCTTTCCATGGAACGAGATGTGCTGACCGGGGAGGGGGGGCTCCCCCCGGTAGGAAACAATAACGACAGCGGGGAAAAAGAGAAGGAGGAGGAGAGCCAGGGAGCACCTCCGGCTCCGTGCTCAGTCCTCACACGTCGCTGGATGTCCTTGGTCTGGAGGAGAACGTGGAAGGGATGCACCCGCAGCAGGCCAGCCAGAGCGACTTCTGGATGTCTGGGTTTCTGAAGGCGTAAATGATGGGGTTGATGAGCGAGTTGCAGGTGGCGGGCAGCGCCAGCGAGTAGGTGTAGACCGCGGGGTAGCTGGAATCGGCCACCAGGGAGTAGATGGCGAAGGGGATCCAGCACAGCGCGAAGGTGCCGAGGATGAGCGACAGCGTGGAGAGCCCTTTGCGGGTGGAGGTGGCCTGCGCCGTGGCGATGAACTGGTGCTGCACGGCGATCTGCTGGGCGTGCCGGAAGGCGATCTTGCAGATCTGCAGGTAGAGCTGCATCATGAGGGCGAAGAGGAGCAGGAAGGTGACGGCCAGCACGGCCGCGTTGTCCTTGGTGACGGGCCGCAGGATGCTGCAGGCGCTCTGGTCCCGCAGGCAGTTCCAGCCCAGGAGGGGCAGCAGCCCCACGCCCAGGCACAGCAGCCACATCAGCAGCACCATGGCGCAGGTGAAGCCCAGCGTGCGCTCGCTGTGGTAGGTGAGCGCGTTGTACAGCGACAGGTAGCGGTCCACGGTGATGGCCAGGAGGCTGCAGACGGAGGCGGAGAAGGCGGCCAGCAGCAGCCCCGCCGCCGCCAGCTCCGCCGCCTCGCTGGGCGGCCGCAGCAGGTAGCGCACGGCGAAGTTGGCCACCAGCCCCAGCCCGGCCAGCAGGTCGGCCAGCGCCAGGCTGCCGATCAGCAGGAACATGGGCGCCCGCAGGCTCGGCGTGTAGAACAGCACGGCCAGCACCAGCGCGTTCTCCCCCGCCACCGCCGTGCCCGTGGCGCACAGCGCGATGTCCCAGGGGCTCACGGACCCCGCGGCCGCGGCCCCGCCGCCCGGCGCCGCCGTGCCCGGCCCGGCCGCCGCCGAGGGCCAGGCGGGGGGCTCCGAGGCGTTGCCGAGCCCCGGGAGCCGCTGCTGCTGCGGCTGCGGAGGCCACGGCTCCCCCATGGCGGCGGGGCCGTGCAGCATCGCTGGGGAGAGAGGGAGAAGGGGGCGGTGAGGGGCGGCGCGGCGGGGACGGACCCCGAGCCCCCGGAGAGCCGCCGAGCCCCGCACCTCGACCCGCGCCCAGCGCCGCACCGAGCTCGGGGAGACCCTCACCGAGCCTGCACCGCGTTCCGGAGACCCCCGCCCCGCCCCGAGCCCCACACCGCGTTCCGGAGCCCCCCGCCCCGGGACACCGCGCCCCGCACCGGGCCGCCCCCGCCCGCCGCATCCCCGCCCGCTCCCCCCCCGGTCCGACTGCAGCTTCCTTGGGATCGAGCTCCCCCAACCCCCGGTTCGCCGTCCCCGCCGCCGCACACGCACCCCTGGCCGCTATCTCCCGCTCCTCCCGAAGGGAGCACAACTCATCACCCCGCTGCCCGCAGCCGCCTCCATGCGCCCGGCTCCATGCAGGGTCCGCAACCACTGCGCACCCGGTGAAGAACCGGCCGCCCCCTCCTCCCCTCCCCGGGGCACGGCCACCTTTGCCACCTATTTATAGCGCAACCCCTCAGCCCCCCCTCCCGCAGCCCTTTCTTTTTTGCGTGCGGTGAGTAAAAATAAACACTATTAATAGGCCAGCGCCTGTATGCGGAGCCGCTGATGGAAGGAGAAGGCAGCGGCAAGGGACAGCCTACGTTAAGTTTCTCCTTCCTCCCCGCCTTTCCCTCCTTCGGAAAAGGCTGGTGCAAGATGCTCCCAGCCGGCGGCAGCATCCTGCCCTGCTCGGCGGAGCAAATCCCCCCGCCCGGGGCGGGCAGCCGAGGTGTGAAGGTCGGGGACTGTGCCCGCAGCCCGCTGCCATCCCCCGCCGCCACCATCGCCCCTTCCCGCATGCAGCCGCGACGCCGGGGGTTGTTGTTTTACCTGGTTTTAATGCTCGAGGATCAGCTTGCTCCCCCCACCCCGTTTTTATTTTTTTCCTTCCCGGTCCTTCCAGCCCTTGGTGCGAAGCCTCATTCCTCGGCGAGCATCGCTAATAGCGTTGGCAGAGAGCTGGCATCGACTTGCACTTAATATTCCTGCCCCATTGGATCTGCTGATAAATCTCAACTCTGACGTCAAAGTCTTCACTTATATTCATGATCCAAGTCTGTGAATCAGAGCCGCTGTGATCAGAATAACAACAAGGCTGGCTCCCTGCTCCACATCCCCATCCACACCCGCAGGCACGCGGGGGGTGCGCGCACCCGCCCCGCCGATCGTTCATTCATGAGCTCTGCCGCCACCCCGACGCACCTCCCCAAGGTCGGGGCCCGCTGCACCTGCGTCCTGCGGATGCAGCTTGGGCACCAGCCAGGCCCCGGCGCCTCGCAGGGTTTATTTTTACCGCTTGTGCCGAGGGACGCGGGGATGCGAAGGGAGGGCGGTGATCCGGTGTGGCGCGGCTCCGCCGCCGCTCTCCTCAAGGACAACGTCCAGGACAGCGGCACCGCTCCCCCTGCGCCTCCAGGACACGGCAGCTGGGGGTGCTCGGGGGTCCCGTGCAGCCAGGCTGGGGCAGGGGCATCCCTCCACAGGGAAACATCGCACCCCAGAGCCTTCGCCCCACACGGGCTTCCCTCCAGCCAGCGAAAAGCTGGGGTGAGGAGGATCCACACCTTGGAGCTTTGCGTGGGCTGCCCGCCAAGGACGCTGGGTGTGCGGGTCTGTCCCCCTCACGGCAGCATCCACCCACCCCCAGAGCTTCCTTCCCGACTGTTTGGGAAAGGAGCAGCCTGGAAAGGAACAAATCCCAAAGACGCGATTATTTTTCCAGCCATAAATGGCTCCGTGATTCGTCTTGGGAGCGGGATCATCAAGGCAGGGATGCTCAGCTCCTGGATCCACAGGATTTCAGCTACACCTTCTCCCCTTTTCCCTACTGGTTTCATAACACTCCAGCTTCCCTCTTTCATCCCCCTCTCTCTTCCAGGCTGGAGCTTTGCGGTGCCGCCAGCTCAGCGCTGGAAAGGATTTCCAGCTCTTGATGTGCAGAGATATTTAGGTGAATACCAGTGATTCTGGCTGAACCCGACCGCCCCAATTTGGAGCATCTGGGTTCCTAATCAGGCCAAGCCCCATCCCAGGGGACTCGAATCGTCATCTACCTGGGGCCGCCGGGCGCGTGACCGAGCGCCGTGAGCCGAGCGACAGCAGCGGCATCAGAAGGGGCGGAGGAAACCCGGGCGAGGAGCTGAATGAATTCGCTCCCGCTCCCGGTAATTACGCATGGCCGGGGAAAAGGGGAAGCGGGCGAGGAGCTCTGCCTGGCTCCCCTCGGCAGCCGCGCCTGCCAGGAGCGGGGTGCGGGAGACAGGGAGCGGTGGCGGCAGAGGGGATGTGCCGGCCGTGCGCGGTGATCTGTGGGGTCAGAGCCCACCCAGGATGGGTGAGGGGCGGCTGCAGGGCTGAGCAGGGATGTCCCCGCTGTCCCCAGCCGGTGGCTGCAGCTCCCGGGCACCAGTTCCAGTCGGCAGCAAGGCTGAGCGAGGACGGGCACACGCAGCACACCGCAGTGGCCCCAGCCTGGCCCTTGTCACCTGTAGCTGCCCCTTGCATGGACACGCACACTCCAGAGGGTCCCGGCTGATCCCAAACCCCACGGGCTCGCTGCAGTTGCCTTGGACCTCCTGCTCCCTCCAGCACCCCACTCCTCCTGCACTCTCCCTGCAGAGACCCTCTCCAACACCCGGCACTCCCACAGCAGCCCCTTCCTTCCCACCTTCAGTTCCTCCCCTCCACATCCCAGCACAAGTTTGCCACAATCCCAGGATGCTTTTCCTACCTCCTACAGCAAATACCAATCTCTGGCAGGTGTTACCTCTCTTGGCTCCAGAAGTGCCCCCTTTCCTGGGACACACCTCCCGGTGGATATCAGCCAGTGATGGGGTCCTCCTGCCCAGGGAAGAGCAGCTACGTGTCTCCAATGAGTTTTTTGGCGTGTCACCTGTGCAAGGGGGTGCAGTGGATCGCAAAGCACTGGCTGGGGTACCCCAAGAACACTGAGATTTTCTGGTGACAAAAATGACATCATCTGGCCCCTTTTAAACCAGGGCTCGCTGTCCCCAGAGCTGCCGTGTTGCACATGAGAGGATGGGCCACTGCACACCCTGTTTTCAATGCTTGAGGATCTACTTTTTGGAATCGTATTTAGTGTTCTGAGCTCCCTGAGTAGCTGCAAGAGCATTCTGACAACATTCATATATCAGATATGCTTTGTCTATATTTAAGTTACAGACTCATGAGTGAGGAGCAAAGACCCAAGCTAAGTGAAGCCACAAGCCTGACGCTGTAATTACAGAGCAAGAGGCCACCAGCCTCACCTGGGAATGCTGTTCAGCATGGAAAAAGTCTCCCACCTTCATTCCTCATCATCCTCCTTGGGTTTTGACCCTTGGGAGAAAGCTTGGTGCTGAACAAGACAGGTTTTCCTGTAGCACTGCCCCGTGAGGATGCTGGGTGCTCCCAGCCCACAGCAGGGCTTGACCTGAGGCACATCCTGCCTTAGAATTTGTGCTTTTTTGGTTAAAACAAGTGGGTGGCAAGTTAAATCCAGGGTGGCAATCACTAATGACGTGGCTGTCCCAGGCCCAGCCCACTGGGAAGCAAAGCTGGAACAAGGGCTGCTGTTTAAGGGCACACTGGTGGTACAGAGGAATAACCACAACTCCAATTCTCGGTCATTTTTACCTCCAGAAGTATTAAAATCGGCTTTACATCTTTTCCTTGGGGAAACGTCATCACGTCCCAGCATCCCAGAAGCTTTTCCCACCCTCCTGTGGGAGCATCCTGTGGCTGAGCTGACAAATCCATGAGCTCACTGCCTTGTGACCCCCGAGTCAGGCTCAAAGCCGCGCTGCTGGAACATTCCCCCGCGTATTTACCCCGGCATCTTTTCCGCAGCAGGCGGATCCAGCCTTCTTCCAGCACCTCCGTTGTTCCCTGTTACTCCAACGGTGCTTGAGGAGCTCCAAGAAGGAAAAGCACAGCTATAATTAGCAGCGCTGACTAATCAGGGTGGCAAACAAGCGCTCGGAGCCCGCCAGCCTCCCCAAAACGGGGCCGTCGGGGGCCGCGCGCCGCTGGGGAGCGTGTGAAGCCCTACATTCAAAGGCTTTGCATAATTCTCCGTGGAAATGAGGCCGTTTTCTCACTGCTGCCACTGGAAAGGTGGGAATTCTCCCAGCGCTGCACCGGCTGCAGCATCCCAGCCTGGTGGGAAGAACCAGGGCTCCGTGGTGGGTTGGGGTGGTGGAGGTGCTGATGCCAAAGCCAGGCACTGGGGGAGTTGGAGGGTGGCAAGCAGGAGTGTGGCTGATAAAGTCATCCATCTCTGGGGAAAACCAGCTGATTTGACTGAAAAGCTGCCAGAAAGGGATCGGTTCAAGCCAATCAGGCTGCCAAATAGTGAGCCCCGACTGGGCTGCCACAAAGGGATCCACCACAATCAATGCGCGCTGCCAGATTGTGAGCCACAACACCTAGAACCCCTCCTCCAACCCCTAAAATCGCCCCAAATCCCCCCACCCACTGATGAGGATGACACCTCTTCATTACCCTGCAGACTCAGAACTCCTGGATTAGTTCCCTAAACACCCCTTCCCTCCGTTAACCCTTCCCAATTAGTGCTGTCTCTGTGCATTAGCATAGATTCAAAATGCAACTTGCATCAGGTTGCTGGGAATTGAGTGAAATGTGGAACAGATCCTGCTTCAGAACGAGGGCACTTTTGGTTTATGCAACAGCTCCAAGAAAGGCTGGAACTCCCAACTTTTCTACGGCAGAGATGGTCTTTGACAGGTAAGGGCTGCTCTGCTCCCCTGGAACCTGCAGCAACGGGGCCTGGGGGCAAAACTGCTGCTTCCAAAGGAAAATGCACAGCAGGAGAGGCTGGATGTGGAGACAGTTCTCTGCCTTCTGTGGGAGAAACGGAACAGCACAAATCAGAGTACATTCCAGACACCTCTCTCCAGGTGTCTGGAGTGTGCCCCTTCCAGGTCCTGGCTGGCAGGGGTGACGTCTGCCACCCCCTGCAGCAGCACAGCTGCAACCCTGATTTTACCCCTGGGAGAGCCAGGGGCGGATCTTTGGCTCTTCCAGCACCAGGGAGCACCTTCCTGCCCCGAGATGAGCTCCCTCTGGGCTGTCCAGCCTGGCGACAGCGGGGACACCGTGTTACACACCCAGGGAACATTCCCTGTTTTGGGGGACAATGCTCGGCTGTGCCAGCAGGGAAGGAGCAGCCCTGTGCCATTCCAAGGCTCGCTCCGACTTCTCCTCCCGATTCCCACCAAACAAACATTCAGGCTAAACCAGGGGGAGGATTTTTCCCTCTTCCATCAGTGATATCATCCTCACAAGAATGGTTTTGCTCCAAGTCCTTTCCTGAGCCAGAGGGACACGTTTTGGAGCACCTTTGCCGGCACACGCCGTGGCACCATATGTCACTGAGCAGGGCTTCTGGGAAAAGGGTTTTTTCCCAAAATAAAGGACTTTTGCACCGTGTTTTGCTCCTTCTCCCGGGCTGTATGTGCTGCTCTGGCTGGGTGCCTCACCAGGAGGGACTGTGTTTCCCTAAACTGTCATTCCTCCAGCCACAGGGAACACGGGGAGCACGCAGGATACGAGGAAAATATTCGGGCATATGAGCGTGATAATTAATAATTAACAATAACCCAATTTACCTGATGTGGCATGGAGGTAAGGAAGGTTTTCTGTGGTTTTGGATGGGGAAAAATAGGAAAGATCCTTAAAAAAAAAATAGAAAATCTGGAGGTTTTTCAGCTGAGTGCTGGGCAGCCGTCCCTCCCTGCTGTGCCCCTGCCACCTGCTGCCACCGATGTGAGTTTTCCAAAGCCAGGCTTGGTGCGAGCTGCTCTGGAGCACCAAACTCCGGAGCCACAGCAGAGATGCAGCTCTGAGCACCAGGACGGTCCCGGGTCTGTGTGGAAAAGCCCTGGGCTGCCCCGAGCCGAGGATAAACCAGCACCAAGGGGAATCCACAGGCGCTGCGTGCCGGCAGGGATGGATGTGCTGCTCCATTTCAATCCCTACACCCCCTGATGATCCCTCCTGGGGGGTTGGCACAGGGGGAACACGAGGCAGCCCACCCACCCCGCGGGGAAAAGCCCCCTGTGGCAGCACTGAAAGCACCTCCAGCCTTGCCGGCTCCTCTCCCGCTGGGCAGGAAGGATGCTGGGTTCCAGAAATCCCGGGGAACAAGTCCTCAGCTTTGAAGTGGAGCACAAGGCAGCTCGCCACCCCCTCGCCCGAGCACAGCCAGTCCTCTCTATTTATTGATTTTAACTTAGGCTCCTGACATTTAAACAGGATCCCGTGTGGAGTCACGGTGCCGGGGTCCCCTCCCGAGCACAGGCACATTCCCGGGAATTACGCTGGGGAACCACAGCGCCCGGATCCAGAGCCCCGGTCTCCCACACGGGGTGGGTTAGGACATCACCAGAAAAGCTCACAGCTGCTTGTTGGGAGGGAAATAATTTGTATCAAGCGAGTTCTTGGCTTGGAAAAAAACTGCTTGAGTTAAAGAGAGCCATGAGTGGGACGTGGCAGCAACGTGGTCACATCCCAACCTTCAGCCTGGGCTGCACCCACCCGGATTTTAGGGGTGTGGAAGGATTTTTCCCTCTCTGGGCATTGTAATTTCTCCTTCAGCACTCGGCCATTCCTCCAGGGTGAAAGAGACGTTTCCAGGAGTGTGAACACCCAGCCAGAGTGGAGAGCTGCTGAACATCCTGGGAATCTGCCTTCTCCATCCTCCAGGCTGGGGTTTAAAGCAGGGAAGTCCTCTGGTCCCCAGGAATTCCCTCTGCCCTGGGGATTTCACCGCAGAGCTGTGCTGGGCCTCTCCCCTGGGCGATGCTGGAGGTGGCTGGGCTGAGAAACATCCTCCCCCTGAGACTCCCAGGGATGAATTCATGGCAGAAAGGCACTTGCAGAGGGAGTGGGGAAAGCAGCATCAGGGGAAACCCTCCAAATACTTTAAAACTGCCGAATTTGGAGCGTTTGGGGGAGATGAAAGCAGGAGGATGGATGGGGAGGATGAGACCCAGCACTGCACCTTCCCACCCAGATTTGAGCTATTGCCCTGGGGTTTTTCTGAATTTTTTTTCCCTCTTGAAAGGTCAGCACGCTTGTCAGAGCTCGAAGTCCCAGGCAGCGTCCCTGATATGAGTGCAATGGTGTTTGATGAGTCACTTGTTTAACAGGAAGAGGCTGCTGGTTGCTATAGGGATGGCAGCAGAGGGGAGAGGATCCCTCCCTTACCCTGATCAAAGGGAAAACGCAACAATTCCAGGCCAACCCCCCCTTGGCTGTAACTTTTGGACACAGTTCGGTATCCTGGCTGCAGGGATGGCCAGGCAGGTCCCTGAGCATGGGACATCCGGGAGTCTGGGGACAGCACAGGGCTGGGAAAAGACCAGGGATGGGTCTGGATGAGCGCTGTGCTTGATGATGGCCTTGGGCACCACGGGGAACTGGGAGCTCCAGGGGCTTTGGGGTGGCAGAAGGAGACTCTGCTGAGCTCCCCATCCCTCCTCAAGGCTTTTCCCTGTACCCAGGGAATCACAGCACTCCCGGGAGTGCCTCATCCCTCTGCAATGGAACTGATGCCCTGCTTGGAAAGGAGAGATGTGGGCCGGGCTGGGGGAGCTGTGGCTGTCGTCACCTTTGGAAATGAGGCCACCGGGTCACCGAGGACACTCGCCAATGTCACCGTGACCCATCTCCTGGCTCGGTGACTGCCGGCCTTTATCCCCCCGGATTTTGCCACCCCCATCCCGCAGTCAGGCACCTCCCAGGGGTGCTCTGCCACTCCCTGCACCCCTCGTTTCCCCTTCCCCTCTCCCGTGCCAGCCTGGGGGGTTTATTCCCCGATTCAGTCCCTGGGATCACTATTTGGCAGCCCCCATTGACTTGAATAGATCACTTTCTGGCAGCCCCCCGGGATCACTATTTGGCAGCCCCCATTGACTTAATGGCTCACTTTCTGGCAGTCCCCCCCTGGATCACTATTTGGCAGCCCCCATTGACTCAATGGCTCACTTTCTGGCAGCCCCCCCGGGATCACTATTTGGCAGCCCCCATTGACTCAATGGCTCACTTTCTGGCAGCCCCCCGGGAGTCACTATTTGGCAGCCCCCATTGACTCAATGGCTCACTTTCTGGCAGCCCCCCTGGGGTCACTATTTGGCAGCCCCCATTGACTCAATGGATCACTTTTTGGCAGCCCCCTGCTAGTCACTATTTGGCAGCCCCATTGAGTGTAATGGATCCCTTTCTGGCAGACCCGGAGGAGGCTCCCGGCCACTTTTACAGGGACGTGGTGGGGGAATTCCGCCAGCTCCATCCCTGCAGACCCTCGGTAGCCCCCCGCCCCTGCGTGGTGCTTGGCAGAGACGCTGCTCTCCCCGGGACACCCCCAGCTCCTCATTAGGGACCCGCTCTGTGTACACGGGCTCAGTTCAGCTCCCTGCTCCCGACAGGGACGCAGTTTGCCCACTCGCACTTCTTCCTCTGGATCAGGAGAATTTGGTGCCTCTTCGTGACAGGGAGGAGAGAGGGAAGAAACCTCCAGCCTTCAGCTGCGCTCTGTATTTGCTCCCTCCCGCACGAGTGGGGTTTGAAGAGCTCCTCAACGAGCTCCGGGTTTCAGAGAGGAGCATCTTCTCTCCTTTACAAACCCACTGGGAAAAATAAAAGGTGGGAAAAATAAGAAGATGGCACTGGGAGAGACCCAAACCTCTGTGGGGGCATCACAGCAGAGCACGGGTTTGGGTGCTCTGATGCCACAGTGGCATTGCCAGCCCCGGGGAAGGCTCTGTTCCATCATCTCCATCCTCTCCAAGCCACCACGGGCCCACCAAACCCAACGTGGCAAACTCCAGAAGCATTTTGGGAGTTCTTCAGGCTGGCAACACCACGCCCGCGGAGGGGGAATTACTGGAATTACCTCTTCCCCATGAATCCCCTCTGTGTGTCCCAGGAAAACCCGTGCCAGGAAAAAGTGCTGGAGCAACTCCTGCTGCCCTCCTGCACCCCAAGGTGCACAGCCCCAACCTTGGGCAAGGGGGAGATGCTCCATGGCCACACAGTGCAATTATTACAGACCTGTCCTTAATTCAATGCGATCCGAAATCACCCACCCTGGGATAATCTGAGGCCAGGTGGTTCTTCCAGAAAGGAAAAAAATCCCGTTTCCCCCACCAGGTGATTCTTGAGGCACACAAGAGGCAGGAGAGGTTCTTTAAATAGCGCAGCACAAGAGGCAGCTCCCGGGGTGGGAGCTGCTGGAGCCGCCGTGCTGAAGGTCGGCTCCGCACACGGATTCACGCCGGGACACCGCGGGCGAGCGAGCACACGGCTATTTTTAGCTGCTTGGCTTTTTAAGAAAACAAAACCCCGTCCAGGAAAAACATCCCTGGGATATTGGGAAAAATAAACCGAGCCCAAATCCTGGTCCTTGGGAGCGCCCTGTGCTGTCCGTGGAGCATCCCTGCGTCCTCTGGCACTTGCAGGAGCTGTGCTGGGGGTGGGGACCGGAGCCCCAGCCCTGGCTCGCCGCAAATTTAGGGAAATATCAGGGATTTCACCCCAAGGCACAGGCTGTTGGCATTTCCTGACTCTGTCAAACGGGAAATAGGGAGATCAGAGCATCCTCTCAGCCCCCAGCCGGGTGCTGTGGCATTAATTAGTGCCTCAGCTCAATTAGCGGGTGGGGAAGGGGAGGGAAGCGAAGGCAGCGGGGTTGGTTTGCAGAGCACCCAGGGCAGGTGGGGTCACGGCTGTCCCCGAGCCCAGGGCACGGGCAGACCCCGCCCAGCAGCCTGGCCCAGCCCTCGGGGGCTGTTTCGGGTGTGGAGCATCCCCCATGGGCTGGATTCCACCCCTGTGCCCGTCGGGCAGCCCCAGCAGAGGCACCCCAAGGTGTCCCTGAGAGCTCCTTCCTCCCCGTCGCTGCACTCGGACCAGGCAAATCCAAGGGTGTATTTTTCCCCCTAATTATGGTATTTTCACCCTCAAAACCTTTCAAGGTGTCAAAACCCACAGCAGCACATTCCAGTGCCAAGGCCTCACCTTCCCTGCGCCCTGCAGTGGGGCGGGTGCTGGTGCCTGGCTCTGCTGCCCAGCCAGGAGGGAGCATCAGGAGAAATGACCCCAAATCAGGGTGTTTTGGCTACCACAGGTGCCCCGGCAAGGGACAAAACCCTGGTGAGGAGCAGGGATGTGTCTGGGCAGGGCAAGCTGCTCAGTAGGATGAATGAAAGAGAGTTAATGCACAAGAGCCGCTGGAAAACTCCTCAGCCAGCCCAACCCTCCACCCGCTGCTCTTGGCTCTGCACGGCTTCTGAGAGAGCCCCAAGTCGTGCTGAAGTGAGGGAAATGGGAAAAAGAAGAAGTCCAGCTTCTCCCAGTGCCTGAGGGAGAGGAGATGCCCCTGGAGCAGCGCTGGGCACAGCGGAGCTGACGGTGCCAAACCAGGGAGAGTTGGCTGCCGAGGGGAAGGAGCGAATCCATCAAAGATGCACAAGGGGAAGTGAGACCTCCCCAAACAGCTCCCAGCAGGCCTGGAGGAAAATCAGGGTGGAAGTGGATGGGGTGAAACTCAAAGCAAGATGATTCCCCATCCATGGAAGTGGTTGGATGGGGCTTGGAGCCACCTGGGATAGGGAAAGTGGAGTGGAGATGGGGCAGGGAGTGGAACGAGATGATCTTTAAGGTCCCTCCCACCCCAAACCATTCCATGATGATTCTCTGACGATAATCAACGGTGGAGAGATGGAGGAGGGGTCTGTGGGTCCGCAGAGCGGCCACTCCGTGGTTTTGGGGCATCCCAGCCGCTCCCAGGAGCGCTCGGAGCAGAGCCGGCTCCCTCCCAGCAAGATTCGCCAGCCCTGGGTTTGGTTTTTTTTTTCAGTGCTGAGATAAAATGAGCGCCAGTTCTCCAGAAGCTGTCACTCAGCATCCCGCAGCGTTTGCTTTTCTCGGGAATATGACTAACAGGCGAACGATTAAACGCGGCCGGGGAAGGTGCAGGGGAGAGGGAAAATTTTCTTTCCTCCCTGCGAAGGAAAAAAAAAAAACCAACCCAACTCCAGGAGCCACTTTGCAGCCTCAGGGAGCAGAAGACACCTCGGCAGCGCTCGAGGAGGGATGAGGGAGCCACCTCCCAGTCAGCCACGGCTCCTCCCAGCACGGGATACTGGGAGCCACGGCCGGGAGATGGGATCGCCAAGATCCCGGAGCCACAGCTGGGATGCGACCGCACAAAACCCACCCCGGCTCTTGCTTTTCCCTTCCCGTTTTCCCGCCGCTCCCGGCTCCACAGAGGATGCTCCTGCGGCCGCTCCCTCCCAGCACAGCCCGTTTGTGCCAGGGTTTGTCACCTCTGTGCTGTCGCCGCTCCAAGGACGGACTCATCTCCCCCCTGCTCCAATTCCAGCCCCGCGGCGCTGACCCGGAGCCCGGGATCGCGTCCCGCTCCTTCCCTGCGTTATTTCGGAGCGGTTTGAGCTTTTGTTGGAGGTATTTTTAGAAGATAACGCGGCTGCCAGGTCTCCCGGGAATCCTTCTGTCCCCGAGGCATCGCTCGCGGAGCGCTCGGCTCAAACTGGGCGGAAACAGCGCGGAGAAATTGGTTTTCCCAAATCCGGCAACCTCCTCTCGCTGGGGGAGGAATGGGAGACTTCAACAAAACCAAAGCCTGGCTTTTCTGCTGGGTCTGAGGTTCAAGAAACTGAGGGGCCCCAACCATTTAAACCTGGGTTTAGGTTCAGTTTTATGCCATCCATGAGAAACCAGGGGAAAAGGGGTAAAATCTCCATTCATGTTTTCACTTTACTGCTCCCCAGGGGTGAGTTAATGAAAATAATTCCATCTTGCTCTGTCTAGTGTCTTCAGACGTCCCCTAATGCCCCTTCCTGATCCTCACCAACCCACATTCGTCCCCACATTCCAGGGGACACCCCGAGCACCTGGCAGGAGGCTCTGGAAGGAGATGAGCACCCTCAGCACCCCAGAGGTGTCGGGGCTGTCCCTCCATCCCCATCAGCAGCAGGTCCCAGCTCTGCTTTGGCTCTTTTGTGCTGAAATGATGGCAGAGAATTCTGAAGGAATAAACTGGATTTTTTCCAGACTCGCGGCCTTTCGCTTGGAGAAATATTGTGACTCAAAATCTGAAAATGAACAGTTAAACGTTCAAAAAAAAAAAAAAAAGAAAAATGGAAAAGAAAAAAAGAGGACTCGGGAAGGATGGCCAAGAATAACCCTTTTTCCTCATCACCCCCACGTGCTGCCTCGTGCAATCCCTGGGAATTTGCTGGGGAGGAGCTGAGGGTGGGAGCAAAGGGACCTGGAGCAGTCCCTGATGGAGCAATTTTTGGCACCGGGGTGTTTCACCTCAGCTTGTCCCGGTGATGGGGAAGGGGGGCCTTTTACAGCTGTGGGTTGGACCCACATGGGTTTCACCATCCAGGGACTCTCTGGGATGCAGAGACAGAGCTTCCCCCCTGCCACAGAGTCCCCACGACCTGCAAGGACACTGCTGTGCAGCTGATGCCTCCAAAATATCCAGGGCATTTCAAATCACCCGAAAGGACCAACAGACCCAAACCGTGGGGGACGCAAAGGACTCCAGACAAGGAGGTCCCACAAGGTCTGAAATCCGTGTTGCCATCAACGTGAGATTCCCGGCTGTGCACATTTTCCCTGCTGGCTGTGACTGGGATCTCCAGGACACCAACCCTGTGGTCCCAAGTGCCTCTGGACACAGCTGGTCCTGCACAGCAGCACTGAGAGATGGGACTCCCCTTCCCATCCCATCCCATCCCTGCTTTCCCCCTGGCAATGATTTCCTGGAGTAGCTGTGGCTGCTTCTCAGAGAAGGAAACAAAAGCACTTAATAGAGCGCTAATTAGGGCACTTAATCACTCCCAAACTTGCTCAGCTCCCGCTGAACTTCACCTGCTACTTCATGGACACACAAATCCCAGCTGCATTTGGCCTCATGCTCAGCCTGCCATAGGCTGGTGGCAGCAGCAGCCCCAGGTTCAGTCCAGCTCTTGGCTTGTCCCTTCTAATTCCAGGCCTTAAATCCAAGGAACTGTCTCTTTTCCACCTCAGCATCCCTCACACAACACGTCCTGCTAAAGCAGCTCACTCCAGAGAAAAAACACCTTGAAAACAAAATGAACTCTGGTAGATCTGGGATGTTCCTGATTCCAAACACGGCTCTCAACCCCCATCCTTGCCCTTCTGCCCTTCCTTCACACTGCCTGGGACTTGGAAACCACCGGGGAAGACCCACCTGGGACTATTTGAGTATTTTTAATTGATTTTATACAAGCTGAAGTTGTTGCAGCCACTGCAGGGCTTTGTATTTGTGTTTGTTATTCGTATTTAGGAGCTTTTAAAACAACTGACAGCCACTAAATGTGCTCATTATTAGCAACTCAAATATTTCACAGGCTGCTGCTGCTGTGCAATTAATTCATCCTTCCCTTCCCAGCTTTCTCTCTCCTGCCGGGTGCAGAAACATCCTCCACACTCCAGCAGATCCCAACAAGCACCAGCAGGGAGGGAAGGGATTGGAAGGGACCTTAAGGATCATCCCAATCCATCCTCTGCCACGGGCAGGGACAGGGACAGGGACACCTCCCACTGTCCCAGGCTGCTCCAAGTCCCAATGTCCAGCCTGGCCTTGGACACTGCTAGGGATCCAGGGGCAGCCACAGCTGCTCTGGGCACCCTGTGCCAGGGCCTCACACCCTCCCAGGGAACAATTCCTTCCCAATATCCCATCCAAACTGCCCCTGTGTCACTTTGAGGCCATTAATTCTGACGCAAATGATGTGTAAAGGATCAAACCATTTCCTTTGCAGTTCTGCCTGCAGAACAGAAGGACAGCGTGACCCTGGCACCACCCCACTGCCACTGCTTCGTTTCCAACCTTCCCTGCCCTGATCTCTCACTCCCAGACATCTCATCCCACCCGGATCCTGCTCTGGGGACCGCACAAATTCCGCAGCCAGCCCTGGCTTTGCAGGAGCAGGAGGGAAGCAGGGCAGAGGCAGCCCCGAGGTTCATTAGTGCAGCGAGAGCAAGCGCCAGCAGGACTTTACATGCTGGGAATTAATTACGTTTCAGGGATTGTTTCCTTTTGCTAAATGCCACAATGGGAAGGTCTGACTTGTCTCAGGGGCCTTTGTCAGTCTATTTTCTTTCTTGTACCAATCAAACGGGATTTGTTTTAAATATCTCCTAAACCGAGCTGGCACGGGGACTTTAAAAGCTCCAGCTGGTAACCAGGACATGCTGAGCACCCCGAGCAGGTCAGAAAGCACCTCTGTGCTGCAGACCTGAGGGCAGAGCCTCTCCACAAACACTGCAGGATCCCTGGAATTTGAGGCAAAATATTATTTCATAGAGAAATAACAACCGTGGGATGGTCTCCACCCTCGCTCCAGTGCAGGTTCTGGAGAAGCTGCAGAGACAAACCCAGCTCCCAAATCCCAGCATCAGTCCTGCCCTGCTGGCACTCAAAGCACTTTGCTTTCAGCCCTTCTGCCTTTGGCTGTTTTCTCCCAGTGAAGTTATTTCTGGGGAACGCTCTTCCTGCAAGCCCAACTCACGTTCACTGGAGCTAAAATCAGCTCCAGTGAATAAAGTGCATTTATTGCTAAGGTGTGACCCAGCAGCACAAGGACCAGACAGCATTTGGGATTTACCACGTGGTTTTACAGAGCAGCTGCCACCTTCCAATCTCCCCTGCTCCTACTGCAGTGCATTCCCATAAATCCCGACCCGTGGGAGCAGACACTGATCCCATCTTCCCTGTGCAAAGGTGAACTGCAGTGAACCGCACAGAAACGAAGACCTGTCCTGCCATGAACCTTAACAGCTCCAAGCACAGGCTCCTGTTTTTGCTTTTAAATGTCTCTGTTCCAGATCAGTCAGATGATATTTGCAACAAAGTCTTAGGGAGTCCAACATAGCAGGGGAAAAGGGAGAAATCCCAGGGAAAGGCAGCAGCAGAGCTCCAGGGGGTGTGGAGGGATGGAGCAGCAGCAGCACTGGGATGAGGGGCAAGGAGAGGCCCTGGGTAACCCCTCCCTGCTTTCCCAGCACAGCAGCTAAAACCTCTGACACTGAATTGTTAAATTCTCCTGCTCTGACCTGCACAGGTTACATGGATGCAGATCCAGGAGGGCCAGGATCCCTCAGGGTGGGAGAAGCTGAGGACTGAAAGAAGCTGAGGACTGAAATTTGGCCTTGGAGTGACATTCAAGGAACAGCCTTTGGGTTTGACCGTAATGACCTTTATTGGAGACAGGTGGGGTCATTTATTATACAGAAGTAACATCACGCCATTCTCTTCCCATTTCATTCCTTTTAGTCTCCTTATAAATCTGTAGCAAAAGTGCACTTTTAACAGTTTTTAATCTATAGCATATATCTTTCAATATTATCTCTCAGTCAGGTATTTTATTTGTAAAAAGGTATCACCAGATATACAAAATACATGTCTAGTGTACTACATTACTTTTTGTATTTACTGTTTAGATTATTTTTAACTCAGTGCTCTCTCTCTTTTTTAAAATTTTTAATCTTTTTTGCAACACTCAGTGATGACAATCTTCTGGTGGCATCACCAGGAGAGGACTCACAGCTTGTGTGTGGAGAAGGGGAGAAGACTCTTAGCCAGGAACAATTGTCACACAACAGGAACAAGATGACAAGAACATTTGCTGCTGTTGAATGTGTCTCTTAAAATGACAGTACTCTGTATAATAAAAAATAATTTAAAAAACCCAGTGTCCATATTTGATGTGCCAGGAGAATGGAAGCTGTACCCAGCTGGAATACGATGGCAATGGTTCATTTGCATGTCGAAGGCAGGAGTTAATTGCTAAACATCACGTTTGTGGTCATGAGAGGAAGGAACAGACACAGACAGCACGAGGAACTGGGAAACGCTGCTTTCCTGAGGACAGTGTTTTGGTAAAATATTGAATATCCTGCGCAAGCCACAGAATTGCATAAGTTAAAGATCCTCAAGAACAACGAGCACTGGGGACAGATGAGGGGCTGTGCTGGGAACAGCCTCACTGAGGACACACAGCTCAGGGACCCAGCAGGTGAGGACAGCAAAACTCATTCCCACTGGGAGGCTGGAGCCAGCTGTGACAAGCTTTGGCACAGCAACAGCACTTCTCCAAAAGAAACTCGCACAAGATTTGCTGAGATTTCTCACAAACTTCCTTGGTCTTTTCTTCCTAGTTATCCTTGAGATTATAATATATACACAGTAACGGATAATAATTGCTTCATTTCAGTCTTCAAAAGACCAACAATTTCCCCTGGGAAGCAAGGCCTAGAGAGGTAAAACAATCAGAAGTGTTTTAGGGGGTGTTATGGTTCCCAGATGGAGACAAACATCACCACCAATGACTGGAACACTGACCAGGTCATGGCTGGTGGGTTGGTTGGTTTTCCTCACCACTGGGGGTCCCAGGTGCCCCCCCTGACCGCCCCTGGGATCCACACAGGCAGGGGGACAGCGGGTGCTGGCACCAGGACGGGTGGTGGTGGTCTGCACCCCGAAACACTGCAATGTGCTGGGGCTGGTCCTGCAGGCACCCCAAACCCCCCCAAACACCCCCAAACACCCCAGCACAGTGGGGCTGGTCCTTCAGGTACCCCCAAACCCAAAAAAGGATCCATTACAATCAATGGGGTGCCAAATAATGAGCCTGGGGGGGGGGGCTGCCAGAAAGAGATCCATTACACTCAATGGGGCTGCCAAATAGTGACTGCGGGGGGGTGCCAGAAAGAGATCCATTACAGCCAATGGGCGCTGCCAAATAGTGATTCCTACGGGCTGCCAAAAAGAGACCTATTAACTCCATGGCGACTGCTAAATAGTGACCCAAAAGGGGCTGCCACAAAGAGATCCACCACAATCAATGCGCGCTGCCAGATTGTGAGCCATAACACCTAGAACCCCTCCACCAACCCCTAAAATCGCCCCAAATCCCCCCACCCACTGATGAGGCTGACACCTCTTCACTGCCTTGCAGGCTCAGAACTCCTGGATTAGTTCCCTACACACCCCTTCCCTCCGTTAACCCTTCCCAATTAGTGCTGTCTCTGTGCATTAGCATAGATTCAAAATGCAACTTGCATCAGGTTGCTGGGAATTGAGTGAAATGTGGAACAGATCCTGCTTCAGAACGAGGGCACTTTTGGTTTATGCAACAGCTCCAAGAAAGGCTGGAACTCCCAACTTTTCTACGGCAGAGATGGTCTTTGACAGGTAAGGGCTGCTCTGCTCCCCTGGAACCTGCAGCAATGGGGCCTGGGGGCAAAACTGCTGCTTCCAAAGGAAAATGCACAGCAGGAGAGGCTGGATGTGGAGACAGTTCTCTACCTTCTGTGGGAGAAACGGAACAGCACAAATCAGAGTAGTACAAAAAGAAGCAGTGCTGTTGGTGTTCTCTAAAGCCAAGAGAATGCAGGATGGGGAGGTTTACGATGCTGCAGAGAGGGGTTTGTCTGCTTTTTCTTTATAAAAATTACAGACTTGACATTTCCAGTATGTCTTAGCTTTGTACTGCTTCTCAAGTCTGAGTCACCAAAAATATCCAGCAACCAGCTGCTGCTCATATCCTAAAATATGCCTTCAGCTGACACTGAATATTGAAATCGTTCTGCTAAAATACAGAAAAACGATGGCAGAAACCAAGGTATAGCCTCAGGCCAACTTTAAATGGTAGAAATCCTACAATGCTACTTTGAAATCTCTTCTTGAGTTCATGAACAAATAAGCAGCCGGGTTTCAAGTAGAGGTAACACAGATTTTGGAAGATAGCACGTAAAAAAAAGCCCAGAAAGAAAACTGGAACGAAAGCTCTCCTTGTTACGGCAGTTCAGCACTAATCCTCCAAAAAGGGCAGGGAGGGACCTCTCTCCTCCCCCCTGGATCTGTCCTGGTCCTACAGCAACACTGAGGAACTGCTTCTGCTGGCACAAACACGATCCACGCAGACATAGCTTGATCCCTTTTTCCTTGTGTCCATTTTGTGTCTCCTGTCTCAGTCCCTGGACTGGTAGAAGAGGATATATCCAGATTCGGAGTTTTTGGAAATGTCTGATGTTAACCCATAGAATTCTTCAATGGCCTGGGCGTCAATTTTCTGAAAATTAATGAAAGTTTTAATTAGCCTCAATCACAACACCACCCTAAAAGCCTTTTCCCAGATAAACCATTATTCCCAGTTCTCAGAGGTGATCTGGAAAGCCAAGCAGTGTTGACACAGAGACACTTCAGCATCATTCAATCCAACAAAACATTTTTTCCCACTTAATAACTTACTGACTGCTGAAAAAACCAGGAAATTGGGATGAAATAATAAACTTCTCAGAAGGGATGCACTCTTAAGCTGGACTACAAAACAAGTGCTCCAAGAAAATGTATCCTTAAAGGACCACATGACATTTTTATATTTGCTTTTCTGACTGGTGGTACCTTGTCCAAGTATTTTATAATTGAATTATTTTATAATTAAAAAAAAAGCAGTCACTAATCAGGCAAGAAGGTTTTTGCACAGCTGCAAGTACATGTTGTGTAGATTGAAAATTCAGCTAAAATAACTCCCAGATTTCAAAATTATTGTGACCCTTTCAAGGAAAGAAGTCCTGCAAGTCCTAACTGAGTTCTGTGGATCTCATCCGATCATGATCTTTGGTCATAAGAGAGCTTTCCTACCTGGCAAAGCCTTCTGGAATATTATCACAAGTTTGTGTTGCAAGAAAAATGATGATTTGCTGTACTAATAGAATTAAAATCTGCTTATATTTCAAGTTGTGACCTCTGTGCAGAAAAGCTGCTTTGCTCTCATACTCCCACCAGCAACCAGAGGGCATTTTAAAAGGGTTTTTAAAGATGCAGGTTCTCCACGTCCTGATCCAGCTCCTGAACACAACTGGCTTCCCATCAGTGAGCTGGATCCTGCAGTCCAGAGACTGGAAAAAAACATTCCCAGGCACCTGTGCTGCTCAGCACCCCACTGGGATGGAGTTTTTTAATACCTTTAGGACTCTGGGTGCACAGAAATGAGAGGCAAGAGGGAGCCTGAATTTGTTGAGGAGATGAGCCTCAAGTTCCCTGTTATTCCCAAGGAATAAAGCTGAGGAAGTAAAGAAATGTTCCGAACACAAGAAGCTCTGGGTTGAACACCTGCCCTGCTCAGGAGGAGCAGAGACCAACCTGTGATTACACCCTAAAAGAAAGGGAGCCTGCTGTGCCTCCAGCAGGAGCCTCCTCAGCTGCAGAACCCATTTGGAGGATGTGAAATCACTGCTCACTGATCAGATTTTGGCATCACCACGAGCTCGGCAGCACCGGTTTCTCCACGTGGCACTGCCAAACGACAGTGAGTTGGGACCAGCCTTTTCCCAGCACAAGAAAAACCAGACCTGAGTTTTCAGAAGATGCATCAACTGCAGAAATTCTCTCTTGAAGAGTTTTGTTAAACACCTTCTGTTAAAAAAATACAGAGGGGAAAAAAAAAACCCACCCCAAAGAGATGTTTTGTCTTTTCTCCATCCAAGGAGCGAGGGGAAGCTGAAATCCCCTCCTGAGGCCGGTGCATTTTCACACCATTTATTAACATTACTACAGACTGTGAGAGCCACATTTTAACAGAAATACAGTGAAAGAACACGCCCCAGCTCCTGCAATATATTTAGCAGACAAGTCAAACACGTTTTATTTTAAGTGCCAACTCACTTGCCATGCAATCAAGCCTATTTCCACTACTCATTCTGAATGCAACTCAAACATTTGATCCACATTAATTCATGCTACAGATATTTTTAGTTTCAGCACAGCAAAACTGACTTCCTTCTTTAATTTCACTATCCACAGAAAACAGAGTGGAACTGAAAGGGGATTATATAGATTCTATTCTTCCCATTCTTACCTAACCAGATATGGCTTTACCCAGTTGCAGCTTTAGGGGAGTGGTTGTTACTCTAAAGCTACAACTTTCAGGATGCTGCAGCCTCACCTGGCATTAAAAATGATATTTCTTATTAACTGAGATTAAACATCCTTTGCTCATTTCCAGACACCCATTCTGGTTCTGCAAACCAAACCCAACTCTGGAATCCCATTGCCAGCATTCAAATCTTGGAGTTATATTTTAAGCAAAGCCATGAAGCCATTCTGTGCCTCCCCTCAGTGTGGAGAGCCCCATGGATGGATGTTTCCAGGTAAACACGGGCACTGGGATGCATCCCCTGGCTGCTCTGGTGACAAATGTCAAATTCAAATCAGCCAGAGCTCCTTGACTCAGGTTTCTCAATTCATTTTGCTTGGCTCAGGATGCCCCTTGGACTGATTTGCCCCCTGCACTTGCTGCTTTCCTACATATGCTGCAGGATGTTTGGTGATCATCAGTCTCCAATTTAATTGAGAGTTGGCCCTCCAATGAAATCCTAACAGACAAATAAATCTGCCTTCCCCACTGCTGGCATTTAGTGGGTAATGAGGATAAACTCCTTCCTCTTTTCAGTTTGGAGCTGCTCATTCACATCACTTGCCAAAAAATGCAGTAAAGCTTTTTGTATTTTGGGGGGAAAAGCCTTTTCCTGGGCTTTCAGCTGCAGTATCTGTGAACAAGAGCTTTGCACTCAGCTCCTCAGGTCTGTTCTGTTAGGTAGCCACACCTAGAATGTCAACCCTCCAAAGAGCTTGATTTTTATAGCATTTTAAAGAAATTCTATAAAAGAAGATGAACTTGAAAAAAACAGCAAGCCACGATTAAAGACAGAAAAGCAACATATAGGAAAAAAAAAGTTCTTTTTCTCCAGGAGAGAGGAACTACATGACAGCTCCTTGGATTTACTGCCCAATAACAGACAGCACTTATTTAAAAGCCATTTATGGCACAGCTATAAAAGTGTCAACAGTGTTTGCAGATAAACAGAAATTTGGTTTTGCCCTAAAAGTGAAGATACAACATAGAAGTGGCTGCTAAAAAACAAATACAGAATGAGAGGAGGGCTGTTTTACATCTTTTAAAATGTGAAGTTCATCTCCTGGATGGAAAAGACAGAGAATACTTGCATTTTAAAATATTGAGGTGAACACTATTTCCAAAATTAGGTGGCATAATTCTGTGCTTGGCCCATGACAGGAACAGAGGAAAATGACTCCAAAAATATAAAAATGGGAGAAAGGGAACTGTTGACATCACACACACACTGGGAAGCCACCCCTGATGCTCAAAGCTATGCAAAGATTGAAAAAAAGCTAAAAATGAGGAATGTCCTACATTTTTATTGCAACACAAGCATGGCTTTTGCTATTTGGACACTTAATCAGGCCTTGACATGAGATCTCCGAGAGAGACAAAGCATTTTCATCTTTACAAAAAGCAGCTCTGCTGTGGCATTTGTTCTACTGTTTGATATTTGCTTAATAATTATGTGAAATACATGGATGTATAAATACTGTGGGTATCAGCCTTTACAGATATGTTGGCAGGAAAGGAAAAATTTGCTTGAGCTGTTTCAACATCATCACTAAAAATAATTTTGTTCTACAATTTGTTGGTGAAAACTGACCCCAAAAAAAGTGAGAAGCTCTGAAATGCAGCAATGAAATGCAAGTTAGCAACGGAAAGGAGCCTAAAAATGGGCTGAAAGCAGAGTTTTTGAGAGTTCTGTTGTCCCTTACCCACCTCTACAATGTCATCATCAAACAGCAGCCAGAAGCCGTGGCTCTTCACGATGGTGATGTAGTGCCCACGGTTTGGGCCGCTGCAGGGAAAAGGGATGGAGAATTTATTATCCAGGAGCCATTTCCCTCCCCAGGATCCACCTCTGGCTGTCCCAGCCCCACTTCCCAGCTCTTCCCGTAACACTGGTTATCAGGTTTTAGATTTTAGGTTAGGCTTTTAGATTTTTGCCAAATTGCTTCAATTTAAAATGTTGCTCTTGGCTACTTGAAAATACAAAACATTCAAAACACATATATAAAACAAATATTCCATGTTTATTCCATAAATATTTCATCTCACCACTCGCAGATTTTAGAAAACAAAATTAAAATATTTCAGCCTCTGTTTTGTTGCACTCACCACTGCTGACTGTTTTGGTCACTGTTAAGTTTTGAATTAAATCAGGTCTGAAATATTTTATTTCCCAGCAGGAATTCCTTTAATTCTCAGTGTGGTTTAACCTGTGGCTGACCACAGCCAGACCTTCTCTGAGGGCTCTTCCCACTTTTCTGGGGGAAGTTTCCAGTCCAGTCCCACTGCCCACATCCCAAAGATTTACCTGGAAGGGAAGGGCCAATAAAATGACCTAATTCCAAGAGTAAAGGCAGGCAGGCTGCCCTGGGAAGGGACTGGTTTGAGATAATGAACCACATGGATGGAAAATTACAATTTACTGACCTCAAATCCTGAGAAAACAGCCCACGGATACAGTGGGAAAAAATATTCCCTCTCCCCAGCTTTATTCTTTCCTCAGGATCAACATAAGGCTTTTAAAAACCCAATATCTGTGCCAGTTTTAGGCAAAAGAAAGTCTCCAGTCCTTCTAGAGTTATTGATAAACACAACATCCACCATTATTCCAAGAATGAAACTCCTTTCTTTAGGGCAACTAAATAAAAAAGTAAAACTCCAAGTGCAAAATATTTCAAACAAGTTCTGAGAACTCAAAATATTTAGAAAAATCTCATTTATCTCCAACCTCTGGTAAGTTCCCAGTAAGAACTGAGAGCAGGTGAGTTACAGGAAATCAAAAAGCCCCACACAGGATAAAAGGTTTGAGAAGAAAAAGCAAAACCATTTCAGAATGTGAATTATTAATCACCATTATCCAAACATGTAAGTGTAGGCACAGGTATGGCAAATTAAAAACTACCCAAGAAAATGCACTGGATGAGATCCTAATGGAAAAAACTAAATAAACACTACAACTGCACCACAGCAAGCATCTTCTAGAATTATATGAAGTTTATTTATACTAAATCTATGCATTATTAGCATTTTGCTCCTCACAAAGATGTTTCAAAACATTTATGTGCCGGAATAACTGATTACTTTAAAACTCACACTTCCTGAAGGCAGTTAGAAATATTTTTTCCTCTTCCATGAGGGCTTTTTTCCCTAAAATGCTTAAAAGTTTTTCCTCTTTGCTTTTAAAACCAGAACTGAAGCTACTAAAACTAAAATTTAATGAAGAAAATAAGGATATTTAAAAATTCAGCAGTGCACAGGTTATTCCACATGATGGCACCAGCTTCTAAAGAAACTTCAAGGCTTTAGGCAGCAGCAACATGAAAAACATAATTTAATTCTATTTTAGTAGGTGTTTTTCCAAGATTTCTTTTTATTCCATGTAGATTTCCTGGAAAGCAGGGTTAGGGGTGGGGTTTTTTTGTTATTTTGGGATTTTTTAATGATTGCTCTTTGCTACAGCTCAAAGAAAGAACTTGTCTGATGTGCCACCGTGCTGCTAAAATGACAAATCTTAGCCTGCAAAGTAAAATTTAAACCAGTAAAACTTTAAAGTAAAATTTAAAACAGCAAAAAAGGCAGTAAAAAAGACAGAAATTAAAAAAAAAATAAGAACACTTCCAGCCAACCAGCTCTGAACGCTCCTGCACTGCCAAGCAGTGTGACAAAACAGCTCAGGGATGAGAGATTCCTTTAGAATTCCCAGGAAAGGCGGGGAATGTGCAGAATTACCTGCCACAGTGGACCACCACGGCCACCAGGTCGTACATCCTGTCGGGGTTGGTGGCATCCCCCGAGGTGTTGAAGAGCCGCAGCTCCAGGGGAAACACCACCCTGTAGGAGAGTTTGGTGTAGCGGTGCAGCTGGTCCATGTATTTGAACCTCTTCAAGTGCAGAGCCAGGATCATGGGCAGCTTTTTCACCCTCATCCTGCAGCACAAAACCAGAATGGAACAAAGAGAAGGATTAGCAAGTCAGCCCAAACAAAGCTGCGCTCAAGAACGGCTTCGTTATGGAGAAGCGTCGTGAAAGGCATCCAAAATATTGGTAAAATGTTTAAAATGCTGGTTTTTCTCACTTAGGGAGAACAGGCAATATTTTTTCTGAATTATTAACAGCACAACTGACATCTGAATGCAGGACAACTGCAGGCCAACATCAGCTTTTCACCAATCAATGGGAAGAAAGAGCGGGAATAAATCGGTGTTGCTGCTCTGGCTGTGACCAAGTCTGAGGGGAGAAATAAGATTTTTTATATCCAGTGCTCACAGACAAAGCAGATGGGATGTTTTCCAGTGGCTTTAAGCTGATTAATGCTAACTGGGGGAAATGTGGATGTCTGGAAGCACCAGACAAAAACTCTTCTGGGAGAAACACAGAATTAATCTCCTCATGATGAGGCTGCCATGGAGTTACTTGGTCCCTCCACTTTTCCTTCACCAAACACAGAGCTAGACAATCTTACCTTTTCTTTTTCCTGAATTCACCAGGTGTATTTGCCCAGAAATTTTAAGAGAACATCTCCCTCAGCCTGAATATTTGGCCCTTACCTCTTCTGTGCCTCCTGTTTGCTGCGGCACTGCTCACAATAGTATTTGTATTCACTGCATAGAGTTTCAGTGTTACTAAATCCCCTGTGGAAATCAGAGAGTGGCATAAGCAGGGATAGTCCAGAGCATCCAGGTAAAAGCTATTGCTGATAATGCTGAAAAAAACCCCCAAACAACACACAGAGGATGAAGCTCCTTTCATTCATGGTGCTCCCAGAGCCATTTGAGGTGTATCTGTCTCACTCCTGGGATGCAGCAACAATGTTCAGCTGGAAAAATCTGGAATTTACACCCTCAAGCATTAACTGCCTATTTTCTGGCTAGGAAAGGTAATAAACAGCAAAAAGGTGATTGGGTTTTGTTTCCATCAGTAGCCATTCCATGTTTTCTTTAGTGGCAGAAATTAAATGTTCACATCTACAGCCATTAAGTAGCAAAGTCTGGATTATCCTTCAGCTCCCAGCAATTACAGATCCATTATCAGCTATTAAACAGCCAGATGCTGTATGCAAATTAAATATCCAAGCAGCTGATAAGCCTTGGAGCCAGCAGACAAACACACGGAGCAAAAGTCTATCAGGAAAAACAAAACTGACCCTAAACATCAGGGCCAGGCAACTAAAATTCAATAAGAATATTAAAATAATCAAGAATTTACTGTGAAACCAAACACAGCATGTTTATTTTTGATAAAGCCTGACTGTGTGATGTAACAAATTCAAATCCCCATAAAAGAAAGTGAAAATCAGTCTTAGCCACCACTCATTTAGTACTCATTAACTACTGAAACCCACTAAGAAACCTTCCGAAACTCCCAATATTTTACCACATCTCAAAGCCTACAACTGCTGCATGAGAGAACAACTAATCCAGGCTCTTTCCTTCTGACCAGGGCAGGTATTTTTTCCATTCCCAAAGAATTCTGTTTACCTTAGACAATGTGTAATTGATGTATTTTGTTCCACATCAACCGAGAGGTCCAGAAAGTCCTCATCTTTGCTACTAACCTTGAAAAAAAATAATAAGAAGAGATATTTGGTAACAATTTAGAGCTGGCAGATTTCTTTTAACCGTTTCTGGCATGGTGCAATGTGATTAAAAAGAAATGTACACGCACACATGGAGGCCTTTTCTTGAGGTAAACTAAAACTGATTGAATAACCTGATGTAGTGTTAAAATCTGAAGAGGAGCATTAAAAAAAAAAAAGCAACAACAACAAAACAAAACCAAAAACCCATGGAAAAAAAAGCACAAAAACCCAAACCCTTTCTCATGAAACGTCTCTCCCCCTTGAGACTTCAAGACACATCTGATTATTTCACTGGCAAACCCCAGTTTTAACCACTCAGAGCTCTCACTGGAGAAGCTTTAACCACATTCCATTTTCTCTGCAGCCTGCTCCACCTTTCTGCTGCATTTCAGGATGTAACAGCCAATACTCAGAGGCGAGGCAGAAACAGGCAGATGGCTCTTCAATTAAATGGGTTAGCAGGGAGGAAAACCATCTTTCCATTTGTGGAACAGTCACATTTCATTGCAAAATCCTTGAGACAGAATCCTATTAATTGTCATTTTTAGAGCTTCTCCTCACCACATAGCCATAACTTTAGATTTTAAATGCCAAGAACAGTCTTTTCTGTTGTAATCACTTCTTGGTTTTTTTATTTCTCTCCCCATCTGGGTTTTCATTTTTTTTTAGCAGCATTAAATCAGAGCATATGACTAACTACAAATCCCTGCTCTGAAGGTGGTGTGGTTCTAATTCTAGATTTCATGGCACTTTTTTTGCTCTCAAACAGAGTGGCCAAGGACCAGCACCAAGCACAGAATTCCAGTTCAAGCAACTCAGTTCATCCCAGAGTTCAATTAAAAGCAACTCTCATGTCAAAACAGAACATAAACCCTCAACCACTGACACTGGGAATAACATGGAGACAAAAAGGCAGCTTGGATCAGCCAGGTGCAGCTGCCTCGATGGAAACAGGGAGGAGGAACAGGGAAAACACTGGGCTTTTTCTGGGCAACACACCTTAATGAGCACTGGTTTGAACACGGAGCTGATACAGTCCTAAAATAGGCTATGCTCCATATTTTAATAGAGACAGTGCAATTTCATCTACCCTAATAAATGAAAAAGGCTGCTCAGTGTCAGGGAAAACAACCCAGGAGCTGGGAGAAAGCTAAGAGGTGTGGTTTGGTTGTGCACGTACAGCCTCACAGTTAAGACATCTGGTTTCATTGGTTAGTGTTCCTTGGAAGATTTCATGGACCCACGTCAGATCTGGCTTGTCTCCCTCTTCGCTCTCAATGCTGCCATTCTGGAGCTTCCCATTCTGCTTCTCCTGCTTTTTCTCCTCTTGGAGTAAGTCAGCAATAGTGTTCAGTAGGTAGTTTAGGAATTCGTGTGCATCCTGCTGCATGTAATTATCAAATAATTCTGGAAAGGAAGAGAGGGAGGACAATGAACAACTACAGACAATTCCCAACGCCAGGTCACTGTGGCTTTTTCCCTTCCCTCCTCTCCCCTGTCACACAGCTCTGGTGACACTGGGAAGAATCGCACTTTGCTGTTCTCTCAATGATTATCCTCAGGTTGCAACAAACAGAGAGCTGAAAAATACCATAAAGGAAACTTAGCTTGGGCATTCCTCAGAACTGAAGAAAACCATGACTGGTTTGGGGTTTTTTGTAGTTTTTTTCTTCTTTTCTTTGGAGAGGGAGAGAAATAAAGAAATTCAGATGTGTTCCGTGGGCCACTAGTTCATTAAGTCCAGCATCAAGGGGCAAAAATCCCCCACTGGAAGCTTGTTATCTTTTCAAGTTCAAGCAGAGAGGATAAATCAACAGCCAGAACTTTTCCTCACCAAATAGCCCTGGGAAATAACCACTGGTGCTCATCCTAAGGAATTTATCCTGCCACAAATGCAAGAGAACAGGCTGGGAGTGGCTGGGTCTCCTCTGACAGCTCGTGACAGCCTGGAGCAATGACCTGGAGTGTGCTGACTTGCTCCTCTAGGGAACACGATGCCAGTGTGGAATACCTGGACATGGGCAGGTCCAGAAACACAGATACTGAGATAAGGACAAGCTCAGAGGTGGTGAACTTCACACCACAAAAATCTTCAAGAAACCTGTTAAAACTTCACAATTTGGGCTCCGAAAGAAACCTGAATTGAACATTTTACACGCTTAAAAATGCATTTTAAAAAAAATCATTAATTCATTTACCATTTTCTTTCCTCAATCGGGAAATAAATTTCTTGGGTGGGATGACTCCCACCTTCTTCTTTTGCGTGGCAATACTGTTGAAGAGATCAGAGAGGCAGGTCAGGAGGCTTTCCTTCTTTCGAGGCTGCACCTTGTATGCCAAAACTTTTTCCCGAAATGGCCGACAAAAATAAAGTGCCTGTAAGACCGAGTTGCAGTAGCAGGTATTGCCGAACTGGTCAAAAAACAGAACAGAAGGAAAACAAAGGGGCTTGGATTAGGGCTGGCAAAAAGGAATGACAGCAAGAGGTTGTTCATTAAGAATGTCACACAGTGAAACTGGAGAAGTCACCTGGCAGAGCTCATGTACTGGGGAATACTGGTTGGAATGGGGGGAAAGGCTGAGCCTTGTGTCAGCGAGGGAAGGGAGAGGAGGCAGCAGTCACAGGATACTGGGAATACACGGAAAAAGTAATTAAGGGCTCATCACAGGATCAAAATTTCTGGGCAAAGCCCTACTCATCCTGAGAGGGGAGAGCCTCATGGTGAGAGGAAAGGCCACAACAAATAAATAACAAATTTCACAGAATATTCTGAGCTGAAAGGGACCCCCAAGGATCATTGAGTCCAACTCTTATGTGAACAGCCCACACAGGGATCAAACCCACAGCCTTGGCATTAGCAACACTGCTCTGACCAACAGAGCCAATCCCAGTGGCAAAATATATTATAAATTAGTAATAAAATCAATATTTCCTGCTCATAATGGAATGTTTTGAGCAGCACATGACGCAGGGCAATGCACAGAGCAGCTGGTTTGCATCTGGCCTGTCTGAAGGCAGTGTCAGGGCAGAGATAAGGCCTTGCAGGGGCAGCTCCCCACGGATGATCAAGGAGGGACACCAGGGTATCAGCTTATCACCCCCAACACCACACCAAGGGTTCAGAGCTGCTGCTCTGCAATTTATTGTGCTGCTGCTTCAAAAAAGGGACATAAATTCCGGGTTTGCCAGTCCCCAGATATCCTGGTAACGAGGTTCTGCATCCCAAGAGCAACGTATTTTAAATAAACCAAAAAAGCATAAAAATCTGCCTACAGAACAGAGGCTTTTTGAAGTGGTGCTCAGAGACATGGCCACTGCTCACCCAAATTTGGTGTGATTACTGCAGCTGAACCGTTTCAAGCTAATAATCCCTTTGACTGAGACAGCAAATGAACAGCTTAATTCATACAGCTCCAAAGGTCACAGATTAGAGCTACAGTAACATTGATTTATACCATATGCAAACAACGGGGAACAACAGTTAAAACTTATTGACACGAGGAAAATAAATACGGAAGCTAAACAAACACACGAATTAGGAGACAGAATCACTCACATGCTTGTTAGTGACCGAGAAAAACAAAGAAGCATCACGCTAAATAAATCTGCACACAACACAAAACAGGCATCCTAAGTTTGAAGGCTTATTTGAAGACAGGAGCTTCCTAAAACGAAGACTGAGATGAAATTCTGGAATGACATCGTTGTTCCATCCCTCTTGTGCTACAGACTATTTTAACAGGCTGGTCCCTTCTCCCACATATTCTGCAGTGGCTTTAGACACAGCTTAACAGAGTCAGGTTGGTTTAGCTCACTGATCTGAAAGAATTATTCATCCCCAAGTTTTGGCCTCCATTGCCCACGAGTTCAACACCTGATCCTGTTCGCATGCAACCACACATTTAACAGCACTGATGCTAAAGCCATGAAATTGCCCTCTTTAAAATGCTCCAATTAATTCCAAATCGTGAAAGAACCAGAAATAACTTCGGAAAAAGCTCAGCAGAACAACGGCGTGAAAACAACCACCCTCGAGAAACCAGTTGCAAGAAATGAAGCACAACAGCGTTAGTCATATTTCATCCTTCAAAACAGAGAATGGATGTGGTTCTAATAATTCTGGTTATTTTTAGGACGCTGTATTTCCTCTTCACACCATTCAGTGCTCTATTTCTGTTACAACTGGAGATGCCTTCCATTTTTGCCATTATGGTGCAAACCTCAGCAGCTCTGGAATGGCCATCAACACCCTACTTAAGGAACAGAATTCCGTGTGTTTGGATAGCTGGGTGTCTGAAATATAAACTGCTGGAAACACACACAAAGTCAATTAACTGGGTCTCTAATGAGCTCAATAAACACCACTTAGTTGGCCTTACTTGGAGTGTGAAGAGATGGAGCATCTCCCAGCTTTCAACACAACCTTGATGACCAGCACACAGAAATACAATTCTGTTTCTAGTGAGTTATGCCAAAATTGCATTTTCCCATCATAAATAAGACGCCACAGAACCACTGATTCTCTGAACTAACTCAGGAGCAACATCCTCTCTGCACAGTTAATGCAGGCAGACAACTCTGCTGCCCCACAGCTCCAGCCCAGAGCCACACAAACTGACAGATGCACAAATGCAGCTTTTTGGAGGGTTCATGGCTACACCAGGCTGCCAAAAATCCAAAAGGAGTATTACTACACAAAGGAATTGTCCACCCAGTCCATGTCATTCATCTGCTGCATAAAAACTTCCCACTCCTCCCACCAGAGGGGTGTTTTTAGAAAAGTAACACATTTTCATTTTAAAACCTCCCCTGCACTGCAGCATCAGTGTAAAATCTTCTCTGGAACAGCATATGAACAATGGACACACTTTACCAGCTCCCACTTTCCAGCTAAACATTAAAATCTTAGAATTAGAAATGTACCAGAGTAGGAAGGGTTCTCTCACAGACTTTACAAGAAATACATTTATTTTTCTGTGTTTCAGATGAAATGATAGCTTGGTTAATAACCACACTGCAGGATGTGATGTCTATGCTCAGTCCCACTCTAAGTGAGAAGTGCTCATCAATCGAGTTCTCAGAGAATCCTGTTAAGCTCCAAATTGGGATATGAATTAAAAACCAGCATTTCAAGCACAGAAAATTCACTTACATTGACCAAGCCAAAATAATGTTCATTCACAGGGAACTGCTCAGGACCAATCTCTTTCTCCAAAGCAGAGGCATTGGCGCCCTACAAAAAAACAATGCTTATGTTAGAGAAAATACAAATTGCTTTAAAAACCCCAAAGCTTTTGGAAATAATGTACTTCCATTGAAAATCAGCACCTTGTGTTTGCTGAGTTTTTCAGAATTAAATGAATATGATGCTTTATTATCATAAATGTACCAAGGTTTCATTTACAAGCTCAACTCCTTCAGCCAGAATTAAGTGTTATCTGATCCAACAGAAGGGTTTTCTGCATTTGACTTTATTTGAAAATTTACACAATCAACTGTTCTCACTTAAAACACCAAGTCAGCCACAGTGACCTAGAAACAGCAACTTAATTTAGTCAAGAATGTGCTGTAAAAATAAATTTATCCTGTATTTTTCTACCTTTATTTTCCAAAATACTATGGACAAGTGAAGTGTGATTACAAACCCCCAAAAGAATGGAAATAAAGAGTTTTATCATGGTCTCAGATCACCTGAAAGTGCTTTGGCTTTGCTACCTTTAATTTCAGGGTGATGTGTTAAGCCCACAGTGCATTTTGACACATCCCTGAGTTTCCAGCAGCACAATAAGGATGGAATTTGCTGTTTTAGATACAACTGAAAAACACCACATAAAGCAACAACTAAAGCATTCCAATGTTTTATTTTGAATTTTAACTTGGTCCACTCTATACTCAAAGCGGATTTATATTCATGCATCTCTTTCCATTTTCAATCCACCAACACCTTATAAATGGGAGTACCTTGGGATTTGGTGCCTTCCCTCATTCCTCTCCATCCTGTTCTTTAATGTTTCCTGCTGATGCTCCAACAATCCTGAGCTCATTTTTTGCAGAATCCAAACACTTTGGATCCCTAATTCTGTTTCAAACATCTAAGACACTCTAACCTTGTCCAAGCAGAAATCCTTCTGCACAGGTGAGCCACCTTCAGACACCTCAGAAAAGCATTAAACCAAAACTTACAGCTCAGCAAAACTCAATTAATTTATTCCCCTGAAGCTAGCAATGCTTTTTAATCTTTGAGCAAATATTTTAATCATCTCCCTATTAATACAAACCACAAGTAGAGTCTGTAAGGACAGTTCCATCCAGACTGTCTTTAACAGAGAAATAACAAAAAATTTTCTAAAAAACCACGAGAGAAATCAAGGAATAATCTGCTTTAACAGTTGTATTTGGATGTCCCCCATCAGATTTACAGCGAGTTACATTTCTCAAAGCAGATAAAATGAGGCAGGCTCAGAACTGGGTACTACAAACCCCACAAAACATTCCCAGGGTGCTGACAGATTTACAAGCAGAGCTTTGCTCAAGCAGCAATCACACACAACATCTTTGAGGAATCAGTGCCAGTTCAGGCAGCTCCTTTCATTTGTTTCCCTGCTCCCAAGGAGCTCTTTTTCCCTCCACTATCTCCCCCCCCAAAAAATTCAGATCAAACCTAAATAAAAGGAGAACCGTCAGCAAGGAGGATCTGCTGATGGGGGTCTCTCCAAGGGCTACCTCAGCTCTTCACTCCCACTGCTCTCATCCGGCTTTGGGAAATGGTGTAATAGGAGATGATCACCAAAATTCCATGGGAATGCACAAAAGGTGAAAATTCCAGAATTTTCAGTCTGGAAATCAGCACTGGCTCCTCTTGAGGTTGTTTTGCTCTTATATGCTGCATGTTTGGAGATCAGGAAAGGAGGATTTGTAAATCCTGTGAGCTTGTGAAGTTCAGTTTCAATTTGTCTGGAGTTTCCTCGCCCCCTCCATGATCTCCAACATTATTTAGGGAAACACTGGAGAAAAGGCCATTAAAGGAGGGACCAAACCTCACAGAACCAGGGAAACCTGACAGCCCAAATGCTCCAACTGGAAAGCAACACATGGAATAAATACCTGAACAAAGAAATAAACTCATAAAAATTGCAATTTTTAATAAAACTATGCTACAATTTAATAACCTACCATAAACCAGGGTTGTCAACCAAGCCACCAACTTGTACCCCATTTGTACCTCTCCATTTAACCTGACAGGTTACAGGTGAGTTTTTTCCAAGTGTTTCCTTGTATCTACTGCCCAAACTTTATACATTTGGGTAAATTAAGTGCAGAGGCAATTTAAAAATTAAGGTTTCCTTAATAAATTAAATTATATTTCATGTATTATTTACAATTGAAGTAGTGAATGCCTCATCCCTGGAAGTGTTCAAGGCAAGGTAGGACCAGCCTGGGATAGTGGAAGGTGTCCCTGCCCACGGAATGAGATGAGCTTTAAGGACCCTTCCAACCCAAACCAATCTGGGATTGTGTGATGATCCTAAATTTTCTTGCCAGAGAACATTTTAAATTCATAAAATCATAAAAAACCCAGAACAGGACTCAAAGCAATTATGGGAGGAATCAAAAAAATCACGGATTAATCATAAATAGTTCTGAAGATGCAAACTTGCAAATTAAATACTGAAGAAGCTCCAGGAAATGCAATGCCCAGCATTCCACTGAAAAAGAATTCCCTGGCAGAAGCACAGCTGATTCACCATGGAGTCAACGTCCAGGAGAACTGCACTAAACAAGGCAACAAGGATCCAGCAGGAGGAAAAATCCACTTTATGGTGAGGGCACCACTCGGCCTTGGTCACGTTTTGGGGTAAGGTCCAGAACTGCAGTCAAAGTTCAACTCCTCCCAATCAGGGATTGCTGCAACTCAATTAGCAATTAGCCAATTAACCCAGTGCAGATGAAATGTGATCCAATGGAGCCTAAGAAGAGGTTTATGGTCACACTGAAAGGTGTTCCACACCTCTTCCCACCCCAGCTAAAAGGTTTTTCCATCTGCCACAGCTCACAGGAATATTTGCTCACGAGAAACAACCCACACTTCATCATTTTGGAAACACAAAAGTCACATCTTATCTAGAATTAAATATCTAACCGAAGTGGCAAGTGTCCATAGTATGGAAATTTATATTATTATTTGGGGAATTATGAAATGCATCTCTTTGGGGTGCCACAGCCAAAGTGTTCAGCATCTTGTGGTACTTTGAATATCTAAAACCAGAAGAAAATCAATATGGTTTTGCTAAACTACGTCACATATTGTGGGAGCAACAAGAAATGCCATGAAAAAAATCCCTCGTCCATAGCAATTGAGTTTGCTTGGCACAGAACAGCAAAAACTAAAATACAGCTGAATAGAAAGATGAATGCAGGAGGTTAGAACTGACTTCTCACTGCCAGTGCAAGGCAAATAAATGCACATTTGAACAACCCCAGAAGTAGATCCTTGACTTCCAGGAGGTCCATGGAAATGCTCTCAAGGAACTGTTCTGCTGCTCTGCTTCAGGACCATCAAACCCAGCTCTGTGAGCAGGAATAAACCCAGATTTATACAACACACAATTAGCCAAGGAGGAAAACTTCCCCCTAATTTAACTACGTGGTAATAGTGATTTACTTACATAACGAGATGCGAATTTAGCACTTTCCTATTGGTGGGGGAGGTGACAACAGAAGTTTCAGCACTTGCAAGCAGGATTTTCAATTTTCTGGAAATTCCTGGGACTTCAAGTGCTGTCTCAGAGCTCCCCTTTTCTGCTCAAACCCTCACTCACAGAACTGGCTGTGCTTCCCCGGTTCTGGAATTATCAGTCAAACAGGAACATGAAAAACTGCCTGGCCCGTCTCAACTATGGCCACCTCAGCAGGAATACACACAGCTAAAAATGGCCAAGAAAACCCCAAAAAACAACAATAAATTATTTCCTGTCATAGCTGCAGTCGTTTTACTTTATGCATATCAGCTAATTAAAAGAAGAGTTTATCCAAGAACGTTTGTGCTCACTAAAAAAACAAAGAACACCCTTAAATAAATCTAATATACCAAATTTTAAAGTATCAAACAACAGCACAGGGAATTGTTAACATTCAAGTTTTCCTCACTTTTTCGTACCAACACAGTGAGGGACATCACAGCAACACCTTGATTTAAAGATTTAAGAAAAGACTGGATGTGGCACTCAGTGCTCTGGGCTGGTGACAAGGTGGGGGTTGTCAGGTTGGACTTCAAGATCCTGGAGGTCTTTTCCAATCTAAATGATTCTGGGATTCTATTCCATGCTCAGATCTGGATGAGATACAGAGAAAATAGGATTGGGTAAAACTAATAACAGCCAAGGCAAGTTTTGTTGAATTTTTTAAAGCAAAAAGGGATGTGAAAAGAGCAGTTTCAAACCCCTTTACCTGAGGGAGCTGTCTAACCAAGCTGTACTGAGGCAGTGATCCTACAGTATTCCTGAAATTTCAACTGAATAACCCCTCAAAACCAGAAGAGAGATCCATCAACTCTTCCAGCTTGTAAGCTCTGAGTGATTTTTGCTCAGTAGAGAAGTCTGAAAGATTTATTTCCAGTTCAATGCGCCATGCAAGTGGAATAAATAGTAGTAGACTTCTGTTTCTTAGCCAGTGGTAACTCACTGCAGCACCAAAAGGAGATCACAGGGAAGGATAATTAGGCACCACTGGCTCTTTTCAGCAAAAAGAAATTCCTGTTCCTGCAAAGAAAATGAGTATTTTGCATACCTAGATGTAATTGATTTCAGAAACTGGAAATGTATCAAGCTTCCAGGGGCTTCAGTACTTGATGACCTTAAACTTATCGGATTTGTAATTATTCTTACAGACAAAAGGCTCATAGGCTGCATTCACTAATCCAACAGGAATCAGAGAGAAGGAAGGAGAGTGCTCAGTTTTCTCTACATTCTATTTAATGAGCTTTATGGTAGAAATTAGAATAAGCCTCAGAGTTGAAGAGTTTTTGTGAAGCTGTGGATGAACAAAAGCTGGGAGTGATTAATAACAACCACACAGCTCAGAACGGGAGCTGCTGTCAGCTGAGAATTCCACATTTCCAGCATCCTCGTGGTTCCTGCTTCAAGTTACAACCTTTTCCCTTTTCAGCAATATGAGTTTTACTAAGTTCCAGTGAAATCCTGATCCACCACAAACCTTGGCTGAGATTTAGTGGACTGTTACTACAGACTACCCAATTTTTTACCCTGAACTAATGCTTTGCCACTTGGATGGAATTCACATTTCCATTCCCAACTATCTGCTTTCTGCTGCTCTGGAGGCAACTCTGCACATGTGGGGAGAGAGAAAGAAGAGTGTAAGGAGACCTTCTGAGCATGGAGCAGCTGCTGCTGCAGCTCCAGGAAAAAAAAAAAAAGACCAAAATTTGCACAGCTCTGGGTCAGGATCCTCACTGTTATTCTGAGCTCTTGTCAAAATAATCAGGTCAATGCTGTGCTGCTGCTCAGCAAACAGTGAGCACAGGGGCACTGGAGCTGGAAAATGAGGGAAAAACCCACAAAGCAGGGAAAGAGTCATGAGTGGGGAGATCCCATTGCCCTGAGAGTTCATGGCATTTACCCCTGACAAGCTCTGAGGGGCTCTAATTACACAGATTTTAACTGCCAATGGGTGTAGGACCATTCCATAATCATCAGCAGCTCAATATAATGACAAAAAATACTCAAGATTTCTTTGGTGTCATTGGCAGACACAGAAATTTAGAAACACTTGTCAGACAAATGCTTCATGAGGTTTTAATTTATGTTTTTTTAACAGGGATGAAGCAGCTGCTTAAAGTGCTAGGGAAATAACTAAAATGATTAAGTCCTTCTCATCTTTTCAAAAATACAACGACAAATTTACAGTTTGGTCTTTTTTCAATATTGATCCTGCCAAAATCTACAAGAAGTCAATTTTTTTTTTTAAGTTTGCTGTGCTTATTTTGGGGCACTCCACCACTTTAGATGGATACAGATTATATATACCCCCAGAGATGCTCCATTTACAGTTCACTTGTGGACACTGGCAGGTCGTCAGAAGAGAACTCTTAAAATCCAGATGTGTCTCCCAAAATTTCAGAAAAATTTCTATCTGTTCATTGTATCCCGTAGAAACTGTAGCTCCCTATGCTTGCCTACACCCTTCAGCTGCTTTAGGCCTGTCTAAAACACACCCAGGACTAATTAATTCCATTAGCTCACTTTTAACAATCACTTAATTTAAAGCCCTCTCCACACAGCCCATGAAATTTGGAAGATTCAGCCTTTCTTTAAGGATAATTACTATTTTTTTGCTCAGTACAAAATATTAATTTCCACATCACCCGATTTTTTTGTGCATTCCTCTCTTTGCGATGAATCTAATTCCGTTCAAATGAAGGAATTAAAGCCTCGTAACTCAGGGTATCTCTAACCTTTCACTGCAGTTGGATGCACACCCAGAAGTTGTGCCGCATCACTGGGGTAAGAGCCTGATGAAATAAAATCCCTGAGGATATTCTGGCTTGGACTCCACTCCATCCTAACTCCTGGACTGGAACCAGCTGCTTCCCACTGAGCACCTGCCTGCGAAAGACATTTCCCTTTAAAGAAAGGCAAAAAAGGGGAAAAATAACACAAGGATTTCAGTGTCCAGAATGTGCCTGGTGCACAAGTCTTGCTCTCTAATACCTCATTTGACTGTTTCCTTTTAACAAGAGTAAGAGAAGATTTAGCATTTAAAAAAGGCTGGGAAGCAGCTTTCAGGGACTGTGTTCCAAGGGACGCCATCGTGCAGCACTCCAGATTAGAGGAGCTGCTTAAACCCACTGCTGAGGAGCTGTTTTAAGAGTGAATAAACAAATCAAAACAAAAAGGAAAAAAAAAAAGAGAACAAGTAAGCCAAGCCAGAGCTACTTAAAACCTTTCAGGAAAGAAATCTGCATGAGCTGATGCAGAAGTCTGCCTGCACTTGCTGTATTTGCTGAGATAATAGTTCCAGCTTCAGGACTATTAAAATCACCCTGGGGGGAAGTGGAAATGGAGCAGATTGGGGTTGTATTGCTGCAAGTTTATAGAACACACTGCCATGGTTTTCTGAACACTGATTAGATGCTGCTTTCCCCATCCTTTAAAACGCCTTGGCTGTGGAGCACTGAAGTCAGATAAAAAGAGTTGTCAGCTCGGGGTTTGAAAGGCTCCCTTTTCATGTATCCAGGAAGGCTGTCGTTCCAGGCATAACAAATTACTGTAAATTGAGCCTTGGATTGCAGCACTTTGCCTGCATAAGCACTCCAAACAGACCGATAATCTTGAAAGGAGCAGGTAGAGCAATGTCACAGACTTTCCAAGGCTCCACGCTTCCAAATGCCACGGAATATTCCTCCTGGAAAGGCTGTGCCCATTTCCAGGAGGGAGGAAAGCTCACAGAGCACCCTGACTGCTGCCATGTCACCCAGAGAAACTCGAAATTTCTGTATTTCAAAAGAAATTTACTCCTATGAAGCCTTAATTGGAGTGGTTTTAAATAAATGAATGCAAGTTGCTGTGTAAACTTTTCCAAGCACATGTTTATTCCATGAGGAGCTGGTCCTGCAAGGTCCACAGGATCCACACCTCCCAAAGGCAAAGAAGGGCACACACACTTGTGAAACTCTCTCATTTCATGCTCTTAGATTAGACAGCAAAGCTGGGCTCCAGCAAAAAGAACATGTGGAAAGGATGCTGGAGAAAGGGTAGGAAAAACAGAACCACTGCTTAGCGCTGCCCTTTGTCAGCAGCTCCTTCCCTTCCTCAGCCACTGCCTCCCACATCACTGTTCCCAGTTCATCCCAGTTCATCCCAGTTCATCCAAGCCTCCTCAGCCACTGCCTCCCACATCACCACTGCCCCCAATTCATCCCAGTTCATCCAAGCCTCCTCAGCCACTGCCTCCCACATCACCACTGCCTCCAGTTCATCCAAGCCTCCTCAGTCACTGCCTCCCACATCACCACTGCCTCCAGTTCATCCAAGCCTCCTCAGCCACTGCCTCCCACATCACCACTGCCCCCAGTTCATCCCAGTTCATCCAAGCCTCCTCAGCCACTGCCTCCCACCTCACCACTGTCTCCAGTTCATCCACCTGATTTCTCCACCCACAAGATTTCTCCCGACCTTGGGCTTCTCCCAATGACCCAATAACACACATAAGAGTGGGTGCTTTGCCAGCAGAGCTCTCAGAGATTCTGCAGCTCTCCGGGCCTCTAAAAGAACAAACACAAACAGATCCCAGCTGTGCAAGGCCCAGTGTTTACCAGCATTGTTCTTCTGTGAGCTGGCAGCAAGATTTTATCAGGAGCCTCACACATCAAACAGTGCAGGGACAATGCTGTGGAAAGTGAGGAAGTGGATGCTGAGGGAAGGCGAAGCCAAACACTACGGATTTATAAATAGGTTTATATTTCATTTATAAATAAGTTGTAACTTCAGATACTACACAGGCACAGAGCAGTAAAATTCAGCTGTGGGGCCAATCAATGGGTCTGAATGGGGAAATATATTCACAACTCAGTGCAGGAGAGGTTACGTGGATAAATCATGGAACAGTTTGGGTTGGAAGGGACCATAGAGCCCATCCAGTGCCATCCCTGCCATGGGCAGGGACACCTTCCCCTATCCCAGGTTGCTCCAAGCCCCATCCCATGTGCCTTGGACACTTGCAGGTATCCAGGGGTAGCCACAGCTTCTCTGGGCACCCTGTGTGAATGCTTCACCAACCTTAATGGAAAAAATTCCTTCCTTTCTAGTCTAAATCAACCCACTTTTAGTTTAAAACCATTGCCTCTTGTCCTTTCATAACAAAGTTTATCTCCATCTGTTTTACAAGCCCACTTTAAGTATCCACTATAAAAGGAGCTGAAAATATAAAATACAACACAGAAACAAACCATAATGATCTACAGTGCTGCCCTTTATTTTGGCAGCAAGTGTAGGAATCCCCCAAACTGGCATCTGCTGCAGCGAGCACTGAAAGCCATTTCTTTTTTAATAGCAACAAGACAGTGAGTGATGCGCATGTAAACACAGATGAATCCAAGGCAATAAAGGCATTTGCTCTAAATCCTGATTAAAGAGGCAAACAAGAGAGATTCAGTAATATAGAGCACCTCTTGAACAAGCTACACTGTTATTTTAACATCTTTTCCCAGGTATTCACACTTCATTTTTAAATTGTAGCAGCTCTGAAGTCCTCTAATATAATGAGTGTGTGCTTTGAACAAATGAATCACGTAGTGCCCAGTTTCCTCAACTCCACGGCACAACACAGTTGGATCTCTCATGATCTCTCATTTTCCTGAGGACAATTAAAGCATGAAATTTTAAAAGGTTATAGACAATCAAAGCAGACACCAGAACAGCAGAAAAGCTCATGTATGTGTTCAGGACTCCTGTAAAATCCTAAAGCTCGTTCCACGGGAACCTGTGTGGTCCAGCTGAACTGCAGCCTGGCTTTGCTTCGAGCCCCAAACTGTCAGAAGTCCCAAAGCTGGAGAAAGCAGCAATAAACACCCATCACGCACAGCATTAAACCAGAGTACAAACGACATGTGGGAAAACCTTGAAGAGACCTCCTCCCTGTTTCCCAAAGGGTTATGTATTTCTTTCCCGCCTAAAACAATTATTCTCAGTTATTCTCAGGCTGGGTTTTAAGGGCAAAGATGAATATTATGCTTCTTTCAGCTTAACAAGTCAGTCAAGAAGCAGAGCGCTGCTGGAGACAGAAATCTGCTTAGCCAGCTCTACTTCTACCCTCCCTTCTTTCAGCGATAAAAATAAATGCTATAAATGTTAATTCTCTGATAAAGCTAAACCAAAGTCCCACAGCTACAGGTGACAGCAGTGAGGTGACATTACACACCAGGGACACCACAGCCCTGCTTGAGCTGCCCGGTGTAAATTATTCAGGTGGCAAATGGAAATGTGGGACCTACAAACGCCGCAGCCACCTCCCCTCCAGCACTGAAGTCAATAATTACACCCTGATTCAGAGTATGTAAGGCCACCCCCAATTTGTATCCTGGACTGGAGTTCTTCAGGCGTGTCCTACTGGTTTAACAAACAATTAGACATGAATCTAGGAGGAAGTGGCCCTAATTGCCTACAAGAAACAATATTCTGCTCACAGCTTACTACAGACTTCTCACAAGCTGCCAGAGAGGAAAAGCCCAGCTCTGTGCTTTGCACCTTGCTTCATTCTCAAGTTCTGGTCTCCTTCTCCTAAAGTTCTGTCAATTCAACAAAACCCCCAAGTTCTGACTCAAAAAGTCAGTTCCACAACTGTCTCAGAGCACAGAAAACACATCCTGGGTCGGAGGACGCAGTCAGACCCAAGGAATTCAGCCCTTCTCACTCTCTCCTCAGCCAAGAGAGGATTCCCACCTGCCCGTGCTCACCCCAGAACCACAGATCCCTTTTTAAACGCTGCTGAAACAGCAACTATGGATTTTTTAATGCAGAATGCCTCAGCAGTGCTCTCTGTTTCCATCTCTGTTTCCATTTCTCCTAATTCTGCAGTTCCTTGCAAACAGAAGGAAAAACTCTCAGAGGCAAAGGTAAGGGCTAGGACACAAAACTGGTGGCAGAGAAGCAGAGCTTGGGTCAGTGGCTCCTGGCCATGGATGTGTTTTCCATGTGGTGCCAGCAGCCTCCCCAAGCAATGAATCACATCCAAATGAACCCCTGCTCCCCTCCCAGCTCCCAATCCCTGCCAGGCTGGAGCTGCCACAGGAACGTTGTGAAATCCCGGAAAAGGGCTGGTGCTCACACCAAGGAAATGACACCACCCCGAGGCACAGCAGAGCTGATCCACACTGAAACACTGGGAAGGTCTTTCAGGGAGGGGGAGATGATTCAGGTTAAACCTCATGACTGGCTGCTAATGAGTTCAGGCTCTGAATTTAATTTTTACAGAGATACTGGAGAGGAATGGAGTGTCTGAGAAGCAAAGTCAGGAGCAGCAGTCCCGGTGATGCTGAGGGGTCTGACAATGTCACAAAGCTGGGTTTCACTTTTCCAGCCTGGAGCACAGATGATGACTGGAAATGCTGGGAAAAATTGCATATTTTACTAAGAAAAATATGTAAAGTCCTGTACAATCACTACAGATTAGCATAATCCTGAAGAAAGCAGTTCCCAAAGGGACTTTGTTCATGTATTTCAATGTTTTTGTAAAGGAGTCTCAGGTTTTTCTTATTCCTTTATGACAAAGCAAACAGAATTTTTACTCGCTGGACATGCAAATAAACTGATCCAGTTTTAAAATACAGCACCCAAACCTTAATTTCCTGGGCTGGTTGAAGGAAAAAAGGCTAATATTGACAGTAAATTTAGGCAAGCAACACATGCACCTAAAATACCGATGCTGGCAGATTCCACAGCATTGATTAAATGACTAAAGAAGGAATTTGGAAGCCAATTTCATGCAATTATTTAGTGCTACCAGCACTGCTCTACAGTTTCTGCACAGAACTGGAACAGCAAATTCTCCACTTGAAGCACAATGAGGAGAACCTGCTTCCCCAAAGATAAAACATGGAAAAGTTCCTTGGAAAAGAACACCCACGGTACTTCAGGAGGGGAACTGGGAGGCAACAAGCACCTGCCCAGCCTCCATCCACCATCCCAACCACAATCCAGGCAAGCACAGGAGCAAAAATGAATCCAAGGCTGGGGAGGTTTAGCCAGAGTCTCCGAAAACAAATCCCACTGGAACGTGCTCAGGTTTGGCTGCACAGTCACAGGGAAATGCACTGCCTTCCATCTGCCCTCTCAGTCTGAGGCTCAGTCAGCTGATCTCAGGAATGCATCCAAAATATCCCATGGATCGAGTCAATCACTTGCCTCTGGGGTGCAGAACTCCACAGCAAAGTCATGACTCACCTCTCCCAGCCTTAATCTCACCTGTGTCTGTGATGGGCAATCAAAAAACACGAATTATGTTGAAAAAAAAAACATTTAGTGAGATTAGAGAAGGATAAAGCCCTGGGAAATCTTCTCCCAAAGACTTCCAGTGAGGTCTCCACAGCCAGGGATTTGAAAAGATGAATGTCTCGTGTTAGGGGTGTTACTGTGAAACTGCAAACACCCAGTTTGTACTGGGTTCAGTCCAACTGGGCCTGGAGTTAAACTGGGAGTCAGCACCTGCATGGAAAAGAAATAGGAAAAACCTGCTCCTTTTACACACAGGTGAAAACAGAGCCAGGAAACGGGTGTGCAGCAGTCCCTGCTCCGATCGCAGAAAGGAGGTGGAAAACTGCCCTTGGAGCAATGAAAACGTGGGACTGTGAAAACCAAACTCAGAGTGGGCACCCCCAGCCCGATCCTCTGCTGGATCCGAGGAATTCAAGCCCCTGCTCGAGCTCAGACCGAGGGAACTCCTCACAGAACGTTCTCTGTGCACCGTTTTCGGTGTTTCACTGACAGGCTGCAATATTTTCCTGTGAGTCAGCTGTGCTCCAGCGCCAGCCCAACCACTTGCCGGGCTCTATTTACACAGCAGCGTAACTTCATTAAAAATTCTGCATAATCATGCAATTACCAGCCTGCCTCTTTCCCTGGCAGCAGGAACGATCCCTGTTACACGCATCCACGTGGAACGAGTGCAGAGTTTTGATAAACGAGTAGAACAACCTTTCAAACGAACTTAGTTATCACAACAACCGGCTGCGACCTGAGCAGAAGGACGATCAGCGCTCGATAATTCCTTTTCTCTCCGAAAGGCAGCACCCACCTGCCCGAAAAACATTTCGGGGCACAGGCGGCAGCAGACACACCCACCGGGAGCGCCGAGTTCGCATTTCTGCGGAGCCTCCCGACACCTTTCCCACCGGGATTTCAGCCCGATTATCCCAAATCCCTGCGAGCCCCGGCCAGGCTGCCACCCCGCGCCCAGCCCGGCCGCGGCTCCCCGCTCTCCCCTCGCCCTTCCCCGGCACAGCCGCTCCGCCCCGGCCCCCTCAGACACCCGGTGCCGGCACAGGCGGCGGGGCCTCCCACAGCGATGGGTCTGAACCACTTCTGCTGCTCGCACGGCGCCGGGGCGCGGCGGGCGGGCCCTCCCCGCCGCTCAGCGCGGGGCACAACGCCGGGGGCCCCTCAGGAGCGGCTGTGCGAGGCCGGGCGGCCGCGAGGGCTCTCACCATGGTACAGACGGCGGCGAGTCTCCGCACCGTCACCAGCGCCTCCATCCGCCCCCGGCCGCCGCCATCTTGGGCCGCGACTGACAGCGCCAGCTGCGCACCCGCAAAACGGCCCGGCCCGTGCGCCGCCGAAACGGCGCCGCCCGCGCCGCGCAACGACCGTTCCCACGCGTTCTTGGTCCGGGGGGACCGGGCTGGGAAACGGGATCGGGATGGGAACGGGAGCGGGATGGGAAACGGGATCGGGATGGGAACGGGATCGGGATGGGAAACGGGATCGGGATGGGAACGGGAGCGGGATGGGAACGGGATCGGGATGGGAACGGGAGCGGGATGGGAAACGGGAGCGGGATGGGAACGGGATCGGGATGGGAACGGGATCGGGATGGGAAACGGGAGCGGGATGGGAACGGGATCGGGATGGGAAACGGGATCGGGCTGGGGAACGGGATCGGGATGGGAACGGGAGCGGGATGGGAACGGGATCGGGATCGGGATGGGAACGGGATCGGGATGGGAAACGGGATCGGGATGGGAACGGGATCGGGATGGGAACGGGATCAGGATGGGGAACAGCCCCGACATGGGCGACAACCCCAGGACGTGGACAGCCCTAGGATATGGGATAGGCCCGGGATGTGGGACAGCCCCAGGATGTAGGGCCCCGCGGGAGCCCTGGATCCAGGAGCCCTGGGGTGTGGGGCACTGCGGGAGCCCTGGATCCAGGGGTCGGGAGAGGGCGGTGGCAGCGTGGATTCCCTGGGGAGCACCTGAAGTGGCAAGAAGTGCTTCCAGTGGGCACTGGAACAGCTCCCCAGGGAATGGGCACGGCCCCAAGGCTGCCCGAGCTCCAGGAGCGTTTGGACAGCGCTGCCAGGCACAGGGTGGGGGTTTGGGGTGTCTGTGCAGGGCCAGGAGCGGGACTGGATGATTGTGTGGAACCTTCCAGTGTCTGAGGAGGCTGCGGGGAAGCCAGAGTGGGACTGCTCCTTAGGAACTGCAGTGACAGGACGAGGGGGAATGGGTACAAACTGGAAGAAGGGAAATTTAGGTTAGAGATACGGAATAAATTCTTTACTGCGAGGGTGGTGAGACACTGGAACAGGTTACCCCGGAAGGCTGGGGATGTCCTATCCCTGGAAGTGTCCCAGGCCAGGTTGGACGGAGTGGGAAACGTTCCTGAGACACTCCAGAGCTCGTCCTGCAGCGCACACCGAGAGCAGACACACCTCAGAGGGAGCAGCCTGCAGGAAACAGCGAGGGCTGGGCAGAAATACTTGCCAGGGACTGATCCCCATCCCGAGTCACGTCCAGCCTGGAGGGATCCCATCCTCTCCTCATCACCCGCTGCTGGAAGCGCTGGGGAGGGCGGCTGGGAGCTCCTGCTCACAGTCCCAACAGTGGCAGGGCTGTTTCCACGCCGCAGCCCTGACCTTGCGGGAATATCCACGGGGAAGGGAGAAGGGTTCAGTTTCCAAAGCAGAAACGTTTTTATGAGGCCGAGATGTTTCCATTCTATTTGAGCTGCCTGCCCGCGGCGATGTTCTCGTACACACGTTGGACTTTTCCATGTCATCTACCACAGGCTACCCAGGGACTGGCTTCAGGAGAACAAAAAACCCCAATCCTCACAAAAAATCCCAACAGTGAAAAGGGCCACGCACTCCTCAGAGGGTTGCCATGAATGGCACTGCCTCAAAATTAGGGACAGGAAATGCAGAAATTGTGGAATCTGGACAGTGTTTGACCAGATTGAAGTACGTATTTAAATGTTCATCTCTCTCACATCCCAGAATAGAATCAAAGATGATTTATCACAGCTGTCGCAGCAGCATCTGAGGACATTTCCTTGCCCTTTGGCCTCAGGATCGGAACAGCTTGGTGCTGAGTAGAATGATGAGGCTAAAATTGCGGTCTTGTCCCCAGATGTCTTCAGAGGTCAGTGCTGGAGCACACAGACGCACTTTTAATTCATTTAAACTCAGCAAGGTGGAGTTCTGAGCACACAGACAAAGGCTGGTTCTTCGAGCACACCACACTCCTTTCTGTTCCTCTCTTTTCTCCTCCTCTTTTGCCTTTCCCAGCTTTGAGGTGTTCGGTTACTGGGAGCAGAAGGGTGGTTAAAAGACAATTTTTGTTGAGTGCAGCCTGAGAAATGACCTTTGGGCCCCACGTTTGCAACAAAGAGGGGCAGAGAGAGCTGCAGGGATCGACGTGTTCTTGGTTGGAGTCAATTCAGGGATGTGTGCACGAGCCACCAGCCTCGAGTTTTGTCTCAGCATCTGCCACAGCCCCCGGCATTTCCCCACGGCCACATTTCCCATTTCTGCTCAGACAAGAGCCCTGTTTCCCCATCCAGGTCCCCCTAACATCGATTTATTCTATGAAAGATGTGGCAGAGGCAAATGTAATGGTTACGAATGGACTTCTGGAGGGAAAATCATTTCTGCCAGCACTAGGCAGGAGGAGAAACATTTTCCCAGCGTGTTGGGGTCTTAGCAAGGTCTCTCTGGCTCTGCTCCTCTCCTACTCCTTTTGTACAATGCGTGAGGAACAATTACAACCCGTTTTAAAGCACTCTGACATCCTCCTGTGACAGGCACTACGGTCATGGCAAATATTTTTATTTTTAGCAAGCTTCGTCTCTGAAGATGTCTAGGAGGGCCAACAACAACATAAATAGAAAATCTTATAGCAAACAGAGCCAAAAGCAACACAGAGCAGTAAATAAATCTGTGAAAGATTTGGTGTGGAAATAACAATCTCTGTGCACCACGCAAAGGCACAGATCTTTGCATGAGTGACCCAAGGGGAGGTAAAGTGAAACCTCCAGAACCATCCAAATGTTTCCAAAGTCGCTCTTGGCTCTGCAAACATTCCCCCTCTAATTTAAGCTATTGTTTTTCCAAGAGAATTTGAATTTAAAACATGGGTTTCTTGGTTAAATATAAGTCCATTGTGCACAAACAATGAAAATCTCCTTTAAAAACAATTGTTCTTGTGCATGCCAAGGGTTATACAATCTCAGAGTGTGAATCCTTCTGCGTGGCTTCACCCGGTGAAAAGGCTCTTGTGGCAGCCCAGAAAATCACATAAGGGTCACGTTTGAAAACCTCTGGGTTTGATTCTATATTTTACTTGCGTCCCTTCAGAATCAGAGCCTGAAAGTTAAGAGGAGGGGGGAGCTTGAGAATAGACTGAAAACTTTGGGAGAAATTTTATTTGTACTAAAACCTCTTTTCTCTGCACAGAGATTCCTGCACTCGGCGGAACGAGCTTTGGGGAGAAGCATGAGAAGCCTGGGCTGGTGCAGAAGAAATTCAGATTGAACCATATTAGCAAAGGAACTGGAACTCCACTGGTCTGCTTCCAACGTGCAGCCTAAAACTGCTTTCACATTTGTTTTAAGCAACCAGAAGCCCTCAGAGCTGCCAAAAGCAGCAGTTCAACATTTCCTCCACCACTGCTGTCTCATTCCTGCCCCCACACATCCCCTCTCCCGTGTCAGCACCAGATCCATCCCTGCAAGCACACGGGAAGCAGCTTCCCTGTCCCTCGTCACGCAGCAGCTGCTCCATGCCCGTGCTCGTGGCTCCTGATTTTCGCGTGCCACATCCGAGCTCAGCATCATTTGAGCACAGTTTGCGTTCTTTTTGTCTGCCTCACATTTATCCAGCCCAAAGCTCACCCTCCAACTTTATGTGCCTCTGGCTGGCTCCCTTTTGAGTTCCTCAGCACCACATTTGGTTACCCAAAATGATTTTAACTTTTTTTTTTTTTCAGTTGGATGTACCTCCCTCTTGGAGCAAGCCAGCAGAGCTGTTTTCTTCCAGGGATGTCTGTGCTCGGATAGAATATCCTTCACGATCTTTCTGAACTTATCTGGCTTTTTTTTTCCCTGGGCTGAAGCTCTCCTGGCCACCTGGAAGCTGACAGATCTATGACTGTTTGGTTCTGGAGGAGGACTATTGTGATGAATGTTTTGATATTACTCACGAACATATGCTTTTAATAGCAAATGGCAACAAAGCTTCCAGCTCTCAGAGAGGCAGACAGTGACTTACTGCTGCCAACTAATCCCAAATCCATCACTGTCCCGCTCAATAACGCATTTCAAAGTGCTGCTCTATTAATTGACCACAAGATTTGGAGCTTTTTTTCCTATTCCTCCCCTCATTTTTGCCTCTTCTTACAAAACTGGTGTGAGATTAAAGCAGCCCGGTAATGAAATTTCCTGGAAAAGATTTTTTTTTTCAGCGTTTGGGGTTTTGCAAAAATCTGGAAGCAAATTGACACTGGAAGATTTGCAAACCATTCCCACAGGAGCCATGTCCCAAAAGACACAGGGTCCGGCGACTTCCTCGCAGTTCCATGAGCTGCATCAGCCTCCAGATATTTTTTCCACCTCTTCATCAGCTGCCAGGATGGCCAAAGGAACAACACCAGGAGCTTGCACAGCATCCCTGCACAAATACTGCCGCACAAGGAGATTTTAGAGGGGAAACAGAGCCTTGGAAAAGTGACATGTCCATAAATCTTGGGATTCTTGTGCTGCTTTCACTGCACTGCTGTGCCCCCGAGCTGGATTTTCCTGAGGGCAGCTCGCGCTCAGCACATCCTCTGTGATGCTGGTGTGGAAAGTGGGATCAGTGCTTTGGGAAGGGGCGGTGATCCGGAGCTCTGCCCTGATTTCCCGTCCCCTGGGAACCCCCCCCCCCGGCTCTGGACCCTGCTGGGGAGGGCTCGGATGTGTGCTGTGGGTCAGAGCAGAGCCGTGAGAGCAGCTGGGCACAGAGAGGCTTTTTGGTGGCTGCAGCCTCTCCAGAGTGAGCCAAGCCTGCCTTGTGCCTGCAGGAAAGCCGCATCCCCAGGTCTCCGTGAGCTGTGGGGGGATTGTCTTGCCCTCCATTCCCGTCCTTGTCTCCCACACCGCCTGACAGAGTCCGTGTGCCAGCCTTGCCCCCACTCCCGCAGACCCCTTCCAAGAAGTTTTTCCAAAGATGAATGCTCCAGCTACATTATTGTTTTCGTTTCTTTTACATCTGTTTCATATTATTTGCAGTTTTGCTTTGTCTGGGTCACTCCCTCCCCTGTGTTCTTCCCTCCCTGTTATCCCAGAGAACTGAGGGCTGATTGTAGCCAGGGTTCAGTTACAGGCTGTCATCCCACAGACCCTGCAGCCGCCAGCTGTCCTAAAACCCCGCTCAGTTTTCCTAGAGAAGCCATTCTCTCTTCATTCCCTCTGCTGGCTCGCCCCGCTGAAAGGCACCGAGTCCTTCCTCAGCTTCCCAAGTCTGTCATCAGCCCTAAATTCACTTTCCCATGTTTGGAGAGGCTGCAGTGTCCCACCCCAACGCTGCCCCACGTTCCGGCGGGCCTTTAGGACTCACAGCATGCACAAAGCAGCAGATCAAATGTGTCCTGGAGGATTCATGGGCCAGCTGGGATTTTGGAATACCCCCCAACTGCCTGAAAACTCGGAGGGGAGGGATGGAAATGCATTTGTTATCCTGAAGAGCAGGGTCCCATCAGCTTCAGGGCTCTGGAGGGGCAGCACACAATAGCCCAGGGAGAACAAGAGAGCTCGGAGCTGGAGCCGACTGAAAAGGCAAAGGAACTGCACAGGCAGAACCGGATTATTCACAGCGGAATTAGAGCAGAGCAGGGGGGTGGCTGCACCGCGCTGAAAACGCTCCCGTGACGGCTGTGAAGCCCCAAAACCCGGGCTTTGAGCAGCCAGCCAAGGGACAGCACGGAAAGCAGGCGGTGGGGAGGGATAAAGGGCGAGGAGCGCTGGATGCAGGCGCAGCTCCCTCGGTGCCCGGCTGCAGGAATGTCCCGCTCCCACTTGTGATTGGCTGCGGGATGCCGGAGTCAGTTTTCACGGGGGCTGATCAAAAACTTCCCTGCGGCTCTCCGAAGCCGCTGTCTGAGCGGAGGCATCGGCCGGAGGAGGCCGGGCGCTCTGCCGTTCCTCGGGAAAGCTGCTTCGGTGGGATGAGAGCGCTGCTCGCTGCGAGGGAAGGCGGCCGGGGCCGGGCGCCGCGGGGCCGCGCTGCCGCTGTTCCCCCCCGAGGCGGGCCGGGCAGCCATCCCTTCTGGCATGCGTCTCATCCCTGAGGAGACCATGTCTCAGTACTCCACCAACTTCCTGCTGCTGCCCATCCCGGAGTACCCCGTGCTGGACTGCGCGCCCAACAAAATCGTCAAGCTCGTGGTGCTGGGCGGCAGCAGCGTGGGCAAGACAGGTAAGTGCCAGGTGCGCTCCCTGCTTTTCCTGGCGGCTGCGCTTCCCGGCTCCTTCTCTCCCCAGGCACACCCAAAACTCTGCCATTTTTTGCAGCTTAACTATTTCAATTTACTTTATTTTTTTTTTTTTAAAAGAAAAGATACAGGATAATAATTTGTGAGGCAGACGTGCTGTCGCTGTGTGAGCCAGCAGCGAGTTTTGTACTCACGAAACTGCTCTGCTTGGTTCTACCTGGTCTTGTGCAAATTATTTAGCTGTTTCCACGCCCCAAAAGTGGGGCTGGTGGCTTTTATCCTCCCGCTGTAAATGTTTTATGCTCTGCAGACAAATCACAGCGTGCGAGACGTGCCTTTATTATTCTCCAAAGGAGAGGGGAAGAAAAGAGGGTAAAGAGAGCATTTGAATGTATGGTCCATGATTTCAGGAATTATTAAGAGCAGATCAGATTTATTACATCTGTGGCTCCATGGGATTCAGCAAAATGTTTGATTGTTTTGGCTCGGAAGCAGCCACATCTTCGTATTATTTTTAAATAGTTTGTTGAAGACAGCTGCACAGGCAATTTCATCTAAGGGTGCTAAAGGGTGACCCAGTATCACTGTGAGAAAAATTATTGCTTGAAATGAAATCTATGATAAGAGTTGTTTGCAGAATAAGCCATTTTATTTAACTATTAATTGTTTTTGCAAGGTACTAGGAATCTGCTGAGATCAAAGCACTACAGGAATACAAGTTACTGGTGCCACGATGGGATTTAAGTGCTTTATCAAGAAAAAAAAAGGGTTCTAAGCAAAGAGTTTAAGAAAGCAGCTCAGGTTAAGGTGAATAAGAAGGCCCAGGGTGCTGCAGCATGACCCAAGTGTGCAGAGCACATGGAGTTTGTTTGCTGGGTGTGATTAGATATCACTAATGGGTTTCAGGAGGGTTTTTAAGGCTGGAGAGAAGCATTCCATCCATCAGCCTCACTTCTTGCATGACATAAAATGCTTAAATTTGGATTAGTTGCAGTCTGTTGGCTTGTTACGCTTTTTCTAGATTATTTCAGAGCAAAGCACAGATTGTTTTACCTGCGATCACAGGGAAACAACCTCCCTATCCCACGCTGAGCCGCCACCCTGAATCTGAGGGCTCATTTCCAACACAAGCTGTGAAAAACTCTGTGTTAGGTATCCCAGCCTGGCCCCAGATCTTTGTGTGTGAGCGTTGAGAGCAGCACTTGCAGAATAACGTGTGAGCAATCCAGAGATCAGCTCGGTCTCGTGCGAGACTCCTCCCTGCAGGAAGATGTCCCACGTGTTGTGCAAGGCTGGGTCTGGGTTCTCATCAAGGACCCATCTTTTTCTCGTTGTTTTGCAGCCCTGGTCGTGCGCTTCCTCACAAAGAGATTTATTGGGGACTACGAAGCCAACACTGGTGAGTTCTGCTCTCCCCAGCAGCACTGCAGAGAGCTGGGAAATAAATCCACTCTGTTTTGTGACTGGTGCACATTACAGGAGAGCCAAGTGGTGTTAGGTGTCCATAAGGTGCATATTTTCAGTTAATAGCCTCGAGCTATGAAAGCCATAAATCAAAGGCTCATTATTTATGATCCTTTCAGCTGGGTTTTTTTTTTTTCCCCAAGTTGATGGAAGAGGATCAGAGTAAAAGGTTTGCTTGGGGACATACCTATACTGAAACACAGGCTCAAGGAACAGCCCACACATCAGCTAAACCACAGAGCCCCAATGCTGCTCCCCCTGCAACCCCAGGGAAGGCAGAGGAATTCCAAAGCGTGTAAAAGGCAGTTCAGAACTTTTTCTGTGCATTCCCTTTTTTTTTTCAGGGGCTATCATAACCTGGGAGACTTTGAAATTGAAGTCTTCTCTCCATAAGACAAGGAAAGCAACCATTCATTCCTTGTTTAATCCAGAGGGAGTGTTCACGTGAACTGTTTCATTCAGACTCTGTTCCAAGCTCTGATTTGGCCAGGGTTGTAGGATGGATCCACGCTCACCCCTGCTGCACATCCCACACATCGGCCACCTCACGGCTTTGGGGTGAAGGTGGGCAGGGTTCAGAAAATGCTTCCCTTTGGAGATGCTTGCTGAGCTCAGGATGAGGAGCAGGGAAGGGGGGAGCAGCCTCCAAGACACCTTTGGTCTGAGGAAACACAATCTGAAAGCTTCTCCTCGCAGCTCCCCCTCGCTGACCCCAGGTAACCCTGAGGGTCGGCTGCACTTTTCTCTCCTTCTTTTCTGTCACCTCTTCTCCGGGAGCTTGTACATCAAGTGAGACCTGGGAGCTGTGCAGGGGCTGCTGCCAGAGCACTGCTGGGAGCCACGTGCTTTTCTCATTGAGCTCCTGTGGACACTGAAAAGCTTTAGCAGAGAGATTTTCCGGCTCTCTGCAGCATTTTGGGAGAGTTCTGTCTTTCCCATGCAAGTAAGACAAAACAATGTTACCGTTTTGTAAACTTCTTGCAGCTGCAGGTTGTTTTGCAGAATTGTTATGGTTCTAACTAGAAAAACACTCAGAGATGGGTGTCTTAGAACTTAACCAATCCCCTTAGAGGGTGGATGGCAAAAACCAATTACCTTATGCCACTTAATACACTTTGCGAACTAACCTATAAAAGCCTTCTGAGAATTCATTAAATCATTCATCCATTGATCTCTGAGCCTGGACTTCGTGTCGTTTCTCTACTCGTCCGTGGGGAAAACAGCGACAAGCTCCCAGGCCCATGGCTGCGCTGCAGGAGAGCAGAGTATGGCAGCGGTAAGGAGCAGGTGCCTTTGGGGTCACTCAGCCGTGCTTCGCCCTGTCCCTGCCATCGTGGGGCACAGCAGGGGCCGTGCCTGGCAGCACCTGCTCTTTGTTCTGCGGGGCGTCATGGAACGGGAATAAGGAGTTGTCTGCTCTTGGTTCAGGGGTGCAGGATCTTCCCATAAAACCGTCTTTATGGCTTAAAAGCAGGTCTGTTTTAAAATACAAAATAAATCTCACCAGGGCTGGATCCCCTCACAGTATTAAACCATGATACGATAATGTTGGAGTCAGTGCTAAATTCCCTTGTGTTGAAAATATTCTATGAGCTCAGACTCTTTTCCACTGGAATAAAATCACTTGTTCCCTGGAAACAAAGCAGATTTTCAGAAGTGAGGGCATTACTGTCACTAGCTGGGCTCCCTGGTAATCTGAATTCCTTACTCCATCCAGTGATGGATTTCCACATTTGACATTGTTCTGGAGGCAGCAGTGACAATTGTATTGGGGCAAGACAGAAGGGCTGTACACAGCAGATGTGGATTAGCATTTCTTCACACGCCCATGTGACTTGTGTTAAGTTCTAAAGAAAAACGATGATGGTATCAACCTCTGGAGCTGTCCTTGTCACAGCCACAGAGAGTTCAGAAGATCAAGACTTAAATTTTCATTGTCACTTAACTCACGCTGCAGTAACAAAATAAAGTTCAAGCCCAGGATAGCAGTGGTTAGATCAGAGCTAGATCAGGCCTAGGTGGGTAGAACTGGCACTTGGCTGTGAATATGTGTCCTCCAGACTAACCAAAGTCAGGTTTAAAGTGTCCAGTCTTTGGGGATTTCAGCCAAACTCTGTGAAAATCACACAAACCCCAAAGAACACCTGTGGGATTCATACACAGTCACTCCCTCTGTGTCCAAAACTGGAGCACTTTCCTTTCTCAAAGGCATTCAGAAAAATGCAAATGAGGAAACACTCAGTCCTTTCACAGACCACACCTGGATGTCTTTGTTTGAGACCATAAAATGTGAACTGCACTTATGTTTAAAGTTAATATGGATTGAAAGCCTGAATGGGATTTGTGTGCCCACTTTGGGTATGTGACTCAATGCCGAGTGGCCCTTTCCCGGCCCCCAGGCTGCCTGTACATTCAGAACGTGTCCCCACACAGCAAACACAGCCCCACTTTACTGAGCAAACAGCCACTCAAACACTCCAGGGCCCTTCACTTTTCTACAGGCAGCTCCACATCCCAAACCTCAAAACTCTGAGTTTCTACAGTCCAGTTTTGCCTTCTCTTTGGACTTTTGGTTCCCTGTTACAGCCCCTGACTAACGATGTTCCTTCTCCACCAGGTGCTCTGTATTCCAGGAAGTTCACCATAGATGGGGAGCAGATCTCTCTGCAGGTGCAGGATACTCCCTTTGTCTCGTTGGAGGTAAAACAACTGCTCTGTGCTTTTCAACACACTTCTTGTCTCATGTTTGTTGCCAGCACTTCCATTTGCAATTAACTCCACTTAGCAGCAGGAAAATACCTGGGCTCAAACCCAAGACTAATCAAGGTACCTTAAACTCCACCAAAATGAGCTCTCGAAGGTGTTAAATCAGGCTCCTTTAGGAATAAGGCAAAATTAAAACAAATCTCTTTCCAACACGTTTCTAAACAGCAGTAAAAGCACAATGTGGCTCACTCCTTGGTTGTTTTATTTTCTGTCAAGTGGTTTCTGTCCCTGCATGGCAGAAAACTCACCTGCCCAGAGGCCCAGCTGGCTCAGCTTGGACCTTCCTCCACACCCAAATTCTCTCAGATTTACAGAAGTGTTTCTTTCCAAGGGGCCAGGCCTCACGGCAGTTATCATTTCCAGCTGTGGTGCTTTGCACTGCTTTCCTTACTCTGGTTTTAAATGTAATTAATTCCTTTTTTTTTAAGGTGTTAGCATTTATCACACTCCTTTTTCTATCAGAGTTTTACATAGTTGGACTTATGATATTAAAGATCTTTTCCAATCTTAATGATTCCATGATTCTATTACATTTGAGATTTAATATTCTACTAGGAACCTCTTTCTAGAAATACTTTTCCAAGCGGGATTTATGATGTCTCTCCTTGAAGATCTGCTTCACATGCAGAACAAGAGGATGAAAATAGTGTCAAAGCAGCAGGAAATGTAGTGAAATTTGGGGTTACATGAATGGTGGAAATCTCATCAGAGTGATAATTCCAATTTCATGATAGAATTAGGTATTCTCATTGCACCACCGAGCCTAACCTTCTAGGTGTGGCCTTAACCTCGGTCTAAACTTAGACTTGGCCGAATAAACGTCAGGATGGGAACACCGCCTTCTCTCCTCATGTGTCAGGCTGCTCCTGGCCAGCTCTGCACCCCCCATTTCACCTGCACAGACCCACGTGTGCATTTCTGTGCTGTAGGACTCTTCCATCCTGAGTTTCCAGAACGGGATGAGCGAAGCTCCTGCAGTTCCCTTTCCCAGCTGCTCTGATGACTGGAAGGGGATTGAAGGGGAAAGCTTTGCTGAAGTCCCACTCTCTGCTGTGCTGGGGTGCACAGAGCAGAGGGCAGGAGCCCTCATTTGCTCTGGACACTCAGCAGCAAACAAAAGTTGCAGTGGAAGCTCTCCAAATATTTAAGTGGGATTTAACAGCACAAAGGCCTTTGCCAGCTTGCCCTGCAAAGAGGAGCTGTGGGGGGTGATTGGGCACCACTGGGATTGCCTGATAAACCCTTAACAAAGGGAATCCCCTCTCTCTGCTGTCCCGTGGAGAAAGGAGGGAGTGGAATAATTGAACTCCCTTTTCCAGACCAGATAGATGCTGTTTTCCTGTTTCAGTTAATACTGTGCCCTATAGTCCAGTGACTCCAGAGCTGCACGAAGTTTAGTCAAGCCAACAGCTGAGGTTTCTTAGTCAGAAATGATCTTAATTCCATCAGGAAGGTGTTTCATTTTCTTTGTCCCTGTCCAAGGTCTGTGCTGTCCCAAGATCTCCCACAGACACGCTTATCTCACCCTGTATCTGTTTGCTTCGAATGATGTATCTGCAATTATTGAAGGGACTGTGTCAGAATGGGTTAAGACTGAGAAAAGGTTGGACTTTTTATTAAAATCCTTAAGGAAGAGAGTTTCCTGCACTCTGCAGGTGGAGCACAGTGTTTCAGGAGGAAGTCATGTGGAAACCCTCGAGATTCAAGCCCCCAGAAATGTGGAAGTGTAAGAGAGAAACAGAAGCAGATGAGTGGCTTTGTTGGGTGATTCACTGCTGCTCGGCCTGTACACTGCAAAGGGCCTGTGTGTTTCAAAATTCAATCTGGAGCAGAGATTTCCATTTAAAAAGTAACCCGTTAGCCTTTGGTTTCCTGAATAAAGCATTCCGCTTGGGATTATCCATCCCTCTCCTCCTGGGTGGGCCTAGCTGGAGGAACAGAGAATTTCTGCTCATTAGGGCTCTCTCAATGTGCACCTTCTCCAAACCCATTTTCAAAGCTTGCCAGTGCAATTAGTTCCTTTTTATTTTTTTTGCCGTGAAAGGGTTTTGCTGGTGAAAAGAGGCTTCCAGGACATGGAGAGTGGGTAATTATCCCCAGACTGGCTACAGCCCAGACCCCAACAGTGCAAATTGCCCTTCTTCCCACAGCCTGCCCCGGCCTGGCTGGAGTTCACTCTCATCAACCTTCCCAACCAGGCTGCTGGGCAGGATCCCTCTTCATCATCCTGTGTTGGGCTTTGGGGTTTGAGTGTTTTGGGGAGGAGTGATAAGAGCATCTGATAAGCAATTTCACTGCTCACAGGGTTTAGCTGTGAGCTGGCAAGGGTGAAGAACCTCGAGGTGGGATGAGCCAGTGTCTCCGTGGGCAATAATGAAATATTTACGAAGGGTATTTGGTTGGCAGAACTCCTGAGGAAAGTTTTAAGCCGAATTTACACTCTGACCCTTCAGAAATTCGGCTTCCTCCTTCTCTCAGAAGAGCTTGTCAGTACTTCTTTTACTGACTGATCTACCAGAGGAAAACTGATCAGTTTTACTCATTCTTTTCCACCTCTACTTTCTGAAGTTAGGCTTTATAATTCATAAATAAAAGTGATCTAAATAAATGATTCTGAATAAAAGAAATGACTTTAAATAAAAGTGATCTGTTTGGGGAGAGTGCTGAGCACTAAATTCTGTTAAAATTAATGTGAATGGCAGCTATGTATTCTATAGATAAACAGAGAATGGAACATGTTTTCTCTTAGTCTTACTGAAGCTGATGAAAATTTTTTGGGTAGAATTTCGCAAGAATAATAAAAAACTGAGCTCTGTGTTTGTGATGTTGAACTCCCCTTAAAATAACAGTTCCTACCAACTTCATGAAGAGCTGTACACAGAATATGCTTGTTGGATATAAAAAAAAATCACAGCATTCCAGAAATGCTGTAATAGTGACAGGAACGTCAGTCCTTCCAAACCAAGCACGGCTGCAGCAGGCATCTCTCTCTCTGGCTGGGTTATCCCTATCCCAGCAGGGATAACAAAGAGGAGAGGATTAGCTGCAAATAGCTTCCTCTTGACAAGTGAGCTGATCTCTTTTCAAGCCCACAGCCTTGTATTCAGCTTTGTAATCCCGGTGCTGGTGGTTGTTGGGGCTCTGAGTAGGAGTGGTGATGGAATCGACAAATGTGTGACCAGCAAAACATGATCTAAACCCATCCCTGCTCCACAAATTACCAGTGTGATTTCACCTGATCTTGAGTTGTAGTCATTGGTTCTTTGTAGCAAATTGCTTTTTTTCAAAATAACTTTGACTACGTGGAGACCTGCAAGGCAGGAAAACCTGGCAGGCTTCACCAAACAGAGCTAGTGAGAGCCTCTGTCCATGGAGACATTGAATGAAGGATTGGAAAAAGCCCTAAAAGTCACCTTGGGGGACAGCTGTTCACTTGTCCCAGCGTGACAAACCTGATGGATTTTTAACGCTCTCACTGTGCCCGTCACAATTTCATCCACAATGAGAGTGCGAGTTTCTGACTGGTTGGGTACAAGAGAACACAGAACTAACTTTTCAAAGCAGTATTTTGGCTCTTCTCTTCAACCAATTTGCTCTGACCCCTCTCCACTCCACATTCCTGCTTTCCTGCAGTGTGGGATCACAGAATCGTGGAATCCCTGAGGTTGGAAAAGACCTCTAGGACTGAGTCCAACCCGCAACCGATCCCCACCTTGTCCCCAGCCCAGAGCTCTCAGTGCCACATCCAGTCATTCCTTGAACACCTGCAGGGATGGGAACTCCAACACCTCCCTGGGCAGCCCCTTCCGATGTCCAATCACCCTTTCCATGAAGAAATTCCTCCTGATGTCCAACCTAAACCTCCCTGGTGCAGCTTGAGGCCGTTTCCTCTTGTCCTGTCACTGGGAGCAGAGCCTGGCCCACACTTGGCTGCAGCCTCCTTTCAGGGAGCTGCAGGGACTGACAGGGTTCCCCCTTGAGCCCCCTTTTGTCCGGGCTGGACAAGCTGGCACAGCCTCACCAACACTGGGAATTCCACTGGGACATCCAGAGAGGTTTCTGGCTGCACATTAACGAACAGCCCCACGTTCAAAGCGAGCTCTGTCTGGGGCTCTTTGCTCTCCCTGCTCCGTGTTTCCTGACGCCCAAACCCCGTTGTTTTGCAGGACGACACGGACACCATCTGCTGCCAGGAGCAGATAAACCGCTCGATCTACTGGGCCGACGGCTTCGTGTTCGTCTATTCCATCACGGACTACGAGAGCTTCCGCGTGCTGCGGCCCCTGCACCAGCACATCCGCAGGATCCACCCCAACGCCAACATCCCCCTGCTGCTCATGGCCAACAAGGGCGACCTGCTGCGGGCCAGGCAGGTGTCCTCCAAGGAAGGGCTGCAGCTGGCCAGCGAGCTGGGCGGGACCTACTGCGAGGTGTCGGCGCGGGAGAACTGCGAGGGCATGCGCGAGGCCTTCCAGCAGCTGTGCCAGGAGCTCAGCAGGAGCAGCGGCGGCTGCAACGGCGAGAAGAGGAGAGGCCTCCACCTCGTGCGGCCCAAGTCGCCCAACATGCAGGACCTGAAGAGGCGTTTGAAGCAGGCCCTGACTTCCAAAGGCAAATCTGCCACCACGCTCTGATGCGGCCGGCAGGGATTGCGTTCCGGAGCCCTGGATAAAAGGGGCAACAAGCTGGGAAGAAGGGGCATCAATTCAGCCGTCAGGCTGTGTGAGAGACTCTCCCATTTGGTCTTCAGGTCTTCCTCAAAAAGCCCCTGCTCATTCAGCAAAGGACCTCGCGGAATTTGCTCTCTGGGGCAGGAATTTCGAAACTGTGGTTTAAAAAAAAGAGATTGTCCCGAATTATTTCTCTTTCTTCTTTTGAAAGGGGTGCAGTCAAACATCTTAGGGTTGAAAAGCGGGGTTTGTTAACGAGAATAATGAAATGCTGCTTTTAAGAGATGTGACTTCCCTTGGGAATGGTTGTATTCCCAAACACAGGCAGTGAACTACAGCAGGACATGAGGAGAGTGACAGGAGCTGTTCTGAGCGAGCAAAATGTACCAGATTTGCTTCATTGCAAGACTGGAAAATAAAGGCAAATTCAATGAATTAATTCATTTAAATGAAGAGCATAAATAGTGAAAAGTATTAATTGAAAGAAAGAGTTCTTGGCAATGGGGAGAGATTTGTTCATATGCAAGCTTTAGCCTTACAGCGTCTCATTAAAGGGAGATTTTTTTAAAAATCACCATTTTTTCAATAATTTTTGTTTAAAAGCACATTGATTCCTTCTGAAAGTGATTATTTGGGCAGAATACAAACTTGTGGCAGCATTTTGTAGTCAGTTTCTCCATGGCATTTCTCACTTTTCTGAAGGTTTCTTACACGGCAAAAGGGAAAAATAGATCAGAGTGGTTTAAAACCTGCCAAAAGATGGACTGCACTGATCAAGAGCGAGGAGGTCACCTAAAACTCTTCATTTTGTTTTCCCAAACTAGTCAGACTTCAAGTTCAAAACGCTTTTAAAGAAGCAAAGCCTTCACACGAAGTATATTTACATCATTAGGTTGTTTGGGGTTTTTTTTTTTTTAAGAAGAAAAGGTTTTATGATGCCTGAAATTTTTGGCTTGGCGAATTCATCATTTTGGCTTGGGGAATTCATTATTTTGCTGTTTGAGTTAAACCCAGAGTTCCCTGAGCAGCTCCCAGAGCATCCCAGCCTGTCAGGACATCTCCCAGCAGCAGCGTCTGGCTGTGCCTCAGCACGTCCAAAAATCGGAGGCTGCGTCCCGTGAGCTGATTTATGGAACCAATAACAGCAGCACGGAGCACCCAGCACTCTGTGCTCGGTGAGAGTGGGGAGCAACGGGCTCGGAGCACGGAAAATTCATGATGCACCAAGCTTTTCTTCAAACAGACCCCATGAGCGATTCAAGGACCATGAAATGAAGTCAAGCTCGGTGATTTATACTCAGGGACACAGGAGGGAAACCCGAGTTTGATGGATATGGAAGAACACTCCCAGCTGCAGTTTCATCTGGCAAGACTGAGCTAAATCAACCTTCTCCTCATTAGGAGCAGCAAAAATGGAAATTGAGTCTGACGAGTGTTTGTGTAGCTCAGGGCTTTAAAATGTACTTTGAATTTTCTGTGTCCCTATATTAGACAGCTCTAGCCATGATTTTCCTTATCACCTGGATTTGTCTTATCTCCAGCTCACTCTCTGTTTTATTTATTGTTTTCCACAGCTGCTCATCTGAGAATGTCTTGTGTTCTGATTCATTTAAGAGTCTTTTATTCCCACAAAAGACCTGCACCTGTTTTGAAATTCAGTTTCAAGTGGTAGTAGGAGGGGGAAAGCTGGATCATGCAAACAGGGACTCAAAGGATATCAGGGAATTTCTCCTTTTGGTTATGGCTGATTAACAATTAGGTGTTTGAGCAGTGTCATTAATCATCTCAGGCAGTTTGGTGTTAATGGCACGGAATTTCAGTGTTTTCAGTTGGTAATAGCACAGCTCAAATATTGAATGTAAAGATTCAATAGCTCAAATACTGAATCTAGAGCTTCAGTGGCTCAAATATTGAGTCTAAAGATGAAACGGAGCAGTTTGCAAGACACACAGAAACGGAAGTATTTTTCTGTTGGGAAGATGATCACCAATTTTGAATAGCAATTAGCAATTTTACCACCCCAGCACTGCATAGCAAGGGCTAAATTTGCTGAAGACAATTTGCTGACATTGGTTTCCATGAAAGCCTAAGAGTATTTGTGCTCCAGCTTGTTCGATTCGTTTGTAATGTCCTCCTTCAGCTGGAATCCTTTCTGCTTTGGGAAGAAATCTCTGAATTTTGAATCAAAATTCAAACCTGTCAATGTTTTATTTTCATTAGGGATTAATAAAAACATGCAAGGTCTTCCCTGAGCAGTGAATAAAATGGCTCCTGTACGTGTCACATATTGAAATATTCCTTGTTCACACTAAAATATATTCTTTTCCCTTCTTACAACCTGGGACACCCTGCTTTGGAAGTGTTCCTTATGTAAGGAAATATTCCTTATGCAAATAAGTATTCCCACATTCCTGTGGGGGGGGAAAAAAATTCTACATTTTGGCTAAAGCCAAAAAATATTGGAACATTTAATTCTTCTCTTAGGTACTAACATGTGGCAGACATTTATTCTGCTTTGGTAACTTTAGCATTTCCTTTGTTCATTGACCAGGAGTACAAATACTGGTTTTAAGCCAGGACTAACCATCTACAGAAGGCAATAATGCTCAGTATTTTTATTTGGGGTGCAGTAGTTGAACCCCAGGACATCTCACTGTGCCCCAGAGGCGAGGCTGAACGGCAGCACAAAAAGCAGGGAGAAAAGAATGCTATAGAATTAAGTGCCTAAAAATAATCCTGCACAAGATCAAAGTTTAGTCATGTAGAACCTGATCCTGAATTAGAAACTTCAGGCTGCCAGGGGAAAACACGTATTCTACTGAAGGTTTAAAATTAACCCTCTAGAGAGAAAGTACTGCCATGAAGTCAAGAGGAGAGAGGAAAACCAAAGGTTTGAGAGTGTGGGGTGATTTTTGGATATCAAAGAAAATTCTCCTCTCAGTTCTATTGATTCAGTCCAGATTAACTGCACTGGAATCAATACCAACAGCAGTGAGCTGTAGAATTCCTTCTTTTAAATCTTTTTTTTTCTCGTCCCTCATCATTCTCCTGAGCGTTTTAAACCTTTGTGCACCATCTGGTTTTCAAGATGGTTTTGCAGCTGGGTTTGCTTGGGCACACAGCAGTTGAGTGATTTGCCCCAAGGTTACACAGCTGAGCAAGTACTCGAGAGGAACTCCAACCCTGCGTCCTTTGTAATTAATTCCCGACTCTTTACAACAACTCCCAGACCATACACATCCCTCAAGGTGTGCACAGTGAGCTGTACTGCACAGGAATGTAATTAAAAGTTGGTAGAAAGTTACTTAAATTCCATCTGTGCTGGGGACTGAGCAGAGCCTCAGTGGCAGGCTGGCACCTCACAGTTACAGCAACACCCAGACAGGCTTGGGAGCCACTGGAGGTGTTTGTTAATGGTTATTGCTGTGCTCCTGCCAGCTGCACTTCTCACCCATTTCCAGTGGTTTCCCATGGACATGCAGTGTGACCTGGGAGAAGGGAGAATCGGGCTCTATTTTTAACTTTTCCTGTGACTTGCTTGATGATCTTGGCCAGATCTCTCTCTTAATCTGGATTACGCTGCCCATCGGTCAGAGATACCTGTCACACACTTCAGCATCCACGGGAGAGGATCACCAAGGAGGAATAAAGGAATTGCCCCCGTTTGCATAGGGATGGCTGAAATATTTACATCTGAACTCACATCTTGCTTCTGCAATCCTTTAAAACTCAATTGTGTGGATCCCACATTTATACCTGGAGCAGAGGATAAACACAGAAAATTCAGGTCCTGATTTCAGGGAACAGCTCAGACAGAAATATTTGTATCCAAGGTACCTGGCTGCTGCCAGGATTTGTGTCAGGTGTACAAATGAAGAAGAAAGAGTAATTTCCTGAGACATCAAAAGAAACTTGCTCTGTACCACGAAACAGTTATCTAGTTGTTTTCCAAGGCAAACTGGGTGGCTGCCAGCTGATTGTTACTGCTGGATTTCCCTCTGCCCACTGGCAAAGTAGATTTGGGGTCAAAATCCCACTGCTCAGTTGGCAGAGCCAGCACAGGGCCCTGAGGCAGCAGAGCATAATGAAATACTTGCTAATATTTCATATTCATGGATTCTCAGAGCTCTTCTGAGCTGTGCCTGTCTCCTCTGGGGCTCACACAGGAAAACCACGGAATTCAAGTTAACAAAGATCTCCAGCTTCACTCTGAAAGCTCCAAAGCAGGGACAATGGGGTAGAGAAGATGATCCAATCTATCACTAATGGAGACAAAGCAAGACTCTTCCTTTGATAATTTCTCACTGGCTCTGCCCTCCTTGCCCCTCTCCATTCATGCCTTTGTTCTCACTTAACTTAGCAAGCAAAAACTTCTGCAATTCTTCTTCCTTTGGCTTAGAAACATACTTTTGCTGGTTAGTTTAAAATTTATTTCCAAATATTTGAACTCCAAACACGGTTTATAACACAAGAAGAGTGTCTACTTACTCTTTTGACCTTATTTACCTAAAGCATTTTAAAGCACTGCTACAACTCTGTGCTTTGAATTCCTGCCACTTCTCCCTGAGAGCTCTCACTGCCTTAGCCCAATATTTCCTCCCCTTGTTTTGTGCTTACAGTGTTGAGCTCATTAATGCTGCAGAGTCATTGCTTACTTAAACCTGTTTAGTTCTTAAGTTTTGCTGCTCTCCTCTGAAATCCCTTCGGTTTAATCAGACAGATTCTCTTCTCTAAGCAGCTGTGCAAGTGGAAAAGGAGCTCGGAACAGCTGGTGATTTTGTGCTCTGTCAGGTTTTAGCCCATTATTGAAGATTTTGGAATAAACAGGAGCATGGAAAATGACGCAGCAATCCCACTTCTCGTCTCCCTTCATCTGTAGCTGGTGCAATAATTTTATCTGTCACGAAGTGGACAAAGTTCATCCTAAATGATAATGCTTTTTCCTACAGATGGAAAAACACCAAATATGAAGCAGAGAGCTGAGCTGATAGACTGTAAACCCCGCGATCCAATTCATTCAGGAGCTGTCACACCAATCTTCTTTTCTTTAGAAGATACATTTTTTACATTTTCCCTCTTATCCAAAAGGGTTTCAAGACAGAGCCTCTGGATCTCATCACAGAGACACTTCCCATCCCCTCCTGCAGGTCAGGGGAAGCTGCACATTTTCCGAGGATGCTGGGTGAAACTATGCATGTCTTGTGCTGTTATGGGGGATGATTGTGGAGACTGTTCCTAAGGACGTTTTTCTTCTCCCTGGGCAGCAATGCAGAACACTCACAATCAGTAACCGGTCATTTGGAAAAGATATTTGGGGTTTTTTTGCTGAATCTGGAGACACTCTGTACCTGCTCTGCTGGTAAGAAAGCTCACCAGATAAGCAGAGGTTGGGTTTTTTCTGAGGTTGCCTTTGAACTCTCACAGAAAGAGTTGAATTATATCACTTTTGATTGTGATCCAGGTTTCCAGATGCTTGCAGAGGCCACCACTCTTCAGTGTTCTGCATTGCATTTCACTTCAAACCCCAATATTTTCCTATGCCATGATGAAAAAGCTAATTTGGAACATCACGTTGAAGATGTAACAGCCTATTCCCTTGTCTCCCTGTTTTTGATGAAGATCATGGTTTTACCTTTGTTGAGCCCCTGAACTCAAACTCATGCTCTGTCAGCAAAGGTGTTTGATGAGGTTGCCCAGAGAAGCTGTGGCTGCCCCTGGATCCCTGGAAGTGTCCAAGGCCAGGCTGGATGGAGCTTGGAGCACCCTGGGATAGTGGGAGGTGTTCCTGCCCGTGGCAGGAGGTGGGACTGGATGGGATTTAAGCTCCCTTCCAACCCAAACCATTCCATGATTTTGAATGAACAAGACTCTTCATTCTTTACCCGGCAGGACACGGCATGGCCCAGCAATTCTGACTGTCAGTAAAGAGCAGTGGGATCAGGGAATGAAGGAGGAATCAAATCTTTAAATTACTCTCCTGTCTGCCTTTGATTTCCCACAAGGGAGACTGGCCCTCCCTCAAGCTCTGGGGAAGGTGACAGGCTGGTGGTGCTGCTGGACGTACAGGAAGTGATGGTGGCAATTCTGCCCCAACAGCCTGCGCCCCAATCCCTCCGTCTGGGAACGGTGGCAGAGGTCAACATCTGTAGGAACCTCCCAAATGCACAAAAAAAGGGTTACTGGGAACCATGGGCTCTCTGGGGCTGAACCAAAGTGCTGTTTCTGTGAGCTGCACATCTGGAGATGCTTTGCTGAAATGGAAACCCAGCATCCAGGCCTGGGAGAGCCATTGGAGTTTCCCATCCACATCCGTTCGGAGCAGTGGTGAAACCCCCACGTCCTCGTCACCTTCCAGCCCACGTGGTTCCATCAGGCCGATGTCAAAGTCACTTCTGCTCCTGAGGGACTGCAGTGGTGCTGCTGGTCCCAGTGCAGACGCTGGTACAGCTCCAGCAGGGAATGGAGGGTTGGAGTTGCCATTCTCCTGCACCCTTTTGGCTGCCAAGACCACCTATGAAGTGCAGAGCCCAAGAGTTAGCACCAGATACCAAATATATCTGACAAGTGTTCATCAGTCTGTGCTGGAGAGCAGGAGCTGGCTCTCAGGAGAGCCCTAATCTGCCAAAAGAGCAGCTTTTAAAGCCCAGAGTACATATTTGTGTCAGGCCTGCGAAACCATACATTTTATATGGAAGTGCTGTTCCGTGGCAGTTATTTATTAGGCTGCTTTAAAGAAAGCAAGAAGTTTTGTTTCTAAATCCTGAGTGCTAATCATTGAAAGTCCTCATTTTATCTATTTTTGTAGCTTTAATTTTAGCCATTTGCACTTCTGAACCCGAAACCATGGAATGAAGTGAAATGAGCCAGACGTTCATCTCTTTGTACATTTGGAAATGCACATTTTCCCCACACTGCAAATGTATCTCAGCACTGGAAGAATCAAAACCCATGAGTAGGGCTGAGAGAATATGTTCAGTTTGCAAAGTCCAGACACTCCTGAATCCCTGTGCTGTGGCTTCTGGGAAGAGCCACTGGTAAGACAAGAACAGACATCTAAAAAGCATCAATGCTCACCACCCACTTACACGTGGTTTGCAAGGGGTTTGAAAGCCAAGGCGTCCCAGGATGAGGGAAAAGGCTCTCAAAGGGTTAAATGTTTCCTGCCTTTAATCTGGAATCACGTAATGTGGAATGAATGTTTCAGCTCAGACTGTTTCCTCCCTCTGACAGTTTCATGGTGCGAGGTCAAAGTGCGGGAGAGATGGGGAGAGGACAGCGGGAGCATGGAGTGGTGAGCTGCTAAACCCGGAGAGACACAGCCAGAGAGCCAGAGAAATAAAAAGGATGGGTTCTCCAGCAGCCTCAGCCCAGCTGGGATGGCCGTGGTGGAGCCATGGGCAAATGTGTGGGACTTCAGGGACTTCCTACTCCGGGCTCCCTCTGCTTCTCCCTTGTGTTCGTGCTCGGCTCCGGGCACGGTTCCCACGCTACACTGCAAAATGTGCCTCGAGTTTCTCACAGCTGCTCTGCCCAGACACAGAGTGCAGCTCCAGTCCTGCCTGCACCCTGCACATGCAGGAGGTGGGACTGCTCTGGGGGTACTGCTGGCTGTATTTATTTTCCCTTCCTGTGGATCTTTTCCTATGCAGCCAGATCCGTTCCGTGCACCAAAGCGCTCTGCCCACTGCGGAAAACTTCCATTTAAAGCAGATTTCAAATTCATTCGATTTTTTGGACCAACCATCACTTCTTATACCAAGAGTGGCCTGGTTTGATTTCATTTACAGGCCTTCCTACAAGGACAAAACACTCACTCACGGCTATCACCATGTCAAAATGCATTTCTACAGATCAGTGCACCATGTTTGTCTTTTTACTTGTAGTTTTCACCTCTTCTGCCACGGGCAAAAGTTTTCATTTGTGGAATTATTGAATTTTTTGCCCATCAACATAAACTTCTAATCACTGATACAAGGACTGAGAGAAAAAGGAAACACAAACAATTACTCAAACACTTAATTAAATGCATTTTGTGCCCTCCCTTTTAAGCCAAGCACAACAGTCTCGACCTCCCTGTTTTCACCCTGGGTTACTCAGCCCACCCCAAATCCTTGTTTTTCTTCCTTAAACACATCTGAGTGAGAGCACCACGTGCTCCTCTGTGGGGCTGATGTTTTGGCATGTGATGGGGTGAGGCACATGGTCTCCTCCAGGGGTCACCTCTGCAGCCCCTGCCTGCACTAACTGAGTGCTTGCCCATCAGTGCAGTGACCCTACAATTCATGCCCAATGCACTCCTCCCAAGGAGCAGAGATAAGGACATCCCCCTCCCCAGCCCATGGCAGGAACACAGAGAAATTTGGTAGATCAGCCTGCTGCTGAGAATAGTAAATTCTGCATCTTCCCACCAAAGGATAACAAATGTCTGAAGGGAATCAGCTGACAAATCCTCTTGCTCAACACCACTCGTCCCTAAGCTGCAGGAAAAAAACAAACTCCTTTCATGGCAGGAAATCCTCAGGCCTGTTTGTCACCAGGATTCAGACAGATTTAAATAACAGAGCTGCTAACAGTGGATTTTGAGTGGTGAATGATACAGCCAGAAAAGCTGGACAGCGAGCATTTCTGTGGCCTGAGAGGTACAAATCCTATTTTCAAGGCGAACAGGGGTTCTAATGCTTTCGGGATAAAGATGCAGCTAAAGATGCAGCAGGGTTCTAGAACGCTTTTTAGGAGTGATTTAGGAAAAGGTCAAACTCCTGCCCACAGCTCCAAACATTCTATTTCTAAAATGGGCCACATAAAAATTCCCTAGGCCAGACCCACCAGTTGTCAGCATCCAGCTTCAGCCTTCAAACAGAACTGAAAGATCCTAATTTAAATCTCTTTTTTAGTGCTTATCTGTGTATTTTGGAATGTCCTTTATGGGACACTACCAGTTCCTCTAATCCCATATCCTCACATTCCCTGTCTCCTGGGCATGTTTTCCTGCTGGTGCAGTGTAATCCAAGGGGCCAGGAGCATTGCAGAGTGTCCCAGCCCTGTGCTTCAGTTCCAATGAAATTAAAATGCTGCTTCCTTCCTTTGCCAAGTGTTTTGAGATCTATTGGTCAAAACCCCTCTGTGCAGGCCAGGTGTCAGAGTGTTTTCAATATTCAATTGCTGCTCCCTTGTGCAGGGAAGGGCTGATGGTTTGTTATTAATAGAGCAGGAAGTGGGGATTAAACTTCGCTCTCTAATTACAAACAAAAGCTACAAGAGCTCTGTAGCTTCTGGATAAACCTAGGAATGAGCAACTGTTTCTAAGGCAAGTGAATCCCAGAAGTAGAAACTCAGATTGATGTCTCACAGGGAGCTGAATTAGAACAAGGTTGGGTTGGCAGGCTGCCTCCTCTTCACCTTGTGAATATTCTCCAAGGCAGGGATCTGGAATATAACTGCTCTGATGCAGGGTTTCCTCTTGCAAATGCTCTGTGCAGCCTGGGACTTTTTTTTTATATGTGCCTAAGCCACATTTTCGAGTGGTGTAAATTGCCATAGCACCATGAGGGTTTTGGGGATCAAAAGAAGTCCAGCTGTCAGCTTTTTTTAGCTGAGGATTTAACCCAGAGTGGAAATCATCCCCAGCAAAAGCCATCTCTGAGGCTGGGAAGGCAGTTCCACATCTGCAGCTGAAGCAGGGCACCCATCTCCCAAAGCCCGGGGTACATCTGCAGTTGCAGGGAGAGCTGTGCAGGATACCCTTGGAATCTGCTGGGTGTCTCCATGAAATCACACGGAAAAAGTTTCAGAGCTGTGTAAACAGAAGCTCTGCGTGTTTGGTGGCCTCTCTGATTCACTTTAAGCTCCTCGTGCATATTTTGCATTCACTTGCCAGGAATAGCCCAGTGAGATTCATCCTGGCCCAAGAATTCCCGGCGAGTGGGGTTGATGTCTTTGGGACAGCCAATACCCTCTTGTGCAGGACAGGCAGCTACGAGGGATGGGGGAGCCCTGATCCACCTGTGGGCCCCGAGACTGTCACACAACGAATCTGATCGTGCAGCAGCAGCCAAATGGATTATTTATAGGTGCATATAGGTTCTGTATGGTACAGAAGGTCATGGGGCCACACTGGAACATCTAGGGAGTGCAGCCACGCCGGGCCCAGCCCTGGAAGCAGCAGAGCTCTGGTGGCAGAAAGCTGCATTCTGATTAACAATCCCCACTGTGAAACGCTGCCCTGTGCTAACACGGCCCTGCTGCTCCCAGTTTGGGAGCTGGTTTGGCCCCGCTGCTCCCAGTTTGGGAGCTGGTTTGGTCGGCATTCAGCGGGGACTCGCTGCCCCACGCTCCATTGTGTGATGTGGCCGTGCCCTCGGAGCTGCACAGCTGGGAATTTGTTCTGGAAAGGCTGCACACTCACCCGCAGCCACAATGCAATGGGATTCTTCTCTAAGTGCTCATAATTAACAAAGCACAGCCCATGAAATCATCCAGCCCTGCTCAACATCAGTGGAAAAACACACAGACAAAGAATTACCTCCCCACTGCTTTTGAACGGCACAATAAAGTAAATAATCTGGCCACAAGAATTCAGGGAGCAAAACAAATCTGGATCCATCAGCAGCAGCATCTCCCTGCCTTTAAAGCTCAAGCAGTGTTTAAAAGATGCTCTCTGCTCTGAGCAGCTTTCCGAGTGCTGCACGCTCGCTGTGCCGTGAGTTGGAGGTGTGGCAGTGTCCTGGGAACATCCCAGCTCACCAAATACCTTCATTTATTACAACACCAGTCGTGGCAGGAGCTGTGCCTGCCCAGAAATCCCTGTCTCAGAAAGAGCTCTCACATAAAAATAAACAGGACTCTCTTGGGCTGTTACTTAGCAGGGGCACAAAAGCAACTGAGGAGATACTGCTGAAACCAGTCATGGAAAATTTGGGTCATACTATTTAAATTCAGTTTTCTGGTTATGCTCCTTCTTTGGTGTGTTTCCCTCCCCCTGCTGTTTCTGATGCTGAAGGCAGCTACACAAGCACCAGGATCTCTGAGTGCTCTTCTGACTCCTCACACCGAATTTACCTCTCAGTGTTGCAGGAAATCCAGATGCCCCAAAGAAGAGAAGAGCAGGAAATAAAAGGAACTATAAGGAGCCACTTGGCCCTGTCCATTATGTGGGTTTCATGACATCCAAAAATTTTAAAAACATAGATTTAGTGCCATCGTATTTCAAGCAATTGTAGAGCAAAAAAAAAGAACCTTGCCATTGTCAACCTGTTTTCTATTAGTACTTCTGTGCCTGAGATTTTTCACTTGATTTCAGTGGATCAGCTTCTTGAATAAATTTTTGCCTTGAAATTCCCCGCTCTTTTGAGAAAGATACTTTAAACTCAGTTCTAAGAAGGAGAAAAAAGGAGCTTGGACATTGCCTGGTGCTACAGCTGTGGTTCCCAGGCCACTGGTGGTTTACAAGGCCATGAGGAAAGACCTTCAGCTGCCCTGCAGAACCACAGTGTCTTCTTCAAACTTTCAGCTGCCAGTGCTGGGCAGGGGCATGGCAGTCCTTTCTTTCTGGCTAAAAGCACTCGGTAGCCCCACAAATCTGGGAATTGGGAGCCTAGGCTACATGAGGCTTTTTAAAGAAAGGATAAGCCAGTTAATAATTATTAAATATTAAATAACAATTTAATAAATAATTATTAAATATTAAATATAACAATTAAGCCAGTTAATGTATTATGTAATGAATTATTACTCTTGGTTCTTCATTTGTACCTCGTTTCTGTAACATCCTCCCTACGTTTTCCACGGAGGCTTTTCTGTGTCGCTGAGCACTCAGGTTTATGTTGTGCCACGTGTGAGGGACAGCAGGGCTGTGTGGAGGGGTGTTCTTTACGCCAGACTTTAGGGCCACCATTTTCCACTACCAAACAAGGTCCCAAACGATGTGCTTTGACTGCTCCCACTCAGGCATCCAAACAAGCATCTGGGGATTGCATGGAAGGGAATGGCAGTTCACCAGATGTCCTTGGGTGTGTAATTGATCCATGTGGACATCAGGGCAGAATTTGGCAAAATATCGGCTGGGACATCATAGTTAAACCACAGAAAGCAAGACTTGGTGTAAGAATTCTGCTGCAGATAGAAAGCTATTTAAAAAAATAAATGATAACAGAATGGACCCAAAAAGGATTGAGCTGGTATGGGCCAATTGCTCGGGTTGCTGAAGGAGCAGACTTGCAACCAGTCTTGTAAAATATCTTTCTGCAGGACCCTGGCACGGAGTGTCGGAACACGTGAGTGAAACTTGCTGGTGCTGTAAAGCTGGGAGGCACCATTAGCATACAGGAGGCTCAGAGTGCCCTGCAGGAAGAATGGCATTCCTCTGGAGAATTGGATCGTGGTAATGGGATGCAAGAACAAATGCCTTGGGACTGAGAACAAGAATTTCTCCCCTAATCAGTCAGAAGCAACACAGGAAGAGAAAGGCCAGAGTGTATTACAGCAGCATGTGTGGATGGCATTGTGCTGCAGCTCTGGAACAGGAAATGGGATCCGAGGGCAGAATAATTACAGCAGAGCTGGGGGTGGGAGTGGCACTTACAGGGCTGCCTGAGACCTTCCCTGGTCCTGCCCCAGCCCTAGGACAGGAGTAACTGAGGGCAGGAAACCTGTCACATCACAGGAGGCTGAAGCTGTGATTATATTTTTATATTTCTGTCCTCCAAAGAGCCTGGAGCAGGTACAAATGTGGGTTTATGCCCACGTGAGATAGCACATGGAAATAGGAGCTCAGGTGGGATTGGATCTTGGGGTAGGGCCTTATTGCAACCTCCACTTGCTTGTTCCTGACCCCCAGGCTGCTCATCTGTGTCCTGCTGACACAAACATCCTGATCCACCCAGAGAACAATGCAGCAGCAATGAAAAGGTCCTGTTTCTAGCCAGTGTCCAGGCAGTCAAGCACGCCTGGGCTTCTTGGAAATCTGAGATTGGCTCAGTCGATGGTGATTTGGGAATCTTGGCCAAGTCGCATTTCCATTGTAGAGAGAGGCCTTCCCAAAGGTGCCCTCTTTGGGTGTGTGGAGTGGATGCCCAGAAGAAACAAAGCTGCTTGCTACATCCCCCTGGAGTGCTGAAGACAAATTTGTTGGCTAATGAACGACACTGAGCAGGAATTACTGAGGAAAGTGGCCATGGATTGCCAGCGGTGTGGGAATTAGAAGCTGGCTCCATCCATGGCAGCAGGGGAAGCTCCAAGGAGCAGGGCCATGGGTTGGGTGCATGTCACAAGTGTTGGGCCCCAGTGACTGCAAACCTGCGATGACACCTACTGGTAACCAAAGATGTTCCTGCTTCCAGGCTGAGCCTGCTTGCTTCCAAACCGAAGAGATTTATTTCATATCCCGGCTTTCCAGCACCAAGGATCCCCACAGTGGCTTTGTGCATCCTAGTGCAGGAAGCTGCGCTCTGTTTAGCCACATTTTCAAACCACTCATTTTCCATTTCTGTCTCCTGGTGTGAGGTGAATAATCCATGTTGGAGGCATCAGAGTGTGCCCAGTGTGGGCACTGGGAGCCCAGTGCTCCTCTCCATCAGCCCGGTCAGGTGTGGATGGCACGGACCTCTCCTGGACCACTCCTGCATCTCCACACTGATGGTTCTGTTGTCCTACAGGACAGGAGTTACCCATAAACTTCCTCCTTGGCACACACCTGCTCCCTGAAAGCCTGGGAAGGTGACCCTCTTTATCTGCAGCTGTCACAGATAACACCCAGATCACCCCTGAACTGGTGACATGGAGCAAGCATCACTTCCGATAAAACAATCCTGATGCAGACAGCAATGGAAAACAAGAGTGTGTGACCTCACACTGCAAAGTCTCAGAGCCAGTGACGACATTTCCCTCAAAACCCTCTTTTTCCCACCTTAAGATGAAGACTTTGACCCAATCTATGGAGGGCTGGTGGTGCACTGAGCACTTCACCAAGCAGGAGAAGGCAGCAGACATGGCCAGACTGTGCAAAGTCTCAGCCCTCAGCTCAGAGTCAGCACTGGGCTTGCTCGTTTTGGAGATACAATGTGGAAAGAAAGGGAGTGGGGAGGGAGGAACCATAGATTTGGAAAGCTGGATGGGTTTTAACCTGCATCCTGTCAGTCTGCTGGAACACTGCCAGAATGATTTCTGCTTGGACAGGCTGCCATAAATTACAGGAGAAATCCAAGCAAAGTAATTGGACTCAGGAGTCCCAGTTGAGAGTTCCTTACTGAATTCCTCGGATTTGTCCCAAATTTTAAATTGTCTCCTTTGTCTTTTTCTAACGTATTTCTGGGTGACACTACAACCATGCACAAACAACAAAAGCTCCCTAAATTATTTCTAAGACTGTAACACTTGCAATTATTCATTTGCATTAAAGAAAATCCACGGTGAGAGTGTTCTGCATTTGTTAATAGGTAAAGAGTTGGACAGAGGGATTATCTGCTGGCACCCCTGAAGAGCACAGAGCCCAGATTAATGTCAGTACCTCTGGATACCTCCAGAGCACACATAAATATATCTGAGGGCCAGTTTGCCAACTTCTCTCCACAACTGGGAGAAATGAGCACTTGAAGGGCACACTTTGTCTTATCCTGGACATCTGGAAATATCTCTGCCAGGGTGAGATGAATTGTGCCTCAGAGAGGAACCTATTTTTCCCTTATTTGGACACACCATATATTTCAACCTTACACAATGGATATAAAAACCTTGTCTAAAAGATCCTGGAAGGAGAATCTGGACAACTCTCTGGTGTGGCAAATATTTCGTGTGGAGAGATGAGTTCTCCCCTTGTGTTACAAGAGAGATTTTCTTGCCTCAGCCTTTGCTGCACATTGCAGGAACTTCTACTGCAAAGACCTAAAGAGAGGCCCTGCTAGTTCCTTTTATGAAGAGATTACAGTTTTTTTAAATTAAATTTTCAGCTGAGATAGGTTTGATACGATCTCCTTAGCCCACATATTTTAAGCTTACCTTTACCTCTTTGAAAACCTCAAGTGGGACAAACGACACCCACAAGAACTGGGCACCCAAAGCCCCAGTGGCTCTTCCAGTGGCACGAAACCTCTGAGCCAAGGCTGTACCAAGGGCTTGTCACAGTGGCAGCACCACTGCCTGATGAGGGGTACAACTGCATCATATTTGTCGTGTTTTCATATCAAATCCCCCGTGGTTCAGGGTCTCTCTTGTTTGAGACACCACAAGCAAAAGGAGCTGGAGGTGGAGCTTCCTACAGCAGTTCCCAGGAGTTTTCCCTTGCATTAAATGTTTCTGGGAGCTGTGTAGCCACAGTCACTGAGGGGCAATTCCTGCCCAGCACAGAAAACCATCACAGGCTGCAGAGCAGCCTTTGGGCTCTTAATTTGGGCATAATTTGGGCATTTTGCTCACCCCAAACTTTCTGTGCTAAAATAACACGTAGAACACACTCTCTTCTCATGTGCCTCCAGGAAACAACTCAGCTTCCAAATGGGCTTGTTTGCCATGGCTGTAACAGACAGAACTAATGCAGTATTTACTTAATCTGGCAATTTTTGAAACCTTCCTTTAATTAGAGCTAAATACAGTCTGTTCTGGAAATTCATTTATTTATACTGCTCGGCGTCCACACTGATAGAATCAAATGAAAACTCTGCCTGCAAATATGTTTTCCCTCCTGCATTTAGAGCTCATGGCATTCCACAACACTTTGAGGCCAAAGTCTGCGACTTAAGAGAACCAATTCTTTGGCAGGAGTCACTTCTTGTGAAACTATTTTTGGCCCAGAACAGCAAGGCTTATGTAGCTCCCCACAGTTCCGTATCACTAAAATACCACAGGCTGTTATGGAATGAAAAGGAGTCGTGGGGCTAAGCCAATGTCCTTTGGATCACTGGAAATCTGAGAGGCTGATCCAATTTAAGAGTCTGTCGTAAGAAAAGATGGATTTCCTTTTCCCCTCCAATCACATTATCATTAATACTTGCCCAGCCAGGTGTTTCTCTGTGGATCAGGTCCTGAAGCACCCATGGAGGTGCCCAGTTCCCATCGCTGGGGATGTCTGGGATAACCAGGAGAGGGGAATCTCCTGAATTTATCTCATGAGTCTCACACACACACACACAGAGGCTGCAGGGAAAATGAGGGTGGTTAAATTGCGCAGTTCCCTGGAATGTGACAGACACCTCCAAAGGAACTCTCTGAGAAGTCTGCTCAGAGGCAGCACAGCAGAGCATCCTGAGCCACCCTGCGACAGCAAACCAGGAAGGGCTAGGAGCTGATTCTGGACAACCTGAGGCTGCTTGGCGAAGGCCAGTGCCTCACATAGTGCAGCACATGCCCCCAGCCCTTCCCAGGGATTTTTTCCCCCTCAAGCGCCAGTCCTGAGCATTATCCCGGTGCTGTGGGCAGAGGGGTGGTGTGCCTGGATGCTGCCACATACAGGGATTTAGTTCCTGGACTTCCTCAGGGCACAAGACTTGACACTAATGTGCAAAAGTCTCTTTTCCTCCCCCTCTGGAATTATTTCTACCTCTGTAAAGAAAGGGGAAACAAATGAAATTTCACCCACAGAGCATCGTGACACATTGCCTTTTAGCAATGAAAGTAGCGACAGAAAATTTGGGAAAACAGAACCAAAGCTGCTGGATGCCAGTATGCAATTAATCCCTTTTCATCTGCTACTTCAGATTTTATTAATATAACAGAAGGGGGGAAAAAAGGATCAGAGCTGAATCAAACACTTCACACCAAGAAGAGTCAGGATTTCTTTTCTAAAATCTTGTTATTTTCTAGCGTACAATAGAAACCAAATGTCTCCATGAGGATTAGGCCATAAGCCACCCACAAAAACCAAGCATTGCCCGATATAAACTGTCCCAATTCTCTTTTTTTTTTTTCTGTCAGCAAACAAAACGCCATCAGCTTGTTTACACAGAGCAGTAACCAGCTTTGCAATTAAGTAAGGCAACAATTCAACGACTGATTTGCATGATTTTCCATGCAAATGGAGCATTTATCGAGGCAGCAGAAAGGTGGGAATGGCCAGTTCTCTCACCGGGTTTGCTTGCGTGGCTCGTTGATCTGTGAAGAGGAGCCACAAGAGAAGAGCAAGGCGGGGTGAAGGGCCAGCACTCCCATTCTCCCCGGGGAAATTATTAGAGTGAATTAGGAGCTGTTAGTCACTGCAGAGCGTGGGTGCAGTGATCAACGTCACTTTCGGGGAGAGCTTTTCTAAACCCGTAAATGCATTTATTAAAACGTTGGCTCCTTCCCCAACGTGGAACTCCATGGAATGGACCCCGCTGCACCCCTGGGAGAGGCACAGTGACTTCTTCTCTTTCTAAGCCGCTGAAGGATTGGCTTGATCCTGCCTCAGAATGCATCAAGCACAGGGGTGGTGTTCGTGCCTCAGGGAATGGGGGTTAAAATCCCGGAAAACTGCTATAAAACCCCATTTGACACCGACACAACTGGATACTCCATCAAAGCTCCATCAGCCAACAAGGGAAATGCCAGCTCAGGGTTGGAGCCTCTTTGTTTTTGAACATTTCCAAACACGAGGCTTTAGGACTTCGTTTATCACGGGTTTAAACTGCAGGCTGAGATCCGAGCACATTTTACATTTACATTTACACTTTTACGTAGTTTTGCATTCAGCCCAAATGCTGGATTAGAAGTGTCTCAATTATTTCCAGCCATCCAGCCATCAGTTCTGGGTATTTGTTCTGTGTATTTTTATTTAAGAGCATGACACAGAGCAAGGCTTTGTGGATCAGCATATCAAGGGCTTATTGCTATTGTTTGGAGAGATGTTCACCCAATTAAAAAAAAAAAATCCAACATTAAGTAAATCACCATGATGGGAAGAACATTTCAGTTTCAAAAGATGAGATCATGTAACCTTAACTTTTCTGTCTGTTATTTACAGTGGGTAGGCAGAATTCTTGCAGTTGTGCTTTTCAACAGCCTTCATATATTTAGTCAGAAATCTCTGTTTCTGGAAGCTTTCTGTGTTGTCATGGAAATTATCACCATGTCCCTAGGACTAGGATAGCAATTTGATGACAAATTACAGGAGATAGAGAAGGAGAATATTTTGGCATAAGACAATACTTAGAAGGAAAAGAAATCACACAACGTTTTTGGACCCTTAAAAGGCATCCAATTAAGGATGACTCTTTAATCTCTGCCCATGCTTTATAACCAGTCAAGTACAAAATCTACCGATCTGCAGGAGGTATTTTCCTGCAGGATTCGACACAGAGCAGCCCATGCTGCTCTGTATCATCCAGGGAAGATTGGCCAGGATGTCTCAGGCTCCTTCCAACCTTTTTTCCTAAGCATCACACACCAAAATCTAAGAAGAAACCACACCAGAACATAACGATCTCAGGAAGGTTTCTGATCATTTTAATCTGAATCTTGCATACTTTTTCTCTTATAAACGCCCTGTGCAATCACCAGGTCTCCATACCTTTGAAAATTGCTCTCACATGAAAATCAGCTGAGTGGTACCCAAGAGTGATTTTTAACAACAGAGGAAACTCTTACCAGGTAAGGAAAGGGATGTGAAAAACGATTTTAGCTGAAGAGAAAAGATGGTTTTCCCCCTATTGCTGCACTCTAAGCTGTGTAGAGGTGTCCCAGCAATGTGGCAAGCAAAGAAGGAAGCTGCTGTAGAGCCCAGCTTTGCCTTCACCAGGCCTAGAGCGGTGAGAACAAAAGGCTGATCACAGAAAGATTAAAACCCAGATAATAAAGAATCCAGCTCTTGCTAAAGCTTCAGCCCTGCTGCCTTTCCTGGTTACCTGGACTCACTGGCTAGAACACCAAAGAATGGAAAATTCCTGGCACTTTCCATTTAGGGTGTAACGAATTGATCTACAAACAGAAATAGCAGTTAAGCAGCTGCCTAAAACCCAAAATACCTAAAATAATTCATATAAACAGAACTGATACTTTTCATGTTTTTAAAGTGAAAACAAAGAGGAAAAATAAAACTTAAAAAAAGGTCAAGAAATGTTTTTGTCTTTTTGGTTTTGTTTTTTTTCAGAGACATTGTTGATTATTTTGGTTTCCAAACTCTTTAAAATTAATTTTAACTTGTTTTTCATGCAAGTGGCACAACCCAGGGGTACATGGAATCAAAGGAAGGATATTTCAATCTGTTGCTGGCTGCCTATGGCCAGAGCACAGATTTGTGCCAGAAGCAGGGGACAGGCTGGGCAGGGAAGTCCCCATCCCTGGAGGGATTTAAAAGATGTGAAAACGTGACACGTGGGGACACGGGTTAGTGGTGGCCTTGGCAGTGCTGGACTCGAGGATCTTAAGGGTCTTTCCCAACCTAAATTATTCTGTGATTCTATGTCTGGGCTGCTTTTAGTCCAGTTCTTGGAAAAATCTATAAAAAGAATCGATGAATCAGATCCTGGATTTTAAAAAGCTCTTAGTAATGAATCGAAAATATTTTCACTCTTTTTTTCCCCCCGATATTGATATTCAAAACTGTAAGTTGCTTCAAGACTTTGGAGTTTCAAAATTTTATCTTCCTCGCTACTTTCTAAATAGCAAAAGCACTTTTTTTACCTTTAAAAGATTTTTCACATCAAAGGAGATTTGGCAACGTGGGGCGGTCCTGAAATAAACCCGAACAAATCCCAGGTGCTTTGAGTTTGGCCTCACAACACGACCCTAAGTGCTCAAGCAGCAATTCCAGCCACCGACCAGGAGAGAGCAGGCACAGACAAGGATTTGAGGATCCAGCCCAAAACCGCAGCGAGCTCCTGGTTTAAGTGCTAAAGCTGAGAGAAGGAGTAGGATGATTTTAATGCCGGTATTTAATGATGTGTGGGTACAATAGAAGGTCTCCAAAGGGCAACCATTGCAGCTGACATTAAAGGAGGAAGCTCTCTGCCAAGGGACAAAACCTCCTCCTTCAAAAACAAATCAAATCCCTGATTTTCTTCCTGGCACACAAGAATTTATTCCAGTCCAATCTTTTATTTCAAAAGAATAAAGAAACTTCCATGCCCGAAAATCACACAGAGAAGTGTTTCAACACAGACCACCCCGGCCCTGTAATGGTGCCAGGGCTGCTCCGCTGGGATTGGGATTGGGATGGCTTTGGGGCTGGAATGGCTGCTTAAAGCTCCATTGGGATTGGGATGGCTTTGGGGCTGGAATGGCTGCTTAAAGCTCTGCTGGGATTGGGATTGGGATGGCTTTGGGGGCTGGAATGGCTGCTTAAAGCTCCACTGGGATTGGGATTGGGATGGCTTTGGGGCTGGAATGGCTGCTTAAAGCTCTGCTGGGATTGGGATTGGGATGGCTTTGGGGCTGGAATGGCTGGTTAAAGCTCCACTGGGATGGGGATTGGGATGGCTTTGGAAATTGGAATGGCTGGTTAAAGCTCCACTGGGATTGGGATTGGGATGGCTTTGGGGGCTGGAATGGCTGCTTAAAGCTCCACTGGGATTGGGATTGGGATGGTTTTAGAGACTGGAATGGCTGCTTAAAGCTCCACTGGGATTGGGATGGTTTTGGAGACTGGAATGGCTGCTTAAAGCTCCACTGGGATTGGGATTGGGATGGCTTTGGAGACTGGAATGGTTAAAGGCCTGCACACAAGGACCAGGGAAAGACAAACAAGCCTCAAAGGCACAACACACCCCCTGGACCTGATAGCATCCTCCAGCCACTTCAAAAGAGCCCAGGTCTGTTTGATATTCCCTTTTCCTCCTTGAATTTGGAAACATGTAAACAGGGAGAGCTGGGCCGGCAGCCTTGAGCTGAAGGCAGGAGCTGCAGAGGGAAGTGGGAGGGGTGCAGGGCCCAGCTGGCCTGGCCTGGCTGCTGTCAGACGGGAAGGGCTCTCTGCTGCTGGCTCCTGGAGATCAAACAGCCCTTGGACAATATATGGCTTCATGCATTTGGGAACTTCCTGGCCTGGCACACGGTTACCCTACAGGAGTTTGTGCCAGAGCTCCTTTGCTTGCTGTCAGGGTTTTGTTGCAATTCCTGAGAGCTGTCCAGCTTCTCTGGATGACCTCACTCCCAGAATTTGCTGTACACATATAGTCCTCAGCCTTCGGAATAAGGAGGACACTTTAAACAGCCACAGGAGAAAACCCCAAACCTGTAACCCTAAAGGATGCAAAACCAGGAAGAAAGCAAAAATAACCCAGTGTTTATTATTTTTAGGTTAGTGAGAATTTTATGAACCATCTCATAGCTGGATGTCTGACTCATGATACTCAAAAGCTTGAGGATGTCAAACCTATAATTATTTACTACTGGAAAATCAAAGAGAAACAGCAATTTTCATAAACCTCAAGCTTCAGAACAGAAGCCAATCTCTGCTTGCACCAAGAGCCTCTTTTTGAAGTAGGTTATTTTAGAAAGGCTCTTTATGGAAATTCCTCTAAAACATCCTGTCCTGACGTCTGCTGGAAAGGGCAAATGAATAAATGAGCCACTGGTCAGATGGGTCAGTGCTTCCCCGAGCAGTGAGGTGCCTGCTGACCAAAATCTGTGGTCAGCAAAACATGGCAATAATTCCTCAAGGCTCACTGAAGCCACCCCGAGGTGTGACCACTTTTGTTGCTACTCTGTTAGAAAATAAGTGGAAAAACCCCCACTTTGCCTGAGCTCCTGTGAGCTGGTATTTCCCCTCAGAGCCCTTCACCAAGAGGAATTTCCCATTGTCTCTCTCCACAGCCCTCACTGAGATTCCCAGCCTGCCTTCAAAGTACCCTTTCACAGGTCCCACTGAACTTTTCCAGCTGTTCTTTGCAAAACAGATTCCTGCTGCCCTTCCACCTGCGCTGATCATAGCCCACCTTCCTCCTTCTCACTTAGAACTGGGCTCACTTTACCCATTTCCTGATACTGACATTGCAGAGTTGGGCTTGTAGATCCCATCCCTGCTATCAAAACGACTCCAGGGACCAAAAAGCATCTTTGGTTGGTGAAGTTTTTCCCTTCCCCGAATTTCTGAAATTCAGGTGGGATGAGCTTCCAGCAGCGCTTGTGCAAACAGGGCTGTGCTGCAAAGCAAAGCCGGACAGAAACGAGAGATCTGAAGGCTGCTGTCTGTGTGCTCTCGGGCGCTTCCCTTTGCTTTACCAGGGCGCCTGACATTAAAAGGAACCTCACAGTTGAAAGGTCGTGTGAGGCTGCAGCTGGCTCTGAAAGACTCCCCAGGAAAACCCTTCCCAGTGAGCGAGTGCCTGGGTGGGGATGGCCTATGCACAGCGGCTTTTGTTCCGCGTTTGTCTGAATGGCTTCGGAAGCCTCTTCCATGAAGAGCTGGGCTTTCCTCCTCCTCCTCTGCTCCTTCCTTCTGCCACTTTCATGTTTTGTACTTCAGAGCCGGGCTGCTTTGCTGGCCAGGGTCAGCACAAGGTCATGACTTGTGACAGGAGGTTAATGTAGTTGTTAAGTAACAACATGAGTCTTTTGAATGGCATGAATATTCCACCCCACCCTCTCCCAGACACACACACGCTCTCCGTCTCCCGGCTGCAGCCTCGGGAATAGTCGGGAATGTCAGGGCGATCGTGGCAGTCTCTTGGACACCGTGCCGTGCACTCACACGTATTTCAATTACCACTTACCCAGCTAAATGAGGTATTTAATATGTAGATTTAATTCGTTGAAGGATTTCCGGTCATTTCAAGAAGTTGGGCAAATGTTGTGACTGCCTTGTGATAGCTGGAAATGGTAAATATTGAGTGTGTTGTTGACACTGCATTGTGGGCAAGGACAGGACCCAAATCTCTAAATTTGCTGAAAGTTTGCCGTATTCATTTACTTTAAGGGGGTCTGCATATGCCACAGAAACTGCGAACAAACCCATGACTAAAGTTACTTCAACAAATTTAAAAAGTTGTATCGTTTTCAACACATACACTCAGGAAACAGCTTAGGTGATCCGGGTGAGACTTTTGGGGATGGAGACCTGAAAATCGTGGAACTGTATTTCAAGACTGCACATTTCTGAAGTCAAAGCGCTTTGATGTGAGCGTTGTTTTTGGGAGGATGAGGAGGAAGAGGGAGATGAAAGAAGGGTTTAGAAAGTGTCAAGCCAAGAAACACCAAACTTTTTTTCCTCGTCTGACAAGCCCCTAATAAATGCATTATTGGACCAGTACCTTAACAGGTATTTCCCATTTCTGTTTCCTGTCCTTCAGATGAACGCACTCCCTGCAGTTTGCAATTATCCAGCATAACTGAGAGTGGGATCAACACCAGAATGTGGTACAAGGTTTGATAACCACATAGGAGCGTGAGAGGGCCAATAGTCATGGCTGGAGAAGAGAAATCTCACTGTCTGCTTTGCTAATGACAGCTCTGTCTGTGTCTCTGAATTCTGAAAGGAGTCTCATTTACCTCCCTCCCTTAATCTGATGGGAACCTTTTGATCTCAGCTGGATCTGGCCCCTCAGTTTACAAACCACAGTTAAAGACAGATAAAGCCTCCTGAAAACAAATCATTCTAATCAGAAGACCCTAGAAAAGAAGCCGAGTGATCTCAAGGCAAAAATCTGCAACCTCACTGAGATTTTGAGTCCAAGAAAGAAGGGGCTGAAGTGAGCTCTACCTACGTCTGACTCTAAATAAGAATCAGAGCAGCAAGGTAAAGCAAACCAAACCACACAACTCCCCTCCTGGAAAGAGAAAATCCAAATCTATTCGTTTAACAGACCTCTCGATCTGCAGTAATCACACAGCTTCAGACTTGCAAACTTGCAGCTGTGTTGGATTTGTAAACTACCAGGTATTTCACAGCTACCTTTCAGAGTTTGCCAGAGCTGTCGGGGAAAGAAAGGAGATCCCATTTCTCCAGAAAAGCAGATGTCAAAGCATTTTGAAATGGTTCTTTTTGACAGAATTGGGAATACAAGGGCATTTCGGGCTGCAGTGTAAACTGCAAAGCTGTGATTAATAACTCATAGCCAATACCAAGCAGTAGAAACACAGACATTCCGAAGCGAATTCCTCTTTGATGCGACACCTCTGGAAGGTGCTGCCCCACGAAATGCTGTCTCACAAGGTGACACATCCAAGCGGGCCGTGCCAGTCACCGGAGATCCCCAGGTGTCAAGGACAGGAAAGGAAATCCAGCTGTGTTGTTTTCCTCCTCAGCTCAGCTGTTACCCAACTCATGGGCGCGGTGGTGGAGCTGCAGAATGAGTCTCAAAGGACCGACACCTACCGAGCACTGCCTCGCTTTTGTTTCAGACCTCCAAAGGATTATTTGAGGTAAACACAGAAAAGAAATACAATCATTTACTATTTTATGTGCAGCCTACTGTGTTATTTTGTCACGTCTTCTGTGTTGCTTACTCAGTGACAGCTTTGATGTTCTGGAGGGGTCTGATGCTGTTACAGAACCAGAGGAACCACGTTTTGCTTTAGACACTTGTCACTGAAGAAGCCTAAAGAGCAACTGCCGTGGTTTTATGTGGCTTTCCATCAATGCACAGCAGCTGCCCCGTTATAAAGCAGCCCATAAAGCATCTGTGAGGGGCCCCAGAGCAGGCAGTTGGTTCCTCTGTGCCAGGGACGGGCAGACAGCAGAGTTAAACCCTCCAGGACAATGAGGGGCCCGATGGAACTGGGGCTTTCCTTTCCTAAAAATCTACTGGAGCGTTTGGGAGAGGGAATGCTCAGAACCAGCCATGGGGCAAGCCAGGGGCAGCACAATCTGTTCCTTCTTCCTCGCCCCGAGGGGATTTCTAATCTTCACTTGCAGCTACTCCTTTCCCCCAGCTAGGCTCAATGTCCATTGTAGGGCTCAGATCCCAGGGTCTCCTCTCAGAATTCCAGCTAAGAGTGGCTAAACAGGGCCTGGATTCACCTCTAGCCCAAGACAATTTTTATTTCCAGGCCCCAGAAGAGAGATTCTTCTCTGCTATTTACTTTTGTGGTTGAAAAGAAACCAAAACCCTTCTCCCCCTTAGATTTCTGTTGTAGAAACTTCCTCAAGGCTCTCAGTGCATCTGTGATCCCAGGAATGTGATCTGGAATTCCATCAGCATTCCATGTAACATGTATGGTATCGAGTGTATCAGCACTTAAAAACAAATTATAATATGTTTTGTCCAAGTGCTGATTGTTGGAAAAAATATTTAACTCAAGGACCTGAAAGCTAAGCAGGGAAAGAAATTATTTACAACGACCTATGTCACACTATGATGAAAAAATATAAAATTTCGGTACAATAGTAAAACTGACTGAAGTATAAACATGCCTCTGAAGGGAAATCTGTCAATGGACATACGGAGGTGAGGATAACTGGGAAATGTGCTATGGACTGACAGGAGCAGGCTGGAGAGCTGAGGGACAGAGCCCGGCACAAAACATGCCAGCAGAGGGTACTCCTACTTTACCACTGCCGTGCTCCCGAGGGAGGGACAGCCCTGGGGGACAGCAGGGGACCTTCAGGGACAAACAGAGTGACTGAAGGGATGCCCACGGCTCTCCTGTCACTAAGGAGCTTCGTTAGGAGCAGCCCTGAGTAATGGAGCAAGGGAAAGAACTTAAATCAAACTTTGCCGCCAAAGACAATGATCTATAGGTTGCTTCCAAAAAAGCTGCTCTTTAACCCTCAAGCTTCCAGGACAAGCAGAAGGTCACAACTATTACAAAACAGCTGGATTGATGGAATTATCCTCATGGATTTTTTATGCTTTGTAGCTGAAATGTTACAGGTAAGGAAATAAAATCCAAATGTCAGTAATATTGTCAGTGTATGTGCTCATAGCAATGCAGATTGGAAAAGAAACAACTGAATCTAAGCACTTTACCTGCTGTGCTTGTGGGCATTAATTGATATGAAAATAAATCCACAAAGCTCTTTGCTGAAGCAGTGAAACCACTACAAAACTTGGGGTTTGAGCAGGGCTCATTCTCCACCAGATCCTGCTTCCACCACAGGGCTCTGCTAGAAGTAGCCAGGATATTCAGCAGAAATCCCCAAAACTCAACCATTCCTTAGGGAAAAGGGAAATTTGGCACTGAGATGTTTTTATTACAAAGGCAGCTTGAGAGCAGAGAGCAGCAAGAAAAGTTCAAGCCTCAGCTACCACACGATCTGTTCCTTTAAGACCAGCTTAAAGTTTAGCTGCAGTGTTTAGAGCAAACTCATCTTAATTTGTTGTACTCTGACCACACACGGCAAGGGCTCGAGGACTCTTTTTCTCCCTGAGCTTGGTGTCATCCAGGGACAGGTTTTTAACCTGCTCCTTTACTCATACCCACACCTGCAGTGCTGTTGTAGCCAGGCAGAGAACGTCGCTGTTTGCAGAGGTTCTGCTGAGCTGAGAAGTCTGTGTTGGTGTCAGCATTTTAGTTTGTGCATAGACAACTAACCGTAATTAATCCAGCTGTCCCCTTCTTTCATTTCAGTGTTATCTTCTTTGAACCAAACTTTGCTTTGGATTGCAACAACGTGATGGATTCGCACAGCTCTGTGCCAAGATCCAGGGAAGCAACATCCCAATGCCAAGAAAAAGGAATTTCCTTGTGATGGACTTACAAAATACCCTTTTCAGAAGTAACATTTCATAACCAATGTTTAATAATACAAAATTACTGAGTATCAAGTTGCCTTTTACCTCGCTTTGAACCCTAAAGTAACTGCTACTGTAACATCACTGCTGCAACTCAGAGTCATATCAGAGATAAAAATAGCATGCCTGGCTTGGACTTGGGGCCTTATCCGGCAAATTCTTCCAAAAATTCCACACACGAGCCTTCCTCTCCCCAGCAGCAAATGAAACCACTCAGGAAGCTTCCTTCTTGTAGAGAGCAAGAGGAGTGCTGAGCTACTTTCCACAATTAGCAAAAGAATAAAGACAAATACAAGCTGATGTAAATAAGAATAAAAGCAGCTCCTTGAGTTCTATTAAACATGTTCTTTGTTGTGCTGTAGGGACTAAACCACGGTTTCCAAACCAGTAACTGTGGACTGGAAACTGGGAGTCTGCCAGCAGGCAAATCTGCACATTAATATCTGCAAAGTGCTTTTTGATGATTAGGGGAAAAGAGATTAAGAAGGACCAAGTGTTATGAGTAAAGAAGACAAACTTGGACTCATCAGCAGAGGGGAACTTTCACGGCTGATGAGGAATGCAGCTGGGCCAGAAATCAAAATATGTCCTGTGAGCTGCAAAACCAAAAGAAAAGCATCTTCAGCCACAGGAGGGAATTGCTGGATCTATGGGATGGAGTAGGCAGTTGAAAATATTGTTTTGGTAATTCATTTTTGGGGATATATTTCAGTCGCACAGCTGAAGAAATTCTTAACTAACTAAACCCTGGTATGCAGATTAATAGTTTGGATATCCCTCACTTAAGCAGGGATGTAGAATTTGTGGGTTTGGCTTTTTTGCTTGGTTGGTTGGTTTTTGTTTGAGGGGGGTTTTTTTCAGTTTTTAATATATAATGATCATTACCTTGACCACTGAATCTTCTGAAAAATGTAGAAAGGATAACACTAGAAGTGAGCAGTGATTTCTGATCTGGAGTAGATTTAATGTCGAATCACTTCCTGTCAGCAAACACACCGGAATATAGTAGATGATATTCCCAGAGCAGCTGGTTCCTAAATACCCCTTCTCTGAGGAGAACAAACTGTAGCTGTTGCATTTCTTCTGAATTCAGAGCTGGGCTCCACATTTCACCCAAAAGGGAGTGTTAAAGTGGGCTATGACCAAAAGAGCACATTTAATTTATGTACTTCAGTGAATATTACGTGACAGATCTGTGTTCCATTTCACCTGACATCCCTTGAGTTTTTATTAAAATTACTATTAAAGGAATTTCTTGAGCACATTTCTTGTTTTACTGTGCAATAACGAATCCAATCCAGGAGAGAACTGGCATGGAGCAGGCTCTCTTCAGTCAGGTCCATCATAGGAACACGTTGGTCAAAACACAAATGAAGGCTCTTCTGGTGAAGATCTATTTAAAATATCTGACTGTAGTCACACGCATATTCTATTTCTGAAATTAACTCTTTCATACCAGATTCCTTCATTTTCCCAGTCAAACTATTTTTACTTCTTTCAGTATTTAGAAGCTCTTACAAGTGTGGGTGAGCGGGCTGGAGGCAGAGGTACCTCATCACCTCATCCCAACCTCTTTTATTATGTTCAGACATTTATTACGTTCAGACTTTTATTATGTTGCCTTATCCCAACCTCTTTTATTATGTTCAGACAGCAGAATCTTAACTTGAGCCAAGCAAATTATTCCCAGACAAACCCCACCTGACTTAGCAGCACATTTGCTAGCACTGCACGGAAGAGGTGTGTTTCTTTCTTATGCTAAGTCACCTCTGGAATGTATTTAACGAGCTCGTTCTTCCCAAGTCATGCATAGCTTGAATTCAAGGCAGGCTGCTAAAACTGGTCAGAACAGTCTCTGAGGGCTGCTCTCGGCCGTTTGACAAGATGGGCCTGTAAAATACCCTCAAATAGTCTTGTGTACCAAAGCACAAAATCCTTGGTTTCCGCAGATGATGACTTGAGTGTTCAGGGGGAGAAGTGGAAGGAAGAGAATCAGGGCTGGAATGTCCTGTGTCACAGGCAGCACCTTTGTTTTTAACTGGACTTACCACCATCCCTTGCATCTAAATTCAGCGTAATGGGGAAGCACGACAGAGGACTTTCATTACGGAAAAGATCCATAATTATGGCCAGGAAACTCGTGTAATACATCCATGAAAACTCTCCGAAAATCTCTGGCATCTGGTCCAGAATTTCAGGTGGCAACTCTGCAGAATTACATTTCTCCAGAAAAGAGCCCAAAGTACAGGTTACAGAAGCATGCAAGATTTGATGACTGGGTCTGCCAAAACCCAGCTCCAAGTTGTGACAGAATTGTGTTAAAGTATTCCTATGAAAGGTTTACTCTATTTTTACAGCTGTATTATTGTTGTGACACTTCAGATTTCTATTTTAGAGGTCACCTAAAAAAGCAGAAGTGATGTACAAGTACAAAGATTATGTAAAGTCCTACAGCTGGGGTTGCAGTGTCCTTTCCAAGCTGGAATCTGGGACAGCACCACCGAACTTGTGGCTCCTTCTCGCATCATCTCCAGTGGCACTGCAGCAAGCAGAGGAAAACCAGAGCTGCAGGTCCCCTGGGATGGTGTGCAGAGTTCCTGAGTGACAGCTAGCAAAATGTAACCTCTGGATTTGGAAATGAAGTAGCTTGATCCAGGAATGTGAGAAATAACTCCTAGCAGATGCCACGGTGGCATTTCCAGAGAAGTCCCATTAATTATATAATTGTACTTACAGCAGCTGTATTGCCTCTTTCTCTGATCTCCTTCTCAGTGCAGAAGGAATTCTTGTGGATTAGCTTGTTAACAGATAATCCTATTTCGTGGGTATCTTTGCTGCAAGGCAGCCTTGGCTTCCCACCCATCCAGTCAGGAATGTTTATATTTAGCTATTTTCTGGAAACAGAGCTCCAGCTGCAGCACACAGCAATTATTTGGATGGATCTTGTTTTTCCTCAGGATATGTCTGTTTTTTTGGTGTAGACTGAAGAGTCTCACTAGAAATATGTCACTTTGCCTGAGCAGAGTTTTGAAGAAAAGTGTGTGTTTAACTAGTATGGCTCCAGATCTGTGTTAGAGCTTGATGAGACTTGCAGCCATCCCACATTCCTTTGGGTTGTGTATTACTGTTATTAAAAATCGATTTGTAAATACCTAAGGTGTTCCAGGGCAACGTTAGTAACTGAAAACTCCATGGACAAAAGAAATGTCAAATTATCTCAGTACATTTTGCCTCTCTAACAAACATCTCAACATTGCCTGATATCGAGATGCTTCTTCACTCTGCTGTAGGGTGGTGCTAAACACTGTTAAATAAATGGACACTGAGCCTCTCTTCCATTCCAGAAGCGAGGGAAAATCAGGCACCAAAGGAGTAATCCCTGTGCAGATTATTTTCTATATGCACATTTAAATTGCTCTGGCACCTGCTGTGCTGAAGGGCTTGCAGCAATCTGTGGATGAACAATTGATGAAAGGAACCCGTCAGTTTTTATGAGTTTTAGGATCATTATCTTTATCCTTTACCATTCTTTGCACAGCTGTCACAGTACCTGGGCCCACTGCTGATGGCTGGTTTGACACTCAGGACTTGCTGCAGTCATTTCTTGAGCCCAGGTGTGGGCTGCAAATGTAGGACTGGGTGAAATACCACAAAAAAGAGACACCTTGAGAGATTCTGCTTTTGAAAATTATTTGAAAGATGCTGTGGTGGCATGAACCAAGGTGATCTCTGGTTTAGTTTTCCAAATGGAGGCGTCTTCAACACATTGTATGGCCAAGCAGCCCTTGCTGAAGCAGAGAGCACTGTGTGAAACTGGAAGAAGACTGGCCTAAGGATTATCCTCTAGCAGACAGCTCCAAGTGAAAGGTGATCCAGCTCCCCAAACTCACACCTACCGAGCATTTTGCATTTATGCTGGAGAAATAAAGGTGCTCTTCGACCTTGCAATAATGACTGAGCAAGCCCTGAACATGCTCCAGGAACACCACATGGTGCTCTGCATTCCATGGCCACTGCTGCTGCTCCCAAACCCTCGTGGCAGGGAGTTTGCCCCACCAGGAGCTGTGCTGCAGACTTCCCGTGGCTCCTGCCTCTCCGGGAAGATCAGAGCTGCACAGCCTCACTGGGGACTCCAAGGGGAAGTGTTTCCTGTTAGGGACAGGATAACACCCCTGGACACACACAGCCCTTTCCTCTGGCCCAGCTGCCCAAGAAGCTCATAAACATAGACAGAAAATCAGGTTTGTTTTTAACCAGTTAGCAGAACAAAAGCGGCTGGAGGTCAAATTCTAAACCCTGCAGGAGCACATTATTTACTACAGCCTCTGTATCAGAGAGCAGCGGTACCTCCCAGGCACAAAACTGTATAGATAATATTCCTGAACTGGATCAATTCTACTCAGTATCTGTTATCAGTTTTAACTAAGAGAATAATGTTGCAATTATGGGCTATAAAGTAAATTGAGCACTATACTTGCTGTACAGAAACAATTGCTGGAAACTTGGTGGTACCTTATCTCTTTTCTTCAAGAAATTAATAAGGAAGGGGAGTCAGGCTTTTGGGCTAAGCACCACAAAAGATCAAGTCCACTCCTGCAAAATAATAATGGAGAATTCAGTGGGACCTGAAATTGGTCTAATGAAATATTATTTTATCTGTTGCTACAGTGTTTGTCTTGGTAGGTGAAGTATTTCTGAACTCTCATTTAAAATACTGCAACAGAAGCATTATGATAAAAAGAAATCTGAGTTGGTTACAAAGCAGCTGCAGCATTTCAACAGTATCTTATAAAAAGGAATAGGCATCAATATTATTCACAACAGCAAACCCAGAAAGTGATTTGCTTCATGTACTTTTTTTTTTAATCCTTATATTATCATATCTGCTCCACTGCAAAAAGCCAGATGGGATTTTCCCCTCCTAAGAAAAGCCAGATGCCCCCTTTATATCTGCCAACAGGCACTTTTCTGGAAGCAGAGAATCAGTCTGTTTACATCTAATGAAAACATTCTACAGATCCATCAAATAAAGTACTCCAACATTGTTAATAACTGCCCACTGTTAACAAAACACATGGGGAAAGATAATGTAAAATAGTCCGAAATCATTATTAACACACACAAGATTCTTATGTTTTATTTCTTAATGGTCTCTTTGCTCCCATTTATAAATTCCAAACCCTGGGACTCTGACTGCTCCCTATAAAATACAGTATGCAATGCACAGGTAGCAATAATGTGCCGCAAACGTAACAAAATACTGCAAAAGCAACAAAAGAAGTTACAGAATCTGGCAGAATGAACCCAAATAATGTGTTTGGGGCCTTGGATTCACCAGAATGCCCTGTGTCCTCATGCACACGTGCTTCCATCGATCAGCTTTCCACAAAAGGGAGATTCCAGGCCATTTAATCATAAATTCCTGGGATGACTCTCTCTCCTTATTTGTGGGATTTGTTTTTTAATTGTGTTTACATTCTTGTGTGTGGGTTGGGAATTTCGGTTTGTTTGTGATGAAACATCAAAGTTGAGTCCCAAATTAATGCTGTGCAGTCATATATTCCTTGTACCTTCCCACAAGAGGACAATAGCCACACACACAGTTACCAAGTTTTATGCAACTTTAATGGGATTAACCTAATCTATAGATCTTTGTGTGATGTGATTTTTGCTTTCTCATCCAATTTTCCTGCTGTTACTTTTCCTATTATTTTGTTTATCGAATACCTATTTTCAGATTAAAAAACCAAAAAGCTGTCCGAATCTTCCTGAGAAATAAAAGAATTAATAATCTGTAACTATGCAAGTTTATTCAGTTGATATTTTTAATTCTGTTTGCCAGGAAGCTGCATTTTCATCCTGACACATGCACTGCACAGGTGTGTGGCCCATAATCTTTCCCACACAGTGGTTACTGTACAGATCACACACAGGAAATTATCAGCACTGAGAGCAGATAAAACTCGACCTGAGATTGCTGGATTTTGTGACAGAGAGTCTTTGCAGCTCTCAAAAAGCTGCACAAGTAATTCAGCAGAAGTGCTAGTAAATAAAAACTCATTGAGCTGTGCAGAGCTTTGGTGTTTCAAAATCAATAGCGAAGATCAGCAGAGTGTGGGGTTTGTGAGAGGTGCCAGAGAAGGCACAGTGGACTGAGATTCTCAGCAACATTCATTTAACCAAAGTCACCATTTGAGTGTTACCCCAGAAACTATTTCTCTCCCAAATATTGAGATGTTTTCCATGCAAAACATTTACATCTGAGCCTTCTCTTCAGGTTTACACAACACATTAACTGCCAGCACAACAATCCAGTGGAGCAATTAATTCACACTTTGCAAACTGAATATTCAGCTGCGGTTTGGGATCCTTCTTCACCAGGATCAGTTTCATATTTAGCCACTTTGCTCTTCTGAGTGCTTCCTTAGCAAGTCTAGGGAAGAATCTCATCCCTCCATTCCACCTCTGAATTATAAACTAGACCGGGGAACTCTATCTGGCTTTAAAAATATATCCATCTATTTTAAGTGTGTTTATATATCTTACATAAAACATTTATAGAGGTTTTCAGCTGGTTTGTTTTTCAGCTGGATCAGTGTCCTGATCTGGTTCACAGTGCAGAGCTAAGGGCTGGTGTGCCTTGTTGCCAGGGCAGGAACAGGAGCAGGTAGGAACCAGAAATACAGCAAAGCCTTTGTGTCATCAAGCCAAGCCTTATTTAAGATGTGGCTCCTTTCTCCTGGACTAAAAAAACAAATTAATTTCCGTTCCTTACATTTGTGTTAGCTCTGCAGAAGAGATCTGTGTCCTCTATGAGTCCATTTAGTAGCCATGACTCAGTGGGATTCCTTTATTACAAAACCAAACCAAAATTCCAGCACGCTTATACAATAAACTTTCACCAGACCTTAATTATGTATGGTCATGCTGTCCACTCAGAAACACCTGATAAAAATCTCCAGCGAGTGCTAACTAGACAGAATTCCTCATTTTGAAGATTTGCATCTATTTGAGATTTCCCTGGGGTTTGTCTCCCTAATATCCCAAGTTCACCCACACATTTCCTGTCCTCACCCCGGAGCACAGAAGAGGGAATTGGTCTGTGCTAAAGTTTAAACCTCTCACCTCGGGAGTGCTCCAGCTCTACAGAGCTCAGCTTAAGTTTTGCCCGTTTACAGGCCAGACTGTTCAGTGTAAATAAGTTCTGGATTCATGAGATCAGGCTCAGGTGTGATGTGAGGTTGGGTGCAGACCCAGCCTGATGTCTCTGCACCAGGCTCTGGTGCCCATGTCTGAGCTGGCAATGCACTTCCAGCTTTATTCCTAAAATATTTTTTGTTCAGAATGATCGGATGGATGCTACCCAGCCTCCTCAGCCTTGGTGCTTCAGAGGAAATCCTATCTGACATTTAATTTATCCTAACCAAAATCGATGGGTTTGCAAACCTGGATCACAGTTCTCAGCTGGGCCCTACAAAACCACTTTACACTTCATGTCCTGTGGAAACATGAATCTCACGTGGGCAAAGATGGATTGTTGGTGTGCCTCCTTGATTCCATTGGATTTCCAACAATAATCTAAATAAAATAATAAAAGGGTCTTGCTGCTTTTTCAGTACACGGTGCATCTCCTACAGCCTCACCTGTGCAACACAAAGATCCCTCACTCCCTCCCAAGCACAGCTCACAGCCCCCCATTGGAAGACTTCAACAGACAAAAACAGGGAACAGAAGGAATTAATGAGGTAGCAAAGAACCAGAAAGACTCCAAAGGAAATTTGACACAAAATGGAGAAAGTGAACTAAAAAACTGATATAAAATCATAGAATGATTTGGCTTGGATTGGAAAGGACCTTAAAGATCATTTGGTCCCAGTTCCCAAATAAAAGATGTTCTCTTCTCTTATTTATTGAATATTATTGAATAACACAGATCCCCCGCCCTATTAAAGCAGAGAAGGTGTTTCCAGGACGTGGGAGCACTTTCTCCTCCCTCCATTTAGGTCTGCATCAGCAACTCTGGGATATCCTAAATGATCAAGTGCAGACAGGCGTGTGCTAGTTCCACCTGCACTACATTACGTCTCAACGTACAAAGGTTCCCTTCCTAATAAATCCTCCACTAAACCGCTGGTTTAAAGTTCTTTTTTTTTATTTATTGTCAGAAACGTCATTGTCTTTATTACTTCATGGCCCTCTTGTCTGCAGAAAGAGGATTTCCAAGGCTGTGTGATGAACAAGAGAAAGAAATTATTACCCAGAAACTATAATGAGTTGGGTCTTGGGGGCTGGTCTCTTCCTTTGGGAGGAATTCCAAGCTTGGATATCGTGCTAACACACTTGGAAACTTTTAAACCCCACGTGTGTTGTTTGTCATTTTGCTGGTGTGAAGCAGGAGAGCTCCCGGAGTCGTCTCAATAGGAACACTGGAATCTGGACCTACTTGGAGTTCATAGAAACAACAGGGAAATCCAGTGCCATCCTTTCCCTGAAGGGAGCGGGAATTGTCCCTGAGTGGAGCAGGGATGCCCTGAGGGGAGCAGGGAATGCCCCAAGAGCAGTGGCATTGCTCTGAGGGAAGCAGGGATGCCCTGAGGGGAGCAGGGATGCCCTGAGAGCAGCGGGATTGCCCCGAGGGCCGTGGGAATTTTCCCGAGGACCGTGGGAACTGCCGCGAACCTAAAGGAAATTGACCTTAGGGCAGCGGGGATGCCCTGAGGGAAGCAGGAATGCTCTGAGGCGAGCGGGATTGCCTCAAGGGGGAATTGCGCTGAGGGCAGCGGGGATGCCCTTATGGTAGCGGGCGGTCGAGGCCCGGAACGCGCCCCGAGGGCGGCGGGGATGCCATGAGGGGAGCGGGGACGCCCTGAGGGGAGCGGGAAGCCGAGGCTCGAGACGTGCCCCGAGGGCGGCGGGGATGCCCTGAGGGCAGCGGGCAGTCAAGGCCCGGGACGCGCCGCAGCCCCCGCGGCTCCCCCGGAGGGGCGGGCCAAGGCCGCCGGGTGTGCGCGGCCCGGGGAGGCGGCGGCGGCGGCAGAGGAGGAGGAGGCGGTGGCAAGGGGAGGGCAGGGCTGGGCCGAGCCGTGCCGGGCGGGCGGGCGAGTGACACCTGAGCGGCTGCGCTGCCTCCTCCTCCTCTCACGTAGGTTTCGACTTTCTTCCCCGCCCGGAAACTTGGTGGAGGCGCCGCGCTCGCCGCCGTCGCAGGCCGGGTTGGCGCTGGGCTTCCAGCGCTTCTTCCCTCCCCGTCCCAGGGGCGAGCGAGCCCTTTCCCGCCCCCGGCGGCCGCAGGTGAGCGGGGACGGTGTGGGGGGCGTGAGGGGGCCCTGCCGGGACTGAGGGATGTGGGACTCCCTTAGGAGGTGCGGGGCTCCCACCGGGCTGAGGTCCCCTGAGGGACGCGGTGGGGGCACACGGGGGCTGAGGTCGGGGCGTCCCGACCGGCTGAGGGCGGGGGTCCCTCGAGGGGCTCGGGGGGTCCCGCCGAGGCTGAAGGGATGCGGAGTCCCATAAGGGGCTCGGGGGATCCCGCTGGGGCTGAGGGGACGCGGGGTCCCTGAGGGGATGCGGGGTCCGCTGAGGGTCGCGGGGGTCCCGCCGGGCTGAGGTCGGGGAGTCGCGGATCCGCTGCGGAGGCGGCCGAGGATCCCCGTTCTCCCAGCGGCGGGCTCTCGGCCGTGACCAATGTCCCTTATCAGCGACACGGGCAGCGCAGGTGAAGGCTGCCGGCCCCAGGGTTTAACTCTTCACAGCTCCTGCCTGGGCAGAGCCCCCCAAACGCGGCGGTTTTCCGCTTGCGGGGGTCGCAGGGAGGCAGTGGGGCAAAAATGTCTTTGCTAGGAGTCGGCGAGTTTGCTGGTAATTAATGCAGGGGGGAAAAAGCCTATAAATAGAAGTTGAGATAAACAGGCAAAGCACAGCAAGGTGAGGATGTGGAGATTTTGGAAATACCTTAAAGGTAAGAAGTACAGGTGATAATAAGGCTTAGTTTAACCCAAAGAGCAGCCATATATCTGGAAAGATTTTTATTTAATTTACGAGGGTTTTTTTATGAGGGGTGTAAAGCGGGGTGAGGCTGTGTGCTGCAGAAGGGGTGATCCTGCTCTGCTTGGCTGGGTGCATTTGGCATCTCGAGGGCAATGTCAGGAGGAGAGAGATCTGATGGAGAAGGAGCAGACCAGGCAGCAGCCAGCTGATGCCAGCGCAGGAGGTGGCAGGGACAGCGGGACTGCCCCTTTCGGTGGCACTGCAGGCTTAGTTTGCTTTAAGCCCCGCTTGAAACGGCACTTTCAACTCCTTGAGCGGTTTTTGGGACCTACTTTACCTCGGGAAAGTAAGGAGTGCAAAATGAGTGCTTCCCTGCTGCTTACCAACCCAAAAAAGGGTCATATTTAAACTTCTGCTCCAGTTTTTTAGCCAAGGCGAAAGGACCAGAACATAAAGTTTCCGTAGGAAAAACTCTTCCAGCTCAAGTACAGATATAAGTGGTAGGGAAGGTCTCTGCTGTGCAGAGGGTGTGTTGGAGCAGGGGCACAGTGGAGATAATTGGCAGCCCAGAGAAGTTTCTGTCGCTGTCACAGAACCCCAGAGCTGTCCTGTGTAATCTTTAAGCCCCTGGAGGCTCAAGCAGCCCAAGGTTTGGGTGGGTTGGAGAACTGGAGCTCTCCTGCAGCAGTGCCAGTTGTGTGCTGTGCCTTTGAGGGACGGCGCTGACGTTTGTCCTTGATGCCGGAGCTCTTCTGGCAGCTCTCCAGCAAAAGGGAGAGCAGATTGCACACATGGCTCCTTCAAAACAAAACTTCTTTCTCTGAAGCTGCACACTCCAAGTCGCCTTTCACAATTTCCCTGAGCAGATGTGGTGTGTCTGCTGCTGAAAGGGCCTAAGGCAGTGGGAATATTTATTCCCTCCCCCAAAGGGATTTGCTCCCTGAACCAGCTTATGGAGTCAGAACAGCACCAGTGCTTGTGCAGGGCAAAACAAAGGGGTCATACGGCTGGGGATGGAGCAGGAAAACGATAAACAGGAGGCAAACCTTTTCTGGGGTTCCCCAGCTGGAAAACTCAGCTGTGCTGGAAATCCACACCTTCACTCACCCTGTCTGAGTGTTAGCATGCAAGCTGGGTGCAGATGGAATTCGTTTAGATAATGGGGATGCACTGGCATAAAACCCTGTGGGATGAATGGGAGAGAGGACCTGTGGTGTGCAGCAAAAAGGAACACCTGTTGAATGACATATTTCAAGTTTTTAACCGAATGAATGCTGAGGGAAATGAGCAAGAGTTAAGAAACAAACCCAACCATATGGGCTGGGGAATGAGGGCTGAAAAAGGTGGAAGAAACAGCCCCAGAAGGGACCTGGCAGCTACATGACCTCCAGAAAACCCCACGAGGTTCGAAGATACCTGATGAAACAGGTTGAGATTGATTCTGTGTGAACTTAGTGCTACCTGAATGGCAATTCCAGTAACTTCTAGAAACTGTAATTAATGGGTTTATAAACTATGGTAGTGCAGTACTTCCCCAAGTGTGGTTAATAAAAAAATTTACACATTGATGAGGTTGTAGAGTCTTAGACTTATATAGTATCATAAGAATAAACCTAAAAGAATAAATATCACTGCATAATAAAATATCTGTAGCTCACGAAGCACCCCTGCTGTATTTTCTCTTCTCCTTGCGCTGCCATATAGATCTTATTTTCTGCATTAAAATAAAAACATCCTGCTGCAACAGCTCTATTGATTTCGCTTTGAAAATGAAGCTGCATCATTTCATTCTGCTCGTGTGGATCTCCCCAGAGGAGTTGCAGCTGTTGCCTTACTCACAGGCCTGAATATGTTTTGCTGGTTTAATACAAAACCCTCTTGTTTGGCTTTTCCTTCTCAGTTTACTTTAGTGATGCTGCTCATACAGTTGTTAGGAATTGTATTTGACAGTCCCTCGTCAGTTTATGGTCCCTGATTTATAGCACATAAAACGTTGCTCTTGGCTTAGAAATTTCTTGACACGAATGAAGTTTGAAAATATGAAAGTATCTGGCAGTTTTTCTGATATTTCAGATAAGAAGTTGCCCACGAGTCAGTATCTCACAAGCCATCTAAAGGGTTAGAGGGGCTTTAGATGAATGAGCAGTAGGAATTACTGTGCTGGTCCAGGAAAAAGCACTTAAGGGTGGAAGGAGGGAAATGGAATAAAGCTGGAGGAATTTGGAGAGACAATCAGTGCCTTACAGGCAAAGGCTTTTTTTATTATTATTTTTAAGTATATATATTCATATAGTGATCCCCTGAGTTTAGAGGTTCTCTGTGCAAATTTTGTTAGGAGATGTAGTGTTCCTTATTTGGAATATTCTGGAAGGGAAGCACTAGAAGGGATTATGTATTTTTTAAAAGTGTTGTCTAATTTTGCTTACTCTTTGCCTGTACCTTAAACAATGCAGGTTTTGTAGACAGCTGCAGCAGAGTCTCTCTAAAAGCTGTTTTTCTGACAGTTAAAAAGGAGTTGAGATACAACTTGCCCTGTTCTCCTGCAGGTTCAAGGGACTCACCTGTGACATCAGTGTGGCCTTTGCTGAAAGCCCAGTAAATCATGAGCAGCCCTATTCGTAAAGTTCTCAGACTTATCTGAGGGTGGGGGGTTGATAACAGAGAAATTCTTCTCACCTGATAAATGCTGTTGCAGATCTCTACACAGCAAATAAATAACGGCAGCAGTCCCTGCCCTGGGAACTTGGAGCTGAGGATTTCCTCTCGTACGTGATTGCTACTGGTCGGGAACAAAAATTGCCGCGTGGTTATTTCAAGGAGGATACATAAAAATAAACCTAATGGCTCTCGTGGGCCTTTTAGTGCTTAGGATAAAACCCAGTTCCTTGTGAGATCAACACCTGCGGCTACTTTAGTCCGAATCTCCAGGGGCTGGAAACCGAGCGGAGAAAGGAGATTCCTCCCCCTTCCCTCCCCACAGCGGCAGCGCAGGTCACTCCCGGCTGGCTCAGGAGGAGTGGGGCTGTTGCACTGATTTGGGAACAGCTCAAGGACTTTGCTCTGTTGCTTCAGCTCCTTTAGCTGATGAGGCAACCACTCCCACTTTAAAATTATTTTTAGAACAAGGGAAAATATAATTATCAATTCACGCGTATTGCAAATATGTGCCCCATGCGGCAAGATAACAATGGGTTTTAAAGTCCTGCTGCTGGTACCAGCTTGGACACAGCCTTAAATCGGGATAAGATTTGAAAAGAAAGAAATACATCCCAAATATAAAAAGCCTCTTGCAGTTTTGTTTCCCTCAGCTGTGAGGGTTGTTTAAAGTCAATAAGATACACCAGGAGAAATTGTATGGAATTGGATGAAAAGTGCCATGTGCCACTGTGTAAGCTCATGAAGCATGAACACAGATGTCTTAAACAGCAGAATATGTCTCAAGTCCTTTAAAAATGAGATATAATACTGTTCTGTCTATTTATTGGGGAATGTAATCTTTATCCAGAGACTTTTATTTTTATTTTTTTGACTTCTGCTGTTTCATTATTTACTTAGGAGCTGTCACCTGTGGTGAAGGGCATTTCAGCTACTGGTTGCAGCAGCTCTGCCTACCCAGAGGCACTGGCAGAGTTTAAGCTCACTTCAAACTCAGCTGCAGCTGCCCTGGGGAGCCACAGTTTGAGAAGTTTTCGTTTTGTTTATATGAAGGTAACTTGTTTTCTTTCTTTCCCCTTTACCACGATCTGATGGTGAGATGGAATGTAAAGGGGAATTACAGACTTAATTAGCTCTTAATTCAGCTTTTTTAGTTAGTGTGAACAAGCTCGGGCTAGAAAGTACTTTGCATAAAAACCCCTCTTACCCCATGAAAGGAAGTCTGAGCAGGGTGATGTGTCCTGCTGTCACCGCTGGCATCGGGCACAGGAGCTGTTGGGAAAGAAGAGCCAGGCCCGGGGAAATGTGCTAGTCCCTCCGGAATGACTCTCAGCCGTCCTGCCTTGGGTTTATTTTGTGGAGCTGAGATTCCAAGTGCCTGTTGATATAAAGGGGTACTGTCACACCTTGTGCCAAACTCTTTAAACAGAACACCATTAAAAAAAATAGTGCTACTGAGACTTGGACCAGGTAATGAGGAGTTCTGTGCTACTTTATCCTGCAGCAAAGCCCTAATCTGGTGTTTCTGATGTTAAAAACTGTGTCTGTTGATAGGAAATATTTCATCTCCAGGTGCAAAGCTGCTTTCATGCTGCTGGATTGCTTGTGGTAAAGTTTTGTAGAAAACAAGAGTTCCTTGTTTGTGTTTTAACGAACTTAGAAAATGAGTTATTTCATGCTTAAGGCTGAGAGTAGCCAAGATTAATTTCTTTTAACTGAAATTAATTTCAAAGTAACACTTTGATAGAGTGTGATAAAGATTAAAGCTCTGTAGGAGTTTCTCACAAGACAGCAAGGCTTAGAGCTACAGAAATACCTTTTGTCTCCCAAAAGCAAGAGTCTCTCTCTTCCCACCTCCTCCCTTCTCACATTACTTTTAAATATCTCTGATGTGACCACCCTGGTGAGGATATTCAAACAGGGGCTTTTAAAACATCCAGTTATATAAAATACAGTTCACAGTCTGCTTCTTCCCCTGTATCCTTCAGAAGTGCTGGGATGAGAAAGCGCTGCCTCTCTCTGACCTGTGTGACAAACACAGATCACAAATGGACGGTGCTGTGCAGGTTTTCTTTCATCTGTCTCTACAAATGAGGAATTTGTAGGTAGGCACACAGACAGTGATGAGGTAAGAGCATCTGATACTCATTTATAGCCATTAGATGCTTGATCTTTACCTCCTGTCCCAGAAGCAAACCCAGCTCTTTGGAAAGCGAGTGTGCTCCCAGATATTCAGATGAACCCAAATCTTAACATCACATCTCCTAATCCCTCTTTGTTTGGTTTTGGGCTTTTTGTTTGGGTTGGAGGAGAAGCTTTGATTATTAATTACTGATTAAATCCTTAAATAATAGCACTGGGTTCCTTTTTTCTTTGTAGAAAGCTTCTCCCACAAACATCAAACTGATTTTTAGGGATGGAGTTGCAGATAGTTGCCAAATTGAAAATATAGGTGAGAGTGGAGGTGGGAGTATTTAATTTCCTGGAGAGAGATGATTATAGACACACTAGAAAAAAAAATAAAGACAATCCACCCATGTGGTGATAAAACTTCCATAGGAATATTTGGGTCAAATTCTGCAAAGAAGCAAAATTATTTAAGTGACTGAAGAATTCCTGCAAGCACAAAGTGAGCAACTTGCATGTTTGTGTGGAATATGATGTAGAAAGGAGGGTGGATATAGTAGAAGCATCTTGCAAGGGTGAGAAAGCAGGAAAAAACATATCAATAAAACAGCTTTTTCTGCAGCACTTGTCTTCAGTTTGATGGCATTTAATTTATCCATTTTTCTGAGCACTATGTTAAAATAGTCACTGTTGGATCCCCTTTGGAAGAAGAGTGTAGGTGGAAAGCTTAATTCCTTAAGAAAGGAGGAGAGAGGAAATTTATTGGCTCTTGTTACCCAGATAATATTACCAGAATGGTAACACCAGAATCTGCTCTGCAGAAAGAACTGGGTTTAATTTTTGAAGTTACATTTGTGTAGCCCTGCTACTTTAACACTCTGGGTCCTGTGAGACAGTTACTGCTCTGTGCAGTCATTAACTGAAGAGAGAAGCAAATGTTCTGAGCATATGGTAGTGAGAGAAATAAATTATAAGTACCAGCTTCTTAAGTTTTCATGTCAGCTTTTGATTCTCCTCAAATTAAAAATGCTAGCAATTTAAGCTGTTGATTGCTAGTAAGATTTTTAAACTGAATATTACAGATCTTCCCTTGTGTTGAACTTTCAGATACATTAACCAGACAGGTTTTTTTATAAAAGTCTGGAAGATTTTTATAAAACTTTTATAAATCTGTCTGGAAGTGAGTTATGTTAAAAATGGAAATCAATCAATGCTGCAGAGCTGATCCTGCAAAAGTTGCTCAGCAAAAAACTCCTTGGGATTGTCCTGCTCTACTCAAGCCTTTTAGCTCATCTCTCAGGATAGGGTTTCCTGGGATAATAGCTCTTTTCTGGTCTAACAGGATAATGATTCTGATTATAATTAATGAAAATACAATTGGCTTTCTGTTTGCTGGTGCAGAAAACAGATACTTGCCCAGAAGCTGAGGCAGATAAAATACCAAATTGTTTAACAAGCACAGAAACACCGGGGAGTTAAATACCACTTATTTTCACATTTATGGTTAAAGGATGGGTATAAAACATGATGGGGACAATAGAAATTTAAATTTCCATTTTTCTTGATATCGATTACATTAAAGCAGCTTTGATTTAGAGTTTCTGAGTCAAATGTTCACATAAGTGCTAAGCAGTTACTCTTGGAGGTGGCTCATTAGAAACCGTCTGGCTTCAAGGCAAGCTCAATTAGTGAAAGGGTTGCTTCTTATTTAGCTGTATAAATTCACCATCTACAGAATATTTTTACATTCAGTGGCCTGATCTTCAGCCATATCAGAAAATAATACCGATAACAGGAAATGGTATCAACGCCTGAAACCATTCTTTGGTTTGGTGGTGTGTATTTTTGTAAAATTGGCCTACTGCAATATTGATTATAAAAATCCTCTGCTATTTCAACACTTCTCTGTGCCACTGCTGTAAACTAAGGACAGTTCAGTGATGGTTGTGAAACACTGTGGCAACACACTGGAAGTGTTCAGTCAGGACTGCGGTTCCTGTCCTATAAAACCTGTCTCATTTCATGCATCTTTCACAGCAGGGATGAAATTCAGCAACCCCCCCCTCCCTGTTACAGAACACATTTCCAAATGCACTTTTCTCTGTCTCTGGAGTAGAAAAAACTGCCATTCTGTGAAACACAAAACTTCTTAACTGAGTGAAAACTGTTGGAAGAAAGTTTAGGAAAAGCTCTGCCCCTTTTTCTCATGGTTTATTTCTAGAGGATTTGGTTTGCTCCATCAGAATCCATCTGGAACTTGCTTTTAGGTTTGGTCAGTGCCCTGCTGGTGTGTACTCTCAGCCATCTTCATCCAGATTGTGCTGACTTGTTTTGTCCACCCCCAAAAAATTAATTAATTGTTTAGCCTTTGGTTGGAATGTTGCATTTCCAGTCTCTCAGGGAAATGTTGTTATAAATATAATAACTGACATAATTATTGTAGTGCATTATTACATAGCAGGAGACGTGGGGCACGTGCCCTGCAGTCCCCAAACAAGCTTTTCTATTGGGATTTCAGCCCAATATTTCTATATCAACGTGTCAGTGCTAACCTACAGCTGCCCAAAAGCATAAACGTCTCATATCTGTTAGGAAGAATTTTACACTTCTGTTTTATGTCTTTGCTGCAGACTGGCTGCGTGGTTCTGTGTTTTGCAATATGGAATGTGCTCTGCTTACTCACCATATTTGTGGTTTTATAAATCAGTTAGTTAATAGAAACAGGCTTGATTTTATTCTTTTTGGTTTGGGTTGGTTTTTTTTTTCCCCAGGAGCTTCTTATGTGGTCTTAGGTAGGTTCCTTGAGATCCTCTTCAGAGACATAACAAAGTGTTAACTTCCCAGGAGTTGGTGCCACTGTGGGTCTGTTTTAGCCTCTGGTGATGTATTTTTTCCAGTCTTTAAATGAGAATAGCAGCAATGTTACACCTCAAAGAAATGTAATTTTGGTAGCTACATTCATGACCAAAATGGACTTGGATCAAATGCTGGAACTGTGTGAGCAGACAGGCCTGGATTGAATGGAGCCTTAATTTACACTGCGCAGTAAGTGGCACAGTGAAAGGCCTTAAAAGCAGGAGCCAGAGCTGTGTTTGGGAATGCTGGTGATAAGCTGGGAAGCTGGAATGCTGCTCTTGGGGTAGCCAGGTGCCACCGGCACAGCTCCTGCTCAGTCACAGCACAAGTGGAGGCACGGGGTTGGAAAGATTTCTGAGATAATCGCGCTTTTTTAAAAGGGCTTTTTTTCTTGAAAGCCGTAGAAGTGAGTCATCAGTTCTGTTTCCAAGTCTGGGCTCCTGAGCAGGGAATGAGCAGTTTGCCCACCAGGAACGGTGCCGAGGGGTTCACTGCTGGTGTGGTTCTTGGCACACCCCTCCCAGAGCTATTAACAGTGTTGTAGATGTGCAGGGGGGGGTTAGATCTGAGGCTCTGTGCCCTGGCAGAGCTAAAACAAGAATAGGCAATGTGCTAATATTGTCAGGAATAGTCTTGCTTTGGCAGGAATACAGATTAGACTACCTGATAAGTCATCTTAAAAAAAAAAGTCTAGTCTTTGAGTCAGTGTTACAGTACAAGGAATCCTACTTAAAAAAAAAAAGCCAACAGTGATTTTCTATTTTTTTTTTTTTTTAATACAGTCAAGATAAAGGTGACCCCAAAGAAATCCTTATGGGAAATACAAAGAGATTTCTGCTGGTTTATTTCCTTCAATTCTTTGTTATGTATAGCAGTGGGGTGTGTTACTCTCTAAATAATTCTGACTCCAGAGGCATTCCTTGCATTGCACTTTTAGAACAGCAGAGTCCATTAGAGCAGCACATTTACATGTCAGGCTTTAACAATTTCATGCAGTCAATGTATAGTAACTTGGGACCAAGCTGGATCCTGATGTTGTGCTTCCCTCTTTATGTGGGAGCTGAAACCCTCGGAGAGATCCCAGTGCTACAGAGAAAGGCAGGAGCAGGGAAGGTGCCACCCGTTGCTGGAAGGAAGCTGCAGAGTGGGGAATGGTGTAACAAAAAAAGCAACACAGGGGTGGAGGAGTTGGTTGGGTTGGTCTGGCCTTTGGAGGTTCGAATGAGGACCTGAGATTGGATTGCCAAGGACTGAGTTTGTATCAAACCTCCCCTCCAAAGCTGGAATACTGTGGACTCTCTGGACTGGCTCTTGAAAGTGGCTCATTGAAGCTGAGGGGAGCCAGGCCCGTTACGATGAAACAGTGATTTTCTAGACACTTCAGCTGTGCCTTTTTGGGCTGCAGCAACATCTGTGCTGGATGAGATTTTAGCAATTCTCCCCTCACAGACACTCTGCTTTGCGCCCGAGTCCCTGAGCAAGGGAGGCTTGTTTGAGCGTGCTGCTCACTCAGCCCTGCCTTGCCGAAGGCTCTGGGCTGGGTTTCATCACAGAGGTGTCAGCCTTGGGTTCCCCGGTGTCTGCAGGAGTGTCCTCCTTATTGAAGGGACAGTGGTGTAAAAGTAAAATTCACCTGGACATCTTTAAATGAAATCTTCACTCCTTGTTTTCAAGGATCTACAAGTGAGACAGCAGATCAGCTTAGAGCAGCAAAATTGTGGTGACACTTTTATCTTCCACAAGTTATTACTCAGATATTACTCATCAATGGGATTCATCTTGTGTAACCTTTAAACACAGAGCAGAGAATGAATTTGGTAAATAATCTAAAAAAAACCCTCAAAAAAGTAGTTTATCAGCAAAACTACTGTGAGGTTTGTTTTTGCTGAGAAAGTGGATTTGTTTCATCACCTGCCAAAGTTTTATGCAAATAGTCCAACCCGAAGCACAAGTATTTCTGATTGGTAGTGTTTGCCTTGGAAGCTTCGTGTTTCATTAACTGCTGGTGCTGAGCTGATTGATTAGAATTGGTGGGAGATGTTAAGTGATGGTCTGATGTTGAAATGTTCCTTTTTCCACCTGTAAGATCATTCAAGATCAGCTGAAGCCTGGCAAACAGGCAAATAAGGCGAACAGTAGGGCTGCCTGTTTCAGGTGGAGGTGAGCACCAAACGACAGGGGGATTTCTAAGAGAGGAGGGCATGGACACGTCTGCTTTCATTTCCTTGTGTGCTGTCTGTGAGCTGTGTTTTGTTTTGGGGAGCACTGAGTCAGCCACGCAGGAGTTAAGGAGGGAATGCAAACAAGAGTTTGGGATGTTCACCCGACCTGAGTATTTCCCTCAAGGGGAAGATGCTTTCTGGCATTACAGCAGGGGAGAGAGAAGCAAACAACTCTTGTTGTACCCACCTGGAAGCATGACAGTGATGTTTTAATCTTTTGAAGTGAACAAGTTCCTATGGCTGGGTAAAAATTCGCCTGTGAAATGGCTGATTCTGTTGGTGATACGTTCTCACTTTAATTAAATAGCTGACTTACTTTGACAACTAATTGGAGTGATGTATGATTTTTATTAGAAACCCATGACTAATTTTTTCTTGCTGTTCCTGCTATCTTATTGTTCTTGTCTCCCCTCCTCCCGAGTTCCGCTGTGTGCCAGCCATGTCCTCCAGGCACTGGTGCAGACCAGTGTTCCCTCTTGCTTGGGCTTTTACCTGTTCCAGATAAAGGCATTGTTTTCAGGTATTTTCCACATCATCTTTCAGAAATTTTCCGTTTCATCACAGTTTCGCAATTTTTTTGTTTTCAAAGAGTCTGGGATTCTTTACATAAACTTAAAAAAACCCCCACCAATCAAAAACCCCTCAAAACATCTCACCACCACAAAACCCCCCACTGTGTAATACAGTTTGCTTCCTTTAATACCACATTTCCTACTTCATTAACATAACTGCCAGGTTAAAAAAATCCTCCCTGCAGTCATCCCTGTGCCTGTAATCTGCTGGGAAACTCAAGTGAATTTTACATTTAATTACAACAGGCAAGATTCAAAATGGATGTGACTGAAGACATTTCTGTTAAAATCAGAGCAGCAGCTACAAAGGACTCAGTTTGTCCCTTATCCTCCTCTCCCTGCCTGAAAGGAGCTGAGGCTCAAGCCTTTCTCTAACATTACAACAAATGACGTGGACAATTCTTTAGGTTTTTTCCACTTAGGAAGCTTTAGTCTTTTTGTAGGAAATTTGTTTCCATGGGGGAACTTCGGCATGGATGAGTGGGGAACAATGCATTGTTTGTTAAAACAAATTTTTTTTTGAAGGGAGTGGGCTTGAAAGGAAGGAAATGTGGTTTCGATTTAAGTTTCTTTTGAAATTTCTTCCTCTTCTTTTGCCTCATCCTCTCCACCCCCCAAATACAAAACAAAAATCCTAACAACCAGAAGTCCCCACAGTGGCTTTTCACCACACATGTCTTTAAAATATTTGGTATGATCTGGAAAGCCAGAGGAAGTTTAAAAATCACTGTCTTGTGTATCCTTTCTTTGCCTTCCCTCGCTGGGTTGTTCTCTCCCAAGTACATGCAGCTTTTGTCTTAGCTTTTCTAGTCCATCTGTTGGGCAGGGTTTATTTAGTCTGTGTCTGCGGTGTGTGTGTGTCTGAAGTAGTTTAAGCCTTGATTTATCCACGTGCTTAAACATTGTGCTGAATGAGGTCCTCGCATCCTCTGGTCCCTGGGCTGTTCACTCACAGGGTGGTTCTGGAAGGAAGAGCCCTACGGGGGGGAGGTGGGGGTGAAGATTCTGGAGGAGGAAGCTCAAGGCACGAATACAATTTAATTTTTAATTGGCTGGATTGAAAGCAGGCAGTTGGCTGGAATTCTCTCTCTCTCTCCCTTTCCTTAGAGGTCTGTGGCAGAGCTGCTGTGTGACAATCTCCTCCCTGGTGCTGGCTGCCATGGCTGACCCCATCGCAGAGGAACCCGTGTCCCAGGTCCCTGAGCTGTGCTGTGAGTGTGGCCAGGCCCACCCCTTGCTGGACAATCACCTCTACAACTTCCAGGACGAGGTGGACGATGAGCTCATCTGCCACATCTGCCTGCAGCCCCTGCTGCAGCCCATGGACACGCCCTGTGGACACACGTACTGTTTCAAGTGCCTTGAGAACTTCATGCAGGAGTACAACTTTTGTCCCATGGATCGAAAGAAGCTCTCCTTCCAGCAGTGCCACAAGTCCAGCCTCCTGGTCCGGAACCTGCTGGATAAGCTGATTGTGCTGTGTCCTTTCAAGGCTGAGTGCCAGCACACCATGCAGCGCTGTGAGCTGGAAGCTCACCTGCAGAACAGGTGCATTCCCCCTTCCATCCTGTCATTGCTCCTTGTGCAATGCCAGGGCTGTTGTGCTGCTCATCAGAACCATCCATTCTCAGAGCAGCTCCTGAACTGGGGCAAGGTGGGACACCAGAGATGCCAGGGTGAGGCTGCAGAGGTGGGTGGGTGAAGACACTGTAATTGTGTGTGTGCTCTGGCTGCTCACCTTCAGGTTGTCTGCAGATACTAAACCTGTCAAATACACCAACATCTGTGGGTCCTGAACTGGGGCACCAGCCCTGGAGTTGTTACAAACAAGCTTATTCTTGTTTCCCTTGCGCAGAGAAGAAAGACAGGCACAAAGTCAACGCTCTGAAAGCAAGGGATTGTGCAGTGCTGCCAGTTTAATTGGTCCAATTAAGATGTGCAATACGTAAGTCTTTGATTCAAACAGTGCAAGTCCCTCCAAGCTGCACATTATGCACTTGCTGGATTACCTCCTTGCAGTTCCATTGTCTTCCCTCATTCTTTTGCTGAAAAGGGGAAGCAAATGAAAATTACTATTTTTTTTTTCTGTTCCTCTTGTGCAGAGGAAGGGAGACTTTTTGGTGCTTCTGCTGCTGGTTTTGCTGCTTCTAAGCTGTTGGCAGGCAGGATATTGTCACTTTAAAAGGAGTGCAGGTGACAAAGCTCTTGCCATGGTGCTTGGAGAACCCTTGTTCCTACCTGGTTAATGATTTGCAGGGAAGGGAGCTAAGTGCAAGCCCTGCTGCAGGTGGAACAGACCTTCCTCGGCAGGGTGTATTTTGTCAGCAGCCAATGAGAAAGGCCACAGCCTTGTTTCCTTCAGCTGTGCTGTAGTTTGTTGTAGCAATGACATATTTCAAAAATAAGCCAACTAGGGAACAGGTACACTTAGGATACCTTTGCAGCTCCAGCCAAGGATGTACCCTTGTGGTTCTTGCTTGTCTTCAGTCCCCACGAGCTGAGAGCTGCTGTTGGAGCCAGGGGAAGGGATGGAAGGTGCTGCAGTGCCCCTTTCCCTCAGTGAAAGTTTATAATCTCCTTTTTCTCGAGGCAGCCCTTTGTACTGGCTGCTCGTTATCAGGCTGGGCTGAGTGCTCGGGCTGCAGGGCTGGGGCCATGGCTCGCACCAGGGCTGGGCCTTCCTCTGCTCTGCAAATCTGCCCTGCTATCAGTAAACTCCTGTCACTCGTTAATCCCTCTGGCTCAGGAGTTACGCACAGGGGAAGGAGGCACCTGAAATGTTTGCATTAGAGGCCTGCCTGGAAACTGTATCGTTCTCTTCTGTGCTTCACAGTTGTTTGTATCTTTCTTGGGGACAGAGTATTCTAAGATTCCAGGGTATTTCACCTGGGCTGTGGGCACAGTCAGACTGAAAAATGGGGAAGAAAATTAAAAGATAAGAAAATTGCACTGGGTTTTGGGTGGGATCTTTTTTGTTTTAAGTGAGATTAACTGATAGGAGAAGATTTAAGGAAATAAGAAGCACATAGTAACTTATTTTCTTGGGGGATTTCCCTGCCTTTCGCAAATTGAGTTTGTGTTTTGATGTCCCTTCAGAGGGACATGTGCACAAATGGATCAATCAGCTTCTGCCATTAAGTTCAGGGTTATTTTACTGCTTGGAGAATAAATGAGTAGGAGTAAACCAGAGGAAGTAATACTGGGATGAGACTTCTTTAGCCAGAGTGTAAATAAGTCAGCTTAATTTGAAAAGTGACTCTGATACGCACCCAATACTACTCATCTCTCTGAAAGTGATGTTTTTACTTATCCCCTCCTCACCTGTCACCTTTTTTATAAATCCTCATGATAAAAGAGCTATTCTTCCTCACCTATTAGTGCTGAGACAGGCTGGTGATGGTGTATCTGCATCCAGGGCACGTTTTGTGTGTACAGTTCCACCCCAATTCTGGGATCTCTGTGGGGAGCAGTCAGTGGGATTAGGAGCTAAACTGCTCCAATTCAGGTAGAGCCATCACCTGCATGGACTGCAAGTGGGCCAGGTCCAGGGTCGGGTCTCCTTCCACAACAGAAAATGCCCAATCCTCCCTTGCTGCTCTTGTGTATAGCTGGTGTGTTAAAACAAAACCTAATTCAAGGCTGAGCTTGAAACTTGAGCCACTTTCTTTGCATCAAGGTACAGTTCCTAGCGATCTCTAAAATGTCAGAGGTCAGTATTTGCTTATATTTAAGAAGGATTGTTTTCCTCATGGAGTGTTTGCCAGGTAAATATTTAGCAAGGGAGACTCCTGTTTCTATTACGTTCTTCTTTTTCAAATTATTTGCTTAATAATTTCGAAAGTAGTGAAATAACAAGCCTGCTCTTAAGCTGATACTTGTATAAGTAGAAACTGAACGTCAAATGAGAATCAATTTCAGTATCTGAGGCACCAGCACTGCACTGGTGAGATTTGGAACAAGCTTCTTCCCAGGTTTGTCAGAGCTTTCATGTGCTGGTCCCCTGCCCAGGCAGAGACAGTCACTGACAGTCACTGCCAATCTCTCTCCAGGTGCCCTGGGTTTAAGAAATACAAATCTGAACTCCAGCGGAAAAAGAATCCCCTTTCCAAAGGGAAGGAAGATCCTCCTGCCAGGGGGGAGACAAACACGCCCAAGGATCCAGAGGTCCCGAGTGGAGGCTCCTCACTTGTGGCAGAAAGCTCTGGAGCTGCTGTGGTGTCACTGGGGACTACAGAGCCTGGACTGGTTAATCCAGCTTTTGAGGAGACTGAAGAAGGTGAGAGTTTGCGACAGAAGTGGAACTATGTATTTATCTTTCGTGATATAAAAATGATGTAATTATCTCAAAAAATTCAGTTTTTAAGTGTCGCCAGCACTGTCAGACATCCTCAGTGCTACTCAGCCATTAGTAGCCATCAGAGGCATCTCTTTCCTTGAGCAGAAGGGAGATGCATTCATGTGCACCAGGGGTGGCAGAGTCTGCTCACAAGCACTAAACTGTGCAAAACCATTTGGAGAATCTCTGCTAGACTGCAGTGAGTATTTGCAGTATTCTGTGGAGAAATAAAGGCAATCCCTGTCAATGTGAACGTGGAGCACTTAAAGCCCTTGTAGAAGCCAAATAATTAGTAACTAGGAAGTGTTCCAGGTTCTTTTTAATCTTGTTAGGAAAGTTAAATACACAGTCAGTTTCCTGGAGTGGTCAGCACCTCTGTCCTGGTGTTTTTTTTAGCATAAGTTAGATTTTGGATTAACAGGCAGCTCTGAAAGCCTTGCAGATCAAATAACCATCTCCACTTCAGTGTAGCAGCGCTTGTCTCAGCTTGGTAGGAGGCAGCAGCGTGGAAACCTCAGTGCCTTGTCTCAAAGTTAGGCTCAGCTTCCAAGTGTGCAGGCGCTGGAGCTGACAACCCCTGTGCCTGGGACAGAGGTAACTCACAGGTCAGTTCAGTTCCCTGTTGGGTTTTTCCCAAAGCACACCCGGAGCAGGTTTTGCATCTCTGGTGTGACACCTGCCCTTCACCCTGCCAGGCAGTGCTGGGCCTGCCTGAGTGTCCCCATGCTGGGAGATCTCATCCCACTTGTTAACAACAACTTTCATCTTCAAAGTGCAGCATTGCTTAATCTTCAGTATGCCGTGAAACAGCCAAACATTCCTCCTGTTTTACAGGGGGGGTGGGAAAAGGGGAGCAAAGGAAATTAGAGGAAGGAAGTTGCAGAGCAGTAATTACAGCTGGGTAGTCCCTTTCCCTCATGGGCATCATGGAAATTGGAACTTGTTGTGTGCGTGCTCCTAGCAGGCCAGCTGTCACAGGAGAAAATAAACCTCTAAATATAGCCAAACCATACTGAATGCCCTTTAATAAACCCCAAGCAACAACAATAAAGAGTTTGAATTCACCATAAGCTAGGAGGAAATGGGGAAAATTCTGGAGAAACTGTAAAGAAACAGAGGGTTTAAGCTTTTTATGTGACCTTAGGTCTTCTGATAGCTGCTTTCCCTCCAGATGCTACATTGAACAAAACCTGCCAGGGGTTTGAATCTCGGGGTGCTGTGAAAAGGAAAATTCTGTTAATGTGTTGCTTTTTCTCTTCAATTTCCACAACCAGACCTTCCTCAGAGAACCAGTCTTGTGGCTGAAACCACCACCATCGAAATCCACCGGGAAGATCCAGAGGAAGAGCTGGGGATGAGGATAGTTGGGGGTAAGGACACCCCGCTAGGGAACATCGTTGTTCAGGAAGTGCTGCGGGACTCTGTGATTGCTGCTGATGGAAGAATTGCTCCTGGGGACCACATCCTTGAGGTAGGAAAAACCCCCCTGGCAGCCCCATTGCTTCCCTTGGCTGGGGGAGGAGAGTGCCTGGAAGAACTGAGGTATCTCTGCAGCTCAGGGTTTTAGAGCATTGATCAGATCTCTGTGTCAGCAGCATTGTGTGTCTGCTGGGGCTCAGGAGCACACTTTTGGGGTTCCTTCCAGTCAGACTCATATTTCCCTTGCATGCTTGACAGCTTTTTGAAATTTAGACTGTTTTGGATAAAGTGAAAGATTCCTACCTGACAAATTTCACACAGCAGCCCCATTTCTGTGCTCTAGTTAGGAAGTCTCATAATTGCTTGCTCCACTGTGTTGCTTAAGCTACATATTCTCCGTGGGCAGGTCCAGGGTGAGAGCTGCTGACTTGCAGTGAGTATCAGCTCCAAAATGTGAGTAATGCAGAGCTCCAGCCCCAGCCTGACCCACGGCCGGGGCACTGCCCACACTGGTGGGGCTATGTGGCCCTGGGTGACCGAGGTGACACTTTGTACACGTGGTGACAACTGTTAGCACCTCCAGCCATGTCTGCCCAATCATCTCACAAGCCATAAATCCTCATTGTCCCATGGGATTGGGCATCAGGAGCAGCTGGCAGCCCCCACACACAAGTGGCAGATGAGATCTCTGAGTTGGTTTCTCAGGTAGAACAATGGAGGGACTCCTGTTTTATCCAGCTGGATTGTCCATGTCTCAGTCTCAGTAAATAGGGCAGGTCCCACACTTAGGAGCCCTATTAACGTCCTAAAAGACTGCAGTCTGATGTGACAACTGGCAAAGCAAAACGTTGCCTTCTCAGAGTCACCCTGGTAAAAGCATAATTAGATGCATGATTCCAGAAGCTTATGGACCACTCAAGAGTGAAGATCTGAGCCTTCTCCCAGTCTGTAGTGAACACTGGAAGTTAAGGAAAAGCAGATCTGCATTGCCATGGGATGGAAGGAATGATTGAACATTTTCAGATTTGTTGGTTGTGTGGGTTGTCTTGCGTTGTCCCTGTCATCAGTTATTCACCAATTGCAGTCTAATTCCATCAGCTTTCTTCATTCTGTTTTAGAAAACTTTGCTCCCTAATGTGCATCAGAGTCAGAGATTGCACAGGGAGTTTCCCATCCTGCTGCAGCCTGGCCATGCCCCACACTGCGGACAGTGCCTAATTAATGTGGGCTCTGATTAGCGAGTGCTTTGTTTGTCTCTGTAGGTGAATGGCGTCAACATCAGCAGTGTGACTCACTGCCAGGCTGTCTCCTTCCTGCGCCACCCAGGCCCTGTTCTCCACCTCATGGTCCTGCAGGAGAAGGGCTTTTCCAACAAGACTGCACAGCAGGATTCCACTGCTACAAACCGGGAAGTGATCCACGTCACCCTGGTAAAGAGAGACCGATCCGAACCCTTGGGAATCAAACTGATCAGGAAGACTGACGAGGCAGGGATTTTTATTCTGGATCTCTTAGAGGGAGGCTTGGCAGCCAAGAATGGAAAGCTGAGTCGGAACGACAGGGTCCTCTCAATAAATGGCCAGGATTTGAGGCAAGGAACTCCTGAGGCTGCTGCCCAGATAATCCAGGTGAGTTCAGGCATGGAGAGGTTGTGTGGAAATGGCTCTGTGTGGCTAATCCAGGGCTCCTGTTCCGAGCTGGGGCTAACAGAACGCACCAGGGCAACCTGCAGTCCCCCACATCTCCCCCATGGAAAGTGACTCCCCTGCGGATGCGTGGGAAGCACCGCTTCCAAACGAAGATAAACACCAAGAGTGGGAATCCATGTGAGTCATCCCTGACAGGGCTTAGGGGAAGCAGTGGCTCATGGCACAGGAGTTCATCTGAGGAGATTGGATCTCCTGTGTGGTGTTTGCAGCCTCTCAGCCTTGCAGAGGCAGTGCTGGTATGCACTGTGTGGATTCGTGCAGCAGACAGGGAGGCATCAGGGCAGCCTCTCGTGCTTCCAGCAGTGACACTGAAGGTGCTGGCTGGGACACGGGGTGGGCTGGCAGCACAGAACAGATCCCTTTGGACTGATTTGAAGCCCTTTCTCCCCATTTTACCTGTATTTGGGAAGAGAGACTGGAAAACGATGTGGGGCGGCACCTCAGGCTAAAAACATTGCAAGGTACTAAACGGGTGGAAGAGGGGTGGTCTTTCCCTGTGGAATGTGCTCCTGTTGCAGCATGCCAGAGGTTTTGGTGGAAGGAGTGAGCAAGGAATTCTGGTTAAAGGATTAACGATTGCTGCATGTGCAGCAGATATCACTTAGATCAGTTTAAATTCTTTATCTCCCCAGGCGAGTGCCTCCAGTTTGTGTTTTTATCTACAGATCCTGACACAATGCACCTCATCCCATTCTGTTTATATCCCAGAAAGGATGTGAGGTCAGCAGGAGGGAGAGCCAGTTCTCTTCACAGTTATCAGAGGAGTGCGGTGCCATGGGAGAAAGAGCAGAGTTCCAGCACTGAGATCCCTTTTTACGTTGTGTGTGTGCTTCCGTTCTATGGCCTCTTAGAATTTGTTTGCATCCCACAAGTGCTGCTGCATTCCTGTTGCAGTGTGCACACACAACTCCCTTAGGAGGAGCTCTTTTGATCCCACTGGAACCAGCAACCAAAGTCTCAGAACTGGCTTAATGAGGTTTGGGGGGTTGAATCTCTTTGGAAGTGACATTCGTGTAAAACTGCGACAGTTTTCCAAACATGATGTGTTCCTCTGAGGGCTGATTGAAATCCTCACTTAAATGGAACTCAAAGAGCCCCTCTTCCAGGGCCCGGGAATTCACTGTGGCACCAGGGAAACAGGATCCTGTGGCAAGGAGCGAGAGCAGCGACTGCATTTCTGTCATCCAGGGCAGGAAACGCCTCGAGTGAGCACGTGGGCCTTCCCCAGTGAGTCCTTCACAATAAGGTTCTGTCAGGTGATCTGAAGGAACAAACCCAATGAGAGCAGCAGGAACAATAGTGAGCACTTCCCCTGCAGCCCTGCCAAGGTCAGACATGCAGCTGCTGAAGTGTTTAACCGGCAGCAATCTCAGCCCAGAGGTACTCTGGGGAAGAAGTGAATGGGAGATGGTGAACAATAGATGAACAGAGCTGGGAGGGACAGAGCTTTAACAGCTTCCCGTGCAATGAAAGCATCCAGTGCTTGTCATGGTCACTGTGTGTGGACCAGCCAGGGTTCCAGCTCTGTTCATGCTGCAGCACAACACAAGATGCTATTTTGGTTGTTCGTACCGAAGTGCAGGAATTAATCATCCCTTTCCACCTTCTCTTGTTTGGCGTTTGTGGGGGAGGGAGGCACGAGTGAAGCCTGCCTCTACTCCTGTTCCTTCTGACTCATGGTTGCTAATTCCCTTTTTCTTTTTCCAATCACATTCCCTGGCTCTTCACAAAAGACTTTGCATCACATTGAGGAGCTGTTGGAGAACCTCTGTAGGAACTGATGCCAACCCTTCTTTCTCCTCAAGGCAATGAGGGCTTTCCCTCATTTCTAACCCATTTTTCTGTCTTTTTAATTTCTACTCTTTGTTTCTCTGGGCAGACCACTGAATCCAGAGTGAACTTTGTGATCCTGAGGCAGCCTGGGGTGCAGCTGGGAGAGCCAGTGGAGGATGGCAGCACCTCCAACAGCAGCAGCAGCAGCAGCAGCAATGGGGGGAGCCCAGTGCACCACCGGAGGCGACCAGACCAGAACCACTACAGACGAAAATCCAACTACCAGAAGGTGGGGCTGGGAAATGAGGCAAAGGTGCTGCTTATTCTCGGTTTAGTAGCTGCATTGTGCTGTTCTGTGGTGGTGTTTGATCACAGAAGGCTGATCAGCAGCTCCATTTCTGCTTGGGCAGGTTTGGGGCTTTTGGTACTAGAGGACCAGTTTGTCATTTACAGGGAAACATCACTTTAAGGGAAAAAGGTGTCAAAATTTCTTCAGTGTGATGCAGAGTTGGCATTTAATCCTTTCTAGTCTGGAAGGGGCAATGAGGAATTTGCCATTCATGAGATACTTGGGATTTGTTTCTTGACATCTGTCAAGCCCCATGCACTGAGGGTGTTGCAGTGACACCAAGTTGAGCTGGTGTGGAGCCAGAGGCCTTTATGGTCCAGGAGTAGAATCCCCAGGTGACCCCGCTGTGACTGCAGTGTGTGTCTGCCACCCCTTTGTGTGGCACAACAAGCAGCAGGAGCAAGAGGACAATCCCCAGCGTGGTGAACCCAGAGAGAAAATCTGTGTGTAGAACGTCCAGCTGAGTGACAAACCTGCTGCAGCTGCTCAGACTGGTGTGTTTCAGTGTCCCTGGAGCTCAGGGAGCCCCGTTCTGCGTGGCTGCAGTGTGGTTCCTGGATTTAAATCCCTGAGCTGCTTTTACACCCTGTTTGTACAGCCTGTGCTCCAGTGTGTTGCCTTCATGGCAACCTAAACATTTAATCAGGGAGAGCTTCATTGCTTGGCATGAGCAGCCTTGAGATGAGCTCATAGCTTGCTCCTCAGTGCAGAATTCCCCTCCTCAGAGGGAGCATCTCCTTACAGCAAATGGATTTGGGATCATTAGGACAGCACTGCCTCAGCTCTGGTGGCTCACCTTAGGAATGCTGCTCTGTTATTCCCACCCACAGCAAGGACAGGGGAAGCTGACTTTGCCAGCCAGCAACGTTGCAGGAATGCTCTGGAGTAAGGATACAAATGTTGTTGTCTTCCAGAGCTGGGCTTCTGTTAATTGCATTAATGAAGCTGCATTTTGTACTGTCATTCCTTTGTAGGATTTGCCTCAGGGATATGTAAGTCATGAGAAGACAGTTGCAATAAAAAAGGAGCCAAAGGAATCTTTGGGAATCACAATTGGAGGTGGAAGGGATAACAAAAACAAGCTCCCCATCTATGTGACAAGTGTGCAGCCCATCGGATGCCTCTTCAGGGATGGCAGAATCAAGAGAGGTAAGGGAGACTCTCAGACCCTTTATCCTTTAGGAACTGTGGGTTTTCTTCAGTGGAAGCTGGACTTGGACACTGAAGAGAGGCTGGAAACAGGGTTGACGTGACCCCTTGAGGCTGAAATGGGCTCCATAGCCAAAGGTCTGTAATAATCCCATTTGATTTCTTCGACAGGGGATGTACTTCTGAGCATAAATGGCATTGATTTGACTCATCTGAACTACTATGAAGCTGTCTCAGCACTGAAATCCAATGCAGCTTCCCACTCAGTCACACTGAAAGCCTTGGAAATCCTCTCCCTGAACTCCCCAGAGCCAGCCCTGGACATCAGGGAGCAGGGATTCAGCTGGTCTCCCCTCTGGATCACGTGGCTGGGATTGCCTAGGTATGTTTGTCAGGGACTGTGTAGAGAGCTGTTAATTACTGTGTTGACTTTCACTCAAACACTAGAAATTAATTACTTTGTTGATGAACTTGGAAGCATTCCTGGTATTCCCATTTAGCTGTAAGGCAGTGGAAAGCCTTATTTGCCAATGAGATCATAGAATAATGAGTGCATAAGGAACTTTCACTGTTGTTATGGAGTGTCCCATCATTCCCACACTCCTGTTGGACAGTAACCATGCTTTAGAAGCCCTGAAACCCCTTTTTGAAAGAGAAATAGTCAATGTTAGATACAGTCTCTGCTAAAGTACTGACTGAAATCTCTCTGTGGCTCTTCCTGCATCCCCTAACACAAGCCAAGAGACACCTGGGCTGTCTGGGAGTTTCTAATCTGATCATCTCACTTAGGGGCAGACAATCTTTCAGTCTAATTCTTCTTGGCTGTTGTAACTGTGTCATCTCCAGCATGAAGCAGAAATGATTCTGCAGAGCTGAGTTCTCCTGCTGCAAAGCTTTGCACCACAGCCTTAGCACAGGTTTTAACCTGGTAAGTTCCAAGTGAAGCTTGAATTTCCCTCTCCTTCCTGGAGAGGTGAACCTCTGGCTCCCTCCCTTTTGCAGTTACACAAAAAACACTGTGAAAGGCAGAGTCTGTTGTCATCCCAGCTGAGTGCAGGGGCATCTGCAGGTGGAACATAAAGCCAAACCTGCTGTGGGAAGCCTGGATCATTTACAGCCTTGTTTCTTGAGACACCTAAAGAAGAACCACTCACAAAGCCTCTGTTGTGTTACCTAGCAGCCTGTAAATGCTCAACAAACCAGCCCAAGGAAAGGCAGCTTTTGTGTCTCCTGTACTTGGCCTGTGCTCAGCACCTCCTCCCATCTCCCTCTGCTCTCCTGGGAATTGGCCTGGCTGCTCCAGGCAGGTCTGGTGTGAGCTGGTCCTGAGCTGCACCTGGAGAGCCCAACCTGGGCACAAACCCTCGATGCTGCGTGGTGTTTGTTCCTCGTGCTGCTGCTGCAGTGGACTTCAGCAAGGCAAAACCTGGCTGGGCTTCTTTTCTTCCTTTCCCAGTTTTTCTGGCTGTCAGGTGACTTGCAGCTTCCCCACACTCTGCTGCAAGGACCGGAGTCTTCTCTGCTCCTGGATCCACTGCCTTCATTTCAGGAGTGTCCTACATTACCTCCATTTAATGCATTCCTGGAAATTCCTTTGCTGCTGGTATTGATGTTCCCCCCTTCATTTGACTGTAATTCCTGAAGCAAGAAGTGATTCCAGGTGCCCCTTCTGCTCTTCACTTCCTTTTACTCCAGCCTGAATTCTGGCCTTGGAATTTGTCTGCAGTTCTGGGTGTGAGGGTTGGTAGGAGGCACATGGCAAGGTTATTCCACTTCAGGATCTGACAGAATCTTCCTCCTGTTTCCAGCACTAAAAAGGGCTGTAATTCCTGAGCTTCCTCTCTCCTTTCCCCACCTGCTCCCAGTGAGACCTGGTAGCAGCTGGCTGGTGACCCACAGCGCCCGTGTTTGTCACCTGGGGGTGTTCAGGGTGCCTCTGGCATTTCAGGCTGGCTCAGGGCCGTGCAGCTGCAGTGAGACCCCAGGGCCCCCACGTGCTGTGGTTTGGTTCCCATTGCAGAGAGGTCCTGACCCACCCAAACTGGGTTTGCTTTGTGCAGGGCCAAACCCCCAGTGCTGCAGAGGAATGTCCATTGCACAGGCCCTGCGTGCACCACACTGACACTGCATCACAGAAGAGCCCCACAAATGTGCCCAGCCTTGCCCCTGTGCCCTCAGCACCAGCTCTTCCACTGGGATCTGCTCCTTTCGGCTGCCCTGGCCTCACTGTGTTGGAACGTCCTGCAGGGTGAAAGCTCCAAGCTTATTGCATGTGCAGTTTTGGGTTTGTTCAGCTTTTTTTCCCCTCAGTTATTCCTCTGCTCCAGCAGAAATATCCCTTTGCTTTTAGAGGAATGTATTTCTTTCTAGTTTGAACCCAGACTTGATGCTGAAAGGTGAGAGCTGAAATGCGTGCTCAGGCTAGGGAAGTGTCTTCGATCCTTGCAACGCTTGAGCCCCCAGTGCTTCATTCAGGCCTCGATTCTCGAATCTGTGGTTTCTGTTTCTGTCTAACAGAAACTTTGATTTCTTCCTAGCATGATGTTAAATCCATAGCAGCCACTGATAGTGTAAAATACCGTCTCAAAAGCTGGTTTGGACTGGGCCCATGTCCTAATCCAACACACCCTGGATCCCAAAGGCACCAGAAACAAAAGTTTACAGATTGATTTATCTTTTCTCTCTAAAACCTTTGCCTCTTGAAAGCACAGTGCACTGTGTGGCTTGTGGAGAAGTCTTGGGCTGGAAAAGCAGTTTTCCTGCTGCCCTCTTCCCTGGGGTTTATCTGACTCCAGTCTGACTCTGCCCACAGTAACCGTGAGGAGCTCCCGGTCCCGGCCCTGCTGCAGCTCCAAACTCCAACAGGGACCAGAACTGCCAGCTCAGCAGCGTGCTTGGCACCATAAAACCTGCACCTCGACCTTCCCTAAACTCTCCAATTCTTTTCCCACAGTCATTTTTGATCGTAGTGAATTAAAGTTTCTCTTCCTAGAACCCCTTTTTAATATGGAAAACTGATTCCTGGCAAGCAGCCCTTTCCAGCTCCTGGAGGATGTGCCTGATGTTTTTATTTATGTTCTGTGCTGACGTAGCACTTGCCACTGTTGCTCTTGGGGCTATTTATTTGCAGAAGCTGCCACAGCCATGGCTCAGAGCTGTGTTTTTGCACTTGTGTGGTGCCTGTGGAAGAAAACCTTGGAGGAATCAGTGAGCTCGAGCTGGGTCTCCTGGTGTTTATGTGTGAAAAACTCCTGCAAAAGTAAATTACAGTTTGAAAGTAGATAATTGGATCTTTCTCCTGGTGAGAAGTTAACTGAGAAGGCTTTTGAAATCTGAAACTCCTCTGCAAACTGCTCAAGCAAAGCCCTTGAGGCAAAAACGTTTATTAGGAAAAGTTTAGCTGCTGGAATAACTCAGCGGGGTGATGATGAGCTGCAGTTTCACAGCTCCTCGGTGCCAGGATGTAACCGGAGCTGGAGCCGGACTGGGAGCCGGGGCACGCGAGCCGCTCTTGCCACGGCTTCTGTGTCGCCTCGCCAAGGCTTTGCGGGGCTCTGTGCCACCAGCTCGGGCAGCGAGTGCTGCTGGCACTTCCATCTCACATTCCCCAGGCTCCCTGAGGGGACAAACCTCGCTGGCCGGCATCCAAAACCAGGGAGCTCTCACCAAGGAGCCCAATCTCTGCACTGGACATCCTGGATCCTGCAGGAAAGCCCTTCCCTGCTCTGATCTGGCAGCTGAAGGGAGGCTGCTGCCCCTCACTCACATTTGCTGCCAGTGATGCCCAGCTGCTGAAAGCTTTCCTTGTACCAATGCAGTGCACAGAGGGAATAAAACCCCTGTGCTCTCATTAATTGCATGGGTGTAGCTGCTGCTCACTGTTCGTTTGGGTTTGTCACTGGTGCTGTGCGGGTTCATTAGCAGAATTCACAAAGTTACTCAGGAGTCTTGCAGGTCCCAAACCCCTTTCGAGCCGTGTGATTTCCTGTAAGCTCTTAAACCAGTGCTGACAACACTGAGAAAAGATTTCTAAAGGACGGGCATCATCCCATTTGAGAATGAACCCTCTGACATGCCCTGCAAAGGGGTGTCCCAAATCCCAAACAAAAAGGAAAATGAGGCTGTTACATAGCTGTGCCTTCCATGAGGGAAAACAGAAATTCCTGCTCAGGCAATTTTCCTCATAACCTCTCTTGTTTTTGACACAGCTACCTTCATTTCTGTCAAGATATTGTCCTTAGTAAAGGAAACCTGGAAAGCTGGGGCTTCAGCATCGTGGGAGGCTTTGAGGAAAGCAAAGGAAACCAACCCTTCTTCATCAAAACCATCGTGCCCGGGACTCCGGCATTCCGGGACAGGAAACTCAAGTAGGTGTGAGGTACCCGGGGAATCATCACCACCACCAGTGCTGGGGGAGTTCCCAAGACTCTTTGACCCGTGGAAGGAGCTCAGCTCCAAGTTAACGACTCGTTCTTTCTCTCATTTGAGAGTTAATACTGTTGCCAAACCTGTAACAAACTAAGCCCTGTATTAAGCAGCGTTTGGTTCCTCCATAAAGGTGCAACGAAAAGGAATTTACAGCCTTTTAAAACCTAACTGTGAAGGGTTTAATTGAGTCATTAGGTAAAAGTAGAAAGGGGATGTTTGAGATGAATCTTGGAGGTTCCAGAGTATAAAACCTCTTGGATTCGGGAAAGTATCCAAACGCAAGCAACAAAAGCCCTCCCGTGCAGGAAACTCAACTCGAGCTTCGGTGATGTGGTTGGTGGTGACGGATCCCAGCGGGAGGAGCAGGGGTGGGGCTGGAGGGACCCACAGGGATCTCTGGGATGCAGAGCTGGCTCCTCTGCAGGCAGGGCTGCCACAGACAGAGGGGACACAGCGGGGTGTGGGGCGCTGGGCTTTGCTCCCAGTGCCGAGGTGGGAGGACTGGCCTCAGCTGGGCTCCTGTTTGAGCGCTGGGACGGGGCTGTGGGGGCTCAGCACCTCGCACCCCTCAAAAGGTGCTGGGTGTGCCAGAGGGGGGCAGGTCCCTCTCACACCTCTGATGGTGGCAGTGGGGCCGCTGGAGAGCAGCTCAGGGCCCGGAGCTGCAGGGCTGAGCTGGGGCATCAGTGTTTTACCAGCGCCACTCCTCCCTCTGCTGCCTGCCCTGCTGGGCACGCTCCTGCTGCCCCTCACTGCTGCCAGCCCAGCACCAGCAGTGGCCTCCTTCTCCCTTCTCCTCTGACTCCAGGGAAAAAGTTCTTTCAAGGAGGAGGTGATTTGGCTCAGGGTGGGCTCAGGGTGACCGTGGGTGCAGTGTCCTGACTGGATCCTGTCTTTGGGCAGGTGTGGAGATGAAATCGTGGCAGTGAACGGAGTGCCAGCAATAGGAATGAGCAACTCGGAATTAATCCCAATGCTGAAGGAGCAGAGGAACAGAGTGACCCTGACCGTGGTGTCCTGGCCAGGGAGCCTCGTGTGACAGCTCCAGCAAACCCCCAGCACTTCCAGGTATCCAACAGCAGCTGGGCACACACAGAGCCACCCCCGACAGAGAAACAGGGACTGCTCCACTCCTGCTCCTGGGGCCTTGCCATGGAAGACTCCTCGCTTCCTTTTTGTGGAAAACATTTTACCAACAAATCTGGATGTTGAATTCAAAGTAAGGGTTAATCCAACACTTGTTGGAGCTTCCCAGGCTCATTAAAGCTCCTTAGGATTGGTGGTGCAGAGAAAGCTCTTCCCAGTGTTTCTCCACAATCTGCCCTGGAGGCTGCTGAGGCTTTCCTTGATTTTAGGGCTCTGCTTTCCATTGAGTATCTGAACAGGTTACAGCAGAGGCTTTTAAAAGCAGCTACTAAATCTGTAAGGATGGGGAGCCAATCAGGCATTTCCTAGTTATCAGGATTTCCCAGTCCTCTTCTTTTCAGGTGTCAGTAACCCAAGGAATGTGTTAATACATCAACACCCCATGGGCAGCCTGGAGGAGCTGTTACCTGTATGAGGGTCCTGTCACAAATCCTGATTGAGGATCCTGCCAGCTCCACTGATTTATTGTAAAGGGACAATTTCAACAGCCTAAAGAACCACTCTCAAAGATATCAGCAAGAGTGGTTTCACTGAAATACGATGTTGCAGTGACTTTACCAAAGGTCAAGGGCAAGTTTCCCTGGTTTTAGGATTGATAAAAGCAGCCTTTCCCCCAGAAGGCAGGTGAGGAAGTGAATGGGCTGGTAACAGACTCCCCTGGCCCAGCCTCCTGACTTATTTTTATCTGTTTCCAGTGCTGAGAGGCAGAGGTCAGGCAGGGGCAGGAGCACCTGTACTGTCAGGCAGGTGAGATTTCTCCTGCAGTTCTGTTGCGGCTGGAGCAAAATATCAACTCATGGGATCAGGGGAAGCTCAAAGCATCCGTGGCTGCAGGAAATGTCACCTCCAGGAGGAGACTGTGCCCAGCCTGGCTTCAGTTCAAACCCACTGTGCAGTTCAAATTTAGAATTATAGAACTGAAGCCAGGGCAGGTTGGTTTGACCTCTGACACTGTGAAAGTTCCTCCCTGCAAACTCCACCTGAAGCAATTCCCTTTGTTAGCAGCTTAATGAGCAGTAGAAATGATGGGTTTTTCTCAAACCAGGCTGCACTGAGAGATCTTTTCCTCCTGTCCTGCCTGTGCTGCACGTTTTGCAGGAGGAGCTTTGTAAGAATCCAAGGAGTCTGTCCCTGTCCAAATGCTGCCTCCAATGAATGTTTAATTCCTTGTAGCAGCCCTGCAGGAAAGAGCCCAGCCCTGGCTGAAGCTTCTGTGCTGGCAATGTGTCATTTGCTGTCCCTGGGCCTTGTTTACACCCAGTGACTTCACTTCCTGCGCTGGGAGCTGCGGGCAGGGACAGCAGGGCCTGTCCCAGAGCCCAGGACACAGCAGGAGCGTGGATCCACCCTCACAGCAGCCTTGGTTTGGCTGGGAACACCCCTGGGGACTCTGACAGCGCAACTGGGGCTACCTGGGCTCCAGGGCTGTTTTCCTGTTGTTCTGCTGAATGCCGAGAGCAAAATAATCCCCAAAGGAAAACTCGTCATTGACCTCGCTGGGCCACAGAAATATGAAGCAATTTTTTATCTCTTTCCAATCAATGTGCAGAATCTGTGCCTGGAACAGTAAATATTGATGTGGACAGAGAGAGGGTGATTGCCACTGCCTGCCCCAGCTGTGGGGAAAGGGCAGGAGGAGAGAGCTGTGCAGCTGCTGGGCTGGCAGTGGGAGGGAGGAGGAAGCTGCAGAACCATTTTTACTCCATCTCCTTTCAAGGTGCCTTCAACTTCACCAAAACGTCCTCGTAATTTAAATTTTGTTTCCAAAATCAGCTTGTTAATAGATGTTGAATTTGTTTTGATGCCTTTATAAATTATTGTCATATCTCTAAAATATGGGTTAGAGGTGTGGTCTTTACCCTTTCTTTCCGCGTACCAGCTAATGGCCCCAGAATGGGTCACCTCAACAAAAAACTGACCCTGGGAGGCAGGAAACTCTGTAATTGTCTTTGCTTGTCTCAGGAAAGGAGCTGGACTATCCTGGAATACACTGTGGCTGGGAAAAATCCCTCAACACCAGTAAACCCCACATCCCAACACCAGGAAACCTGCAGCAGCTTCCTGATGCAAGTACAGGTTATTTCCAACCCCCCACCTTTACATTTCCCTGTCAGAAAAGGCAAACTATTTACCTCTATTTAATGAAAAGAAACCAATTTAAAACTATTTCCCTTAAATGCACAGCTGCTCCCGGCCCCAAAAGCCTGCCCCCATTAGTGAAGGTCCCTTCCACCTCAGCATATTCTGTGTTTTGGGTGCAGCTCATTCAAATAACGCAGGAGGAAGTGCAGCCCTGACTGAATCCACGCTGGATTCCCTGTTCCCACTCCCACAGCACCATCGGGGTGGAGGGATGCAGACTGGACGTGATCACCATTAATTGTGTCACTCCACCCACAGTGCAGGAGCTCAGGGCGTGGGTGTGGACAGCTCTGGCCACCCCTGCAGAGGCACCAGGGACACCTGAGCATGCAAAGGGGGGAGAAACGTCCTTGGCTGGGGCCACCCCCCACTCACCTGGGTGCGACATTCCAGTGGCAGCACTGGTCCAGATTCAGGGCAGGAAAGGCCAGCTGAGAGCGGGCTGGGGGCACTGCCCGGGCCCCCTCTGGCACTGGCTGCCCCAGCAAGGTCAGAGTTCGTGTGCTGGAATAAACCAGCACATCTCATCATCACCAAATGCAGGCTCCTGCGGGAGGCTGGGCAGGGCTGCTGGGCTCTGGCAGGGAGGGTGGGCACCGCTGTTGTGTGAGGTGCCAGGGAGCACTGACCAAGCACCCCTGAATCCTCCTCTGGTTTGGGTTTCTCCTGGGAAGCAGCAAGTTCATCCCATTCTCCTGAAAGCTTTTGGGCACTCACAGCTGAAGCCCTGCCCTGAGCAGGAGCTGCCAGGAGGATTCCCTGGCTCCACACCCAGTGCCAGGAGCGGGGATTGCCCAGGGGAGCAGTGAGCGATGCCATGTTCCTAAATCTGGGCTCCACCCTGCAGCCTGATCCCAGCTAGCCCTGGCTCAGCACACACACATTTCCCAGAGCTCAAAGCACCTTAAAAAAGCTGCATGAAAACCAAAACCCAGCAGAAGCCCCAGTTTTCCTCCTCCTCCCCTGGGCTCTGCAGTTACAAACCCATCACTGCACTGTTCCAATGTGTTAACCTGGAACCAGAGGGCTCTCCTGGCACAGGCTGGACACTGCCCAGCACACTCAACACTTCCAAGATTACAATACTGAAAAATACAGAACGTTTCAGAACCGTATTATTTTAGGACAAATATTTCAGACAGTTTTAAATAACAAAGGAAAAATGAGACATCTGTGGACTTACACAAACAGAAGAGCAGGAATCCTAAGGACCAGACAGACCAAAACCCCTGAAAATTATTTGCCCTGTTCTTCCCGCCCAGAAACATCTCTGTTGCCCCTTCCCCAACCAATACTAAGTCCAAAGAAACTTTGGAATTTGACTAAATTTATTTTGGGATCTAAGGGAAAGGAACGCATTGGACAGGAGTGTTGGTGATACCCAAATAGAAACGCCAACCCCACGAGGGCAAACTGCTAACTGGGACTTGGTGTTCTCTACTGCACTCTAGGTTATTCAGTCAACTCTTAGTAAAAAAAGGAAATAAAATAGTTAAGTCAAAAGGAATTAAAGAGAAATTCATGCTCTTACTATGGATCTTCATTGATTCCCCACGCAGAGGTGTAACATGACAGAACTACCTTTGCAATGGATAAAAAAAGCCAGTTTTGGAGTCTCTGCACACTCTGTGTGAATGCCCTCAGCAGCTTCTGGAAGCTGTCACATCCAGGTGGGCTCCCTGTGCCCACCTGGAGCAGATCCTGCAGCTCCTCCTGACACGCCCAGCTGGCCACGGAGAAATCAGAAGCTGTTTTTGTAGCTATAAAGAAATTTATTCGGGGATGAGACTTTCCACTACTAGACACCAGACTCTAAGCTGGCTCCCGGGATCTAAGTCACGCTGTTCTTTGGACAATAAATTTCAAGTTGCACTTACTGTCCTAGTTCTCAAAAAGGAATGATGATGACAAAAAGAACCAAGAACTACGACCTAATTGCATTAGTTTCAGCTGAAGCCATCTTCCATCAGAAACCATAGGATCTGATACACCAAAGTTCTCCCTAGGGATGTGGATGAGTAGAGTAGCTCAGTGCTTTGTAACTAGTACTGCTGTATTGTCTTGTATCAAAAACAAACAAAAAGAGGAAGTTTAAGGGCTCGTGCAGCCTCAGCTCCCGAGGCACTGCCGGCTGCGCCACGGCTCGCCCAGTCAGCCTCTTCCCTTGGAAAAAGTAAAAAATAATAATAAAAAAAAAATCACCCCCCCCACCAAAACATCACCAATGCCATGCTGGTTCCACAGGAGTGAGTTCCTGCCGAGGGCCGACGGCGGGCCTGGCTCACTCCTTGGTGTCCTGCTCCTCGCCCTCCTGGGCACCGTCCTCGCTGGCCTCCTTCTCCTCCTTGCTCCGCTTGTTCTTTTTGTGCTTGTGGCGCCGGTGGCTCTCGCCCTCCTCGCTCTCGTGCTGCTTCCTGAGCGGGGAACAGAGGGGACAAAGTGACCTCAGACACAGCCCTGCCACAGCAGGGACCCAGTGATGGGCACGGGGGCTTTGATCCCCCCCAACAGGAGCCACCTCAGCAGCGCCGAGGGCACCGCGGGGTTTTGTGGGATGATCCGGGACGGGCTGTGCAAACAGCACCCGCTGCATCAGCGCTGCCACTGTCACACACTGCCACTGTCACACACTGCCACTGTCACACAGTCACACACTGCCACTGCCATTGTCACACACTGCCACTGTCACACACTGCCACTGTCACACAGTCACACACTGCCACTGCCATTGTCACACACTGCCACTGCCACACACTGCCACTGTCACACACTGCCACTGTCACACAGTCACACACTGCCACTGCCATTGTCACACACTGCCACTGTCACACACTGCCACTGTCACACACTGCCACTGTCACTGTCACACAGTCACACACTGCCACTGCCATTGTCACACACTGCCACTGCCACACACTGCCACTGTCACACACTGTCACACACTGCCACTGCCACACACTGCCACTGTCACTGCCACACACTGCCACACACCGCCACTGTCACACACTGCCACTGTCACACACTGCCACACACTGCCACTGTCACTGTCACACACTGCCACTGCCACACACTGCCACTGTCACACAGTCACACACTGCCACTGCCACACACTGCCACTGTCACTGTCACACACTGCCACTGTCACACACTGCCACTGCCACTGTCACACACTGCCACTGTCACACACTATCACACACTGCCACTGCCACTGTCACACACTGCCACTGTCACACACTGCCACAGCCACTCCTAGCAGTGTCCACAGGAACATCTCGGTGTTCTTCCACTCCGGAGGGAGCTCCAGCAGTTCTGACACGGCACTGAGGCTGAGAGGAGGAGCAGTCCTGAACCCCAGACGTGTTTGAAATTTTCACTCCTCTGAGCATCTTGGGGAAATCCCTGGACTAAAGGCAGCAAAGGGAGCAGTGGAGCAAGAGAAATGCGAGTTTCCCCATGGGAGGCAGATCCTGTTTCTACTTCTGCTGACTCACACCTGACCTGGCTCTTCACTGGCTTCGTGCTTTACAACTCCTTTATCTCCTCACCGAGTTTTCCACAGGTGGGTGGATAACTGGGAATGTTTACACAGGATTTCTGTGGTGTGGGAGCAATCCCAGGCAGAGGAGGCCTGAGCAGGCTGTGCATGCCCTGAGCCTGTGCCCTGCCAGCTGCTCCATGCATCCAACACAGCCCCAGGAGCAGCTCTGCCTCCCCCCAGGAAAAGGGGAAGCTCTGGTTTGGCCCCTCCTGGGAGGAGATTTTCTGCTGCTTCTCTCCCAGGTTCAAATCAAGGGAGCTCTCAGGAGACGACTGTGGCAAAGTTAAAGCACAGCCCAGAGCACAGGAACAAGCAGGTAAATTTATCCCAGGATAAACTGTGACTGTGCAGGCACAGCTCCATGAGCAGGGACAGCATCAGGTGTAGAGACAAATTCTTGGCACAGCTGGAATTCCAGTTTAGCAGCAGACACAGAACTGGCTGAACCTGGCTGAAAAGCTCCTGGCTTCAAGTAATTTTCTGACTGCTTTAATAAATGGTTTCAGAGTCATTAAAGGCAAAAAAAAAATAGGGAAAAATAAAAGGCTGCTGCCTCTCCACAAAACACCTTCAGCCACCTCGTGGCCGATGTGTCTGGGGTTTATGCTGGGACAATGTTTCTGTCCTTTAATACTGAAACCAGCGTCAGTGATTTCCTCCAGACTGCTCAGTTTGCAGGAAGCTGGAAATGAAACCCTTTCATCTGCAGATGCCTCAAACGGGCTCAAACCTCAGGGTGCCTCAAGCAGGGAATCCCAGAATGGTTTGGGTTGGAGGGGACCATGGGCAGGGATTCCTACAGTGAGGTATCTACTCCAAGGTTTCAATTCTGAGTAGAGGAAGCTGAGGAATAACCCTAAAGCCAATTACTTGTTTGTCTGGCACCAGCTCAGCTTCCAGTTGTTCTGTATTCAATTTTTATTATGGTCTTAGTCTTTCTTCCTATCATTTTGCTTCCAACCCTTCAGCAATCAGTCCTTCCTTGAAAACTTACTCACCTCCTTAAGGATAACAGCCTTTTTCCTCCAGTCACTACACAGGAGTTTTTCTGATACCAGTTTCAAAATAAGGGTAATTACTACAGAGCTCACAGGAGTTTCACCTAAGAGAAGGGAGGTGAAGGATCAAGAAGAAAGAGCAAGAGCAATTCTGCTCAAGTCATTAATGGGATGTGAAGTGACACAGGACCTGAGCACAGAACCTGCATTAGCCCAGAGAGCAGAGCTGCTCCTTGAGACTGCTCTCCCAGGAAGATCATCTGTTGCAAATCCATTTTCTGCAGAAAAGTTGTGATTTCAGGACATGCTGCTCTGTGCCAGAAGTTTCACCTTTGTGCAGACCATCACCATCACCCCCTCACTATCAGGCTCTGGGCAAGAGCTCTGCTGCTTCTGCTCAAGAGGCAATTTCTGAGTGCAGGCACAAGGAAGCTCTTCACAGAAGGAGTGACTGGGCTGTGCAGGGAGGTGATGGAGTCACTGTCCCTGGAGATGTTTAAGGACAGGTTGGATGTGGCACTCAGTGCCACTGTCTGGGTGACAGGGTGGTGTTGGGTCACAGGTTGGACTTGATGCTCTTAAAGGACTTTTCCAACCTGGTTGATTCTGTGAGCTCTGCCCTGGTGAGCAGGAGCAGCAGGACCAAAAGCTGATGCTTCTGTCATGGCCTTGCACCTCCCTTTGAGAATAGCTCAGTGCTTTTGTTAAAACGGGAGCTCTGGTGGGAGGTTGAGCCCAGCTCAATCGCTCCTTCGCCCATCGTGCTGCCAGCTGGGAACTCACAACACCGAGGTCTCCTTTGCCTGTCCCACAGGGCTCCTCCTGCCCAAGGCTCTGGGACAGCGGGAGCTGGGATGAACCAGGCTGACATTTCACCCCAGGAACACGGAGTTCACGCCCAGCACGCAGCCACTGACCTGCGGGAGGATTTGTGTTTGCTGCTGTCGTCCTTGTCGCGGTGGCGGCGCTCGCGGTGCCGCTCCTCGCGCTCGCGGCTGCGGTCGCGGCTGCGCCGGTAATCGCGCTCGAAGTCGTAGCTGCGCTCGCGGCTGTAGTAGCGGTACCGCTCATCGTCACTGCGGGGACAAGGGACACGTGGGCACGGGGACACGGCCCCCTGGGCCTGAGCCACCGGGCGGGGCTGCAACCCCTCTTACCAGCAACATCGGGCACCTCTGACTGAGTGCGGGTGCGCCCGAAACTCCTGCAGCTGTGTTCTCACAGCGCGCACACGCTCCTCTCATCGCTCTCCCTCCCCGCTGTGGGCTTCCCTCAGCACAGGCACCACACATAACCTCTCATCCTTTTGTGTAAGGGGCTGATTTCTTCCCCACAGGCTCAGAATCTCCAACTGTGAGCACGGCTTTCTGTCTGCACCTCTCTACCTGCTCAAAGCACCTCATTCAATCCCCAGGAGTGGGCATGGTGTACCCCAAGTTGGGACACATCCCACACTCCCCTCTACACCTCCCTGTTCAACTCCTGAAAGCCAAAATCTGAAGGGTTAACAAGTCCCTCTGTGGGAACAATACTCAGACTTGGGAGAAAGGAAGTCAGAAACATTGTTCTGACACTCCTGGAAACAAGCTGGACAAATAAATGTCCAGGATCAATCAGCTGGGAGTGCTCCAAAGGACTGCACAACCACTTGCCCTGCTTTGACCTGCACCAGCGTGCTCCACACCACCCAGAAATGCCAACAATGTGCTCAGGAGTGCTCATCCCAGGCCTTGGCTCCAGCATGGATCGGGAACTGGGGGAGTCTGAGCTCTTCCAATTTTTAGCAAATTTGTGTTCTGCTCTCTTTCCCCTACTCCCATCCACAGTGCCCACAAGCTTGTAAAGGAAAAAAAAAAATATTAGGAGCACATTGCCCTGTTTGCTCCCTCCCTGGGCTGGGAAGCTCCCTGGCAGGAAGCACCCTGTGCCAGGAATGCACATTCTGATCATGTTTAGAATGATTATTGGCATCTCAGAGCCTGGAGCCTGCAAAACACCGACGCTGCTGCTGACTGAACACCAAAGGGATGGGTTTGGGAAGCCTCTGCAGCCCAGCCTCCACCTCAGATCAACACAGGGAGGCTCCAAGCCTCCTTCCCTTTCCCAAGTGCTCCCGGCACTGCTGTCAGCAGAGGTCCCAACAGCTCCCACCAAGGTGGTCTCTCCAGTTCTGCTCCCATTTCCTGGCTGACTCCCAGGGAATGGCACTCCCAGCCCCACAGGACAGCGGAGCAGAGCAGGCTGTTTGTCCTTTGATCTGATGGTGACATTTAGAAGACAAGAAGCAGCAGCTCCTCCAGCCAGTGCTTCACACTGAGCTGTGAAACACTGAATAAACACAGAGGGGCTATTTCATTGACTGGCCTCGTGGGAGAGCAAGAGGAACTGGTTCTGCTGGATTTAAACAAAAACCCCAGACCCAGAGACAGGAAATCAACCAGTGACACAGCTCCTGGTCTGTGCTGTAGTTATCGATCCAAAGGAGCTCTTCCCAGACACTTCAGAGAATTCAGCTGGTGTCCTCTATAACCCAGCCCTTGGCCAGACACCCCGAGGTGCCCAGGGCGAGCAGCAGGAGGGCAGCACTCACTTGTTGTATTCACTGGTGGTCGGGGTGCGGTCGCGGTCCCGGTCTCGCTCCCTCTCCCGCTCCCGCTCGCGCTCCCGCTCCCTCTCCCGCCTGGAGCCCGAGTATTCCCAGTGGCTGCTGCTGGAGCTGCTCGTGCCCTTGTCCACCGTGGTCACCCAGGGCGTGTGGGACGTGGAGATGGGGGGGTAGCTGATGAAACCTGAATCTGCAGCCAGAGAGCAGAACCCTCCGTCATCCAGAGCATCCCCAGCATCCCCTCTGTCCCTCCCTTTCCAAAGATCCCCTCTGGCAGTACAGCTGGATCCAAGGAGACAATGGCCCTGCTCCCTCCTGCCCTTCCCTTCACTTCCAGCAGTTTGCTAAGAACAGGGAACTCCTCCCTGAGGAAAGCACAAGAGCAAATATTTACAGGCAGCACTGCAGAGTCTCTGTCAGCCCTGGGCTCTTGGTCACCTGTACAAGGTCCCACCTCCCACCAGGTACCTGCTGGCCTATGGTGGCACCTGCGGGGGGGCAGGGGCACCAGCTGCTAGTGAAGGATGCCACCTGGGGAGCCCAGAGCCACCAGCACCTCCCAGGCAGATGTGGCCAGCTGGACTAGTGAGGTCATATCCCACAGCAGTGCCACATCTGGCAGCACTGGAGGCTCCTCTCTTTGGGAAGGGCTGGCACTGCCACTCCTCCAGCCCTGTTCTGCAGGGGGGCACCGCAGAGCTCAGCACAGCCAGGAGGAGCCACTCCGAGCTGGTCACTACAGGACTGGGAGAGAACACGGCACTGCCAGGGCTGCACCAGGGAAGGGAACCTGCTGACATGCTGGCACTGCCTCTCCCCTTACAAAACCACAGGAGATGGTGCCTGTAGGCAAGGGAGAGGGTGAAGTGGGGGAGGAGGGATTCAAAAGCTCAGTAGTTGGTTGTGCTCATCCCTCAGGGTGGGGAAAAAGGAGAGTGTGAGTGAGGGTGAGCACGTGGGTGTGCAAACAGGCAGAACACACTGCTGAGGCACTGGGGAAGCTGCTCTGTGCTGGGAATCTGCACTGGAACAGTGACCTGAGCCTCAGCACTCGGCCACAAAACTGCATCACCACACCTGCACAACACTCAGTGCAGCAAACCCAGCGTGTGCTCCTGACTGGGATCGTGTGGGACACAGCAAGACCCTGGAGCTGGAGCAGACAGGATGTGTGTCAGCCTCAGAAAAGCCCGGGCTGCCAAAAACCAGAGGGGAGAGAGAGCAGCACTCAGATGTGTCCTGCCCAGTGCTCACCTGCAGAGTTGTAGCCAAAGGGAGGTGGCTGCCTGTTGTTGTAGCTGGCTGGCTGCCTTTGGGAGAGAAAAGGGGGTGAGTTACTGACATCAGGGACCCCCGCAGGTCTGGCTGTGCTGCAGCTTCATCCCGTTTTTTCTGGAGGTCTGTGGAACATCCTTATGGGAATCCCACTACCAGAAGTGTTCAGGGGTTTTGCCACAGCTTCCAAACCTGCCATAATCCCAGTGCTTGCCCTGGGAAAGCACCACTGCTCAAAAACTACCTGGAGCATCTTCAGAGAAAGCATCTGCAGTAACAAATCATGCCATCAACTACTCTAGGCTTTGCCTAGGTTTTATTGGCTCCTTCCTGTGCCTTGAGTATGACAAATCCAGGTGAATGCACAGAGGATTCCTGGCAGACTCTGCTCTCACCCCCCACCCCAACCCAAGACCAGACCATGCATTCTCAGCACTGATTTTGGACCTGTTCTCCTCCCTTCCTCCCTCCAGGGGAGCTGCTCCCATGGTGTGGTCTTACCCAGGTGTGGTCTTACCCATCCAAGGTTGGGATGAGGAGAGCTGGTGGTGGTGCCAGAGGAGGTGGGAACAACCCTAAACACAAAGAAGGGTAAATCAGCACCATGATCTCCCAGCTTCTCAAGTGTTTTCACAGTTAAAAGCCACTAAAGCATCTTTTTACTCTAAACAAGGCCCTGTTTGAAATGGAATCATTTTCCTTCAGGGTAGTATCTCCTCCCAAAATTCACACCCTAAAGCTCTGTTAGTTCTGTAGGGGTATGGGAAGAAAAAGCAAAAATTACATTCTATTTTGACTTATAAATATTGAATATTAGATTCATCAAGGAGTAACAATTAACCCTTACAGCCCTATGGAGGAGAAGTTTCTTGGGATGCAGACACATTGCATTCTGATCAGAATATAACAATCAAGTTCTGTTCTGACCTACAGATTTATGTCAGAAGAGAAGATAAGCAGCCCAAGTTCAATGCTCAGTTGGAGTTTATTAGCCTTAAATTAACTGCTCTAAACTGGTGCCATCCTATCTCATGTAACTTAGTCCAAATGCTCTGAACCTGTGTGATCAAAATTGCTGCTGTTATTAAGAACAAGGTAACACCTACCTGGAATTGGACCCGGAGGTGGCAGGCCTGTGGAAATAAACAGGGAAAACAAGTGAGGACAACAGGGAAAGCGTGGCCTCTCTGTACCTCATGGCCTCTCTGCACCTCATGGCCTCTCTGTACCTCAAGCTAAACCTCAAAGCACACTTTTGAATAAATCTCACATATTGGAGCAAACAGAGCAGCAGAAACATTGGTGCTCCTAAGCAGGAATTAGCCTATAAATGACATAATTTTCCCAAATGATGATCTCTTTACCTTTATGTTATAACTTACAGTGCTGCTGTTCTCTTACACTGGAGAATTCCTTTTCTAAATGTCAACACATGAACAATTGATTTGGTCTTTAGAACAACTGAAGGAGCTGGAGAGGAGAACCTGCTGCAGGTTCCAGTCCGGTGTGTCCATCCTGATTTTGCCAAGCATTTTAATGTAAGGCAGTAGGAAAAGCTATCATGGAAAAGTTACCAGGAAAAGAACCAGTGAGTGCTCTAGCAAATCCTCCTCAGGCAGGAGTTACTGCATGAAGTGCTCCTGGTGCCTTCTCCAGAGCCTGGATCCTGCTCCAGGACCAGGAGAAGTCCAGAGTGAGGCCCCCTCACTTCAGCCTGGCATATTTAAACCAGAAGCAACAGTCCTCAGCTTCCTCCAGAGAAACAGGAACCTGCTTCTTTACATTTATCAATAAAGCAAAGCATCAGTAGCATTGGAAGGTTCCCGCATGGAAACAAAGCCCAGAAGTTTTTTTTCAAGGACCAGCTACCATTTTTAAGTATTCAAGGCAAATACTGAACAGGCTGATGGAGACTAAAAGCCTGGCCAGTGGTAAGGACCTGTTCCCTGACCGCTCAACCATCCCACAGCATTGAACCCTTAAACCTTTGATTTGCTCCAAGCCTGGGACATCCCAACTCACATTTCATGGAGTGAACACGTACCTGGAGGATGCAGGGGAGGTGGAACAGAAGTCACTGGAGGAGGAGGATGAAGGAAATGTGGAGGAGGAGGCCCAGCGAGCGGGGGAGGCGGAGGCCCTGCTGGTGGAGCGAACGGCTGCTGCTGAGGAGGCTGCTGGGGCTGGGAAGGCTGCTGGGGCTGCTGGGGGGGGGGCTGTGGCTTGCTTCCATGGTCTCCCAGGACCTTAGGGGGCAGAGGAATGAGAAGAGAGCGTTTTAATCCCTTAGCTGCTGCAGCAGGGACCTCACAGTGCTGGCAGCATCACCACCACAGGAGTGTGGCCATGCCTGGAAGAGTGACCAATATGCAGAGGCACCAGAGTGACCTGAAGTGCAGCTGTCAGTGCTTGTGAGGGGGAGGAACAACAACCCTTTCCCAGCAAATTCTGTCTCTAAGGCAAACTATTCTTGTTGGTAAAATCTGGAAAACTGATCGCTAAAAAAATAAACAGACCACAAAACCAGGGAGGAAAAAACCCCAGCAACTGCACCTAGAAAGGGAAAGGTTCCACATTTGGGTTTTTCTGGCAAGTTAGCAGTGGTTGGCAGGAGGAAGGTGGTTAAGAGAAGGGGGTTTGGCAGATGGTCCTCAGTCCCTGCAGCTTCCTGCCTAGGAGCCAACCAGAACATCATGGTCACACACTGGGCAGGCATGCCCAGAACTGAGAACAGCTTTAAACCCAGGCTTTCATTTCTTACAAGGAACAAGACCCAGTAACACAAACCCAGGCTCAGTCTTAGGTATTACCTTCTGCGTTGCAGGTATGCACTGGGACACAGGAGGTCAGGAACACACAGGCATTTGCCCAGGGTTCCCTAGAAGTGCAGTAAAATCAGCAATTTGTCAAGGCAGCACAGAAGCTTTACCTGAATGGGGTTTTCCTCCGAGGCGTGTTTATCCCGGCGTCTTCCCTCCACCCTCCGGATCGTGCCTGCCTGGCCCCCGATCACATCAATGGTCCCACCCAGCTTCCTGGTACAAAGCACAGGCATCTTTTCAGGCTCAGAAGCACCAGAAGGAGCAATTTTCCCTGCTGTCAGCAGATTTCTTTCATGCTTTCTTCCCCACCAGGGAAACATCTCTCAAATCGGATGAGAGGCCAAGGAGAAGCCCGTTTACATTCCTGAACAATTTCCCTCTGAGCAGGGTTAAGTTTGGGCTCCCTGAACACCCAGAAATGTGATCCAAAGGACCACCACAAATAGGTGTAAAAACAGGGATTACACACCGGGACAGAAATGCTCCCAAAGTGCTGAAATCCAACAGACTGAGCAGAGCTTTAATGCTCATCCTTGAAGCACAGAACTGGTTCCCAGACAAGGAGTAGAGCTGGGATGCAGGGCTGCTTTCTGCAAGGCAGGTGTGCAAAAGCTGTTTTGTGACTGAAGCAACAGAAACACCCCGAGCCCAGAGCTCTGGCTCGTCTGGTGTGTTTTTCTGAAGCTTTTCATAAAACCCCATCGATCTCCTAAGGGCCAAGTGGTTTCCCCAGCAGAGGCTGCCCCTCAGAGTGACTCAGTTGTTTTACCACACATCCAGCAGCGTCGCACACAGGCTCAGGAACCAACAGCTCCTCTTATCCTCTGCCAAACTCGTAATCCACTTCCACTTGAGGAGGCAAAGATTAACATCGTGGGAGTAGGAATAAGCCAAGCAAGCACAAGCAGTGTCAGCAATGTGAGCCCTCAAAGCTGAGGTGTTTGCCTGGCTCCTTCCACTCCCAGAGATGTGTCCCATCAGCTGGGATACAGGATTCCCTCCCTGTGCCAAGGAGGGGGAATGGGCAGGCAGGGCTTGCACTGCTGGATGTGACACTGAATGAGTGACCACAGCAGCTTCCTGCCAAGCTTAAGAGCTTCTCTTTGAGGCTTGAGGAGACTCAGGCGTGGCCCAGGTGGTTCCCAGGTGCCCCCATGAAGAACATGCTCCTCTCTTACCTGTTGGGAGGAGGCCCAGCCTTCATTCGTCCTCCCACCAGGGCCAGGAAGTCTGTTTTGAACTCAGTTTTGATGATGTTATTTTCCACTTCTTTTTCAGCATTTCCTGTTCTTCCCTGCTGAACCTATGGAAGGTAACAGATAACACACAGCTTTAATGTTTTACTTTCAACTGAATGGAGCACCAGAGATTAACCCTCAGCAAAAGAAAAGGAAAAATCACAGGGCTCCTGCCAATGAGCAACCTATTCTTCAGTCAAGGCACAGCCATTTCTGTGAGCTAGTGGCCATTCCAGCCTCATCCTGCTGTCCACTGTCTCTCATTAGAAGTCCTGTTATGAGTTTATTAAACTCATATCATTTTCCATGGAGTCACTAAGGCAAAACTGGAATGAGCAATACTTGCTGTACTGACAATTTGGCTGAAGTTCTGACGGCCACCATGGACTCCTGCAAAGGCTGATGGCCAAAGCAGTCTGCAAACACTACAGGCAGCCACACCAGTGCAGCAGTGAGCAAAACAGCCCTGTGGGCCCAACTCCACTCCCTGCACTTCTCTCATCCAGAGGGTTTTCCAAGCAGACACCCCTACAGCTGGGTAACCTCCAAGTCAACTGGAAACTCACTCCAGTCTTGCTGCTGTAGTGGTTCAAACCTACCAGGCTGATGGAACTATTCCTTCCATACAGAAAAGATTTTCAACAGAGATTTAATCTTTCAAGATTCACTTTTGTATTTCTCCTCACTGAAAGGACACAGAACAGTTCAGAACTGGGGTATCTCCTGCTCTTACACCCTCATGTCTGTGATTACAAACACAGTCCCAGTTTTCCTGGAGCCAGGAGCAGGAGTCACACACATCACCCACCGTGATCTTGTTCTCAGTGCTGATGGGAGGAGCAGGGTCCAGCCCCAGCTGAAGCCGCCGCTGCTTTTCACAATAAGCTTTCCATGTTTCTTCATTGAATCCATAATTAAAGTAATCAGAAAGATCAGCACCTGGCAGAGGGAGCAGGTGTTAGCACAGGGGTTCTGCACACTTGCATTCTCAAGCTGTCCTTTAACTGCTTAAATAAAGGGTTATGGTAACAAAAGCTTTCCAGAGAGCCCAGCTTGTGCCTTTCCCTGTCAGAAAGCTGTGGGTGCCACAGAGGGGACAGCGCCTGCACCTTGGGTGGGAGGGGGACATGGCCTGAGCAGCAGTGGGACCCTCTGGGACACACAGCACAGCACCTCCACAGGCCATTGGGAGCTCCCTGCAATCACTTGTTCACCAGCCTGATTTTTTCAGGCTGGTTTCTTCCAATTGTCCACATGAGCTGAGTGCTGGGCACAGCACAGGAGTGACAGCTCCAGCCCCCACCACAAAAATGGGGTGGGGCCACAGAACGTTTTTCCTGGCAGAGCTAAGCCCACACATTCCTCTCCTGACCAGCACTGCCTTTGCTGTTTTGAGAGGAAATTCTGGGGCTCACCCATTTCATGAAAGACAGCTAAAGTGGAAGGTTTATACTGATACACCCCAGACTACACAAGTAATTGCAGTTCAGTCACAACCCTAATTAGTGATCCCAGAGTGTTATCTCACACTGCCAGTCTCCTGTGCAATGTGCCAATTCAGCACGAGCACTTCTAAATAACAGAGGTGACCACAAACCGCCTGCCAAGAACACAGAGATGCAGAGGGGCAATCCCAGCTGCAGTAATTCCAGGAGCACCCCTCCCAGCTCTCAGATCCCAGCAGGAAGCAGTACAAAGCACCTCCTGCCCCACTGAGGTGTCCCTCAAACATCCCCCATGCAAAGATATTCCTACACAGACCAACTCCAAAACAAAGAGCTGCTAGAAGAGCTAAGCAAAATTCTGCCCATGCTGAGCTTGGTTTAACCGTGAGGTCTAAGCAGTGAGGTTTATCTCCTGGGCTGGCCACTCTTCCTGTTGTACCACCCAAACATGCAAACTGCATCCACACCGACTCAGCAACACGACATTTACTTATCGATTTTATCAGCCTCTATTTCAGACCTCTATCAGTTCTTCCACACAGGATTTCTTCTTTCTCTCCCTCACTCAAAGAGATACCAAGCCGCTGAACAATTAACTGTAAAGGATATAAACTTGAAAGGCTGTTGAGTAATGAGCTACTTGCTATCTAAAATAAACTTACAGACCACACAGCTCTGCAGAAATCTTCCCTCTATTGCACTCCAACACTGTTTTAGGGCCAGCTGGCTCTAGTTTGGTCCAAGGATGTCAGCATGGCCACAACCATGTCCATGCTTTATCTTTGAACTTCACTGTGTTCTTTCTAACTCACTTTCTTCCCATTCCCCTCTTTCTGACTTCGCAATCAAGGAGAAATCCCTGCAGAAGAAAAGCTTCTGTTCCATTCTGCATGCACTGCCTGCAGGGTGCTTCAGGGCTGGCTGGATACCTGGACATGCCCATGGAGTTATTAGCACTGGACTGCCCTTCATGGGGGCAGGAGACACCCAGAGCACACCACAGGCAGCCTCAGGAAAGCACTACGTCCTCAGCACAGCAACACTGCTGAAAGATAAATGAAATACAGGGGCTGGCAGGGAGAATAATGATTGCTGAGAAAAGGCAAGTGGACTTTTTGTTTCAGATGACATTTCATCAGAGCACATTTTATGAGAGCAGCACTGCAAAAATCTGGATGTCTTATTCCTTCAATTACTTTTATATCACAAGAAGAGCAGCAGCTGATTTGTAGCTACAGCTGTAAGAGGAGAAATCTCTCTCATGCAAATAAGTGCGGGCAGCCCCAGGACCCAATGAGGAGGGACCACAGGGACAACTCTGGGCTTGGCCAGGGCACACAGAACAAGCTCCTGCACAGGAAGAGGAGAACAAACAACATCAACACCCAAATCCTGATCCCACTCAGCTGCCTTTAAGGCCAAGCATTATTGGATTGGTATCAGTGCAATGTTCTCGGGAAGCAGGGAATTAATAAAATAGACCATTTAAAAAAAACAGCTGTTCCCTTTAGGGAAGTTCAATTACTAGAATAAATGCAACCCAATTTTAGGTAGAGCATGGCTCATTCAATCAGTAAATGCCATTGATTGTCTAGCCAGGCATCAGAGGCTGAGCAACACACATTGTTCCAGCTTCCCTGTTCCCTGGCAACAATAAATGGACAGAAATTACATGTGAAAATAAAGAGACACAACTGGAACTGCAGAAAATATTTACCACAAGGAACTGTGAGGCCCTACCTGGTTTCCTCCACGGTTTGTCTTCAAATGAATCCAAATCCACTTCTATCACAGGCAGTCCATTTATATTCCCTGCAGCATCCAAGTCAATACCTTTGGGCTGCAACTTGGCTTTGGGAAGAGAGGGACTGTTACAACTTTTAATGCAATGCCTTTAATCCACTAATTTGCTCAGCAAATTATTCCAGCAAAAACAAAGCATTGCAGTGAATTAATCACCAGCTTTACAGCATGTAGGTAACCACAGTCAGCTTTATAATAAAAGGACTCCAGTCACTCCATAAACAAAACAGGGTGTGCAGCACTTGCAGCTGAACAGCAGAGAAGCAAATTCAACCCAGATTGGTACTACAGGCAGAGTAAATCATTAGGACATGCACGAAATTTACCCCAAATGAAAATAAAATAAAATTATTTTTCTCCCCAGGCAAAGTATTTATTTCCCCCTCCCAAGACAGACACATTTTCTCTTAACAAGATGCTTTTTCAGGATCAGTCTTTAGTGGACTGCAAAAATCTTGTCAGGTACAGAACCTTCAAGGGGAATTTGTTCTTGTTTTCTCAATCAGAAGATAACTCATCTGGATAAAGCAACTAGTGGAAGGAAGCACATCAAGCCCACGAAAGGACAGTCTCACATATGTGGAAGGACAGAATCCAAAACTCAATTTACAGGAGAAACTAAACTGAATGGTGGGGAAAATTTCAGCAGCCAAATATGGACAGCTGATACCCAAGGGCAGAGTTTGTTTCTTTTACACTTACATCACTGTAAGTCACTTTTACATCTTACACTGCAAGTAGCTCAGGACACTGAGTTACAGTCCTTCTCCAGGGCTGGAATGCTCAGCCTCAGTGCAACAATATAGTTTAGAAATATTCTGGGGTTTTACTATAAAAGTATCAATCATTAGATTTTTCCCTAGTTTAAACAGAATTATAATCACCTTGCTCAGTGATGGGTAATTAAATCACTCCATTGCATTCTGGCCCCTCAGGCTGTGCTGGGAGCACTGATTTTTAGGAAATGCACTTCCTATTCCTGGTTTACACTAATTCTATATCCTTCCAAACTGAGCAAAATTTGCAGCTGCTGCAGCTGTCAGTGCCAGGTAGGTGAAATATTGCAAAGGTGAAGGATAAAAATAACAGCAATACCTGAAGCTGATGCTCCATAGCCTCTACCCGTTTTTAAGTTTAGATTCATAGGAGTTCCCCTATTGGAAAAGAATCACTACGTTGGCATTTGAACAAATTACTCGGCTAAAGATTCTCATGCAAAATATATTCAAGCCCTGACACCCTTCAGGAGATGCTTTAGTTCACCTGGGTTTGCTATTCAGAGTCATCCATCAGAGTGAAACCACTTCTACAACAAGAGAAGGAAATTATCCATAAAGTGGAAAAATTAGAATATGCAGCAAAGCACAGGTAAGTCGTTTGTGTAAGAGGAAGGCTGCTAGCAGCAAGCAAAAGTGCTGTCTTATTATTTTTATTCAATGCACATTAGGCTGAGTTGTAAAAAGTATAATTTCCTGCTTCTCAAATCCAGCCTCGCCATTCCTGAGCCACAAAAAAATCAGACAGCTGGAAATTAGTAAATTCACAGCTTATGCAAATTCTTAGCAAGACAGATTTTGGTTCTGGAAGTTTTCACAGATGAGTTAAATGGAACTTCCCACCTTTGATTCTGCCCCAGGGAGCCCACTAATTAGTAAGTTAATTTTCCAGCAGCAGCCCCACGGATTATCATTCCCATTTTACAGATGGATTCTCCAACAAGCAATTGCAGGGCAGAGCTGCCCATCAGTTCCTAGACCCATTGTGGTGTTCTGGCCATTGCTCCCAGGAGCCAGAGCAGCTCTCAGCTCATCCCCACTTCCCATCCCAACATGCTGGGATCCCTCAGCCCCACATCCCCCCACACCCAGCAGTACCCACATGTAGGACGGCGCTCCCGTTTTGATGTTGCCAATTGTAACCTTCACGTCATCGTCATCGCTGTCACTGTCACTGTCATCCTCATCATCCTCACCACTGGGAAGGGCCTGCAACAGGAGAATCACACAGCAGCTCATCAATACACACAACTGAGAATTCTCCAGCACAGCCAAATCTCAGGAAGCTTCTTGAACAGCCTTCAACAACAATGGGCAGCTGCCCACAGGGAAACTCCAGTGTCCTTTGAAGAGTTGGCCCTACACGAGATTTGGGGTAATGTTTGTGAATGTGGGGAAGGTTAGCTCAGTTCTAAGAATTTCACCATGTCCTTCAGTTCCTCTGCCCCACTCTTTTTGAAAGAGTTAGGGCTTTTCTGATACACCTCCTTCACAGGGCCATGGTCAAAGTACACAACCACAAATGAAAACCACCAAAATACATTCATCAGGCTTCACCTAAGAACCTCAAGGCAAATATTCTCTCACCATAACTTCTGTGGTAGGGAGCTGCTGAAGAGTTTGGTTTGGCTGATTTAGCACAATCAGCCCCCAGGCCACTTCACTTTACAGATATGACTCCAGTGCAACCCCAGTGCTGGGCACAGAAGTAAAGAAATAGGAAAAGAAATCTTCCAGATATCCAGCAAGTGCAGTTTTGTGAGAAGCAGGAGCTGAATTAACACCTCGCCCTACATGAGGAAGGTGTGCCTCACCCTCCCTCCTTTTCCACAGCACGTAGGTCTGTCAGAACCCTGCATGAACCCTCTTGATGTGGCAGAACACTGGCAGAAAATAAACCCATCAAAGAGACCAGGAGAGGAGGGTGGGGAGAAGCAACCCTCCTCCTCCTCTTTCAGCACCAAGCCACTAGACTGCATTCTAAGAGGGCTGACCCTGAATCAAAACTGATTGCCAGCACTTTGGGCTTTCTATCCCAGTGTTTCCCATATTTTACTCATTCTTGAGAGGTCACACTGAATATTGAGCTGGAACACATCGTGTTCTGCTTCTCCTACCAGGCTACAGCATCAGAGACCCTGATCTGCCTCCTGAGAGGGCATGAGCAGTGCTGCACCAGGGTTCCCTCCCCACCACTCAAGGCAGGATGACAAGACAAGGCTGTTGCTGGAGCTGGCTTTGGGAATGGCTGGCAGTACATCCCAACACTGCAAACACAAGGTATGAGGCAGTACCAGGATCTTTACACTTCCTGTTTTTCCCCAGGAGTGCTGAGCAGCACAGAGATCCCCATGTGCACTGGGCAGTGGGACACATACGTGCTGGGACATCTCTCTGTCCTCGTTGTTGATGGGCCGGCTCTCCTGGGGAGCATCTTGCAGAGGGTGAGCAGATTCTGTGTGTCTGGTGAAGGGGACAGAGAAAACAAAGTGACCATGACACAGAAAAGAAAGTGGACAAGCCCAACCTAGAGGGTCACCTACAAACAGTTCTAAAGCCTTTGCCCAGGTGACTTTCACACAATGCTTTATTCTTTTTGTGTGTTTGTTCTGCTGGCATTTGCTCAACTACCTGACAAAAAAATCCATCCTCCTGGCTTGGCTTTGCTTTTGCTGGGAAGAATCAGTTTCACACATCCAGAGAGCACCTGACAGCACTCAACAGCTCAGTGGCAGCTGGCTCAGCTCGGGTTTGGCACAATCACAACTGATAAGAATAAGACCATAATAAGCAAAATTTCACCTCCTCCTTAAGGATGCTAATAATTACACATGCATTTAGTCAGCAGCAAAGGCATCTGTCCCACAGAAATGAAGAAAAAAGTGATTTTAGTGTTTCTACAAACAGTTTACATTAACAAGAAGTTAAAATTCCAAGAGGAAAGTCAGATAATTATGCACCCATTCTTCTCACTCACTACAAATTAGTCCTCATGCAACAACGGTCAGGTTTGGATTTACCTCCAGTTTAAGAATTTATACAAATGTTAACATTGTTTATTGTACTGGCCAAGCAAGAAAGTAGAATTGGTGTACACATGCTAGAAGAGAGTGTGCCAAGTGTTACAGAACAGAAAAACAGAGAGGTCACTGGTCTCTAATGTCACAGGTAGAACTTAGCAGAACTTCAAAATAATTCTGAGTTTTTTTCAAGAGAGACGATTAGAACAGCCCAGGCCAAGGAAACCCAATTTTCCACCAGTGCTTTGTGGAGATGTTGTTATTAATTTAAAACCCCACAGTGGACAATAAATATCCACAGGATTGTCTTAAAAAAGGAACAGGCAACATCTCACAGAATCCAAACACTGGTCACATTAAAGCCACTTCAGAGGGACAGGACACACCACACAAGAAAGGCAAAGTAACACGACTCAGAGAGTTACTGAGTGCAAAACAAAGAACAATCTGAGCAGTAACTGAAGCCCCATTTTGGGAAAGTCCCATGTACAAAGAAATTCATCAAGCCAAGATCAAAAAGAGGGCTGAAGGTTGGGCAGCTGACCAAGCACAGGTGCCATGGGTGCCAGGTTCCTGATGTGACACCTGCACACACTTTCAGGTATAAAAGGCAGAGGGAAAATCAGCCTCCAGGTATTTCCACACTGCAGACACAGGCTGTGACATGAGGACCAAAGCATGGACCACTGGAGAAAATCTCTCTGATGGATCCAAAACTTTTTGCCCAATCCCAGCAACTCAGCATTGACCATCACCCCTGAATCTCCTTAAAAATCTGAGATGACTGCATTCAGGAAGAGTGACAAGTGTTACCTTCAGCTTCAAGTCACATGAAGCATCTGTGGGTGTGCATTAAAATGTATGAACTGGAGTTCAGAGAGACACTTGGTAACCAGGAGCCTTTCCCTAACCTCTCTCCTTCCCAGGAACGAACCATCTCACAGGTCCCCAGCATCATCTGGGCACAGAAAAACGTGGCAGAGCTTTCCTTTCCCCAGAATGCCAACACAATCCTGGGCACTGCTGACAGCACAGCATCCTGCTGGTGTTTAACACATCCCTCAGGCTAGGGAATGTCAGTGGATGCTGCATCCCAAACTCTGCTGATCTCTGCTTCCTGGCTAGGGACAAACACTCCAGACAAGCTAGCAGTGCAGCCCTGGAGCTGCAGCCACTGACAACAGTGCAAACAAAGAGTTATTTTTCTTAAAACACCCCACAGCTCTTCATTTAGGAAGATTCTCATTGTGCAACAAATAAACATGGGAAAAAAAGTAAAAAGAGGAAAAAAAAAGGAGAGCCAGCATGGCCACTAATATTCTTCCTTCCTGCATTTTGCAGTTATTGGAGACAGCTGCTGGAAATTCAGATTTTTAGTCCTGCTTGTAAAGTAAAATTACATTTGGATGAACGTGACAAGGAACAGCAGATTTATGCAAATCAGCATAAATCAGTCTGGAAGTTGTTCCTTCTCACAAAGCTCATTTGATGTTTTTAGGTAACAATTTACCATGTCTTTTACCACTTGTTTATTCGAACAAGTTTTCACATTCCCTCAAGCTTAGAAGTAGGACAGTATCTGTAACAACCTCAACATTGCAGACACTGAACCCACAATGACAATAAACATTAAACTGAACTCTGGAAGGGGCTAAGTACACAAAAGTCCAGTGAAGACCAAGCCTTCTGAAAAATGTTACATTTAAAATGGCAAACAGGTAATGCTGTGCTGAGACCAAGCTCTGCTGGTGCAAAACACACAGCTACAAATAGAGAGGAATTATAACCCAGGACAGACAATCCTTTCCACACACAGAAAGCCAAACTGATCATTGGTTTTATCTCTAAGTCTTATCCACACCACTTGAGAGCTCTCACAGAATGTGCTGGTTTGATCATGTCAAGGTTTTAACCCAAGCTCAAGGTTTTACTCTTTCCCAGACTAAAGCACAGGTCAGTTTTACCAACACCAAGCCAACACAAAGCCAATCCTCAGGGCATCATTTTTCCCAGGGAATTAAACTGGAAAACAGATCTGATTTAAAACTAATTGCTGAGAAGAAAAGGGCTAAAAGTTAATTTTAAATCAAACCAGTCCACTGATCCAGTTCAGCTTCCACATTCATAAATGCCTGCCAGCCTCAGCGTGGTGGCTGGGGATGATCCCATGGGATGGGGAAAGGACAGGCTGCTGTTACTGGCAACAGCACTGCTCTAAAGCACTCATGAAGCTCTGCTTAACAAGGCTCAATCTTTACAGCATGTATTGTTATAATGAATAAACGGCCTCAGGACTCACCCAGAAATTGGTCCATCTTCTTGCTTACCAGTGGTGTCATCTGCAAAACCAAGAGTAAGAACAAAGGAATTATTCAAGTGAAAGGAAATAAGCTAAATTCAAGCATAAAAGGCATCTCAGGTACAGAAATACCCAGTGGTGCCAAGGCACTATAACCCCAATGCTCTCTATTCAACAAAGTTCAACTAGAAAAGGAACAACTAAAAATAAACCCAACCCAACAAACACCACCCATCTGCAGAGGTGATGTCTTGCACCAAACCAAATTCAAAATATGTGTCCTAAGTCTCAGAGAATAGAGACAACTATCAGACAGGAACTGAAGTCAGCTATGAAGGTCTTTACATAGATTTTTAACGTGTCAGGGAAGAGGAAACATAAAAGCATTCATGTGGAAAGCCTATGGGGAGGACAAAGACGTTTCAATAAAGTCCTGTGGTATATCCCGGCCACATCCCAGCCCCGTTAACCCAGAGGTTCACAAGGTTTGGGTGACCGGGGAACTGAAACTCTTAACAAAGCATCGCGTTAACCTCCCTGCATCAGTGATATTGATAAAAGGACAATAACACATCGCCACCCGCCCAGAAAGAGCCGCTCAAGCGTTCCTGAGGGGAGGCCGGGGGTGGACGCCAGTCCCCCTCTGGGGCCCGGGGGCAGAGGCCGGTCCCTCTGAGGGGGCCCAGGCAGAGATGCCGGTCCCTCCCTCCCGCGGGGCCGCCCCCGGTCCCGCACGGCCCCGCAGCCGGGGGCGGCCCTGAGGCGAGGCGGGGCCGGGCCCGCTGCCGGCCGGGGCCCCGCGCTGCCCCCGCGGCCGGCGGTACCTACCCCCGTACAGCCAGTGCTCCTCGTCCTCCTCCGCCTCCAGCGGCGCCGCGCCCGACACGGCGCCGGCGGCCGGCGGCTCCAGCTCGGTGGCCATGGCGGCCGCGGGGCTGCGGGGAGCGGCGGCGGGAGGAGGAGGAGGAGGAGCGGCGGCCCCGCTCGGCTCCCGCCGGGCCCGGGCGCGGCGCTCGGGCGGGGGTTCGGCGGCCGCGCTACGGCGCCGCCATTGCTCCTTCTACGGCGGGGGGGGGGGGGGCGAGACCCCCGGCGTGGGCGCGCAGGGCCCTAGAGCCGCCCGCCCCGCGCTGCCGGGCCCTAGTGCCGCCCGCAGTGTCCCGCCGGGCCCTAGTGCCTCCCGCCGGCCCCGCAGGGCCCTAGTGCCGCCCGCTTCACAGAGCCCTAGCGCGGCCCTCACGGCCCCGCCGGGGCCCAACGCCGGCCGCACAGCCCCGCCGGGCACTAATGCCGCCCTCAGTGCCCCGCACGGCCCCGGTGCCGCCCGCCCCTCCGTGCCGCTCGCCCGCCAATCCCGCGCGCGCATGCGCGGTAAGGGCGGGAGCGCGGCCCTGCCCGCGGCACCGCTGCGTGGATTTCTCCAAAATAGCGGAGTTTTGACCTTTCGGCTCCTCGCCGGGAGTCTGGCAATGCTGAGGTGCCGCAGCCTCGGCCGCGGAAAGGAGCGCGGCGTGCAGAGAAGAGGCCAAACGGGCGCTGTGGCGCCTCCCGCTCGGAGCTCTCGGGGAAGGGCGTGAGGAGTCCCGCAGGATTCCCGAGTGCTGGGAAGGGACGGGGGCACAGAACGCCGCTCGGTGTCACTGCTGTCAGTACAGCGGTGCTCCCGAACAGCTGGGGACACATTCGGGACTGTCTGGGTTGCACTTCCCACGTCTGGCTGTGCAGCTCCTCGGTGAATGTTAAACTTCACAGCCTGGAGATGCAGCGCCGGAGGCTCCTTCTGCAACTCCATCTGGGAGCTCCTGGTTGGAGCATCGCCCTCTCCGCCTTTCAGAGCCCTTAACTCCATCAGTACCACAGGGAAACATGGAGCAAGCTGATTTTCAGCACTAATGCTAACAAAAACTATAGAGAATCCTAAAGCAAGTTACCTTTTCCATGTACTAAACAGTGCCAGAAAAATCCCGGATTAAAATGTTCCGTCTCCTCCCTGTGGTTCCGGTGTGGCTGTGGTCCATTCCTGCTCCTTGCACCCTGCTGGATCCTACATTGGGAATGCTGAATGAATACTCACCGTGGGAACTGGAACAGGAATTGGACATCCACGGGACCCCCAAGGATCACCGAGAGTTCATGAGATCCCTGGTTATACCCATGGGTCCACGTTAACTCCACAGAGGTGGGAAAGTGCTGCTCACCAACAAGCCTCAACAGTGGCTTTCCATTTTCCACTGTTTTCCATTTACAACAAAACCAGGATTCCTTTTGACTTTTGCTGCTCTATTCAGACACTTCACTGTCAAAAATGTCCAAGGAGACCCCTGTAGAAACTGTCTGGAGAACCAGTAGTTTTGACTTACTCCCTCCTCAGGCTTGCACACCATACAATTTACAGTAAATACAGATCAGTCATCACCTTTTGATTAATATTTGCCTTTTAATTTAAAATTCTTATTAGTCTGAGAGCTACTGTAATTCCTCTTTCCAATTTTACTACCTATCCCATGGGACCAACACTGTTGTTAAGAAGTGTTTCTTTTCTAGCCAAAATCTCAGGTTTTATTTGTTATCACTGAATACAAATATACAAATCTATTTCCTGCAGAAATTGTAATTTACTGCTCAAGAAAGGCTACTATGGATCATAAGGTTTACATAAAGACTGTGAAATAAAATGTGAATATATTGACAGGATCATTATCTAAACACATTCAGTGATTAGAGAAAATGCAGAATTCAGCACTTTAGCCCAGACCCAAATCTGCTGTTTGCATGTTTATAAAATAAACAGATGTAAATCAACCAAGTCCAGGTAGATTCGATCTCTCAGATAAACCACAACAAGAAAATTACTGATTCAGTCAGATGTAGAAATAATAGAAATATTTAAATCAGGTCAGGGACTAAGTAAAAGGGTATTTAGAAAATCATGAGCAAAATTCAGGCATCAATCTGGGAATTAATCTTTTTAGTAAACTCATTTTTGTTAATTTTGCAGATTGAATCAGTCCATGACACAGACTTTTTACAGGAAGACTGGGAGCACAAATACAAGGAGAACTGGAGGTCTGGGAGGACACAGTAATGGAAATATTGAGAGATTCACCAGTACAAAGTGTCAGATGCTGAGTCTGGACTGATAATGAGAGTGTCTGCAGGGAACTTGTACAAACTACAAGTGGCTGAAGAGAAATTGTCCCAAATTTATCACAGAACAGCTATGGATCAGAAATACAATACAGCCACTAAGGAGACAAATGTGAGCCTTTAAATTTAATGGATCACATCCTTTTCACACAAGAGAGGGAACTATCAACACTGAAATAAATACCTGGTGCCTTGGGCATCAGCCACTAACTGGAATATTGTTCCTGGCCACTCCTATTCAAGGAAAATTAATTCAAATAAATGCAAGCAGGATGAACAGAAACAGAACTTTGCTTTTGAGAGGAGGCTAACATTTAATTTGGTCTAAGAAATAAAGGGTTTTAGTCTCTCTAAGCTTCACTATAAAAATAAACTCAGCTGGAACAGTTCAACTGACAACAGACACAGCATTATAAATACACTGGCACAGACACCACAGCAAAGCTGCACTACCAACAGGTCTGAGACTGCCTTCCAAGAGGAGTCAGGGCCAAATCCCAAATATCCTTAACACAGGCCTTTGCTGCTAAGTCTGGGCAATTACATCTCCTAACCCCCCCAGGGGATTAACTCCTGACTCAGCCCCTCATCCCCGTTTTGGCTGAACATCCCAGTAACATTCCCTGCATTTCTCAGGCAACATCCAGTATCAGTTCCATGCTCCAGCAGCCCATCAGCCACTCCTGGGTTTGCCCAAAACAACTTCCAACAAAAACATTGCACGTGCCCCTTTCAGGAATGTGTGCCTTTCCCTCAGGGATGAGCCAAAGGCTTTAGCTGTAAGTCCTGCTTTCACAGCTCCAAAGCCAGGCTGGTCACACACACAAAGGGCTGCGTTGTGCTGGGCACAAACCCCTCGATTTGTTCACCCTCACACACTGGCCGTGCTCAGGCTGGCTCCCTCTGAGGTGTGAGAAAACCCCTGCTTTTGGAGAGGAATGCTGCAAGGAGAGATTCCTTCAGGAAGTCCTTACAAGGGAGGGTCTGTGAGCCCACCAACCAACTCATGGAATTGTTAAGGTTGGAAAAGACCTCGGAGATCACCAAGTGCAACCATCAACCAGCACCACCATCGTGGTCACCAACTAAACCACATCCTCCAGGGCCACATCCACACGTTCTTGAACAGTTCCAGGGATGGGGACTCCACCACTGCCCTGGGTGGAAGGTGGATCACCAGGAAAACCAGATATGATCATTCTGCAGTTTTCTCCTTTGGAAATCCTTCCTAAGCTTTCCAAGTGTTGTTCTTTAAACCAGCCAAGCCCCTGGCCTGGCTGTATCAGGTGTGTCTCATTTGAACACACCCCACCACTGCTGCCATCCCACTGAAACACCTCTACAGGGGGAGACGCAAGAGATTCCCATTATTTCTTTTTCCATAAACACATTGCACTATTCAAGGTTTTCATCTTTGAATTTAATTAAAGAAAAATGTCTCAAAGTGATGAAGCATGTCTGACTTCCAGCTTCTTTCAATGGCACAAGCCAGTGCAGTAAATTGTAGAAAGCAAGCTCAGTTAGAATTTTATTTTCATTTAAAATAAAAAATAGAGAGAAAACTCTCCAGATGTGAGGTCCTGTTAAAAAAGTGGCTGTTCACTTGTAAACAGAATAAAAGTGTTAAGAACACAGTTTCATACAGCTTAAACAAAACCACTTTTCAGAAGCAGTACAAGTATGTTACAACACTGTAAGAACACCGAAAGCAGAAAACAAAAGAATGGCAGAAGGATCACATAACATTGCTTACTAAAGTGATAAGTAATTTATGGTCAATGTTAATAGCTTGACATTTTTATTGCTCCAATGGTAGTGTGTTGACAAGAAAATGTAGTAAACTGTCAGTGGGACAATAATAAACATCCATTTATGGATTTGCATATGGAGTTTTGTACCTATCAAGAAAAGCATAAGAATTTTTTTTGGATTTATCAAAACCACACCAGACTTAATAATTTTTTTTTTCCTGTTTTAAAGTTATCCATTTACAACTGAACCCACACTCCCTAGACTTGGGTGTGCCTGTTTGAACACTTTTGTGTTCCTGCTCTGGGAAAATACCTTTGCAGGTGCAGGTGGGGAATCACTAAGGAAGAGCTTTGATGCTCTGCCAGCGTTCTGTACTCCTTCAATACTCTCCAGATACAAAACTTTCTAGCTACAAACCCAAAGATTTCCTGGATAAAATCTAGAAACAAAATTAGTGTCAACATGCTTCTGTGAAGAAATAAACACTGATTTGGTAGACAGTAGCTGCTTTTAAAAATCTGCTGCAAACTCCCACTCCTGAGAGGGACCAGTTCCCTTTTCTCATTCTCTGCACAATGGTGTTGGAACCAGCCAAGGCACTTTCTTCACCACTTCCACTCACTCTGCTGACATTAATCTGTTACACTGCTACAATTTCTGACAAATATCCTCCACGAATACTTCGCCAACTTATGCTGACCATTTACTGTCAAAAATGAGATTTCCAGCCTTGTGAGACAGAATTACCTGTGATGTTTTTGTATTAAAGGACAGCCCAAGCAAAAAGAACCTGTGGACAGTTCACAGCAGTACTGCCAGCTGCCTTCACCTTTCAGTGAGCTGTGGATCCCGTGTCTTTCACATGCAAATATAATACTGCTGCTGGTTTTGCATTTTAATGCAAATTTATCTACTTATTAAAACACGGAGCTTACTGTAAATGACAGGTTTGGCTCTGGTTCTTTACCAGTTGCTTTATGGCCACGTAATTAAATGTCAATTAAAACACAAAGATGTGGTTTGAAGACTGCGCAATTAATAATTAAAGACAAATTAAAATGTAGAGGATTTATGTACTTAAAATGTAAACCTTAAAAACTAATACTATGTGCTTAAGTGTTCAAGGCCAGTTTGGATGGAGCTCTGAGCAGCCTGGGCTAGTGGAAGGTGTCCCTGCCCATGGCAGGGGTGGAATGACAGGAGCTTTAGGGGTCCCTTCCACCCAACCCATTCTGTGATCCATGGGAAGTGCCTGTTCTCCCGGTTGGAAAAGTACAGTGAGAAAACAGAGTCACATGAAGAAGAAAATCAGAACCTCCTGAGATTTCTTGAGTTTTTTGCACAACAAAGTTCTGGCAGAACAGTAAGAAACTTCCATTGTTCTGTTAATTACTCCAGAAACTCATCTGTCAGAGAAACCCAAAGAACTGGGTGTGCCATTTCAGTTTTGGTTTACCCTGCCTTTTTCTGCCATTATTTTCTCTGCTTCCAGTTAACACTCATCCACCCAAAAAAAGAAATACATTGGAGACAACACTTTGCTTGGTTCTGCAATGGAAATCTGAGTTGCAAGGTGTAGCCAATGATAATTTCAAACAACATAGGAGGTTTTTATTCATGTTACAAATGCAATTACACATTTAGTTGTCACCAGTCTACCAGTCAAACAAAGTTTCTGCATGAAATGTGCAGATTTCAGACTCTGAACCATCAGTCTGGAACTGGAAACAGCACCAACTTCCCTTGGAGTAACAACTTGCATAAAACTGGCCTTCTGTAAACACTGTGTACAAGGAATCTGACCTACTACAGCTATTAGGATGCAATGGTCTTACAAATACTGTATTTTAATAGCATATTGCAAACTGGAGAGATGCAAATACATTCAGAGGAAACCCCAAGTCACCCTGAAACTAAAAAGCAACTTGGGATGATGTTGCAGGGAGTCAAGATGCTGCAAAGAAATGCCTGGACACCGATAATGAAATCCACCACAACTTGCAGATACTCAGTTATCTGCTGGGACTTGTTATTTCTAGCTAAGAAAGGCAGGAACTTGCAACAATTTCCATTTGCTTTCTTTTATCGAGTGGTCTTGCTTAGGTCAGCCACTAGAGGAAGTTTTTCTACAATTACTTCCCTTCCCGAGATCAGGCAAACAGGGAAGAATCCAAAATAATCCTGAATTCCACAAGGCATTCGTGGCTCTCCAGACAGTGCCTGACTGCCAAAACATATTCAGGAGACCTTTCAACTGCTCCACTTCCTCCCCTCAGCATGTTTTGAAACTCCACTTTGACTGAGATAAAACTTATTTCCACCAGAAGGGACATCATGTCACTTAACTGTGAAAATGCTGAAGTACAACCACATACCAACAATAACAAAGGTGCTACTTCAGCTTTGATTTGGCTGTTCCTAATTTTTCTCCTTTGTAATGAAGACCTCTGATTCGAGGTTAATTTTTCCTGACTTCAAAACAAAACAGAACTAAACATCCGTATATTCCTCACTTAAAAAGAGACTTTAGGGTATTTTGTTAATAGCAGCTGCCATCTACCCCACAAATGCAGCTTTTTCAGAGGTGAAGATTTCAGCTTCGTATTCCAGGTGCTGCAAACAGCACCTGAAATACTTTTCAAAGTAAAGACAGAAATGCTATGCATTTTTCATCCATTTACTAAACAAAGTGCAACTGAGCCCTACACATCTGCCATACGTACAAACTCTTTATGGCTTTCCCATAAAACCAGTGTGGATGGGTCTGTACAATCCCAGGGGAACGAGCACATGGAACAGATGCTGGGGGACTGTTGGCAATAGAATAAGAGCTATAATACATTCTGTAAACCTTGGCATACCACACTTTACATTATGCAAAGAGTCAATATTTACAAATCCATAGTGGGTAAATTAATGAACCCCCCTAATGTAAATGATGATTTTGCAAAGTGCAGGACAAAACCAGTGCTGTTGATTGCAAGTCCTATGCAAGCAGGTTCTACTAAAATCGTTACTACTGGAGTTTACCTGGACATTCCTACTGAGGGTTTCTAGGATTGCAACACTTAGGATGAAATATAGGATGACACAGCTTTAGGATGCACGTTGGAGGACAGCAAAGAGAGAAATTAATAAGGCAGCATGCTCAGAACAAGTTTAAGCAGCACTGATGTTAAGATCCCTAGTGGCAACTCTATCAGTTATTGGTAATGTTAAAAATTCAGAGTGCAACATAGAAGCCTCGTTTAACATAAAAAAATGTGCAAATTGTTCTCTTCTTAACAAAAGAAAGTAACAGCGAGGAAGATTTCTACTGAAGAACATTTTTAAGTCACAGCAAAGTAGACCATCTTCTTTCCAAAATCATCTACAAGGCACTAAGGGTAGAAAATGACAGGTAACATGAAAGACCAATGTTGTTCCTCAGTCAGGTCGAAATATGGGGTATTTTGGTAAGAACTCTATTAATATTACCTGTTGAAGAAGGGAAAAAGACAAGAACAGAACACAATAACCAAAAAGTTCAAAGCCTCAGCACAATTTCCATGCAACATTAGCTAATTCATAAGGCTAAATATATCTGAGATTGTCTGTGAGGAGGGAATGTTCCCCAGGGTAACAAAGCAGAGATTCCAGTCATTCTGAAATAGAGGGATTCTGGATGCTTGGCTTTTTTGGGGGTGGATCTCTTTCCCTAAAGTCTACACAATCTTCCCAGCTTCCACATGTTAAAGTGGATAGGGGAGTGGTAGAACCACAGAAATATTTGAAGTTCTGCTTTCCTAAAAGTCTGTCTTGTTTACGACCATGTGAAATTTGGAGCTGGCAAAAAAAAACCCACCAAAACAAACCAACACCAAAAACACAAAAGAAAAGGTCCAACCAAAAAAAGGACATTACTGTAAAGATGCAATATTTCTGCAAAATCATTTGAATCAAAGGAATTACGAGTACCACTGGAAAATGTGGGTAAGTTAAAGAACTATGGACTGGTGCTGGTGTGGGAATTACTCCAACGCAGGAAGTCCCAGTGGGTCTCCCTCATTCCAAATCACAGACCAAACTGCACATTTGGCTGGGAGATCTTTTTGCACAGGGTCACTAAGTGAAGGATCTTCTCTATTACATCATAGTTCTGTTGAATAGCAGTAAGAACAGAAGCAATACTCACATACTCCATCATATTGCTAGTTTCACATTTCCTTTTACTCAGCTTCCAGTGCAAACCAAGCTAAGGAAATAATTAACATAAAGGATTAGCACAATCTTGTTTGGATGGGTAATGCAACAAGCATCAGCAATACTGAATTATAAGGATCTATTATTTAGGATCAGTATAAAGTATGGAATTACGACAAGACTCTAAAATCCTTCATGCCAATATTCCTAAAGCTGAAAAAAACAAATACTCTTTTCTTACCTTATGATATAGTCTGTTATTTTCCCATTCTAATAACTTCTGAATTGATCTTCTAGTCTAAAAAGTAAGTCAGAACTGTATCAGAAATGGTTCAGCAGCCAGTCTCATCCAGAAGAATCTCACTACTGCATTTCTGGCTAAGGTCAATTTATAGTAAGTTAGTTTTATTTGTAGTAAGTTACGTTTTATAAAAGTACAACCAAGCAAAGAAGAAATTATAAATGGAAATCTTATCACTTCAACTCCCCACTCCCCCTTTTTTCAAAAAAGGAAGCACCCATGGTTTTTTTGTCAACTTAGAATCATTAAGGATGGAAAAAATTTTAAGATCAAGTCCAGCTTAGGTCTGTGACTTTTCCAGAATTCATTTAGTTAGTAAGAGATCCTTCTGAATTTGATGTTTTTACCTACCATAGTCAACAACAAAAGAGTCTCCCACGTTCTCCTGGCCAAATCCTGCACTCACTGCAGGTGTTCTGCTGACAACACAGATTTCCATACACGTAATTCCCACATTTTGCTAATGGAATTGTGATCTGGATCTTGAAAAAAACCCTCACCACCAAACTCCAGCTCACAACAACTGCTGTTTGTATTTTCAATTCCGGGCTACCAAACTGAGACCTTCATGTCTCTTTCCACAGCTGTGGAGAGGAGATTTCTCAAGTTTCAGTGGTTTTTAAGGTGACAAGAAGACAACTGTGATGATCCTACATGGGATACATTTAATTTTAATCACTGCATGATTGTTATCACCCTCACACCCCCACGGAAGTGCCATAATTTTCCCTACTTGGTGCATTTTCTCTGTAGCCTTGAGAATTCCATTAATACTGCAACACCACATGGGCATTTATTTAGATTTTCACTGGCACAAGATATTAAATATGGGTTTAAACCTGCAAATACTCCATTTGTATCTCTCAGGCGTATTTCTCTGCAATAATTATGTTTATAAATGCAGTTAAAATGAGCTAAAACAAGTCCTGTAACTTTTTAGTGCTGCAGCTTCAGTGATGAGCACTTCAACAAGTTAACACACTAATGCACTTCCTAAACATTTACTGCTGTGATAAATCAATTCTAAATGTAAATCACAGAGGTAACTGAAATCATGTTTACCTGATACTACTGAAGTGCTTTTCAGAATTATTACTTTGGACCTGATTACAGGAGTGGTCAACTCTCTTTCAGGGGGGAAGGCTCTAGAAAATAAACTGGTGCTTGTTCTTAACAGAAACAGCACAGTAAAATATGGCAAATAAACCACAGCTCTGAAATATTGTGGTATCTATTGCATATAAGATTTTTAAGTTTAAAAAATATTTATTCAGGGGGTGGGGTGAGGCTAGTGGGGATGGGGGAGGTGAAGAGGGAAAGTGATTTTTCAGTCTAATTCTGCCACTCTTTGAAGATCATTGTCCAGTTCTGCACTCATTTAACTCAATTCTTAGACCTTGAGAAATCCTGGAAACTTAAGGTATCATATAGTCCATCCTGTTTGAACTGAGATGGGATCAGCTATTCTTAAAACTATTGATTCAACTGGTAATTTGGTGTCATTTTGTATTTCTTCTATTTTCTAAGGTGGAAACCAGAATAACCTTTTGAGTGTGAGACCAAACCAGGGTTTTAAAATGGGGAAGATTTTACGAAAAGTTATTTAATCCTACCAGTAATTAAAAAATCCACAGAATAAGATGAAACATGGACTCACTCTTTTGTTAAGACAGACCACGGGCCACAGGCTGCAGCCCAGAGTGCAGCAGCAGCACAGGCAGCCACAGAGCAGCCACTTCACATTGACAGGGAGGTTCTTCCTCAGGCAGGCGTTCACTCGGCTGATGCTGGTCTTGAATTCCTCGGGGGCCACCTGCAACAGAAGGGCTCAACTTCAGGGAGAGCCAGCATAGGTGTATTTTCTCAGAAATTACCTCTACAGGTTAAAATGAAACATAAAATTACACAATCTTCTAAAGCACTGGTCACCCAGTGAGCATGAAAAGTCATTTTCCTGCAACAAATTCATTTCTGGTGCGTGCGCTGCACAAACTTGAATTAAAAAGCCAAACATCTTTTAGATGAACAGCCTCATCCATATTTATTGCACCAGTAATTAATCAATTGGCCTGAAAACACAGTGAGCCCAGACAAAATCAGAACTGGGACACAGCTGGGCAATACATGCACTGGTGACACTGACCAAAACCATGGAAGAATGACAGATGTCTGCTTTCCAAAGGAATGTGGGAGCTTTGCAGTAAAAATACGTATCACAGAAAGCGAGAATACTGTCCAAATTAATGTCATACCAATCTAAGCCTACACTGTTCCTGGGTGAAGGCTCTGTCCACAAATAACTTCCTGAAGTGGCCCACACTGAAGCCACAACTTCCCTTGTGGCTGCTTCCTAAAATAGGGAAGCCTAGAAAGAAATACACTGGATTGTATTTAAGGCAGAGCAATGCAGCTTGTACAGGGTTAGGAATAAAGCCTACTTGTTGAAAACTAGCTGTTTGAAAATAAGGAATAAGTATTTTATACCTATATTGCCACTGCAGAGTCACAGGGGAACCCCCATTTTGTATCAGAAATGAGCTCTTTTCTCCAATAGATGCATTTCTCACCTACTCACATACCCCAAAGCCCTCATCTCCCTACAGAATCCAAGTCACTTCTGTCTGATAAGTCAAACCTGGATTTGAGGCAGTGACTCCAAGATGACACTCTAACATAATCCAGCATTTGAATGCACAAAGCAGAATAATCAGAACCAACTTCAAGAGACTTGACCAGGCAGGCACAACGCAAAACAATTAAAAACCCCATCTTTCCTAACTGCTTGCCATGTTGATGAAAATCCCCTAGAATGAGTCTGTACACAAAGCTGTGCAACTACCCCACAACCTCCCAACCAAGCAAGCCCAGCTCTGCTCATCTGACTCTGCAAACAAGGGCAGCAACACCAACAAAAGTGTTCATTTAATGACAAAGATCCTTTTCACCAGGGGCAAAGCCACGGGGCAGGAAATGGAGAGGACCTGACGCTGCTGCCTCTGCCTATTGACAAGAGCTGAATTCTTTAAAGCATTGCAGGAAAGGGAGTAAATAAATACAACATCTGTTTCCTGGCCATTCAGGTCACCAGGCACTACAGAGTCAGGGGGCAGCTGGGCTTGCACACAGGCCAGGCCTACAGTTAATAACATTAAGAACATAATGTAAGTGTGATTATTTTATAGCAGGAATTAATAAATACACAGAAAGTAATTATTTTTTCCCCCTCCCACATTAAATAGGCTGTTTTGTTTTACATCTACAAATGCAGCAACTAAAAAAATTTGTCTGTTTTACAAGAGACACCTTAGTTTAGGGAAAAAAAGAAAGAAAACAGCCAAAGAAACCCCCTGAGATTCTTTTTACAGGGACATCTGCAATGAAAAAAAAATCTCATTGTAATGTGGCAAAGTATCCTGTACTTGCATGTCTCTGGAACAAGGTTTTATGGATTTCCTTGCCCGGGTCAGATCTTGTACTGGGATATAACAAATACCAGATGCACATGAGCAAAACCATTTCATCTTCAACGTGGGAGAATGTTTTGTAGGAAAGAACATCTGGGCTGGTTGTTTGCAGTAACCTCAGACAGCTGCTGCAGTCACACTGCCTCAAAGTAAACGGAGATTCCTACATTAATTGGCATTCTCAACTCTTAAGGAAGTTACATGGGCCTCACATTTAGATATCTACAAATGGCACTTCCTTTAATAAATCTTTTAGAATTTTACATTCTGCTATTTGAAATATAAAAATAAGTAGCTGTTTTTTTCTTGAACCCATTTATACTTTTGTAATGAGACTCCCGAAGAGAATGTTTCCTTTTCCTTCAGACACAAAGTTTACTGGACCTTGACAACAACACAGCCCAACCTCCAAATCCAGCTGAACAAACCTGCCAAAGACAATGGAATGGCACAGCCCAGAATTTAGTTTAACAAGAATAACCCTTATCAGTGGTAACATTCAACATGAAGAGAACTCAACCAGATTCTTAGATCACAGCTGGCAGAAAAAATTTGGACCTAAAAAGAAAGCAAAGGGAGATTCCCTGATCCTGTGATAATTTTTAGGGAGTCACTGTTCACATCAGGTTAACAGTTTGATCCTAAGTTGTGAGAGCAAAGTTGAAGGACTCTCCTTCCTGCAGAGCAAATGGCTAAACCAGAAACCAACTTTGGATGCCACTAAGCAGCAGAAAATTTCCATTTCAGGAATTCTGGTCTGATGTTTACCTCAATCTAATATTATGAAAGCACCACTACCTGCTAAATCTCCGAATATTTTCATGTAAAGGTGAATCTCTTGGATACAACATAAGATGAAATTACTTAACATGGTTTGGCTAACCCAAACTATTGGATTGTTTCTGCCTTTAGGAAATGGAATTACAACAAATATTTCTGTCACTAATGACACATCTTCATCTGAAACTAAAGGAACTGGAGATCAAGATAAGCCTCATGTTGTGATAAACAGAAGAAAGCACAATTTTGTTGCTCAGTTTATAGCTCAGTAACAGTTAAGCATTGTTATACAGTGATTAAGAACAAAATACCTGTAAATAACTGTTCTAATCTAATAATGAAATGGAATCCAAATGAAAGTCATCACAGAATTGTTGATTTTCTGGCACAATTTCAACTCCTGCCTTTCTTGCAGGTACAGCTATTGAAAGGTGTATGTGAAGTGACTGAAGTATTTCAAACAAACAGAGAATTAACAGCTCCTCCTGCACAAAGACAGCTCCCTAAGAAAGCCTAGTTTTGAGTAATTCTGGAAATCTCTTGGCGAGTTTGTGTCTGGCTCTTGAAAAGAATGAGATAAGCACTTTGCTCCTGGCTGTGCTGTACACCTTGGGAAGGGACATTAGCTCCTTTTAGGAGGGAAAAAAACAAAAAAACATAAAAGGAAAGGAGGGGGTGTCATAATATTTTACAACAGGATGCAGAGGATCTCCAAACACAGGAAGGGAGCAAGTAAAGCCCAGCAGGCCTGATCTTCCTCCTTCAATCATCACGATCACCAACCCTATCAATCACACGGCGCAACGGGATCACAATGCCCAGCCCTCACTTTATGGCTCACATTGCCCTGCACTGCACACTCCTCTCTGGGCAGGACCCCTTTTGTTTCAACATCAGAGCAGGAAATTCCACTTTTCCCCTTAAGGATCACTGCCTCCATCATTTTCTGGTCACCTGGAGCAGAGTGTGCTATTGTGCTCCACATCATGGAGAGTATTTTGTTAAAAGCTTGTTTAAGAGAATTAATAATCCTGTAAACCTGAAGAGCACTGAATTTAAATTTAACCACCATTTCAATTTAGGCCAAGGTCCAATTACATTATTGAAAGTTAAATATTGTCTCTGTATTAAGTGTAGTCAAATCTTTTCTTACAATGTTCCTTTGAAAAGAAGCCTGGCTCGGGATTTACAAACCAGGTGAGTTTATGTCTCATCCTGCAAGACAAATATTAATCCAGCTCAATTAGCTAGGCCGAACATCTGACCTACCTGGGATTCTCCTTTCCTTTATTATTTTATTGTCTATGCTTTACCCTCAAATGTACACATTCACCTCTCCCAAGGAAAGCAACAAATTAAGTCTCAATTAAACACTGAAGATGTAATTACAAGCATGCAGCTCTAGGCTAACCTACAACAGCTATGCAGGCTCTGTAAAAACTGGGAGACTGGGAAAATGGATGAAGGAGGAGGGGGATTCCAGATTTCAGAAAAAGAAGATTAGCAGGCTTGCTGCCATCATTATGTGGGTGGGCAAACTGAGGGCAGGACACTTAAGTAAATTACTAACACAAGAGTATGGCATAAATCCCAAAAGTTTGTGCTTCTGGGAGAAAGGTGTAGATACAGAGTTTTCTCTAATTAGGATTTTCATCCTGCTTTAAAAACCTACATCTTTTACACCTGTATTTATTCAAAAGAAAACCAGTACCACCAAGAAATCCATCAAGCCCATCTAATGGCTTCATCTCTTACACTCCATTAGCAGATGGGATATATAATTAATACCAATTCACAGTGGACAGCAAAGCCATTAAACTTAATGTTACACAGGCAATATGAATAAACTGTGACATTGTCTTAGAGTAGCTGAGGACTAATGCAAGTTCAGAGTAAACATTTTAATCCCAATTTGTAAATATACAGAGTCGCTGTTATTCATAAATTTTGATTTCACAAAAAGCAAAAAAATTACATTTTAACAACAGAAGATCGTAAAGTGGTGTCTCAGCTGACTACGATACTGATTATTGTGAATTATTTAACAGGATATTTGAAGAAAACCTTCTTACTGGAAAAAAAAGACTGAATTTTCATTTTCAATAGGGATTAAGATGATTGACTGCCTCAACCAAAGGAAGAAGCAGATTATTTATTTCTTGCAATTGATGAAAGTATTAAAAACCGAAAGACCCACAACTGTGGTTTTTAATGTCTTTCACGGCAGTGTGTGGCAGGCAGGAAGAAAAATGTGTTTACTATCTTGTTTGATTGGTGCTCTCCCCTGACAAAAGGGAATTCAGTTCCTTCCAAGGTCTCCTGGCTCAGAAAGCCCCTCAAATTCACAAGATAACAGAATATAAAGATTCTCAACAGAGAAGCATCCCTATATACAGCAAACCCCTGCCCATGTCACTCCTGGAGCACTGATCACATCTACAGAACAAGAAGGGTAAATGCCAAGCAGAAGAACTTCCTCTTTCCTTTCTTTGCTAAATTAAGTCCAAGCACTCAACTGAACTTTAAATTAAGCTTTTGTTCACTGTCTGTTTAACAAGAGGAGGACAATCAAGTGGAAAATGTGACAGCCATTGATGCTGGTATTAAAAAGCGTAGACCTGGTTGTAGGTTTGGTTTGTTTTTTTAATAACCCAAATATATTTTAGAGAGACAGAAAGAAATGAAATTATATAATCGAATTAAGTTTTAACATTTCTTGCTAGGGATTTTCTACAGGCTTATTTATAATAAACTACAACTCGGGTAAAAGAACTTAAAATTGTTTTTTCCAAAATGTATTGTGGCTGTTCAGTGATCAGAAAGAGCTTCCCAGAAAAGAACAAGCCTCACACAAGGTGGTGAAATGCAAAGGTTGTCAGCAGCCCTCACACTGCAATCAGTAGGATTTGTCCTTCTGAGCTCAGTGAGACCCTAAAGCAAGGCCACAACTTCCAGGCTGACTTTCAGCACCCAAAAACTCCAAGCAGAACCTGCTTCTCAGGAATACTGCTGCCAGAGCAGCCGGGCAACTTCGACACAAGGATTTTATTCATTGTACTCTGGTGTGAAAATGAAGGAGGAAAAAGCCCAGATGGATTTGGCAGAAGCAGGAGCAACCATCCAGCTGTGTTCAGTGTATTGTTGGTATGACTCAACCTCTGCAAGAGGCTGCAGGGGGAGTGGAGCTCTATGGGATGATATGAGACAAAGGAGAAAGAGCCAAATAAACTTTTTGCTTCACAACTTCTGGAAAAGATACACAAGGGGGATATAAATCTAAGCAAAAGCAAAGCACTAGAGTGTGAAACAGCAGGAAGAAAAAAATTCAAGAGAAAAAGAATTAAACAACTAAAAGATTAAAAAAATACAATTATGAAAATAATTTCAAACTAAGAATTCTGTGAAGGTTGAATTAATAGCTACAAATTACAGTTTCTTACACTTGCATTTAGTAAGATGACAGGACTCCAGAGAAAGCAACAGACTTTGTCACCACTAATTTTCAAAACTAAACAGTATTTGTGAAAATTACTAAAAACCTACTTAATTTGTAGATTTAACACTATATTTTGTTCTGTAAAGCTTCAGATAAAATAGATTCACTTCCAGAGATCTGTCTAAACAAACTCAAGGCTTGTCAGGCATACTCAAAAGAGAGGTTTAGTATCTGAACCGATTTAATTCACCCAGGAGGGAGCACAAACTCCAGGTATTTAAAAAGCAAAGTTAAGTAAGTCTTGCTTTCATGTCTGCATGGAAACAGTTGGATCCATGGTGAGCTTTGCTGTGTTTGGAATGTCAATAACGATAACAATCACTGCAAATCCTTCCTTCTTGTTTCCAGCTACACTGAGGGACTGGGCAGCGAGCAGCTGGGTCACACAGGCCACAGGTAACAGTCTTTAGTGGGTTCATGCTCACGTATCCAACACAGAAACCACTGGATGCACTGGGTGTTCCCATTGTAAAGAACAGTTTAATCTCACACTTACCTTCCCTGTCAGAACAGAAGGAAATTCTGTATCAAACTTGTTGCTCAAGCCAAACCTTGAAAACAAAAGAGACAAACAAAATATATTCCACCTAACTTATTTTGTTTCCCTTAATTAAAAAAAAAAAGTAATAAGAGTTTTTACTTTAAAAAGAAACCACTATTAATTTCTTTTGCCTTTACATTTACGTTATTTCACGAGCTTTTGATCTAAGTTTATGTAAGGTCTCGTGTACCATTCATAAGGTCATTTACAGACAGAAACACAGCTTTACTTCAATACCTCAAAAAGTGCAAAAATTCTTTTCCAATTGGATGGCAGTAAGTTTCAATCTTTGATTTCTGGAAGAAAAAACCCTCCAGCTGTGAAATCCCAGTTTTACTAGCTTCAACAATCCTTTTACTTTCTTACACATGCAATTGTTCCACATGCAACAGATGAAGTTTGTTTTAAGGAACCCATTCATCATCATCTTTGAAATTTATAACCATGTGCTTTTAAAAACTTGCTTTGGGCTGAGTTAAACTACCTCATGCAAAACATGTAAGAGCCTACACAAAGGACAGTTTTACAACTACTATGAACTTCAAGGAAATTAAGTTTTGGGTATCACTGTGACTACTCTTCACTGGAGTGTTCTGGGGTTTGAGCAAAAGGATTTTCATTATAACCAGTGAAAGCTACAGGGAGCTGGATTTGGCTTGTAAACCTGTTACCACTAATTCCAAAACTCCCGAACCTTTACAATTCAGTAATTTAACAAAATACAGCAGCAGCTGGCCCTCAGCTACAATCTGTATGTTTGATGAGAGCTTAATGTTAATTTAGTAAAGTTAAATATATTGTGTATCAAGTCAGCTCTGCTAAACTATCTCCTGAGTATCTGTGTTCAAAAAAATCAAATTACCTGGAAGAATCACTGCCAAAAAGAGGAGCACAAACACATTTAGTATTGTAGGAGTTACTGAAGAAACAGACTTTGCTTTGAGTCAAACTGACACCTGCCATATTTCAAACTGGCCCCTTGTACCAATACCAGTATTGCTGAAATACCACAGAATTGTGGAATGGTTTGGGTTGGAAGGGACCTTAAAGATCATTTGGTTCCAACACCTTCCCCTGGACATCAGTGCCCATCATTATATCCTGTGCACTGTGTAATAACCCAGATATCCAAAACTGAGAATGGAAATTGTTCAGAACTGTGCAAAAAAAGTCAAATCAACCTTAAAGGAGAGAGAGGCAGAATAAAGAACTTGTGCCGTCTCTAGAAATCCAGTAATTGAAATGTTTGGCAACAACACTGGTGAAGTTCAATCCAGTTCTCCAATGAATAATTTAAGTTAGAGCCTCCTGTAAAGAGCAGCAGTTGTGTAAAACATTACAAAAAACCCCAAACAGCAAAACCAAGATTTTAGGCAAGCACAAAGGTTACTAATATAGCACATTTCCCTTCTCTTTGTCACCTGGCAAGTCAGCCTCCACATTTTGTACCTTTTCTTTTTAAGCTGAAATCTCCCAGGTTTTGTAATGTTATATATTTAGTTTTAAGGAAGCTTGGAGAGCAATGAAGTAGCCTTTTCAGTCTTAAAAAAAAAAAAAAGACTAAAATTATAAAGCACATACACAAGCTTGCTTTGAGGAGCACAGACTTTTCTGTGCATCAGCAATGGAACAACCTGAAATGATCACAAAGTAGGAGCAATCAGACAATATAATAAAAGAATTACTGGAAAATTCAAGAATTATTTACTCTACCCATATAACAGACCAATTCCACTAAATCATGCCAAAGGTCCATCTTGTCCCCAACACTGACTCTTACAGTGGCCAAGAACAGAAGCTTAGGAAACAGCAAAAGAAATGAAAAGAAGAGCAAACATGTGCTAACTGCTCCCCAGAACCCTCCTCTGACCTTCTACAATTCAAACACTTCCTAAGCCACAGGTAGTGTCTTTTATCTCACTGATCACATATATTCATTAAAATTCCCATTGCACCCCAATTTCCATAAAGAATTAGATAAATTAGTGCTGATTAATAAATCTGATTAGGAATGCAAGATCACAATATGTATTGGGTTAAATTCCAAGGCTGATGTCATGAAGCATATTAAAATCCCCAAATTTTTATCAGTTGCCAAAACACTCCCTTCAATTGCAGCACATTCAAGAAACCTGAGTTACAGAAAGGCATCTCTCACACTGACACCTGTGAGTGGCTAAATAATTTATGTTTTAACTATATTTTAAATATGTTTAGTCAGAATCACTGATGGCCTTTAGCCCAGTTTTACTCAAATATCTCCAGAAGTTTTACAGAGTATTCTGTGGTTATTTACCACAGAGTTTAGAAACATTAAACTCCTGTTAGATGGGGCAGGGGGTTGACTCAACAACCAAGTAAAATAAAAAAACGGAAGCAGGATGTTATACAGTTGTACAGCTTTACAGGCAGCTTTGTAGAAGTACTGAAGTGTTATTAGAATCTTTAATGTAAAGAAGTTAGTATCTAAAGTATTGATCAAGAGGTAATTAACTTAATTAGACTTCCTACAACAGACTAGTGATCTAGCATGAGCAGGCCTATGAAATCTTCTAAAATTCAGTATATTTAAAAATCACTACAACATCAATTCCAGTAGCTGTTCTTTAAGTCATTTAAAACATCAGCTGGTGGTGATTTATTTCTGGGCCAGTTCTGTGACTCCTCAGTCAGTGCAAGCTGCCCAAAGTGTAACATTTAGAAATTCAGATCAGTCACCCACGTCCTTCGGTTGCACTTTTCTCACTGCATGACAAGTACCTCTAAAAGCCAGGCACTGTTTCCTATAGGCTGCAACAGAACTAGGATGACCTCACTTGCCAGTTCTGTCCCTCTTTCCCTCTTTTCATGGATGGCATCAGGCAAGTCCCATCACCTCATTTTCCCCCATCTGTAGAGTGGGGAGAACACAAATTGTCCTAGGGAGCTATAATAAGAGAAATGCATAAATCCTTCAAATTAAAGGCTGAAATGAACATCCTGAACCACCAGTTGCAAAACTCACCTGCAACAGGTACCACAAGATAAAGTCTGTTAGTTTACAAAGCAGGAGCTCAGGTTTTCTGTCCCCATAACTAAAACAGGAAGATTTTGGAAACACCTTCTCACATCTAGAAGAGAAATATTTACAGGTGCTTTGCCTTTTTATTTCTTTTGACTTAAGCCTCACCTCATTCTCATTTCTCCCACTAATGTATTTATAGATAGTAATCAGCCTTACTAGACTGCACAAGTTAAACCTGTTTAGTCAAGCTCTCCAACCTCCTCCGAGCACAGCTCCTTTCCCCATTCCTAATCCAGGTTATGTTTAACCTCTCTGGAAGAGTGGAGCTCAGACCCACACTGCTCTTTATGAGGTATCAGCTGAGCTGTGTCCAGCATTAAAGGGTAAAGATGACATTCCTCAAGAGCCCTTAGCTGAAATCTCCTTGAACATTTAACATTTCCCAGTTCAGGACATTTTCCTGTGAAGCCAACAGAACTACCCAAGAGAGTTCTTACCCATGGATGGTGTTTTGAAAAATGAAGTTTTTGGTAACGAGTGGAAGGCTGAGGTAATTTGCTATTTTAAATATGTGGAAGATGGAGCAATACTAGATAATAATCAAATGTCATCTTATCTCAACTGGCTCTTCCCTCCCTTCCCCAGCTGATGACAATAAGCTTTTCATCAGCACCTGGACTGTGGGTCCCTGGGGCACTCCTACAGAAAACAGGATAGAATACCAAAAGTTAACTTCTAGCCACAACCAGGAGGTTTGCAGACTTCAGCAGGAATCACAAGCTGGATACTAATGGCAAAAATATGTTTAATGGCTAATTCATTACCTCATTACCATCCATCCACATGGACTTAATGATATGGAAAAATTACAGCAGATAAACAAAACCTTATAACCAGGTTACAGTTTATTTACTGTTCTGTTTTTGGAAATTATTGCCTTGCTTTGCTAGGCATGACTCAGTCTTCACTATAAATTGTCTGTGTGGAGATACTTGGATACACCAAGCAGAGTCACACTGACTATGGGAGAAACAGCAAACAAGGTGTTTATAACTCATCAGAATGGAATTTCAGAAGAAAAGGCATTTACTAGGACCTAGTAATTTATCTGTGCTAAAATTCAAAAGCTTTCAAAAACAATAAATACAACAGAGAGAATTTTTTCAAAGAATCCTGGACAAGATGAGCGTAGATTTTTGCCAACCATTTTTACACACATCCTCTCTGACTAAAATAAAACAGATAAGCTTTACGTGGTCACTCTTACCATGCACAGGGGTGGAAGGGTTAACAAAACTGGGAAAAGCAAGATTCTGCTAAATACCCTCAGAAAACTCTTGGAATTTATATTTAGTACTGTTGGACATTGCAAAGAAGTAACTCTTAGAGTGAGCAGCTCACTGACAAGGTCATAAGAATAAAAACTCTCATGCAAGAAACTAATACAGTGTTCGAATCTACCAACTTGGGAGTTTCATAAGAGAACTGTACGTGACAAGCTGAAGCAGATGACTCTGGAATTCAAGAATTATCCCTTCTCTATACACCAAAAGTATTCAAGAAGGCCAGTGTCAGTTGAGGAACAGGAGACATCTGAAACAAAAATCCAAGGAAACAAAACAATGGCTTTATAAAGATAACTGGTTTTGTTTTTTTAATAATGTCTGACTTGTCAGGACATTTTTATTAGCAGTGCTCCAGACAGGTTCAGAAAACAAACCCAGGTTTTCCTGGATGACGTCTCTCCCTTCAGTAACTGGAGCAGGCTGCTTCTGCAGCCAATTGATTTCAAAAACAGCAGCATCTGTGTGATCAAAAAGTGACAGAGCTCCAACACACAAACTCTTTGGGAAGCAAAACAGTTCCCATTTAATAGGAGGTTAGGATTATGTACTCCAGTGTCCAGGGTTTAGTTGCATTTTATTGATAACATCCACTAACTGTTTTTATCAGTATAAGGAGATTTAAAAATACATCATGAGCTGATAAAAGCTGCCTCCTACCATTACAGGAAGAAAGCTGAGAGGGGTGGGAGAAAGGGAGAATAAGTTGGATGGGGATTCAGCTCAGGTAGTTACAAGGGCATGTAGCTAGCTGAGGATTTCCACATCACTGACAAGGGGGCTTTTTTTTTGACGTAGACATCACTAGTTCTTGGAGATGTTCCTGCCCATCCCAAAAAGATGCTGGAGCCAGGAAGGAACTGTAAGTAACATCACTAATACACAAAGAGCATCACAGAAAGCAAAGCAGATGAGCGTGTAATGTTTTTTCCAGTTCAGCATTTAAAATCAGGTAACTCACAAGATGCATACTTGATATTCTGAGCATTTTGCTTGTGTTCCACCTCTCCTTTAGTCAGGCCAGGAGCTATTTGGGGCGAGGACACAAAGAAATTCCATCTACACGAGCAAATGCACTGCGGTGCAGCAGAGCAACTCCCCACTGGCACCAGCTCAATGCAACCCTGATCCAGGCTTCCATAAGGACACAGTATCAAATCCAACACTACTTCCCAAGGGATGGGAGAGCCTTCCCCACCCAGTGCTTTTGCTGCAGGGAGTTAGACCACACTGCACCTATTTACAGAGAGAAACGTGAATTTTATGCAATCCAAAGACAGAGCCAAAGCAATACAAGCTTGGTGGGTTTCTGCAACACATAAATTTCAATACCTCCCTCCCTGCCACGAAAATTAATGTGACAACCAACAACTTGTTAAGGATGCATTTGGTTCTATTAATTCTTCAGCTTGCTGGAGCAGGAATACTAAGAAAATCCCTACGAGTAAACATTACATATAAGGAAACACAGCTTGCTCATCTTCTGTTCAACTGTTTAAATGAGCAGCAAACATTCTGGCTCACGCTGTGTTTCGGTGATAAAAACACTCAATCTAAACCAAAGTCACAACTAAGTTTGGAGCAGATAAAGTACAGCACAGGCACGAGCCTCCTCTGCAGTGCAGTGTGGGGGCTCCCTGGCTCAGCTGTGGCACAGAAGGGTCACAGCGAGATGGTTTGAACAGGCTGTTCGTCCTCGCACCGCGTGGACTTTGCTTTTTATCTAACAAATTGTTTGGATAAAGAGGAGCAACCAGGGAGGGCTGCCAGGGCTGCGCTGCAGCCTCTGCACCCAACAGCCAACTCCGGCTGTTCATTCACGACCGGGGCTTTCCTCGAGCTACCGGAAAATACTGACGTTAAATGCACAGCTCCCCTCGCGGAGCGGGTGAGGGGGGCGCAGGGCTGCGGCTCTCGGCCCCGCGGGGCGGGAGGCTGGGGCCGACAGGGCCGGGGCACGGTGCTCCCGCTGCCCTCACCCCTCCCGGCGCTCCCGCCCGGCTCCACCGCCCCGCCACACCGGCCCCTCACGCTGCCCCCGCTCCTTCCTTACACGGTGATGTGCCCGGCGCCCCGTACCGCTACGGGATCGGGCGCGTCGCGGGGCCGGGGCAGCTCCTGGCTCCGCACCACGGGCTCGGGCTCATCCTGCTCCTCCTCGTCCTCCTCCTCCAGCTCGTAGATCGTGTCGAAGTCCGCCATATTGGGCAGCAGGACGCTCATCGCCGGCCCTCCCGCCGCGCCTGCGCAACGCCCGCCGGGGGCGGGGCCGCGCCTCGGTAACGGCGGCGGGAGGGCGGCGCGCAGGCGCAGCGCGATCCAACCGGGCTGTGGGAGCGCGGTCGCGTGTGGAGCCGCACCGTGCGCGGAACGGCGCTGGCCTGCCCACGTCCCCCAGCTGTGCGGGCTCCCGGAAGGCGTTGCCCTGCGGGGAGCGGGTCGCGGCCGGTGTTGGCGATCGGAGGCGGCCGCTCAGGTGCGCGCGCGCCCTTCGTCGCTCCCGGGCGGCCGGTAACGAGCCGGCACGGGGAGCTGCTGAGAGAAGTTACTGTTGGTGGTTGTAGCGAAGCCAGAATAACCTTGTTGAACTCTTTTTTTTTGTAAGGACTCCCTCTAGGCCTTTCGTGTTACCTCTAGTACCGTTAGCATTTCTAACTCCCCCGACCTCCCTTCCCGCCGCCCCCGCCTCAGGTGCGCGCTCGCGCTCCTTCCCGCCCCTCAGGTGCGCGACGGTCACGAGCCGGCGCGAGCAGCTCCCGAGGGGAGTTTTGATTCGCTGGTTACGAGGGAAAAAAATCGCCTCTAAGCCTTTCGGCGTACAGGAGACCTGAATGTCTGTGCTATGATTATCGCATTTATAACTCCCCTTCGCGCCCCCCTCAGGTGCGCGCGCGCCCTTTCCCGCCTCCGGACCGGCGCGAGCGGCTCCTGAGGGAAGACGGAGGCAGGTGCTGAGACTCCTTTTTTCTAACCTCTTTTCCAGGTGTGTTTCTGTGGCGGTTTTAATAAAAACAGCCGTATAGTGCTTTCCCCCCTTCCCCTCTCGTTTTTGCCCCCTGTGTCGCTCCCCGGGGCGGCTGAGGTGAAGATAAGGGAGGGCGGGGGGCTGTGGAGTTTTCCCGGAGCTTTGAGGTGGTTGTCTGGGATTTTTTGGTGGGTTTGGAAAGTGAGTTATGTGCAGGGTAATGGGGTGGTGAGAGGGAAGAAAATCCACACAGGAATAGCAAAACTGGGGAAAAAATTCTCCCCGAATGCTTCAGGGGAATGCCCCCATCAGCACACAGGTGTAAACTATTATTGAGGCAATAAGCACTTAAGTACTCACCTACTGCAAATGGAAAATAGCCAAAAATTATTGGTGTTTGTAATTGCAATAGAGGAATGAAAAATGAAATTCTGAGGGAGGTGTTGGTCCTTTTTAGTATTAGCGTAGCTCCTATAAAGTGTTGGCTCTGGTATGTGTCCAAATCAGAATTCCTGACCTGCAGGTACTCTAAGGAAGAAACTCACCTCCTCCTGTATGAGGTAAAAACGGGTCTCCATCCCTGTCTGTTGTTTCTAGGAAAATACTTTCCTAATAAATCATCTTTATTGTTTTTCAGGTGTTTCTAGACTGCAGCAAAATGCAGATGACTTGACAGTGAAAATTTTTGTTGCCTCCAAAAGTAACATTATGTGAGCTACAGTTTTATCAGTGCTGTGTGCTCGTACTTCAGCACATTATCCATCTTATGTGGAGCTGCAGGTAAATCACACTCTAAGCTAGAGAAAAAAATTGAGACAAGTTGTCATAAAATGAAATTACGTGTTCTATGTTTTCTGATTTTTGTCAAAATACCTTTTTCTTTAGTGTTGAATGTTGTCAGTAAATTGCAGAGAAAGTAAGTCATTGACCAAATATTGAAAATACATCCTGTTTGGAAACATGATAAAAAAATAGAGAAAATTATTCTATACTTAAGGATCTGATATTTTTTCTACTCATCTTCATCTTTATATAGATTCATAACCCATGGAAAGAAAGTGTTGAAACCAGTGAAATAAAGTTATATATGGGGGTATTAAAATAAGGTACTGGTCTTCATTTTACTCTCAGTTAAATTCTGGATGTCTGCTTTAACTGGTGTGAAAACCAAAAAGGTAAGTCTTGTAACTGAGAGCACTGGAAGAAATTATAGTTCTGATGCTTTGCATTTACATTATGGGCTTGAATATTTAGCTGAGATTGTCTTAGTTCATGGCAGCGTTGGTCAACTGTCCATGGGAAAGGTCAGAGAACCATAGAATGGTCTGGATTGAAAGAGAACTTAAAGCTCATCTCATTCCACCCCTGCTATGGGCAGGGACACCTTCCACCATCCCAGGCTCCAAGCCCCATCCATCCTGGCCTTGGACACTTCCACGGATCCAGGGGCAGCCACAGCTGCTCTGGACAACCCTCCTCTGGCTCCCCTGGAGAAAAACTGCAAACAAGCTGCAATGCCTGTTTTGACAACTGTATCACCATAAGACTTTGACCACGAATCCTTTGCTTTTTGCTATTTCCCCGTAGCAAAAACTTGATGCTTAGGACTTGTGTGGGACTCCAAGCTGCCAAAACCCAACACCTGAACCAATGTATGTTGAACCAATGCACTGAATTATGCTTGACTGGTGTTCTGAGCACAACTGCAGTGCCTGATGTCCTCTTGGCCAGCATTTCCCAGGAGAAAGGGCTAAATGCAGACTTCTGGGTTCAAGGCTATGTGCTGGTGCTGAGCAAAAGCCAGAAAACTCATGGAAGAGTTAAAAATGCTGTTCTTAGCTTATTAGGGAAGCATTTTCCAGCACTGTCCCTGCAGAATGCTAAATAACGTGACGAAAATTAATTGCTTTATCTTCATGGTGCTATGATATTTCTTGTTTTCCCAAAGCTTTGTCTGACTGCTGATTTTTATCAACATTACTGATGTATTTCTATTTCTTAGACTATTCTAACCTGACAATTGAAGAGTTTTTACAGGTGCTTCCGGACTCAAAGGAATAATTTGAGTAGAGGGCCACATGTAGGGTTTCCAACTCCTACCCAGTGAGATGTGAAATGCATTTTCTTAAATAATTGGATTAAGATAAGTTTATAAGAGATTTGGTATCTTTTTCCATGTTCCACTATTGATGCTGGTGATTCTGTGTCAACACTGGCTCCACGCTGGATGAGTGGAGAAGTTGTTGTGCTGTGTGACAAGGTGTGCTCATTGCTCTGAAGAAAGGTAAACCCTGGGAACAGACTGTTCCAGATGGCTAAGGAGCAGTCCCCATCCTGCTCATGTGACTAAATGAGAGCAAAAGAGGCAACTTGTGGGATTTAGGCTGGGATTTCCCATGGCCGTGACACGGTGCCCTCCTGGCATGATCCAGCTTTCACTGGGATAAGCACTTCAGCGCTGACTTGGAATGTGGATCAAGCTCTTTAAGAAGATTGGTGTTAGATTTTTTTAGAGCATTTAGGATCCCCCTTGGATGCTGTAAAGCCAAGCCTGGTTCCCATTCCTTGCATGTGTTCAGCATTGTTCCAATAAAAATGTCTTGAAAATTTTACAAGGATGAAAGACCAAAGGAAAAGCAGAATGTGTGCTATGCTATGGACTTGTCTGCAAGGATGTACAGCTGTCACATTAGATATAACAATGGTGACACTCGCATGTTAGGGCAAGGTGTGGCAAGCAGGAACACATCCAGCACAGTCTCATGTTTAATAGAAAAACCTCCGTTTAATGCAGCCTGGGTTTCGATTTAACAAGCAAGCCAGTGTTACAGACGTTTCAATGGACATGGTGCCAGAAGGACACGTGATGGCATTAAGGCATGAGCTCCAAAGCAGGTGGTGCAGTAATTTGCTGAATTGAGTGTAAAATGAAGCATAACTTACTGTGTGACCTCTTTAAAATGAGTGTCTGAGGTATTAACAAACCAAGAAAAGAAGTGGTTTTGATTGGAAAAGATACTTTGCTAAAGCAGCTTCATATTCAACATCTTGTGCTTTTAAATAATAGATTGAAGTCAAAGTTCAGCTGAAGTTTCAGTAGACTTTTCTTTTGTGTGTGTGTTCTCTCCTATAGGGACAATGACTGTCTGAGTAAAAATAGACTATTTTAGAAAAAACATCTTTTGTGTCCCATGTCTGTATTTAAAGAATGTCTGTTTAGTATTGGATTTGAGAGGTAAATACTACAGGGAATTTTTTCAGCATGACTTACCAAACTTTATGGCTTTACAGGAAGAAAGAGAAGCTTCATTTTCAGTACTTCTTTAGGATGCTGTTTATTTGATGAAACTATTATGCCATAAAAACTGAAAGATTTGTGGAGGGATGATGGTCTCTGGCAATGTTTATCCACACAAATCACTTCCTTTCTTGGAATCAGAAGTGTTCTTATATCGAGCATGAAATACAAAGAGCAGAAAAGCCAGGAGTTAAAGCAAAGCACAGCATTAAATAAAGGGACTGTTGGGAGAACATGGAAAGGGAGTGCTAATGTGGGCCTGAGGGATTCTGAGTCTTCTTCCAATGTACTTGTTACACACAAATCACCGCCACACACACATTGTTCAGGAAGAAGAATATACAACAAGTGATGTCAGGTTGGTGCTCAGAATTCCCTCATCTCAGACATGTGTGTTTCAGCACAGGAAGAAGTTGTTGGATCATGGGAATATAGTCTTGGAGTTTGGAGAATGTATTATAAGTCTGGTGGACAAATCCTCCTGCTTCTTGATCAACTAATGCAAGCCCTTTCCCCAAGCTGATTTGTGTCTCACTGCAAGCTCCCATTATTTTGCTCAGAAATAGAAATGTGGAACTCATTAGGCAAACGTGGATGTGCTCATTTGTTGAAGGAAGGCAAGTCAAGAGTCGTGTGAGAGGTTTAATGAAACTGATCTTGTAATACAAATATTTTGCGATGTCTAGAAGGGTTTTAGCTTTGTGCAGGTGTCTGCAGCTCTGTGCTGCTTATACTGAAAATGCCTCAGGTAGATGAATTTTCAAAAATAATCTAAGTTTCAAGAGATTGTCAAGTTTCTGGTTCTGGTCTCTCTCTCTTTTTTTTTTTTTTTAACCAGGATGACTACTACAAACAGCCAATTAGGGATTTAAATTATGCTCTCTTTGTAAACTGATATTTTAAATGTCTTATAATGAGGTACTTTCCCATTTCTGGTCTAAACTATCTGTAATTAAGGATACATCTGTATTTTTCATTATTTTCTCCCCCAGATCAATATTTAAAGTTGATTAATGAAGCCAATTCACTGTGGTGCTACACTGAGTGTCAGCAGGAGCAGTTTGTGCCAGAGTCCCTTCTTGATTAAGTGTTTCTGGACAGTGGGGCTGAGGAGGGCAGTTCTTCCAAAGCTTTGGCACCTCTCAGGATTCATAAGAATTTAGATGATTCAGATAAATGTCAGAAGGGATTTGCTGGCTGCTGGAATTAGACAGTTGTGTGATGCAGTGTTTTCTTTTGATATCAGCATGGTGTTAAAGGAGCTCACTAGCTTGCGAACTCGAACCACCAATCAATCAGCTGAATTCAAACAGTGTGATGGTTTTCTATTTACATACAGTGAAAAACACAGGAAACTTGGAGAGCTTGGGGAAGATACCCACTGGGTGCAAAGGATGGCATTTGTTTTATTATTATTTTAATTGCTTAACAGTGCTAAGGGAGAGTATAACTAAAGTCCCTGGAGAAGTCTTCAAAGGAAGAAAGATAAATATTGAAAAATGTTATTTATAGCCTTTAGTGTTTCGTCCATGTAAATACCAAAATTAAATACAGGGGCTGATCACGTCTGCTGAAGTTTCTCCTTCACAGAAGCAATGCTGAAGAGTCAAACGCAGCTGCCCAGGGAACAATGGAATGCAAGGACTTTGACTGTGGTGCCTCCACCTGAGTGTGTGTCTTGATGTTGTGTTCCCATGCTGGCAGAGCATGACCATGGATGGGCTCCTGCCAGCCTGTCCTGGAGTCCTTAATGGGCCTTTAAAATGTGCCAGCATGAAGTGCTCGATTTGTGTTTTGATTTGGGGTGATGTTTTCTGGCTCATGGCATAGCTACAGTCTGATAAAGTGTCCAAGGCCTGTGAGAGGCAGGGTAAGGATTTTCTTTCAGCTGCCTGCCATTTTCCCCTCTCTCTGGCTTCCCAGCCTCCCGACCTGATACTCTGACTGCAGTTAATCACCCTCTGATGGAGTTTACTAAAGAGTATCCTGATTAGTGTAGAAGGGTTTAATAATTTTTTCCTTAGATTATTTTGCGGAACAGCTGTGCCGCTGCACTTAGATTGAAAGGGACGTTATGATCCATATTGGAGATAATTATGCACAGCAACAATAAAGGGACTAAGTTTTTTCTTGACCTAACTGTAGTCAGAGAAGATAATCTGATACACTGTAGGCTTAGAGATCATTATCTAGTGGATGAAAGAGACTCTCCCCTAAATATTTATTAACATATGTTTGGATACATTTAAAGTACATCTGATGGATAAAATCTAGGATAAAGATCATGAAAAAGGAAAACAATTTTTATTGACAAGACTGATATTAAACATGCCAGAGGAGGTGCTTTGTATCCCATTCCAACTCTAAAAACATGTAAAATAGGCTCGTTTAGAATGATTCTTTTATCAACTGTGGTTGTCCTGAGTGCAGTCAGTGGCTTCAGTGGCTCCTCTGCCCTGTTTGTCAGAGCAGGGTGGTGTTTCCTGACTGCCTGGAGCTTGGTTAGAATCTGCAAGATGATGGTTTTGAGTATGTTGAATGTGGACCTGATAAATAACTCTGTGTTTCATTTCAATTTTGTCATAAATGAGAAGGGAAGAGAAATCTGAAGCAATGCATTTCTAATACACAAATATAATGAATGGTGTATTGTATGTTATAGCTGTACTTGTCATTCTTCCTTGTTGATATGAAAACTGATCAGAGAAAAAAAAATCGGAAAGCTAGAAGAAGTTTCCTCTCTCTCCATTTCTATGCCATTGCTAAGCCTCACAAAAGCCCTCTCCTGGTTTCCATAGAAATGGCCCTTCTGCTGATTTGAGGTAAAGGTCCTCTTCCCTTTTTTCTTGTCTCTCTAAAGTCTGAGTTTCCTGAGAGATTATTTTATCTTCTTCATCCTTCATGTATAGAAGGCCAACCCAGGTAAAGGGGCTGGTGAAACTGGGGAAACTTCCTCTCCCAAGGGAAAAATCTGGATTTATTTGATGAAGAGCAGAGAAAAAAGGCATGTGTGTGTCACACGTGCACTTCTATGAATCTGAACAGAACTAGGGCTGTGTGTGCATGTTCCACAACGTGCTGTGTCTCCTAAAATGTCCGTGTGATCCCAGTGGAACATCAGTGAGCGGATTTAGGAGATCCTGAGTTAAAGCCATGCAGATGTAGTCTCAATTTCTCATCGGGCTGAGTTTTATAACTATTTATATACACAAGATTTTCTGTTTACAGTTTGTTTGCATTAGAATACACCCATTTCTTTGAACCATATGATAGGACATGACTAGCAAATATATTGGGGAACCACCCACAAAATGTTTACAGTGAGTAAGTTCCTAATATGTGTTGCAGGATTTCTTCCTAGTTTAGTTTGAGACATTTATGTCTACAAACATAATTCAGAATTTAGTTCTGATGAGTGTTATTCTTGTAACTCCCAACACAATTGCTTTCATGGAGTTACTCTAACAGAGTTATTTTAAAATAAATGGGGAATAGCGAGGCATAGCCTCAAATTTGTAACCTACTGTTTTGAATCCAGATGATGAGAGCTTTGACAGGTTCTGTCCATGTTGTTCAGTGTGCATTATCAGTGCTCATTGACACAAAGAAAAGCAGAATTTATTCTGCTGTTTCTGAGAGCAAGAGTTTGAGGTTGCTGAATTAAGAGATGCATGATTTTCTGATGTTGTTTTCTGTTTGTGTTCTGCTTTTTCCCCTTTTTATTACCTTTGCTCCCCTTGATATTTTCAGGAATATTAAATTTTCCCAATAGAGCTGTTCACTTGCTTGCTATCAAAAAGATCATATTAAGACATTCCAAAGAATAGTACTAATGAAGGGCTTGGGGATTTTTTTAGTGCTTTGGGTTTTCTTTCTACTTTTTCCAGACTCATCACTTGTCTTTCAGATACCATTTCTACCTTCTCACCTGCCAACATGGAGCAGTAATTAAAGCAAACCCCACTGTGATCATGTCCTTAATTTGTGCTCTTTCAGGAGTGCACGTGATGTGAACATTCTTTTTGTGACTGTGCTTTGGGGCTGCTCAGCTGCAGGTAACAGCTTCTAAATACCCTCTCAGCTACTTCGGGATAGTTGCTGCCTTCAGCCCCAAATAAGTGTCAGGGATAAAATCAGTGGCACAAGACTGCTCCTGTTTCACTTGAAATGTTTAAAGACATCAAGCAAATGCTTTATTTGCTTTTTGGTGGTTTGCTTGTAGTAACAGTTCTGTTTCCATTCCATTTGTACTCCTATTTTTGAGCAATAATATGGGCAGTCGTAGAAGATTGAGGTAATACTTATCTTCCAAATTATCTGGCATTTACTAATGTGCATGAGAAATTGCTGCATTTCTTACAGTGGAACAAATCTTGGCAGGTTTGGTATATTCTGTATCTGTCACTATTGCTCGAATACAATTCCATGGGGCAGAGATGATTTGTGTTATTTAACTAAATGCAATATGTTGTATAGCAACATTATTATGTTCCTTGAGCATTTAAAAGTGTTTTAAATGGTTTTGCTGTTTTCAAAAAGTAGCATTCTTTTCAGTCCATTTAAGTATTTATTAACATCTACGGTTTACTCTAATTATATAAATGGAACAAACCACACACACCCAGCTTCTTATATTTTCTGCAATAGGACTGTATTTTATAATCAGTTCTCTTAGTTTCCTGAGTATATGTATGATCAGACTAGAACTACATGTACTGAATCTTCATTGGTATCATTCTTTGTGTCAGCGTCTGAAGCAAATTACCTGCTATCAAAGATACCGAGAGGTGAATCTTAGCAGCACAAGGTCCCTGAGATTTTTGCAATAATGAAAATATTTTGGTAATAGGCTCAGATTTCCTGCTTAGAAATCAGCACTCTGAAGGCAGTTAAATGAAAATCGTCCCTTGCAAAGTTGAGTTTCCAAGGTGGGGGGTGGCAGTGGCAGAGAAATCCATTCTTGCTTTTTCTTTTTTCCTGTTTTGTTTTTTTCCCTCTGTTCATTCTGAAACTATGACTTGATGAATGTCATTAGGCTGTAATCCATTTATTCCATGTGGTGGTGGGAACAGAGAATTTGACAGTTCATTTGGACTGAGTGAACCAGAGTCACTCTGAGCTGAGCCCCCGCTGCCATCAAACTGCGAGATTTTCTTCTTGATCATTTTTCTTTCTTTTGCTCGGCGATTCTGGAACCAGATTTTCACCTGGGGTGTTATAAAGGATACCTGATTAATTCAAAGCGCTGGTCAACTTTTTACAGTAATTATAGCGATGGAAATGTAGGTAAGTTCAAAAACACTGTTTAAAAACCCCAAAATCCAAAGCAAGCAAAAAAAGCCATGAGGAAAAAAAGCCCCAAAGCTAAAACCCAACCAAAAACCCCCCCACAAACCAAAATACTGAAATCGTGCAGTGAAACGTTTTTGCATTATTCTGTATTAATTTTTGGTATAATAATCAATGGAAAATTGATTCTTTCTTTCTTGATTTCTTTTTCTCCTGGGCCTGGTGTAAAGTGAACTTGCTATGTTATATTTAGGAACACAGAAATCAATGAACTCATTGAGACGCAGAGGGTGCAGAGTTCATCATCTCAGCTTTGCCAGTGGCACGTGTCATAATTTAGGAAGATGCAATTATGGATGAATTTTGAAGATTTCTTTATTATCTATGTTACAGATTAATTCAAAGCCAAGTAGTGAGGGTTCTTTTTCTTCATTTATGTTATGAGTGATTTTTGTGTGTGCATAAATTCTTACGTATTTTTAAAGTTTTGATTGTTTTTATTACTGGAATGTATATTTATACCTGTATTTTACAGATACATATGTACTGTTACGTGTATAAATAGATACATCGGCATTACTTAAAGACAGTGAATTTCCCAAGCTCATTGTGCAGGTGAAAGACTCTTATCTGTTTAAAATCTACTTTAAGTATCTCTATTTTCTTTCCTTATGTGAAAGTGTGAATAAGAAGGAACTTCTGTTCGTGTTTTCCGTCTTGGTAATTGTGTTCTTACTTCACAGTATTTGTTACAGCCTTTAAGGTGTGTTGATATAGAAAGTTGCACCCTTGCTTTGTATTAAAAATCTCAGTGTTTTATATTTATTTTTACTACCTTACTGGTATTGGCATGAAGAAGCATTTGGCTTTGTCTGTCCCGTGGAAATGCAGATAAATTATGTATTTTGTCTACATTATACTTGAAGGGACTTTACCAGTTAAAAATGGGGTGGCATTAGGAGCAGCAGCTCTGTAAAAGGAAAGTGCTGATTTTCTGCAGGATCACTGGTGACTCCAGGCATGTCTGTGTTCTAAATCAGCCAGCTTGCATAACACTAAGGCAGAGGTTTCAAATCTTTCATAATTGCAGTTCTCTGAAAATTTTCCAGTGCAGCTCTGTCCTACTGTGTGACAAACTTTAGTCCATCCGTGAACACAGCTAATGTAACTGTGCCCTGCTCGGGAGACCACTTTATCCAGGACAGAGATTAAATATGTACTAGATATGAGTGAAGGCAGAGCTGCTTTCCAAGGAAGCAATGATCCAAGTATGCACTTGAACATTCCCTGGATGGATAGTCTTGGCTACACATATGTATGGCAAAAAGAGATCCTGACTTGAAAATCCAAGGCTGTAAAACCCCCCTGAATTTGCTGAAATCTGACTGAGGAAGAATGTGGCCTGTGGCAATATATTTGTAACAAAAAACCCCATAGCTATCTCATTGGATTGACCTTGAGTTTTAACTTTCCTGTCTTCCAGCTGAAATACATCAAATGCCTTGGATTTTTTGCTGGCCATTTTTTGGTGTGATTTCAAGAAGAAATAAAATCGTGAATGTTATAACTACTGGGAACATAACTAAGATCCTGTTAAGCTGGACTGTTTAAATGCCAAGCTAGCAAGCTAGAACGAAAGAATAACTACTTTTTAAAGTATGAGTTAATTTCTAAGGTTGAGTTGCCTGTAATTGGAGGGTTCTGTCAAATGAGCCTATTGATAACTGTGGGTTTGTGTAGTGGATTCTCTGTGTGTCAAGTGCAGAGGTGCAGGAGGTGGCTGCTGCTGTGTCCCCTGGCAGTGGCAGTGTCTGGGCACTGTGGGCACACCTGAGGGCTGCTCTCTGTACCTGTCTTTCGGAGAGTCCCAGGTTTGCTGCAAGTTCTGACTTCCTCCTGATTGTAATGTATCTGTTGCAGTGAAATTCCTTCTCTAATTCCAGTCTCTGGTGATCTGTGTAAACAACTCGGTACTTTTCTTTTGTTCTTGTTTTACCTGGTTAGGAAAGAAGTATTATTCATATGTTGAGTTGGATTTTCCATAGCAGCTTGCAAACATCTCAGGCATTTCACAGACAATAATTAAACTATAGAATACTGGTATGGGATTGTTTGCAGTGGTACAGAGGAGGAATATGAGGTGCAGGGTGAAGTGAGAGAGTATTGGTTACCGCATCTATCTTTCCCTCTTTATTTCCCTCTCTCTGTAAACATACATTTAAATGTGAAGCTCTTACGTGATGAACACCCTGATGCATCTTAAATAATTCATAGCAGTACATAATTGGTGCTGGCTATATTAATCTCAAAGGGGTTTCATTTCAGTGCTCATTGAAGTGACTTCTGTGTCTATGAGAGCACAAATACCCAGGATTTCAAGACTGAGCTTCAGTCACAATTCGTTCAGTTGTACTGTGGCCTAATTCTTTATCTGAGTTTTTAAAGATTGTTTCTCTAGCACAAAGATATGTCCAACTAGAAATGCTTTTCCTTTCTTGTGTAGCCGTAGGATAAACTTAGAAGTTCAATAATAATTTCATTTACTTTTTGAAAAAGGTTCAGTCTTGCAAGGTGCTGAGTGCCTGTAGGATATTCCTGAGGGTACTCTGTACTGGGCTTCCCTTTAGAGTTGGAGGCACTTGACAATTTGTAAGATGAGGCAATAAAATCTTGTAAAAGGATTTCAGGATCATCCTCTCTCTAATGTATAAAAGAAATATTCTTAGATATATTGGATAAATAGTGTTAAGAGAAGCATTACCAAATGTTTAGGATGTATCTCTCATTTCATATAATTTTTAAACAATTCTTCATGTAATAATAATCCAGGGAGATCAGTTTTCAACTTATTTGTTTCCTTTGCACTTTCAACAGCCAACTAGATAGTTTTCCTTTTTTCTTCTGATCTTCCCCGTTTTTTTTGATGTGAGTTTTCTGGGACAAACTGTAGGACAAAGACTCCTTTAAAGTGGTTCCCTAAAATCCATTGAGGTGTTAAGATGAAGCACACGCCACACAAAGGAGCGACAAGGAGATCTTATCAAGAACCCCTTTCACATTCAGAAACACAAGCCAATTGGTTTGGAATTTACAAGCCCTAAACAAATGTCAGACGCTTTCATCTTAGCAGAGGAAAAAGGGACAGAAATAGATGAAGGAATATTTTTTCCTCAGTTCTCTTTAATTTTGGACCGACACCGAGGACAGACTGGGATATTTTTATCTGAAGGTAGACATAGCTGAAATACACGTAATTAGGGATATTTTCCCAAATCCTATGCCACTTCAACTTCCAGCATAGAAGATTTTCCTGCTTAAATTTGCAGGACTAAATCATCCAACTAAGTTTACTTTTTTCATGGTACAAATTGTTGGCTTTGAAATATTTGCCTTCAGTGATAGTTCTAATGCTAACAATAGTATAGATATTCATGTTCCTTGTAAACTGAGGGCTTAGAGGGAATCTTTGAAAACAAGTTAAAATTCAACAAGGTTATTCCGGCCTCACTATAATCAGCAAATATAACCATGATTTGAGGGGGTGGAGAAAAGGAGTAGTTTTCCCCATTCCCCTTGGTCATAAAATTCACAGAACATTTCTTCTGAAGACAATAAAGCTGGGAGAAGGCCTCTTTATTTGCTGTGAAAATCATCACCCTTTCCGGCAATATAACTCCTGAAGAAAAGAGGGAGAAGGAAGAGACAAGACTGCATATCAAAGCAAAGTGAAGTGTTAAAAGGGTCTGTTGCCTCAATATGACAGATAGGCCTCAAAACCTCAGACAATGTAGGCCAGTGGAAAATAGATGTCACAACTAATTTACAAAGAAAAATAAATTAGCATTAGAGCAGGGGCCTCGCCTTTTTTCCTGCTTTTCTGTTTTGCTTTCTGGCCGTGTTTCTGCTGTGCTGTAATCTGAATTACTTGTACATCTCTGCTTGTTTAAACAAAACCAGAAAATGTGCTGGCTATAGTTTTAAAAAAAATCCTGAGGCTGAGCCTGTAACACAAAAATCATGTTGTCCTTTTGTTTAGTCCTGTTAAAGTCCCTTCCCTTTCTGAGAAGGGTCACTCCTCGATGAAGTTTCATATGCAGTTTTAAAACCTTTTTCTAGGCGCTTTAGGTACCTTTTCAGTAAGTTTTATGCTTTGAAGGTTTTCTTGCTCTCAGAAAATACACATCTTACCTTGTTGATTACACAGGGTTTAGAAATTAATTTGAAGTTCTGCTCCAGCATAACTGAAGTTGATGGTGGATTTTATCATAGATTTTCAGTCAAACCAGGATCAGTCTGTCAAGAATGCTTTAGATGTTCTTTTCCTTACTTGCATGGCCTGACTGGGAAGGTCTCTTCACCAAGCCCACTTTCCGTGTTTGTTTTTTTTTAAATTTCCTATTGCCTTGTATATTTGAAATGTCTGTGTGTTTGAAGTAAGAAAAGGTTTTGTTCTGAATATACAGTTACGGTCTTTTAGTCAGAGGATGTATCATTTCAAATCACCTTTTATCTGTTGAAAGGACAGAGTACTTCTGTCTTTGTGATGTTGTTTCATCCTGAAGATTGACTTGATCAGGTAAATTTTCATTTCACTTTACCTGCAGTTGAATTTTTTTTTTTTGTATCAAATGCTAAATAAGAATATTGAATCAGGATGTAGTGTATTTAATAGAGTCTAAACAGAGAGGATTCCCACTGGCATCTCCTCACTCAAAATAATTCCCACTGTCTTTAGGACAGTGTTTCAGGAGGATCCCTCATCTAATTAGATGTGTTGTGATTTCTGTTACTCCCTTCTGCTCACGTACATCGGTGTGTGTACGCACCACTGGTGAAGTTAAGGACATACACATGTTTATGCACAGAAATATATTTGTAGAGTTTTGGGCTGGAATTCTGGGATTTTAAGGCAATGGACTTTATTAAGCAGTGGTAATATTGAAGGACAGGAACCAGTAGCTACTTTGATAACACAAATAATATTATGGCAATAAGGAAAACCAGCAAACAACAGCATGTTTCAAAGAGGGGTTATAATGGCATCAAGTCAGTTTTCTTCTGGAGAAAACATTGATAAGGTGGTACAGAGCAGTCACATGCATAATTTTAGCCTTGTAATTTATTTGAATTTCCTTCCATTTATCACAATTTTTTCTGTGTCAGGATTAAAATTTTACGTTTTTTTAAAAACACCAATGAAAGGCCAGATCTTTTTGGTACTTTTCTTGTTTTGCACAATTACCACATTTGTGCTTTACTCTCACGATCTCTCTTTTTAAGGTGGGTTGATGCCTTGAACTCACTTCTGTGAAGTCCTGAGCTGTTTTTAACACTTCAAAGGATTGGGTTCTAGGAATGCACAGCCTCAGGACATGCAGCTATTGATGGGCTCTGTTCCACCTGTCCCAAACGGTTCATAAAGTACTTCAGAATGTGTGTAAATTCTGTGTAAGCACTTTTCAGACTACAGATGAATTTAGGCCCATAATTGTGTCTCTGAATTGCAAATATATTTTATAAATTTGGACAAGGGTGTGAGAAACCTCTCAGGGTCTTCCAAGACTGTTCAATGAGTGTAAAGCAAAGATTTAGATTTTTAAGACTGCGTTATTCTTTAAGAATGTTATTCTTTAAGAATGCTCTCCATGTAAAATTCAGTGCCGACATGACACAGACAGGGCTGCCTCATTGACATTCAGTAGTCTCAGCTGAATTTGATCTACACTCAAGTCTTGCATCACTTCTACACCTGGCAGTCTCCAAGGATGTTAATGAAGTTACTGGGATTTACATGAGTATACAGAAGGGGGGAAAGCAGACTGAATCTGCCTGGCTTTGAAGGCCTTTTTAGAGGCTCCAAGTGGAAGGACAGCATTGTGATATCCTAATGTTCACCAGGCGTTTTATATTTAGTAACAGAGGCAAAATAGTGTGTGTCTGCTTTATAATTAAGAAACAATTACCAGGCTAATTTTGCTCCTGAGTAATAACCATTTGAAGGAGGATTCTCTCTGAAGCAGCAGTGCTGATTTTCCCTGTCTTCTAAGATTGCTTCAATTGTAATTGCTCTGCTTTCTTTCGAGCATTTTCTTTGATGCTCCCTAACACACACTTACTACTTTCAACCTTAACAACAGATTTATCAAACCTTGTTACACACAGTTTCCACCTTGGGAATATACATGGAAAGGTTCATCTGGCAGGCAGCTTGTGGCAAAAACAGACACATCCGTGAGTGGTACTTGCAGAAAAGAGATTTTTAATTGTGTAATTGTGGAAGCCGAAAAATTCTGGTGTGTAAGAAAAGTAAAACTGATGTGAAATTAAATGAAGAAGAAACTTAACCAAGGAATTATGTGATCTGCAAACAAAATAGTCTATGCTGATCATTTGAGTCAGGTTGCTTCTCTGGGAATATTTCTGCTCACCTAATAAATCTGGGTAGAAAAATATGAGACACAGGAAAATTGCAGAAAATTGCATAATCACTGCAGTTAGATCAGAGCACATAGTTTTCTTTATAATTATTGAGAAGTCTGTAAGGTTTAAAAAGATCAACCTGATTATATATTGATATCTCCCCTGCAGCACAAAATACCGATGTAGTATTTCTGTCTGTAACTGTTAAATGTTGCTGCATTGCTCCATAAGACTTCCATGATTATCATGTTTTTCACACAAAATGCTTTACAGAATGTTCCAACAGGGATTCCTGGAGTTGAGCTCCAGCCACGTCTAACCACATCAGCCATTCCACTACAGCAACCACATAAAGCCTTTATGGGAGAAAGTGAAACTAGCACAAATTTAGTTAAAACTGCATTAAACAGCAGTAGGTTAAATAAATGTCATAAATGACCCACCAACCTATGTGCTTCAAGTAAAGTTAATTATTTCTAAGCTCAGTGATAGCAGAAGATGCTTTCTGAGGTTGGAAGTTGAATTTGCACTCACCAGCAGTGTTGGTTTGCACCGTTTTCCTCATCCACTCGTAAGAGCTGTGCCTTTGGCTGTTGGGAGAGATTTGCTGGGCATTAATTGTATCTACAGGAGGTAACCCCGCAGCGGCGGCGGGATGCAGGGAGCTGTAATCAGCAGAGCTGTAGGAGCCCTGGCCAGGGGACGAGCCATTGATGTGGGCAGCAGCCACGGCGCTGGAAGGGCCTGGGCCGTAGGCGCTCCAGTCCTCCCGCTGGGGGCCGTAGTGGGAGCCCCAGGCTGCCGCCGGCTGCCCGTGGGTGTCCAGGGCTGGCACAGGGTGGTATCCCATGTAGTCGGAGTAGGCTGGAGCAGACACGAAGTTTTGCACGGGCAGGTTGTTGTTGGCCCTGGCAGATCCTGGGTACATGCTGGGCTCCTTATCCAAGAGCGAGCTCACGTACATGGCTGTCCCAGACTGTAAACACCGCGTCACAACATCTTGTTCCTCCGTGTCTTCTTTTACTACTCAAAAATATTTGTGTTTGGTTTTCTCTAATAATGCCACTCTGCTTGGAATCTTCTACTTCATCCTCTTGTATTATCAACTGTGTTACCAGGTGCTGGTGGTAATGGTTTACCAAGATCTTGTCTGACGTCAGCCCAACTGCCTGCCTCATAATTACATTTACATTCAAATGAAGGGCTGACCAACCCCACCTTGCTGCTGGTTCTGGTGCTTTCTCTTTTAGAGAACTTTTATCTATCCTATTATCCTGCCCTGATATTCAACAGTGATCCCAGTCCTGTAAGATGATGCAACAGTTGCTTGGATTTGTAACTTAAATAGTTAACTAAATAGACCTTTTAAAGAGAAATTATAGTGGTATCTATAATAGCAATGTTTAACATTCAAAGGATTCTTGTCTGAAACCTTTATTTTGTCAGGTATTATCAATCAACAAATAAATCTGTTACTCTCTTAATTTCTCATATAATACAAAAAATTATCCCGTTTAGTCTTTAACAGATGCAGTCAATTGGAATAATTGTAATTCAATAACTTCAAAATACAGAGCCCCTTGTAAACAGCATGTCTTGAGTATAACTGTCTCAAAAATGTTCCTCTCATTGTTGATGTTTGGTTTTCCAGAATAGGAGATTTTAAAGCTCTGACTGTAAGACACATGTTCACACTCTCCCCATGCAGAGTGATTTAAGAGATCCCTTCATCTTGTGGCCATTGCAAACTGATAAATTTTAAAAAGCAGACAATAAATCTTCCTAACAAAGATGGTGCCAGAAGTACAAAGAAAATGACTGTAAAAAGTAGTGAAAAAAGTCTTTGATTAGGCCCAGGAATATTGTTGGCTTCTGTTTCAAGACAACCTTTATCTGCCTGAAAGGAGGCTGGTTCCTTCCTCTGAGGCTGCTGTCTATAGTCTGCTTTCTGTGGTGGCAGCTTGGGCCAGGGAAATCAGCAGGGAGAGACATCTGGGTTGTTAAGTTTGTGGATCAGAAGTACCCCGATGCTGCTGTGTGACACACGGGTTCTCCCTGGGTCAGTGTTCGTGTGCCTCTGAGAAAAATGATTCTGAAAGTGGCTTTATATCCTGTTACTAAGAGCTTGTTATTAACACTGCGAACTAAACCACACCCTAGGACTTCAGAATTGCCTCTCTGGGTTGTGTAGCTGCAATTTGTGGAGTGAATTCGCTGTATTTTTATTTTGGATGGGTTTCTTTGCAATGCGCTATTTGTAAAGGGTATGCTTGCAAAAGAGGTGCAAATTACAATGAGTTGTTTCCCTTTACAGAGGTGTGGGTTTTCATTCCGTATCCTTTGTATTTTGACACTGCTCGTATTCACACATCCCTTCTAATTCCAGCACTAAAGGATTCTAAGTGTGTACTTACAGACAGGAAAGATATTCCTCTTCTCTTTGGGACTGGACTTTTTAGGGAAAGGAATTTTACTGAGGAGTGTAGCAAAATCTTTGTAATTAATTTTGCTATATTTACAGAATTCTGCATTAAGCATTGGCATCCTCAGAATGTTGAGGCAAGTTGCATCATGGGATAGGACATGGAAAAAATAAAATCTTTTGTAATTGATGTACCCTTATAAAAATAGACATTAAAAATAAATGGAAAGAGACTCTTATTCCCTTTATCTTGAAAGACAAGGAACCTGTAACACAGTATTTGAGAGCCCACAGATTTTTAGTACTGAATGTCATCCAAATTAAAGAAGAGCTGTTTCCTATGTCCTTGGGATCTTTAGCCTCTTTGTGAGCATTACACCCCCAGTTAAATTCCCATGGATTGCTGAGTGTTGTGCAGAGCTGTCAGTCATAGGCAGATCCACAGGAGGGGACGTTTTGGCTCCATTGACTGCATCTGCAATCCATTGACAGGGGACATTGGCTGCTCAGAGATTTCAGCTCAGACCCATTGTTTGACTTCCCCCAAACACACCATTTTCTCATCCCTGTCAATGATGTAATTTCATATTCTGCAGCAGACAATTGTAACATTTTTAATCTCTGGTGTTCCTCTTGCTTTATGGGATGTCTGTGCATGTACCCCCCACAATTTCAGTATCACTTAATCCTATTTTTTGTATCTCAGAGCTTTATCCTTTATTCTCTGTTCTTCTTTTATCTTTTGTTTATGCTCCTCCTTTCCCTTTCTTGTTTTGCCTGTTCCATTATCTGAATTTTCTTCAGATCTATTTCGATTCTTTCCAGAACAAAATTAGATCAAGATACTCCGATGGCAATTTGCTACACTGATTTGATATCAGCTAACAATAGTAAGCTTTGAATAAGGCATTTTGTTTAAAAAGATTTACATAGCAGGATAAGATTTCTGGGCAGGACTGCAGATTTTTAACACCAAAGTGAGAAGGAGATAACTAAAATGGCAATGTTCAAATGATCTGCACCCTGGGTCTGGTGTCTCCTATTTTGTGTAGCAGAGCAGGGTGGAGATATTAAAAAGGAGCAGCACCTTTGCATGTTCTGTAGTTTGAGGCTACCAAAATGTTGGGGTTGGTGTTTTTTGAGAGCTAATTGGCTGTTAATCTGAGTCTGCCTTTCCAAGAATCATTTCTTGGGCCATGCACAGCTCCTTCCTTCTCAGGCCCAGCACATCAGCAGCTTCAGAGCCACAGAACCACTGCATCTTCAGTGCAGTAACTTAGGCTGCAGTTCCACAGACGTTTCTGGGGGCCATGGCTTTCAGAGAATACAAAAAAGAAGGGAAAAAATCAACTGCCATTGCCTTGGACTGTGTGGGGATGGCAGTGAGTGGAGTAAGGGCTTGGCGTGCTGCCTGTGCCTGTGTAAAGTGCTGGTGGAACATGGGCCCTCTCTGGGGTGGTGGGGAAGTGACAGCAGTTCTGAGGCAGTGGGCTGGACATCCGGAAATCTCAGCCATCTGGAGTCTCGTATTTGTACCTTTTTCTGTGGTGGGTGGTAAAGGCAGAACAGGACAGATCTGTGCGGCACCAGCAGCAGGAGTGCTGTGCTCTTTGGCAGACTTTGGAGAGATGGATTGCCAGGAAAACCGAACTCCAAGGCTGTTTTTTTTCTCCACCTGTCCAAATGCCAGGTGTAATTTATCTACTAGACCAGTGTCCATGGGAGTTGTCTCAGTGGTTGTTAAAGTGAGGTTTTATCTGTGTTAAATCAAATGTACTTTGACATCTTGGGGGAAGAAAATTTTCTAGTTTTCTAGCAAGTGGTTGATGAAAAACTATCAATAATAACAAGTGTGGTGCTCACCATTGGAACTCAAAAGGTTTGTTTGTACAGGCAGTGAAGATGGTGCGCTATTGTATATGTGCTGTTCTAGAGAGCAATTCCGACCCAGTAATAATAACATAATCACAAACGTGCAATTAAGTGTTTTAATGACAGCTATTAAAACTGCAATTTCAGAGCTACTGGTAGTTTAACACTTGCCTGTACAACGGTAACTTACATTAAAGGTGTTTACAACGCTGATAGTTTTTATTAGGAGCCCTTCCTCATAAAATTACTCTTCCTTTTATATAGAGATAAGAAGACAATAATCTGTCTGTCTTTGAAGCATGAAAATGATGTGAAATCTCTCTTGTTTTGGAGAATCAAAAAGCAGGTGAGCTTAATGTGCCCCTTTGTGGCTCAGGTGATAGGAATAGATGTTTGTTTTCTTGCCTCCAGATGACCACTCCAATAACACTGCAGGCTTAGGAATGCTGCTTGCCCGTACCTTTATGGCTGCATGCTCGGAATTTCATGGGAATGGCTGCCTAAGGACTTTGTTAGGGAACTCTGTATTGCTGGTAGGTCTAATGCAGTATTTTCCAGGTGTTATTGACCCTATATTCAAGCTGGGCTTTGCATGCACATTCATTCCTCCTAAAATTCTTAGTCAGCTGTAGGAATGTTGAGGACATGGTTTGCTGTCAGCTGAGGGCATTTCTGTTGGGAAAAAACCCAACCAGTGATGAAGGAAGGGAGATGGGTTTAAAATTTTAAAGCACAGCTAAAGAGGTGGCTTTTGCTGTTACTGATCTTCTACAAACAAAAAGCTTCTGAAAATTTTATTTGCCCTTTTTAATTGGGCTTTTTACTATACAGAACCCTACTTAGATCTCATTTTCAGGGCTTGAAATGTAAGCATGTGCTAAGTTGCACGTGGCAGATGCGGCACAGCCCAGAGAGCTGAATGAGCACTGCTGACTGAGCTGTTCGCACTTGCTGCACTGAATCTTCTGGGGGAAAGGAAGAAGGGATATAGCACAAATTTTGGTTCTGCCCTGTGTCTCTGATCCCTGCTGGGGATTTGTTTTTCATGAGAGAGCAACAGAAGAGATAAAGATGCCAGCTGTCTGTGAAGCCTTCCTCAGTGCTTTTGGGTTTAATTTCATGCTCTGAAGTTTTGGTTGTTAACAAATCCTTTTGAAAAGTGATGAAAAGTGGCTGGTAGAGAGCTGATTGTATTTACCCTTCTATCTACCCCACTTCTGTTTTTCTAGCTGCTGCTAACCATGGCTTACCTTTAATTTCTAAATGTTAAAATGTGCTTTTTTAATATATTTCATGGATAAGCTGCATCAGTTTTGCCAGGAAGGAATGGTCTGAAGCTAAAGGAGGGTCTTACTGTTCTGAAATCAAAATAATTTAACTTCTGCTTCAAAATCAATACTGACAGAAATAAGAGCATTCCTTACTGCTCCACAAGCAGCTTGAATTCAGCAGGAGTTACAGAGCCTGTGTGTGAACCCCAGGGTAAATCAATTCTTTAGCAGAACCATGAAATGGAACGGCAAATCCTCTATTGCCATCGATTTGGTTCCTTCCTGAGCAGTGCAGGACTCCCCGGTACTGATCTAATCCATCCTGCCCAGGTGTAGCTGGGTAGGACTGTTGGGTGCTCCCTGTGAATCCTCCAGGCATCATCTGGTGTGGGGTTTCTTGCAGGAGGTAACAAAGGAATCGATCGCCTTCCCTCTTTGCCTGCCGCCCGCAGCTTTATGGTGCTGGCAGCCTGGCATTTCTGCCCCACACATTTATCTCTGGGATTACTGTCCGTGTAAAGTCTCTCCCGCCTTAGAGGGACTCTGTTTGTTGTGGCTTAGACAACAAAGAGCATCCAGGTCCTTAATTAATCCTCTCCATTTATTGTGAGACATTTAACAACAGGGTTTTTTTAGAGAATTGCAAGAATTTGTGCTCTTTGGGTATGAAAACAGCTGGCAAACATTTTCATCATAAAATCTGTGCCCATTTCTTTAGCTGGTGAGTTTTGCACAATATTGTATCCAATTAACATCCAGTGCCATCTGAAATGTGACTGTGAGTTATTTGCAGGGACATGCATTTCAGTGCCCCTGGACTGCCCCAGCAAACCAAATAAGGGAGCGAAAGCAGGAATCTGCTTTTTAATTTTTATGGTAACATCCACAATTAATATATCTTTGAATCTCCTCCCTGGGTAGAAGCTGTCACATACTTGATGCTCTCTCCTCTGTACCCTAATGATTGCACAACCTCTAAGCAATAATTGAAGATTTTGTTTTAGAAATATCATTTTAAACTGTATATTTTGCTTAGTTGCAAGAAGATTTGGTAGAAGGTGCTGTTTGCTCTACTGCTTGATTTTTTTGTATCATATAGATCACAATTCTTGCTGGAAAATGGGGTTTAAAGTTTAGTGAATTCCTCTGAAAATTGGATATTCCTTGATAGTTCTTTTAATCGCAATTAGGATTAAGGGTTTAGATATTCCTGTGATGTAGCCTAAGGTATGCTTTTCTTCTTCAAGGCACTTGCCTAACAACCAATCAATCTTCACAGTACTCTGCTTTAGTGTCCTGAGTTTTCAGATGTGATAAAAGTGATGAGTTATTTGATGTACCCAAAGTCAGGAAGAAAGTGAGTATTAGCCTGAGGATGGCACCAGTATTTCATAACACATGGTGCTGGACCCAAATAATTTCAGTTGATTTGCCTGCAATTTTCTGTCTCTCTTGTTTTTATTTGGACAGAGTACAGCAAGTTAACAGCACTGCACAAGCTTCTTAGAGAAAAATCACTTCCTTTGGGGTTTGGTGGGCAACTGTTTAAAGGATTAGAGCCCATTGGAAATACTTAACTGGAGAGATTGCTGGGAATTCTTACAAAAAAATTGAACTACTTAAAACAGCCACTGGCATAACTAGAAGGTTAATAATCTCTAAGGTATTGCCCTGGTTTATAGATACTGCTTTTGGAGCAATAAATTTTAACCTTTGAACATGTGCTTCTGCAAATAAAATCCAGCCTTATTTTGTGTACTTAACAACTTCTGATTGGAAACACATAGCAACCTATAGCAAGCATGCTTTCAGCAAACTGGACCAGAAATGAGGCAGATCTTCAAAGTGGTCACTTATCTTCCTCAATAACTCTTCTACATGTAAACAAGATAAACCAGGTTGTTCTGCCAGATCCCACTTGCTTTGAATGATGTTTAAATAATTTTAAAGAGAAAGAAGTTGTGTTGAGACAGATTTCTTAAAGTTCTTCCTTGAAGTACTTTTTTCCTTTTAGGAATGTTAATGCAAAATTAAGCTGTGTCATGAAAATGTGATTAAAATAGGTAGCTGTGCACTTCATTCTGCAGAACCCTGGGGCCAGGCTTCTATCACTTAGCTAGAACTAGGTCTTAATTTATTGTATATCAGTACAAAAGACAAAGTTTCCCTCTGTATTCTTACCTTTTGAAAGCCTAAATCTGGAATTTTTATTGGTTTTTCTCTAGTCTGCAAGCACAATTCCGTTTAGTTGGCCAATGTGAGGATGCTTTCTCTGTTGAAGCTTTTCCAGTCTCTGTTAAGTTAAATATATGTGTATTTGTGAATAAAAGCTCTAGCATTTCCCTCTGCCGGAACAATGGCTGTGCTGTGTATTTCCAGTGGGTTCCTCTTTTGGGTAGATCCAATGGCTCTCTTTTGGGAGAGCAGTTTGGTTGCAGTGCTCATTGATGCAGATGGGAAATCCCTTTTGTTCCCACGTGCTCTTTGTCATGTTCCTCTTTTCCTACCATGTGGAAATCAGTTGGAGACTTTCTGTTGCTGAACTTTGAGTTGCAGCTTCTTCCTCTGCGCTGTTACCTGTGCTGTTGCCAGCAAACGGAGCGCCACTGTGACAGGAATGAGTGGGAATTTTACAATGTACCTTCTCTGTTTCAAGTTGAACTCTCTCTTTGTTTAGCTCTGTCCTTCTTGCAAACAAAATGATAAATAAAATTACGAAATAGTGAAAGCTGCCAGCTCCCCGAACCATCCTGCTCTTCCCATGCTCCTCTAATTTCTCTAAACTCTTTTACATCACCCTTCTTTTAAATTTGATATTGCAATTCAAGAACAGACTAATCATGAAAATCTGCATGTTCACTTGCAGTAGCTGATACCACATTGCAAAATAGTTATGAAAAAGGCATTTATTTTAATTCTTTATATACAAAGTAATTTCACATTACCAACATTTTGATACTCTAATAGTACTATTTGTTATAATTAAAGCTCAAACCCAAGAATGTAGTGCCTAAATGACTTAATGCTCCTAAGTCTTGTTTGCAACAGTGACAGAGAGATTTCAGGGGATACCTTGATGGAAATTCCTGAGGATAGGCATCCAAAATTTCTAAACTGCTTTGGACAATGAGGGTATAAATTCCCAAATCACTCACATGCTCTAAAAATTTTCCCTTTGCAGACAAAAGTTTTGCACATTGGGAATCATATTGGGAAGTAAGTATTCAGATTATTCTTAAATACTGATTACCTACCAAATTCAACTTAGTATAGAAAGGATCAGCCCTTCAGGAATTGAGACCCATGTGAAAAATGCTGAGAGCTTAATTTTTAGTGAAGTATTTTGTTTGCTTTATCGTCTATTAATTTGGCTTCTCAAATTTTATTAGTGTCACAATAACTCATAAAACTGGACCAGATTTAAAATTGGTTGAATGCAATTATTGCATCTTTATCCACGGGCTCTGCTGTCTCATGAAATGCAGTCACTTTTCAAAATACTTGTGCTTTTTAAAAGGATTTCTCCCCCACTTTGCTCTCTTTTAGGACCCAAAATGAATCGGACATGAATTTTCTTTGTCCAAAAATGAACTCGGGCCGAGATTCACAATTCCAGAATGCTTTCATTTCAAAAACATTTATAGTGAGACTGAAGAGTGCCTGTTTATACCAGTGTATGGATGGAGCATTGGAAATCATACCTGTCAAACCCAAAAAAATTCCAAAAAGCTCATCCCCGACCTTTGCCCTTAACATGTAGTGAGTGCAACCACCCGGCTCCAGGCTTTCCATCAAGTGGGTCAAAACACATCAGCCAGGTTTGCATTTATCAAGATGCCTGTGTCAAGTCCACAAGTGGGATCAGTACGTGGAACCTGTGTGGAGATCAAAGGAGCAGGAATATTCTCTTTCCTGGGGGCGAGGGACAGACACTCGGTACAGCTGCCTCAGCAGTGTGGGTTTGATTGCCTGGGGCAAGTTTTGTGCTTTTTTTGTGTCTGCAGTGGAACGAGTGGCTGTGTCTGCTGCTGGGCTCTCCCTCCCCGTGCCTCCCCAGCTGCTCCCGGGCCGGAGGGCTCCTTGCCTTGTGGCACAGGCATCCTCTTCCCGAGGGCCTCCCGCAGTTCCATTGCCCTCGGGAACTCGTGCTGTGCTGCACACCTGGCAGGTGGCTCTTGGTTCACTGTACTTGAAGCTTGTGTGCCCCAGGCTGTGTCACACTGGGGACTCCCCCTGGGTCCTGTAGTGCTCCGGTACTGGGTCCGTGGGCTCGGTGCCACCGTGGCTCCCCCGCAGCCTCACTGCGAGGCCACCACCTGCTGCAGGGTCCCGCCGTGCTGCAAACCACTCATGGGCAGAGCAGCGGGGGGAGGCGGCGGCGCGGGGAATAAAGAACTGGGCATTTCCGAATGAGTCTGTGGGTCAGGAACTGGCATCGGGCTCACGGAGCCAGAGTCACTCTGCAGAGAGCCCAGATTGCTGCCATCAAAGTGAGTCATTTTCTTCTTCATTAATTTTCTCTCTTTGGCTCTGCGGTTCTGGAACCAGATTTTCACCTGCAGAGGAGCAGAGGAAAATTGTTTTCAGTTGCTACCAGAGTGCAGTGTGGTCCTTTGTGTATTTAGTCACAGAATCATAGGGAAAATCAGTGGCATGAGGACCACTGAAAAAGGCAATGACAAACTGAGACAAGAGAGCTGTTTGCTTGTTTTTCATACACGTAATCTTTCCTGTCTGGTAATAAAATATTTATTAATAGCTTCATAAAAAGTGAATTTTGTTGTTAGTTCAGAGTTATTTCTTTATGGAATGAGTTTCGATTTATTTAATTTTTTGAAACAAAATCTAACAGAACAGATTCTCATGTGTCATAGTGATGGCCAAAACGATCCAAGAGTGTTGTTACATTGAAAACCGTATGCCCTAGTCAGGGCAAGCCAAAATCTGCTACTGGCCTATAAACTGAGGCACAAAAGCTTTCCTGCTTGGATGCTGCACATTAATTGGTGAGCTCCAGCATGGAAGCCAGTGGAAATTCACTTCCTAGCAGAATTTCACCAGAATTTCACCAGTGCTACACAACATTAATTCAAAATATTGTATTAGCAGTGCGTGAATAGCTGAGTGCCTTCTACTTCATTTGTAGATGGAGCCAGAATCTGCTGCTGCTTCCCACACAACCCAGTGCCACCAGTGTCCCTGCTCTGTCGCAGGCACACGGCCGCCTTTGGGAAGGAGTGAAGGACCTGCTGCAGATGGATCTTGATCAGGGTGGAACAAGTGAGGATGTGAGCTGAAGGTGAGTAATGGTCAGTTGAAAATACCGCAGAACTTGTTAAGGTGTGAAATGTCCTGTGGTAACTGGTCTGGCTTTGGATGTGAGTCCCCAGGGTTGGCTTTAAAGCTGTGCACTCCAGCTATTTATCCTTGGAAGTGGCTCTGGATCATGTCTAGGCAGTGTAATAAGTCAAGCTACCTCATTCAGGTTTGTTGTGTTTTCTTGTTCAGACTGCAAAGGAAATACTTCTGTCACTGTTTTCTATAACCCAAAGAAAAAAAATCAATGTTTTGCTGAAAAATACTGGTCTGTTCAGTTATTTTTTGCTAGAAACTAGAAAGGCAAAGAGAATAATGATTGGAACAGAGGTAAAATAGTGAGAGGTTACAACACCTGTGGCTACCAGGTTGTGTTTTAAAAGAAAACCACTGGTGAAGCCCAACAAAACATCGTAAGGACTCTCTGTGACAGTCTCAGTGTGCTTCTCCTTGAGGCATTATTATTCCATTTTACAGCTGAAGGATTCAAATACATGCAAAGCCTGTGTAAATTTAAACCAGGTCTCTTAAGTCCCAGGCTGCCATCTGAGATGTTTGGCAGTTCTTTTTGTTGCCTTAGTTGTGGAGTATCATTTCAGTACCAAATTATGTTCCATTAAACCAGTCTCAAGTCCTCTCAGATCTCTTGCATTCGCATTGTGCAGAGATAATCCAGTTTCTCTCACGCATTTGGCCAAAATGTATGAAAAGATGAAACAGTCTAAAAACTAAACCAACATTTCAGAATTACCCTCTGGCTTCAGTGTTCTTACCTGCCTGTGAATTGAGGTTTTTTTCTGGTTTGTTGTTAAACTAGGGAAGCAGATCTGCAGCAGAGATCCAAAGAGAAATCAGTAGGCACTTCAGGGTCACGTGCCAATTATCAAATAGGCCCAAGTAAGAACAGGTCTGTAATGTCAGACTAAAAGCTAACAGGGCCAGTTGCATCTGTCTGACTTGTTCTTCACCTGTTGCCCTCTTTCTTTTCAATTCTTTTTTCCATGCAAATCTCTCTTCCCCTGAAGTCTGATTGTCTCTCTTCTTTCTCATCCTCATCATCTCTTTTATTTCTGTATCCTTCCTACATTAACAATGCTTCACTTTGGGTTTTTTTTCTTAATTAGGTATTGCATCTTTCCTTCCTTGTTGAAATGATTGTTCTTTGTCCTTTTGAGATATTCCTTCCAGGGAATTCTGGATTTTGGCAGAGGCAGAAAAAAAGCTTTTCCAGAAAATCAATTCAGGTTTTAGGTGGTGTGCAGAGGAACTTGGGATAGGACAGTGTGTGTTCTGTCATGCTCATAGGATGGAGTTGTTTAATTTGTACAAAGGGGTGGTGCTGGGAGTCTATCACGTATTTTTTACTTAATCTTATATTTTTAAAAACACTTCAGAGATGTAGGTTGTGTGAACTGGAATTCATTTTGTTCTCGATATATTGATGATGATGAAGAAGAAGAAATATTGCAAAAGCTGTTGCCAAGTTTCCCCAATATATGACAAAGAAATAGATCACATATTTTTGTCTCACCTCTTCAAATACACTAACAAAAGCATTCATCAGGAATTATCACTGAACTAGGAACTATTTCAAGTAAATACCACTGGCTGTTTATATGAGGCAGGATCATAATATTCAAATTCAGCACAATTAAGTCAAGTTATTAATGTTTTAACAGCCAGCAAAAAGACACACAGTGGTTTTTTTATACCTGGCTGAAATAATCGTAATTTTAAATAATTAAATCCTGGCATTCAGCAGCAGATTGAGAAATATTTGCAAAATGGATGTTTGCTTCTCCCCTTCTGTAAGCTCAGCGTGTGCCGTATGAGACAGGTTCGAGCTGGATGGACAGTGCTACAGCTGGGTGGGTTTTAGACTATTCCTGCTCAGCAGAGCCCATAAAACAATAGTGAATCAGGCCTAATCACGGGATTGTGTTTTGATTTATCTTCTGGGAACAGAAGTGGAATTTGGAGGGGAGGAAATGGGGCAGGAGCAAGGAGTAGCACGTATGTAGGAAATCTTTAACAAAAGGTACAAGGCAGCCAAGGGAACAAAATCCTTCAAGTGTCCTCAACATACTTGAGCTCATCACTTCCATCTCCGCTAAGACCGACCTTGTTGGATTTGGTTATGGAATTCCCATTGACTTCAGCAGAACCAGGACTTCTGCTTTAGAAAGTTCAGCAAGAAATTCTCCCTGCTACCACTGCCCAGAGAGAAATCCAGGCAGGATTTTGGTGATGTGGCTTAACTTGTGTTCTCGGCATGGGAAAAAGTTGGTGTTTGCATTTCCTGGGTTATTGCACAGCTCTAGTTTGGGTTCTACTGCAAAGGGAGCCCAGTGCACTGTTGGGTTACTTGAGGCATTAACATTTCTGTGTTTTTAACCATACAGTTATCTCCTCATTAGCAATCATAAATTCAAAGGAAAGCCTGGATGGGTGACCCATACTCTACCTGTCTCTCGGAAAGTCTTAGGTTTGCAGCAAGTTCAGACTTCCTCCTGATTGTAATGTATCTGTTGTAATGAAACTCCTTCTCTAATTCTAATCTCTGATGATCTGTGTAAACCACTCGGTACTTCTCTCTCGTTCTTGTTTTACCTGTTTTGAAAGAAGAACACATTGCTTCAAGCTAGAATTTTTTCACTTTAGTAACACAAAATATCTGGCTTTACATTTGAAAATATCTGTGGGGATTTTAGGCCTGATTCTGTATGCACTTACCCAGAGCAACTCCCTTGACTGGGTCATGATTTACAACACAAGTGGTTCATACCATCAGATATTAGGTTTGCTCCTTAGTAAATAGATAATAAACTGCTTCTCATGTTCTTTATCACCTCTGTGTTATCATTTGGGAAAGGGAAGGCATTCCTGTTAAGAATAAGGAGCCAGGAAACCTGGATTCTGTTCCCAGCTCTGCTGCAAGCTTCCTGCCTGCTGCTGAATTGCTCTTGTCTCTCTGTCCCTAGAGCTGAGACTCTTACCTGCCTCAGAGGGAAATTGTGAAGGACATTTTACTGCACAGAAGATACTGAGAGCTTCCAAAGTTCCTCACTTCTTGTTGCTAGAAAAATTCCTACAACGTTGTGATTGTTACTGCAATTTGGAGGTTGTGTTTTCCCATCAAGTCTGGCACAATCTGCCCACGACCTGATAACAGCACAGGGAACAGTAACATAGATTTTCAGATGACAGTTCATAAAAAAGAGAAAAGGCAAGCAATAATACTTCACAATGGGCAGGGAACTGCAGCATCTGCTGTTTTGGGAGCAGCACTGCTGCCTCCCTTCAGCTGTGGGTGCAGCTGAGTGGAGCAGACACAGCTCAGCAGCATCCAGGGCATTAAAAGGCAATGGCAGATGACAGGAGCCAGGGAACACAGATGCAAGGAGCTGAAATTTTATGGATTCCATATGGGGTCATTTCTGAGGACAGAACGTGTGGCTGCACTGAAAGAGAGCTAAGAATGGGAAAGGCTGCTGATGGTTCCCTTCCTCTGTGGTTTATGCTCATATTAGACAATCAATATATTGGAGATCAGCACCTGCTTAAAGCCAAAGCCTGAGGTCTTCCCATATTTTTAACAGATTGGCTCATTGTTGTGTTAGGACCAGTGTTTTCCTTTTAGTTGACCACAATCTTACCATTTTTTGATGCTTCCTTGTCTGTCTGTATTTATATGGACATCCCTTCAGATGTGCATATTTAGCCAGTGAATTGTCTGGGACAGGGAATATATTTTTGGTATTTTTTTGCCACATATTCCACTGTGGTGCTGGAGGTTGTGAATCTGTCTCCTCTGTGGTCTCTGCAGCAGAACAGCCCCCTCAGGTTCAGGTTCTCTCAGGTGCTGCACAGAACTCAAGGTGTTTGTACCTGTACCCATCTGCTATTGCTGCAGGTGTCGCGTGGCTTCGCACAGCAGCTCCTGTTTGCTTACAGAGCTTTTTCTGACAAGGTTATGGGGATGCCTAACTCCTCAAAAAACAAGTCCCACAAACTCCTATAATTACACTCTAATAAGAGCAGTTAATTTTGAATGGAGTGAAACACATTCTCAGACATGGAGTTGGTAAAATTTCAGTGTCTGAGCAGATTCCGATGGCACAGAGCCCCAGAGGCACCAGCTCCCCTTGGCTGGGGAGAGGAGCTGGAGGGGCCATCTGTCAGTGCTGCCAAAGGCCTGATTCCTTCCCAGCCCCTTTGTTTTTTATGGAACCTATTTAAAGTTAGCATTGCCTTCCACTTGCCATGCACACTGTACAGTCACGGCTTGAGAGCCAGGTCACTTTTGCCTTTTCCGGTGTTTGACAGTCAGGACTTTGCTACTTCTAAGAATTTCTGGTTTGCCAACCTACTGCTTGTGTTAGAAAGTTCTTCAGGCTCTGCTCCTCTTTGTACTGTTTATATAGACCCCAGATCCAGAGTTGGTGAGCACTGGAAGTCCTGGGCAGGGCAATGCTGTGAATAAATCCTGTTACAGCCTGGATGGAGATGGTTCTGGTTTGCCCTACAAGACAGGGGTTCTCTAGGGCTCTCCCCAGGCTTGTGAAACCAAGTCTGCATCAGAATTTGGTCCTTTAGCTCCCGTGCTCCATGGTGTCCAACCCTGAGAGAGCATCAATAGTGCCTTTACAATGCTATGGGCATCTTCCAACTCTTCTTAAGGCCATCAGCCTGATTACTTGGAATATTTCAAGAGGGAAAATAGATGTGGGATTGCTCCTTAGGCTGTGAGTTCTGCTCAATCCATGCAGCCAAACTCCTTTGGCTCAAATCTGTTACCTGCCTGTGAAGGTGCTGCTTGGCTGGGGAAGATGTACAGGACATGCTCATTTCAGCGGCGTTTCCACCACTGTGAAACTGCAGTGAGAGCACAATTAGCCCAGTGAGTTTACACTGATAATCAAGTGAAAAGTGCTGCTAATTTTACAACATTAAGGTAAGAATTTTGGAGTCTCTAAGGAGCAGCAGTGATTCAGTTCAGTCCACATAAATACCAGGACATTTGTTTTCCTTCACCAGAAGTGTAAATTGTTTGTTTAACATATGGTCACCTGTGGTGCTTTAATGCCTCACTTGATATTTTTTAACTTTTGATCTCTCTAACTGGTGGTTTGGTTAAGGTTTTTTTTCCTCTTCAAATGAGAATTTGGGGTCATTCTATGGGACAAAATGTTTAACATGTTTCCTTAGTGTCCTTTGTGTTGTTAAGATGGAGTACACAAAAGAGCAACAAGGTGATCTTATCTTGACCTCTACTCTCATTCAGAAGGCACAGACAAATATCAAATGTTCCTCTATTGCCAAAACAAGGTGGTAAACTTCAAGAAAAACCTTCCTGTTTCTGGTTTTAAGTGCTTAAACCCTTATTACCTGAGTAGGAGTGGGTTGTTTTGGCTTTTTTCTTTTTAAGCTGAAGAAGAAATTAAATGTACATGGGAAATAGAACTTTCTCCCGTAAGATCCTTTATTTCTGTATGAGTAGCTCTCTGTTTTTAGTAGAATTGATAATATCTGGATTCTTTTTGAAGGAAGATTGGGAGCTTAGACATCTAATTTCTTTCTTTAAGTTAAGAAAATAATTTAAAAAGTAAAAAAGCAAAAGTAAGGAAATTCTGAGAAATGCTCTGAGAAAAATTCTCAGATTTGTTACATAAATCTTGTCTTTAATAATTTGATTTTTTTTTCTGTGTAGAGTAATATTTACTGTGAGACAAGAGACAGTGGGAGCTGAGATCTGCCAGAGTCTTGCGAGAGACACTTTCAGCTCTGGCAGAGCCATGTTTTAGTTTGTTAGGCCTTTGCTCTCCTTGATGTCAGTGAGAGTATTCCTACTGCCTTTGTTGGATGCTGGGCTGGAATTAGTCTGCACATGGCGTTTCCTTTCAAAGGCAAAGTACACTTTTATTTGCCAGAGTTAACAAACAGCAGCTACAGAACCTATCCCTAAACAGTTTGGGACTTTAGCCCCTAAATTCCATCTGTTAGACAGAGCAGATCCACTCCACTGTGTTCTGCAGACCTCCTACTGGCTCTAATTCCAGGGATGCATTTTATTTCCAGAAGAAATATTACCTGAGTAAAATTTGAGGTGGGACTAATGGATTCACCCTTAGCGGGAGGACGTTCTTCACTTCTCAGGGCATAATGGCAGAATTCAATGATGCAATGATAAAAGTCAATCTATTAATCCAATTCTTTAGTGAAATCCTGCATATTTTCCTCTCTTAGGTGAGTGAAATAGCCAACATTTGACTTCGTACCATCTGAATTCAGCTTTTGTTAGTGACAGGTTAAAATCAGCTATACAGTGTCAGTTCTATTGGAAATATGTTCTGGCATGGACAGTTATACCATGGAATTGTGGCTGGAGAGGTTATTAGTGCTCGGGTGGAAGAGAAATGAAACAAAAGGGCTTTGAAGCAGCTACCTTTGCAGTCTGCCTGCCTTTGTGCTGGGGGAGTGGATTTCCTGGGTTTAATGAGCTATTTAAGAAGAGGGAGTTTTGTCAAAACCCTCTTTTGCAGTGGTGACTACTGAGGAGTGCCTTTGGACCAGCAAGAAATGAGACATTTCAGAGTTGGAAATCTTTCCATGGGATGTAGTTTAACAACGCTGTTCCATCACACCCACTCCCGCAATTTTTGTGACTGGCCAAGTTTTGAGTTGGGGGAAGGGAACAGCTTTCCCATTGGTCATAAAATTCACAGAGTATTTCTTCTGAAGACAATAAAGCTGGGAGAAGGCCTCTTTATTTGCTGTGAAAATCATCACCCTTTCCGGCAATATAACTCCTGAAGAAAAGAGGGAGAAGGAAGAGACAAGACTGCATATCAAAGCAAAGTGAAGTGTTAAAAGGGTCTGTTGCCTCAATATGACAGATAGGCCTCAAAACCTCAGACAATGTAGGCCAGGAAAGGAAAAAAAAAAAAACCCACCATCGGACCTCACAACTAGTTTACAAAGCAAAATAAATTAGCATTAGAACCAGCCCTGGGCCTTCTTTCAGAGCCTCCTCTCTTAACTTTTCAGGAATATTCTGCAGGCAGTGAAACCAGCATCTTTCATAAAATCCAGAAGCTGCCTGAAGATGTCCTAGGATAGGATAGTGTGGGATTACTGTGGGATTGCTCACAAAGCATTGCAACCTGGGTTCCAGGGGTTAGCAGTGTTTCAGAGGAAGTTATGTCTGTACTTGGTGACTGGATGTTACCTTAAATCATCACAGAAATGTGAAACAGCTTCTGGCCTGAGGATATTCTCAGTTCCAACCTGCATCTCTCTGTTACTTTAGTATTAAAAAACTGATGTTAATTTTTAAGTTTATAAAGCTATAGACCGACAGACCTCAGGCCCTCAGAGTTTTGTTTAGGACTCTAACTACTCATGTTCTTTAAAAGTGTAGGAAAAGTAAGGGGCAAATTCTCCCTGACTTAAGTCAGTAATTTCACTGACTTAATTGAAGTTGTGAAGCAAAAGTAATTTTAAATAAGTTCTGAAGACAAACATTGAGTTGCACATGATGTTCTGTAAAGCTAACTTAAAAAAAAACCCCACCAGCCACTGTATTAGAAAATGTGACATAGATCCAATCCTGTACAATATTCCTGCCAGAAACCTTGGTGTGGTGAGTGGGTGTCCTGGTCCTGTGCATTACTGCAAAGTTAAGTGCATAAAGGTTTGTGAAACTTGGTGAAATTTTCTGTTTGTCTGCTGGGTCTTGCTCATCTGTTCTTTTATACATGTTCAGATTATTCAAGCTGAAAAAACCAGAATAGGATCATAGAATTGGAACCTTTCGACAGACTCGAATTTTCCCTTCTGTTTTCAATTTTGAGTATGTTCTGCTATTTTGGAATAAAGCTCATTGGCCAAATTCTGCTCTTCCCTTTGCTCGTGTAAACTTTTCTATTCATCATCATCATCATCCAGAAGGAATTGGATCTGAAGCAGAGCCATTTTTATTCTCTTTAAGGAATAACTGGACAGGCAGAAGGACCCAACCTGCAGAAAATGTAGGTGGATTTCTGAGTGGCAAACCAGGGGAAATGCCATTGCCAATGACTGGGTAAACTAAAAGGGAAGTGATGAACTGAGATTTTTCCCAAGTGTTGTATGTTCTTTAGCATTCAGCATTTTATAGGAATGACCTCTAAGGAGGCTTGTTCCTCTTCCTGAGATTTGAGGGAATATAACTTCTTACTGCAAAGACCAAGTGTGATACATTTACAGTGCATTTGGTCATGATGCTCTCAGTACCTGTCATCAGCATCAGAAAAATTGTCCTTACGTGTGCAGAGTAAATTTTTATTGAAGAAGAATGATAGAAGACTTGTCATCTACAGGAGAACTCTCTGCTCCGAATCAGTTCACCTGTTTCAAAACTTGTCCCCACCCTGTTTTATGGTAACATAAGTGCAGATCTTAAGGTGCACTTTCAGCTTTGTGAGCAAATTCTCCTGGGAGTTCACTGCTCAAACTCAGTGTTTTGGGCACACTTTTACCACAGGTGTGTGTTGTTTTCTCACACAGTCATAAAGTCAAGTCTACTCCTGTGTGAGTGATGACATAGCTCCATAAAAATCCTGAAATCAACAAGACGAGATTTGCAGCTTCTTCTAAGGTGGTTTTATTCTACTTTCCATCAAAGAATTTGCCTGTAATTATGTCTTGTGTGTGTATGTGTGGAATTAGCACCTCACATTTCTAGCTGTGGCTTTGTTCTGTTCTGTGTTACAATTACTCCTTGTCTTGGCTGTGCTCACCTTCTCCAAGGGGAAGTTGAGGAGACAGGAGCAGTGTAAGGGTTAGAGAAGAGTCTTTTCTCTCAGTGTTTGTGGTTGAAAATACTGAGTACTCAGTGCTTCCTCCTTCAAGTGTTCTGAGTCCGAACACATTGGCTTTTTCCTGTATCCTCAGCACGCTGTGGGGTGCAGAGACAGGGCACTGGATCCTACATGCTCTGCATTGAGGATCAAATCCCAATCCCTGCCGTTCCAAGGCAGGGACAGACACTCAGCCATCCTTCAGTCACAGAGAGAAGGGTGCACTAAAGCCTCAGCAAGTCTTTTCTGCAGGAAATGCATTCTAGTTGCATTAAACCAGGATTATTATCTCATGTTAAATACTGAGATCTTCCAGATGTTTCAGGTAGCATAACCTCACAAATTTCATTTTAAATCAGTTGAACACATGGTTCTACATTGATGTTGTTTTTAAAGTTACAGAGTAAAACTTGAAATAATTTCTTCCTTTGTTCCAGGTTAGTTATGTAGATAACAGAGTATCAAAGACCTGCAGGGCATGAGGCAGTGGTAGAAACTTCAATAAAGTGTTTTGTTTGTCATCTCTCAGGACACGAGGCCACAAAGCACCAGTAAGAGAAGATAACCATGAAATCTCTGGAGATGGAAAGGCCACAGATTTGGAGCCTCATTTTTGTAGCTGCTCGAAGCCAGACTACTCAAAGTAAGTGAACCTTTGGCAAGAATCTCTCCCAGGCTTAAAGGGATGAGATTACAGGAACATTTCTTGTACACTTCTGAGAATATCTTGCAAAAATTACTTGCTTTAATAATTATTGTTTTCACAGTGAAATATTAGTATTAGTATTGATAATTAGTGCTTTGCAGCATGTAATGAAGAAAAAACAAAATTAATTTGTCTAAATGATTTCTGTTGTGATCACCTCAGGTAAGTCTGAGCCTCATTTTTTTCATCATTAAGAACAGTGGTTCATATCTATTTAACAGGGAACAAGAAAAGCTAATAAATAACAAGTGTGATTCCTTCATTTTTGCCCGCACCAAATCTCCACTGCAATTCCCAAAGGTTTTGCAGAGAGACAGAAGGATAATGCTCAGTGAACACAGACAGCTTTAAGGTTGTAAAAAGAATTGGATTCCATCTAAGAAAATGCTGAGGGGTTTGCTCATGATCCAGCAAACAGCATTTGCAGTGAGCCTGGTCACACACCTGAATTCTCTGCAACACCTGCCTGCACAGAACCAAACTCACTCAGGTGCTTTCCTAGAGCTGACACTGCTGCAAGGGAAAATATTTTAACATTATTTAATTTTTTTGAAACCATGAAGAACAGTAGTGCCCTTGCTTTTAAACAGAAAAAGACAGAGGGAAAGGAGTGAAGGAAGAGAAAGGAACCAACTCCAAGGAAACAGATCTGCTGGCACTGAGCCTTCCTGGCCTAGCAGACAAACTAATATATATAAGAGGAAAAGAAGCAGCAGCAGAATTCCTTATCTGGACTTTTCCCTAAAGCAGGACTCAGTAGCTTTTAAATGTAGCCTTCCACTGGCCCAGGGGCATTTGGGAGGGTTTGTTCCTATGGCATGCTGATTTCTCCAGTTCTCCTGGACACAGATATGCTCAATATCTTGTTAGACCATTCCAGAAAGGAGACGCTCCCAGCTCTCCTGTGAATGCTCTGACCCTTGCAGGCTTGAAATTTGGAAAGTTAGAAATCTCTAAGTGCTTCTTAGGCAGCAAATAGAATGTGATATTTTATATTGCATATATAGATATGTGTGTGTGCTGTATCAATCTGTCCCAGTGTCCCTTCTGTCAGAGGGGCAGCACAGAACAAATCAGGCCCTGCTCTCAGAGGCTGCGATGGGAATCCACAGGAGCACAAAGCAGGTAAGGAAGGGATGAAGAGCAGTGGGTTTTTTTGAGCAAGGCTTCTGCCATCTGTAAATCCCACAATTAGTGAGCAATTTTGTTGCCCCTGTAAGGACTCCTCAAAAATAAGCTGCAAGTTTTTTCAAACCAGGCCCTCTTTTGGGTTTTTTGGATAATATTCAGTGAAGAACAAATACGATTTTAAAAATACAAACTTTTTTATCCCCCAAAATTCTTACTCACACAAAGCAACAGCCTGTTCTGATTGGTCTATTGAATTCTGTGGACTCTCCATGAACTAAAGTTGTGTTCAGCAGGACTGAGGATGATTCTGCCCATACAAATTAGATGCATTATTTTAATACAGACAACTTTTCTATGCAGTTGCTTTCAATTCTCTGATGTCTGTTTTAAGTAATTGCTTTTCCACCAGAGATTGATTCAGCCCCTGCTTTGAAGATTTTTATTTAAAGGCATGTGTGGAACAGAGCTGGGGTGGGAAGGAGGGAAAGGGAAGGAACCTTCCTGGGATGCAACATTGAAATACTGGGAGCATCTTTTTAGGGGAGGAATTGAGCATCCCTAATTTCTACTGATCTCAGTGCATGCCAAAGCTGCTCAGCACCTCAGAGGATCAAGTACTTTCATACAGCAGATTATGCCTCTGTTCTTTTCAGGCAGAATTCCCTCTTTTTCTTTTCTTTCTCTCCCTTCTTGTTCCATTTTTTTTCATATACAGGGTACAGATTTTTGTTTTAGGGATGCTCAATATTTATATTTTTTTCTCTTGTTCCTCATCCCAATCAAAGAGAACCTCTCCCTCACGCTTCATAGCTTTTTTTTACTGGTTAAATGCAATCGAAGAATTGTTTTGTACTCCTTGACTGTCATGCAGCAGAGCCTGATCTGTGGCTGTATTAACAGGCTGTGTTACCATGGATCTTTGTATTCCTGAATATTCTGAGAGCTGCTACTACAAAGTGAAGCAAGCCTTTCCTTATCATCCCTGTTTTTAAAGCATTGACTCATTGTTTGATCTTGCAGATCTCATTTCAGTGTTCTGAGGTTTAGAGGGCTTGTTTCTGGTATAAAGCCTTACTGCCAACCCCCTGCTGTGCATATTTTACTTGAACTTTTCCTAGGTACTCCAAAACTTGAGGAAAGTAAGCAAAGTATAGGTGGTGCTGAATATCACACTTTCTGTTTTATCCCAATCTATAAGACTCCTATTAAAAGCAGCTATTGGATATCACAAACGTTTTAAACGTATCTGAAGTGAGAATTGAAAGGACATTGCTTTTCATTTCCCACAGGATTAAAGGTCAAGCAAGAAACATAAGAAATAATCAACTGATCAAACATAGCATCCAATAATTGAACCAATATTTAACTGCTAGCAAGGGAATCCTTCAGAGCAATCAGAATCTTTCTTTATTAGTCTGAATCCTTCCCTCTGAACAGGGAACCTGCCAAAACCCCCACAATGACCCAATAACAAGTGAAAATCTTCTCAGCATAAAACCTCCGTGCCCTCCTACCTGTGGAAGTGGATTGCACCGTTTTCCTCATCCACTCGTAAGAGCTGTGCCTTTGGCTGTTGGGAGAGATTTGCTGGGCATTAATTGTATCTACAGGAGGTAACCCCGCAGCGGCGGCGGGATGCAGGGAGCTGTAATCAGCAGAGCTGTAGGAGCCCTGGCCAGGGGACGAGCCATTGATGTGGGCAGCAGCCACGGCGCTGGAAGGGCCTGGGCCGTAGGCGCTCCAGTCCTCCCGCTGGGGGCCGTAGTGGGAGCCCCAGGCTGCCGCCGGCTGCCCGTGGGTGTCCAGGGCTGGCACAGGGTGGTATCCCATGTAGTCGGAGTAGGCTGGAGCAGACACGAAGTTTTGCACGGGCAGGTTGTTGCTGGTGCACCTTGCGGATCCCGGATACATGCTGGTGTCTTTATCCAACAGATAGCCCACATACATGATGCTCACAGCCTGCCTTTGTCTCGCTGGGACATCCTGCTCCTCGCAGGGTTCGTTTGATCTCCCTTCCCCTCCTCTTTCTTTCTCTCTTTTCTAGCCCAGCCTGGCTCTATAAATGACTCCTGCTAGCCCTGATGTCCCTTTACTACACATGATTAACAATGGTTTTACCAGGTGCTGGTGGTAACAGTTTACTAAGGTCCTGCCTGATGTCACAGATAACTGCCTGCCCCAAAATTACATTTGCATTCAAATGAAGGGCTGACCATGCAGGCAACCCCACCTTGCTGCTAGTTCCAGTGCTTCCTTTCTCACAGATCTTTATGTATTGCCAGCCCCGTTCTTTACTTTGAGAATGTGGTTTGAAATCTCGTGGTCTTCAAGCAGAGCTGAGTATGTAGTTAACCAGAACTGTTCAGGCAGTAGAAGTTGTATTTTTCTTGAGCAGTGCATGTCAGGATCTCACTTCAGGCACTCAGAGTTACTCAAAGCCTGGTGTCTGCTGGTCTAGTCGTAGTTCTGCTCCAATATGCTCTATTTTTTAAAAAAACTAAAACCAAAGGAGCAGTTCAGTGTTTAACTGCAGCTCTTACAGAGCTCCTCACGTGAGCACTCTTCTTGACTTCAGCTCTTCGTCTGTGTGGGAGAGCACTTAGAAACCACAGTAATCCTGGTGATTTTACCATTACAAAGGATATACAAGAAGTCTCATAGTCATTTTGAGCATTTGTTCATACGAATAGTCTTGTTGATGTTAGCAAGCTATTCATGAGCTGGCTGCTTGCCACTGTGATTGAAGTTCCTCTATTCTAACCTCCAACGTTCACAGAAAGGGAATCTGTTATTGAGAGAATGCAGAATTTGTCACTTTCCCTGTGCTTATGTCTTGGTTGTGATATTGAAATGAGTGATAGTTTTCCCTGAAAGTTTTTTTGTTCTCATTGCCGTGCTTCTTCACAATAAGTAACACCTTTCCTTGGAAATACGGGGACAAATCATAGCTTTTTAGCTCAGGAAAGCAGTTTCCTAACTTTCAGGAGCAATCTCATGTTTGTAAGTAACAAATCACTATGAGATCATCTGTAACCAGGAGCAAGGAAAGAAAGTGTGGATTTCTTTTTTTAAACGAGATAGATACCTTAGCATTGTCTCTTAATGGGAGTTCACCCTGTTTTCATTCCTCTTCCTTTAATGATGTGATACTTAATTGCACCTTTATTAATGATCCAACTTGTTAAAAGGAGTTTTTCCTTAAACAGGTGCAAAGTGTAATGAGTTTTTTCTTTGTTCCGAGGTGTATTTTTTCTCTGAGTCTTTTGCACTTTAACACCATTTAAACTTCCAGGTTCTCACTTTGCACACCTGACAACACCGTTGCTTCCTTTAGTGAGAGAATGGTGTCCTTAGGCTGTATTCACAACGTGCCTTGGGGCTGAAGCTGTGGAAAAAGCTTTTTTGACTGATAATTTCAGAAGCACAGCTACCTGCTGGGAGTATTTCAGATTTTCCTGCTGTGCACTTGGGTGGAATTTGTGCTCTTTTGCTTGTTGTGTGTTTGGGGGCTGATGTTTTGCTGGTGTAATTGCTGAAAGGTATTTTAAAAATCATTAGGTGGCGGGAAGTTGCCAGAAGCTGTTTCTGCTGCTTGCATATGTGAGCTTACTCAGATGCAATTTGCACATCTGTGACAGCTGGCCACTCAAAATTACCCAGCAGAGCTGCTGGTGAGGACTTCCCAAATCCAGGGAAGTCAGTGATCAGTGTGTCATGGATCTGAACTCCTTAATTCTCCTGCAGCAGGAAAATAAATCACAGTTGTCTAATTCGGAATTAGGTGTCTCTGGACAGCCTGCCTGCAGTTACCAATAAGTGTGATTTTAATGTAGTGGGATCTTATTTTTTAACTCCAGTGTTTTTCTCCCTTCTCGAATTTAGAGCGCTGTGGTTGCTCAGTAGCTCTTGAGTTCAGACTGTGTTGAAATAGTTACAAAGAAAGATTCTTTACATCTTTTTGTTGTACGTTGATTTCATTTCCTTTCTTCCTCTTCAAAACTGTTGAAGCCTCATCCTTGTAGGCATTTCAGTGAGTGCAGGTGTAGCAATAAATCAGCCAGAGGAAGAAGCAGCATTTGCTCCTTTACTGGAGCCCTCCAGCTGTCTGCAAAATGTTCTAATTATGTTCATTCAACGAAATTTTTCCTGCAGGCTCCATCTACCTGATATACCCCCAGCACAGAGCTCTGCAGAAGGGCTGGACCTGCCCTTGTTCGGTGTTCAGGAATGTTGGATACTCCAGGCTGCAGTCACAGATTCATTCTCTCCCACTGCAGCATTGTTCCATGAGGAACATTTTGATCCGTTTTTCACAATGGTGTAATTTGCCTCATGAAGCTACTGAAAGCAGTAAAATAGTGATTATTCCTGTCTGTTAGAAAAATGACATAAAAATACCTTTTGATGCTTTCAATAATACATAGATATAATGACATGGAAGGAGATTTGTCCTCTTCCATACTGCCCAAAGAAAGGACTTTACAATCTGGGATGGTTAAACTGACAATGCTCTGCTCCTCTGGCCACATGCTGTGCCCACTGAGCAGGAAACTGCTTCCGTTGGATTCCCGAGTACCCTAAGTTGGTCTGGCTCCAGCACGCTGTACTTTGGGTTTGGTTAGTCCCGGTTTTTATAATTTATCTCATTTCAATCTTACCTATTGGTTAAACCACAGTCATTAGACTGTAATTGCTGGAGCTGAATAATCACATATTAATATAGTTCATTTAAAACTAAACGTTTTCGAAAGTTCTCAAATGCAAAGTGAATGGAAATGAGAAATCGCGCTGAGTTCTCAAGAGGGAAAAGAACTTTATTGAAATGATCCTAAAACACCTTCACCCTCGGGCCTCTCTAAGATGCATTTTTCCAGTTCTAAATTTGAATAGTTTCCATTCTGTGAAGCTGGGAAGTGGTGTCCACCTCAGATACTGGTTGGGAAAACATCTCTGAAGAAGGAGGTTTGTCAGGTGATGATGATGTGGGCAGAGACCAGGCAGCAACACTGGGATGCTCCAGTCCACTTTGATTATTCCTCTTCTGCTACATGAATGAGTCTCCAGAGCTTTCCTTTGTCATGTCCCAAAGCCATGGATCTGCTAAGGTCCTATCCTTGTGTTTCCAAGCTCATCTGTCTCACATTGGAACCACATCCCTGTCCTGGGATGCAGGCCTTCTCCTACACATCCCATTTTCTTTTCTATGCACTGACAGAACTCTAGTAGCTCTGTTTTATTTTTCTTTTTGGTCTCCAAAGAGTAGCAGCACCCATTTTTGGAGGCATGTTCCCGTTCCAAGGCTGATCCCTGACTCCAGTGAAGCAATGGGGACAGCTGGTGGTCAGCTGCCTGCATGGCAAGGGGACCTTGCCAGGCTTGCAGGGACCGTGACCTTATTCAGATTTCAAAGTTCTCAGCCAGCTCTGTTGTGTTTGGAACAGGACTCGTGTCTGTCACATGCCAGCTGCAGGAAGCAGCAAAGCTCCTGAAGAATCCTGGCTTGGAATTCTGGATATGTTGCAGGGATTTTTGCTCTGATTTGATTAATGGTGACATCTCTCCTTTGAAACCTGAAGTGGACTATCATGGAATATGCCAGGCTTTTAAAAATTAACTTTAACCAGGAATTTTCTGTTGAACAGAGGGCTAAAAAGGCCTGACAGGCTCTGCAATACAGAGTGGGATTGCTGAGCGGTGACAGAGCTGGGGGTGTGAGCAGGCAGAGCTGGGACACTCCTGCCATCCAACATGGCATCGAGCCACAGGGCTGGAATGTCACATCCACTGCACACCAGGGAACAGTCTTAGGAGGTGATGACAGTGAGGAGCCAAGAGCAGGACTGTAATATTTTAATCTTGTATTCTCTGAAGAGTAGCTGTGCTTCAAATGTATTTTCTTTGTTAATCAGTGTATATGCTCCTAAAATAATGCCACCAACTTCCAGCTAACATATGCTGACATAAATGTAGCCTTTAGGATGGCTAAAGTAAGCAGCTGTCTCACAAGAACTCGGAGAATATTGCTAGTTCTGAAAAAAACAATCTCCTTTCCTCACCATTGTTCTCTGTGCTTTGAATTTTAACACCTTGCAATTCGCTGGATCTCCTTGGGCTGTGTGAGTCACGGCCCTGATGCAATGGGATTGGAAGTGGTGAAATTCTGGCAGCCTTAACCCCATAATTCACTGCCACACCGGGGAGGAAACCAGCGGGCTCTGCTCCATAACCTTCCCAGAAGTGCAACCAGATCCCAGCCTGTGTTCAGTGCCTGCTTCCTCACCTGTCCCTCTGCTGCCCGCTGGAACAGGAGCAAAACCGACCCACGGGCAAAGAGCTCCCTTTGGCCACTTCACACCTGGTGCACAACACAAGGTTCCAGTCCCTGCCCACAGCCCCCAGGCTGAGGAAATTCCTGCTGTGAGCTCAGTGAGCAGCTGAGTTCAGCAAAATGGGGTCCAGCATTCCCATCCGTGGGTTTTGTGTTTGTGTCTGGGTGGTTAACACTTCTCTGCTGCTGGAAACCCAACCCACCTGGCTGCAGCTCCTTGAAATTTAGAAGAAAACTGTTATTAAAACTACTCTTTTTTAATATTAAGGCTGCTAAATCCTGTCTGGGGAAATTCTTTACCTTAGGTGATGGTTTTGAGAGCTCTGTGAATGCCTGCTCTATGGGCACATTCTGGATTTGGGTACTTGGCTGCTGAGCACAGACTGTATGTGGATTATTTTAATCGAATTCTTAACTAATATCAAGAATTTTTATTTTTTTCTTTTTGGAAATATGTTTCCCCCACCCTCCTTTAGTATGGAAAATATCCCTGGATACGAGAGTGTCTCAGCATAGGTGGGTGTTCCACAGGTACATTTCCTACAGCTGTGTAGTCACTCCTGAATTAAAGTCACCGAAATGGCCTCTCCAGAGTGACAATTCCCACTAGGTGGCACTTTGAATCCATGGCACAGGCAAAGCCTTGGCTGACGGAGTACCTGCGAACTGCCGCTCGGATTTGTGCTTAGTGATTGACCGAGCTAAAAAAGCATCAATGCAGTGCTGCCTGCAGCACCTTTCAGAGCTCCGTTTAATACCAACATTGATTAAATCCCCACCCCCAACTCCGTGTGAAAGAGCATTAGCACAGAAATTATCCCCTCTCCGAATCCCTGCATCCAGCTTTCTCCACTGCTCCACCAATTTCCCACCTCCAAAAAAAAAACCCCAAACCCTCCAAAAACCCCAAACAAACTAAAACCCCCAAACCCAAAAGAAACAAACAAAAAAACCCCAACCTCCCCAAAACAAAACAAAACTCCCAACCAACCAACTAATCATTTCTTTCCCTGGAAACTAAACTGAGTACTATTGTTTAAAACCCCAAATTTTATGGTTTTATTTGAAGTGTCCAGATAAGTGACAACTCCCCAAGCTCTGTTCCCATTGATATTTAAGGCTCTCCTCAGAGTGCTGCAGGAGTTTGGAGTTTGCACGAACGAAAAAAGGCCATAAGCAAGGGCAAAAGTGACTGTGGGAGTAACAGGCAAAGAAATAAATGACGTGGAGAAAAATGGGAGCTGCGAAGGGAAAAGTGCATTGGGAGTATTTGGTTCTGTATTGTCTGACACGGGCTGGGGGCAGCACACGACAGCTCATAACCAATTCACTGCTCACTGCTGCTGGTGATGCTTCTCAGCCCAAATTTTTGAGTGTGCAGCTGTTCGGTGAGAGCAGAAATGATAAAGATCCTGCACAGCATCTGGGGAAACCTAGAGCCAGGTTTTAGCACAGCTCAAGCCCTGTTTTGTTGTTGCCACATTATTTAATGTTTAATTTATGGCAATGAATCTGGAGCTGTTCAGGGGTACAATGGCAAAATCCTGTTCTTCACCATGGCTTATGAACAGAGGAGCTCAGCTCACTGAGAGAACTGGACTGAGTCTCTTCCAACGTCCTGTAAGGGCACAAGTTCATACTCAGCAGCTGAAATATGGGCTTGGGAGCATTAAGCTTGCACATGGCTCTCTGAGTGGTTTCTAGGGTTCAAAAATTACTCAGTAAACTCAAAAAGAGCCTTTCAGCTATTTATGTTGGCTGTGCCCTTTTGAGGGAAGCTACTCTAAGTAGTAGGCTTGCAATTGCCATTGTTAAAAATTCATTAGGAACCAGATGAGATTATTAAAAATAAATCAAATACTTTGGGTTCACTTGTACTGGTTAGCGGAATGTATTTCTGCAAATCCTGGTATAAAAACTCAAGAGTTGGAAACACTCGAGTTTGGTGTTAAAAGCAAAACTTCCAACGTCACCCTGAGAGAAGCTCTGAAGTCTCTTAGTGGGAGGTTTGTGGCTGTGCAACTTTAAGTGCACAGCACCTGCAATGCTGCAGCAAGAGATGGGCTTAAAATAGGAATGTGTGGGCATTTAATCTGTTTATTGGGGAGATGACAATACCTGTGAGTGCCCCTTTGATGGGAGCCTCACTGTGCTGATCCATCCCTCCGAATCTGAGCAAAGAGATCCAGGGGCAAATGTTTTCCAAAAGGGAAAAGGCAGAGATGCTCCCCTCCCTGCTCTTCTTGCCAAGGTGCTGGGTGGGAGGGGCAGTTGTTTTTAGCCCAGAACAAACGGCGTGTGCAACTTACTGCTGCAAGATATTATTCCGAACAAAGAGCTCAGGAGGAGCTAGATAAAGATGTGATAATTGCATGAGTCACAGGCAATACAATGTTTAAAGAATCTCAATCCTTGGGCTTCAAGGTACAATTGTCGGTGTAGTTTTCCAGGATTGTGCAGAATGTGGTTTACTGAAGTTTTCTCTGAAGTACCTGAGTTTAAATTCTGATTATTTGGAAGACAGTATGCTTGAATAAATGCATCATTGCTTTCGTTTTGCATAACAATCCTTGTTTCCACTTTTACAGCTGTATAATGGTATTTCATACTTTTTACAGTGCCTGATATTCGAGAAGATCAAAGTATTTAGCAGATATTTTCTATCTTTGTACTTCCAGCAGCGGGATAAATATTTCTACTCAAATCTAATCTGTTATACTGGGACTTCTATGGCTGCTCAACTGAGCATGAGATAGTCTGGGGGTAGATGATTATCTGCATAGATACTTCTAGGAAGTAATTAGAACTCGCTTGGCATAATTATATGGAGTTAGGACATTCTGAGAATAAAGAGTCATGGTTAACAACGTTTATTTGAATGTTTGCTGAGCGTAGGATCCTACGTTTAATTAAATATAATATTAGAAGCCCCAATTAATAGAATTCTCTAATAATGTTGGTTGTTTCAATGGCAGTAATTCTCTGTGTGCCTTTGCTGTGTGGACATCCCTTCCCAAAGTCCTGTCATGTCCCCTTGCAGTTCCTGACTGGAACTGTGGGTGTACGTGGAAAAAGAACCATTTATGTAATTCTAATTATTTCTGTACTATTTATTTCTCTAGGATTGCTCTGACTGTAACTCCCGAGTGTTTTTTCCTGCTATATTTCCTTTTCTTGACTAGAACTATTTCATTATTTCTCTTAAGGCACCGGAAGGAATCCTTGAGGTCCCAAGCTCAGTATGTTCTCTTTTTTCTCAAAGCCTTCCAACAGGATATCCCATTTTCAAAATAAATACAGCATTTTGTTTTTGGAAAACAGGAAGGGCAGGCCATGGAATAGATGGCAATAAAGATTGTTGCTGAGATGTCCAAACTTGGAACTCAGATTTTAGCAGAAGGTGTACAGATCATGAACAGGAATCTTCCCTTTTAAAGGCTTTTAAGGAAAAGAAATTACAGCAGGAAATGCTAGATGGAATTTTCAGTCTTTCCTCTGAAGAGATGTCTTCTCCACAAACAAAGCCGCTTGAAATAGGGACTGGCTTGTAAACATGAGGAGAATTCACTTGTAAAGTAGGTTTAGATATCGTCTGCTGATCAGTGCACAAATAAAAGCTAAAAAAAGTTTTTATTACACAGCAAGCAGCCAGTGCATCTTATTCCTGTGTTTGTGGTGAGAGGGTTTGGTTTTGTTCTTTGCTGTTCCTTTTTTCCTTTTCCTACAACAGTCACGGTGCAAAAATTTAATGAGCCATCTGCTGAACCACAGTTTTGCTCTGTAAATCAACAGGGGAAAATAGCAGCCTCTTCCTTAGCAGAGCTATTCCTTAAATATGTTCAAAGTGGGATCTTTTTTATCAAAGTGCCATCACTTTCCATAATACAGCAACAATTTTAACATTTAAAGCAGTTGGAAATCTCAGCTGAGGTTTAGCTCTTGTTTGGTTGTGTGGGGTCACAGGATGCTGGATGTGGTGTTATAGGAACAGATTGTCCAGGTTTTTATTAAACCATAAAAATTCCTTCATTGTCAAATATTTCCAGGCTCATCAAATTGGAGACAAAGCATCACATTTGATATATTAGTTGCTTTTCCGTTGGCACAGTTATGTTATGCTCATGTCATACCTGCAGCCTGAGATGAAACATCCTTCTCTTGCAGGCTGCACACAAACACATCTCAGCACAGCTACATGGATCTCACTGAATCACACATTTGGGGGATTTCTTGCCCTGTTTCTCAGGAGTTTATGATGAGAATATTGCCACTTTGTAATTGCAAACCTAATCTGTGAACAAATCTTGCATGTAGAAATTTTTCAAAAGGTTACTACAACCCAGATTTTCTCCTATCTCATCCGAAAAGTTTCATTTAGTAAAATTTGGGCTTAAATACTTCAAAAAACTCCCCACAAAACCAAACAATCAGGGTCTGGTATAGAAATATCTCTGTAAGCCCGGCTGTGCTTGTGATTACCATTTTTTGTTACCTTGGGGGTTTTTGGTTGCTTTTAGATCTAAGTAGTTGTTACAGGAAAAACTTGGTTTTGCTTGCTGGACAGAGCACCACACAAATCCAGTGTGGTGAGATCTTCGTTGCTCCAGAAATTGTTGGGAAGGAAGCAGTAAAGACCCTTTGGTAGGTTTAGGTAGCCCTGAGAAAGACCAACGAAGAGCTGCAACTTCTCCTTGTGGCTCAGTGCAACAAATATTCCTGAATATATTTCTAATATTGCTGTTGTAAACAAGAGGAGAGCTGCACCCTTCTCCTGTTTGTAGCTGCTGCATTGTGAGCATCAGCCACAGGGGATGAAATTGGGTTTCAAGGCATGTCCCAGTGATATTTCAGAGCCATGGATGCATCTGACTTTGCCTCATGAATAAGCCACAACAAAAAGTGCTCCAGCTGGTGATCAGTGCTGCTTCCTCAGCAAATGATCCCGTTGCTATGAGACAACAGGGACTCTGGGCTGGCTGCAGCGCTGGTTTGATCCAAACCCCATCCAGAAGGTTGTTCTTGCCAGATGACACAGCCTCAGTGATTTCAGTATTTACAGGACCTGCTGGAGGCTTGTTAATAAAATATTTCTTCTATTGGGATGTCCCCAGAAATAGAAAGAACCACATTTGTGATGTAGATTTTCAAAGAAAAATGGCAAATGGAGGGTTGGCTTTAAAATGAGATTCCAGATGGGAGAGGATCCCTGAGGCTTTGCATGTCCTGCAGGCCTCATGGATGAGGGAAGAGAGACTGAGGCACAAAAAGCTGCAGGTCTGTTTGGAGATCTGGTGAAACAGCAGAGGGAGAGGATTTCTTTATAAATTATTCTGTAAAATGTCAATATCCCATAGGAGGATGTAAAGGAGTTATACCAGAGGATACTGTAAGAGGTATTGGAGACTTCTAGCCCCATGTACTCGTTGAATCTCTGGTTAACACTAAATGCTTTGAAGGTAATTATGAACCAGCAGTCAAGCCATGATGTATTTAAATGAGGAAGTCAAGAATGAACTGTGCATTCGTTAGTGTCAAAAGAACAGAGGATTTCTTCCTGCTACTTCCAGGTCCATCAGTTGAAGGTTTAAGCAAACACTATTTTGCAATAGAGTCTTGGAGCTTATCACAGTGAATTTTAGAACTGTTGCATCTTTGTCTGAGAATAATCAGCCTGAGCTGCTTCATGCACTTCTTGGCCGTGACTTTGTCTGCTGAAATCCTAAAATAATGTTGTGTCTAAGTGTGAGGAGAAAGGTATTTTGCACAAGCAGATACTGGGTGGTATCTTTGTCAGACCAAGGTATTTCATAGCTTTGAAACACAACTGGAGTGCACAGCTCTGGAAATGGCCTCCCTGAGCTTCTCTCTTTGGAGGCAGATTGGAATTCAGCTGCAGAAAAGCTTGACTGGTCTCTGACAAGGAGAGGTCATTCAAAAGTGTCGTCCTCTCTGGGTATCTCCACCCAACCTCACCTGCACTGTGCAACTGCTCAGAAACAGACTGGGAGGGCAAGAACTATTTCAATATATTCCTTTCTAATTTCAGCTGATACCAATGCTGCTTTGGGGAATAGCAGAGAGAAAATGAAACATTTGCAGACTGCTTTTTTCTTTTTCTTCTAATCTGTCCTTTTTTCCCCCTCTCAGGGATGTTGTAAATTTTAGCAAATTTAATAAGGCACATTATTTTGAACTGATCTTCATTTCACAATAATTAGCAAACTCTAATGGCCTTTAGGAAAAGCCCTTTCCATTCCATTCTGTTTGATTAGAGAGCCCAACAGGAGGATGGAGAGAGAACAGAACTGCTTTCCTTGCACATTTGCTGTATCATACAGGAGAGGGGAGATATTTTTGCTCCCTTCTGGTGATACTGTAAGGAAAGTAGCAGGAGCAGAGTGGCTCTTGCAGGTCCCTTCTTGCAGCACAGTATTTAGAAAATAAACTTCTACTTCAGAGCTTGGTAATCCTTAAAAGGTTTGTCAAGATTGCTGGAGTCCACACCAAGTGCTCAAAATAGTTCTGCTGCACTGGCAAAAAATCATTTGCTATTATATTTCCTGTCATGCTATGTTTGTGTGGGGGGTGCTTTTTGGGTCACTCTCCTCACAATTAGGTAGTTCTGAGAAGTTTGAAGTGTCAGTCTGAGCCTCAGATTGTTGTTGCAGCTCCCATGAAGCGGTGTTGGGAGCAGGTCCGGATCCGTAGCTCCGTGTGAGGGGAGGGAACAGGCTCATTCCGTGTTGTTGGAGCTGACAAAGAGAGTGGTACCTGTCCAGCTGAGAGGAAGGCCTGTTATGGCTTTGAGCTGTGGCATCTTCCAAGTGAATAATGAGGGCTGGAGTTCAGAGCAGTGCTCAGGAGAGCTCGAATTAAAGGAGGAGCCAGCAAAGCCCAAGAAATGGGGCTGAGGGCTGGGGTTACCTGTAACAAACTCTGGCCAAAGCAGTTTCTTAGGTTATATTTTCACATCATGGAAATGGTCCTTTAAAAACCATAATGAGACTGCTCTAAGCTCAGTAGGATTTCAGCTTCAGCTGAGCTACTTGCTCCTCTGAGCTGAGTCACCTCCACGTCCACCCCCTCGTTCTCCCGGAATGCTGGGATCAGCCAGGCACTGTTCCACCTGCTGCAGGCTGCCGTGTGCTCCTGTCTTCACAGGCACCTTCTCACAGGAGAGGGCGAGGACGGGCTGCAGGCTCCTCTCCTGCTGTGTCCCTCGGGTGGTGTCTCTGAGGGGTGGATTCCCCACCCTGGGCTCCCTGGGTGCTGTGATTCCCCCGCTGAGGAATGCCCTGGGAAACAAGCAGCAGCGCTGGACAGGGGCTGCCTTTAGCCCCAGACTGGAACATTTCAGAGCAGAATCCCACAGCAGTGCCAATTTAATATAAAATAAAATTGCCCCAGACCCCAAGGCATAGCTCAATCAGATCACATCACTCTGCAGTGTCTCCTCTCTTGCTTCCCAGGAGGAATTGCCCGTCCTGGGCAGGTTTTTGGGCCTCTTCCCCCTTGTTTGGGAGCACAGTCTCCCAGTCTTGTCCTTAAAGGTGAAGAGTAGCCAGCAGGGGTCCTGCTGATCATCACAGAGACAGAAGTGGCAGCACTACTTCCCTCATATCTGGAAGTTTGTGCTGGATAATATTGTGTCACTGTAATCCTCATCCTACGAGACCCTCCTCTGCTAGGAAATAAGGATACCCGAGGTTGTCCTGATGAGTTAATGAATGCAGCAGGTTCTCGTGGTTTGGGACTGTTTGGTCCCTATTTACCAACCGTGTCTCCATAACCGAGTGCACAGGGAGGGTGCTCACTTTTAAAGGAGAACCTGTGCTGTGATGTTTGACTTGCAGGAGCAGTTTCCAGACACCAGCTTATAGAGCAAATCCATTAATCCAGCCCTTTTAAAATGTACTGAGTAGTTGTTTGCCAGTCTTTACAGCAAGTCAGCTTTTCCAATCTTCACATGACCCTCATCAATTTGGTTTAATTCCTGTTCTTCAAGGAGCAGAAATTTAGGCACAGAAAAGCTAGTTGCCTCTTTCAGAATGTAAGAACTCCAGTTTTGAGTCCCGGGGATCTCATTGCCTGGGTACACAGCTACATGGGATCAGAGCTAATGCTGGCTGAGGCTTCTCTGAAAGGGAAGGAATGAGATGTTGCTGTTCCTTCTCTTTCTCTTTTCACCTATATGGACTTAGCTGAAGGGAATTGCTATTTTATCAAAACTTAAAGATTTACCTTTAAGCAACTGCCATCATTATTTCAAAAACATCTTTGACTTTCTAACTGCAGGTTCTTAAAGAATATTGCACAAACCATGTTGTGACAGCCACCCCCCGCTCCCTGGACTGAGCTCAGAAAGGAAGAGTTAATCTGTTATTATCATCATCTTTTGTTCCAAGGACTTGGCAGTTTGGGACATGCAAAAATGAATAAAACTGATTGTCTGCAGCACTGGCAGGGGAGTCAGATGTCTCCTTCTGTACCAAGGGTGTGCAGAAGTGCTCGGTGACACCCTCTCACTGACAGACAGCAGGAGACACAGCTTGTATTATATATTATAGCTTTTAATATTTTATCCAGTGCTCTTGTGCAACTGCAACTTTTACATTTGTGATTTGTGGCTTTGGAGTTGCAAATTTTATAGCTTAAGCTTGCTGTAGAGTGCTGAGAAGCGTTTGTAGTTTTTGTTGTAGGGAGCAGAGGTTCTGCTAAACATTTACCCTGTAATTCCTGAGGTAATTGGCTACAAAGATTTAAGGGATGTTTCTCAATTGTACCGTTGTGTGTGCCTCCCTCAGCCTTTCAGACGAACCAGCTTCTCTCAGTGCTCAGCCTTTCCACAGAGAGCTTTACCAGATTTGCAGTTGCAGCTCAAACATTTGGCAGCTTCAAGAAGGGTCCCCAGTAATTCAGAGGAGTTTTTGATAGTATTTGTCTGATAAAAGTGGAATTCAAAGCTGGGACAAGTTGGGAATTCCTGACTTCAGTGTTTTCTCCCTTAACATTAATTGATCTTTTGATGAGCTATCATAAGCAATTCTCTTTTTTTGCATCCAAGAGTGCTCCTCACTGCACAGGCAGATGGTAACTCTCATTCCTCCTGCCAAAGAGCTCGCAGTCTAATAGATAGTGCAGCCAAAAAGTGGGAGGAAAAAAGGGAGAGAACATAATTGATTGAGTATCACTTTTCAGACAGCACTAGAGTTAGTACAGAAGCATCACCTAAGAGCTGGATGGGAAGGACATCTCCAGCTTGAGGGGGTCCAGAGAAAGTGCCAGCCCAGGGCAGAGCTCAGGCCTTCAAAGCTTTCAAATCAAATCCTCTTGTATCTCCAAAGAAAATCAAAGAGAAAGCGATCATGTGTTTAAGGTTAAGGATACTCAGCCTTTCAACAGGAAATCCCACAGAAGCAGCCTCCCTTTGGGATGAGATGGACTGCTGCTCTCTGAACTCCTGTGGCCAGTGAGGACACTGAGTTTTATTCTGTGAGCGCAGCTTGTTATCTCAGTGTCATGTGCAGTCCTGGCCTGGGCTTTTATTCACCTCTATTCCATCTCCAGAGGGAAAGTTATTCCTCCATGGTCACTGTGGGCTGGTTTATGTGGCTCCCTTACACCTCTGCTCCAAACCTTGGGAAATACTGGTACCACTCCTAGAAATGCTTATTCCTGACCTTCCTTTGGATTAAAAGGTTGTGTTTCCAGAGACAGCAATTTCTAAATTTGTAAGGGATGAGATGAATGTTCATCTACATGAGAAATAATAAGTTTTATTCCCAGACAGCAGGGGAGCACAGCTGCATCATCTTCTTTCTACATGTGGTCATGAAATACTCTTGGGTTCTAGGAAAACAAATTCTGGTCTCAGTGCAAACCAAGATTCCTGGTGTTGAGCACAGCCTGGTTCTTCCTGGGGCCTGGGCTGGGTGAACGTGAGCAGACACTGACCCCAAAGTGTTGGAATCTGGAGGAATCACTGACTGCAAAGGGCCCTTGGACTGATGCTTGCCTACACCACGCTGTCCTGGGGGTCGGGTGAGGAGAAATCAAACAGCACAAAGGACTCTCCTTGAACACTGATTTCAACTACAAAATAAGTTTACCTGGAGGTGTATAAGCTGAAGGTCTGGCTGGGCATTTTTTCATTTTACTTTTTTGAATAACACTATAATTGAGCTGATCTCTAACAAAGAAACAGTGAATAAGCAAAGTCTGCTGCTTATTTTGATGAATATTTTCTTTTTTTCTCGAGCCAGATGCCTTCTCCTTGCATACTGAAACACCTTCCCACTTTGCATCTGTTATTCTTAGCACCAGTCCTGTTGATAGAAAAAATAATGTAAAAATAAACATAAGAGTAAAAAAGCCCCTCAATTTTCAGACTTGAAATGATTCAAAATTAATGCTTTAAAAATTTTAAGTATCTAATTAAATTGATATAAAGTGAAATATAATCCATGAAAACCAAATTTTGATGCAAAATTGTTCTGATCAATTCTTAGTCTGCAGAGAAGAATAAAGAAAAGTTATGAAGTAGATGCTTCATGTTTGTTACCTTTTGGCACCATGACCCACCAGAGCTCTGATGTCATTCCCCGAAATCATCTCCTCTCCCACATGTCTTGGACAGCCTGCAGAGCTCTGCAGGGAGAGCAGCACTGAGCTGTGCAGTGGAGCTCTGTGGTCTCTGCTTTCTCCTCAGTTACAGACACACTGGGACTCCTCAGGGTGGAGATCTGCTCAGAGACACAGCGGATCAGGGAACAACACCTGCAGGGCTTTTCCCGTTTAGGGAATCTTCTTGGAGGCAGCACTGTTTCCCTGCCTGTTCCCTGTGCAGAACAGCCTCAGTGCCCATCTCCTCACCTTGACACCTCTCCTGTTAACTCAGGAATGGGCTCCAGAAGGGAATTCAGCTGGAGCAGCCGAGGCAGACCTAGTCCCAAATTAAAGCTTGATTAACTCGTTAATAGGATTACATGCAGGAGGCTGCACTCTGTGAACCACTGATGTCCTTTTCAATCCCATGTCCCCAAATCATGGAGCATGTGTCACCAGTAATTGCCAAGTACTTATGGAGGGCACAGAAATGCTTGTAAAAATAAACTTGGGCTGGCACACACATTACATAATGGCAATGTCCATGTCAGGGGCTGTAAGGACCTGTGTCACTCATGACTCTGCTGCTTCAAAGTCAGATGTCACAGCAGTCGAACAGCACTTAGAGAAGCTCTGGGAAACAGGAAGCGGGACTTGCCAGGAGCGTTGTGCCTGAGGAGCTCACCCTTTGTCCTCTACACAGTCTGACAAGGCCCAGACTCCCTTTTTGGGGGGTTTCCCAAGGGAGCTGCCTTTCTTCTCCCCTGGGTAGCATTGGAAGTGAGGACCTGGCTGCCACAGCCACTCACCACACGCACAAAGTTCTTCACTACAGTTCTGGGAAGGTGCTCTGAGAGGAGCCAGCGGGGAGATTCTGGCTGTGCTACAGCTCCTTTCTGCCGCTGGAGCTGACCTGATGTGGCAGCAAAGCTGCTGAGAGGCTCCCAGGAGGAATTCTGCGGCTGGAGGGACATGGCAGTGGGTGTGTGTCACATCGATACTTCAGACTGCAGGGACATGCCCAGGGCACATCATCCGTGGAGGAACTCAGCAGCAGTGTTCGTACCTGGGCTGTTCCCAGTCCTGCAGTGGTGCCTCTGCAGCTGGGGACGTAGGAAAGCCTCTGGGTGCAGCTGTGACTCGCAGGAGGTGTCATTTTCCTGTGGGTATTCCTCTAGGATACAGATGGATGAGCCACAAACTCAGAGCTCCTCTGCCCCAAAGACTGCTCGATGGAAAAGCTTGGTTCAGACAGCGATGTTTAGTTAATTTTGGTTCCTCTGAAAGGAAATGAAGGTGTTTAGGAAACAAAAGTAAAGTCCCCAACAGGGATTGGGCCTTACTGAGCCCACAAAGTCTCCAGGAATGGCTGCACTCCCTCATCCTTTCCAGGCAATATGCAAATACTACAAGTGCTGCAAACCCACTTGACTCACAGCTTGTCCCCCAATTGACATTTCAGCTGAAGATCAAGATGAGGAGAAGCAAATCAGAATACCTGGATTTAAATCAGCTAACCCTCTGCTGGTGCCACTTTGCTGAGTAACTCAGCTGAGCAGAGAAGTCTGACCAGCAAAATGTTTGGGTTTTTTTGTACGTAGAGGTACCTTCATGAAGCATTTATCTGGAGTCATGTTCACAGTGGATCTGTGTGATGTTACTATGGGTTGTGAATATTGAGTTCTGTGACAGGAGAATGACTTTGCAAGAAATTCCAATATCTCTGTGGAAGAAACTTCTTTATACTTCCTTGGCAAAAAAACCCGCAGCAAACAACAACCAAAAAATCCAAAACAAACAAAAAAAACCCCAAAACAAAACAAAATATCACCCCACAAACTACCCAAATAAAAAACATGCAAAAAAAGCAAAACCACAAAGCCGGCTAGCTTCTGGGAACATGGAAGTACCTCATCTCAGAGTACATTTTGAGAAAATTGGCTCTATTTTAGCTCCATATTAAGGAACAGGGAGAAAATAAGTTACAGATTTTGAAAAATCATTACTTTTCATTATTCAGCTTCTGGCTTGCTTCACTTTAGCAGCACCTATTGCTGGAGGGAGACAGCACATTCCAATCACAGACCAGTGCCTTTAGACCATGTCTGCAGCACAGGGACAGCCTGACACAAGCACACAGGGAGCAGCATTCACTCACTCGTGTTTTGGTTTGAACCCTCACCACCAAACAGTGAAGAAATTAAATTGCAGTGGAGAGAGACTTTTGGTATTTTTACCTTTTTGTTTTGTTCATTGTTTGTCCCCCATGAGTGCTTGTTCAGCTGACTCTTGTGTTCCCCTTCACCCTGATCATCCACTCTGCCTTCCCAGCATCATTTTGTTCCACATCATCTTCCTTTCATGCTTTTCTCTGCAGAACCTGAGTCATGTTCCTTCTGAACTTCTGCTTCTATGGAATTTGCCAGCTCTAAGCCATCTTGGCCAACATCTTGTGCTTTTTGCAAAGTGTGGCTGTGCTGCTGCAGGGATGAACAGCATCCTGACTTGAGACACTGTGTTCCTCCTTTTCCATATTCCTCATGTCATGGGTTTTCTTGGTGATCCAAAAGACAGAGCTGCTCTTCGTGCACAGCACAGCAAACAGCCACCCCCCTGTGCTCAGTGTCTGGCTTTGGTACATGAGGGACCCCAGTCACTGATAGTGACAAGTCCCTGCATTCCAAACACTCGATTTTCTTCCTCTCCAAAGTCTGACTGTGGAAATTGCAGTCACTGAGTTGTTTGGGCATTATAGAGTTCAGAACTCGCCCACAGCCTGAACCACACTTAAACACTGACTTCTGAGGAGGTCCCAGACAGCCACAACTCTCAGAGTCACAACTCGGAGACAACAAGGTGTTTTATTTCAGTACCTTCAATCCATTTTTAAAGCAAACCCCAAATTCCATCTCTGTTTTTAGCTGAAAGCCATCAGCACTGCAAAACGTATGCCTGGAACACTGAGTACATCTGAGACACACCTGAGATCTGGAGAAGTTTTTCTTACAGGGCCTGACAATTCAGTCAAGTCAAGTCTGTCCCTGCCTGTTTGCCCAAGCTGAATGCACCTGGCAGATGGACGTAATCATAGTGTGAGAAACAGATCCACAGTGGGAATTGCAGGACAAAAATATTGCTGGATGTGTCTGTGCCACACACCAAAAGCTCTCCGCTGGTTTGTTTTCCAGTGTTTACTCATCCCTATTAAATGAGTTGCTTAAGCTTATTTGGAACTCGGCCCAGTCAAATGCTGACCCTGCCTGCAAGAAATATTTTTCTCCATCAGCTACTTGAGCTAATTTTGGTCACTAATTTATGCATCTCTATACATAATGATATCTCCATAATGCCTTTTGGAGAAACATTTGTTAAGGCTGACAATAGCAACTGCCAGATATGTTGTAGGTGGAGTTATTTGCAGTGTTTGCCATCCTTTCTAGGGAAAATAAGTTTTGTACTTCTCAAGACTAAGGATTTCATCAGTAACCTTCATTTAGAAACTACAGAGCAAGAACAGGAATACAACCAAGAACAGAATTCCCAAAGCACTAAATCCTGAGCCATTGGCCCAGCCAGTAAATCCCCTTAAAAGAACAGAGATTCCAGAGGTTTGGAACAGTGCTTAGTCCTCTCAGTGGCAGAGTAAACATAAACCCCAGGCAGTGCATTGGATCATCTTACAGGTGAGAGGACTGAGCATTTGCATGACTTTTTTATCTGCTTCCTGAGCATGTCCCAGGAAATTCTGTTATATTCTGACATTTCTCCCTCTTTTCCATCCTCAATTCTCACATTTCATTTAACAACCGTGCCATGGTCAAACTTGTGCCTGCTGATCTGACTCCCTCCCTCGTGTGCCCCCACTTCCCCTTTAATTGCTGCAGAATGCCAACGTCTTTTTCCATACTAAAAAATAAACCTTTCCTTTTGAGCAATTGGCAGCCTGGTGCCTGGATATCGCTTGGGTACAAACCCATCCATTTTACTGCGACACAAGGCTCAGCCCTGGCTAGTTTGGTGCTGGTTTCAAGGGGCACAGGGACTGGCCAGGCAGGACTGCTCCGATTGCAGGAGCTCCAGGAAAACTCTAAATCAAAGGATTTGAAACAAGTGATTCCCCACAGTGGGCACTGCAGCAAGCACAGACCTGACAAGCCCGGTTAGGAGAGAAGGTTGTCAGGAATGAGCATCGCTTGTTTATCATTTCTGTTTAAGTAAGAAATGCAGCACTGGGGTTACAGGACTCACAGCAGCCTTTCCTGGGCCAGAGCACCTGGCAGAGGTGTTCCTGTGATGTGAAGGCCTAACCTCAAGACCACTGGCTTATTTTACACAGCCTAAACATCATCCATGCTCTTGACTTAGTCACACTGACCTCCAACTGCCCTGCCCCAGGGAAATGAGTCCCTGGCCAAACAGCTGCCAAGGGGAGTTTGGGCTCCTGGTTAAGGGAAGAAGAAATAAGGGGCTGCAGGCTTTTTGTAAAGTCCTGTTTCACTCTCCAGCCTGAAAACCTCGACCATTCCTCTGCTGCTGAATGAGGAATGCAGCTGAGCCCAGAGAACTACTCACAAATACAAAACGAGGGGTGTGGAGGCAAAGCTTATCTGCCTCTCAAACACACCACGGAGGTAAAGTGCATCCCCATGTGTGACAAGTGACGTTAACTGGAACTAAAGATAGAGCTGCCTACTGCACACTGATGATATCTCCTGGGGTCAGCTGAGCTGCTCTGCCTAATTTTGGCCTCCTGGGTCCCTGGAGGTTGTTGTTAGCGAAAGGCAGCAGTGCTGTGGTGGGTGGAGCAGTTCCCTTCTTGGATTGTCAGCCAGAGGAGCCTGTGTCCATCCTGTCCCACTTCCAGGTCTGCAGTGTCCATCCTCTCCATGTCCAGTTCTGCAGTGTCCACCCTCTCCCACCTCCTCTAAGTTTAAACTGATGCAGTTCATTCCATGGATAAATATTTAAACTCACGTTTCCCCTCACTTGAGGGAGAGTTGTCCCTTTTAGGAGACTGCAGTTGGAGCAGTAGGAAGGTTAACACAGTTACAGTCACAGAGTTTCTTACATCCCAGTAGAAAACAAATATGTATTTCCAAGCCTCAAAAGTAATTTGTGAATGATGTTAATGTTCAAGCAGCTCTGTCACATCTCTTTGGTCAGTGTTATCTGCAAAGCCTCTTATTTTCATGGGGCATCCCTTCATCCTGTATTTCAAAACAAACCTTGTACTGGAGTAATTAGTGAGGCCGAATTGGAATGATTGAAATCTCTATTTTGGATGAAATTCCCCCCGTGTCCTCTGCTTTAGGATCTCCTTCATCTTTTCTGTGTCTGCTCTTGAGAAGATTGGTTTTGTCCTTGCCTCTCTCTCTGTGAGACTTGAATCCCAGACTCCTGCAGTGGGATTCAGAGATGATAAAGTCACCCTGGTTTATCAGTTTAGTGACCAGCAGAGCACCCCAGAGAAGTTTTAGAGCCCAGCATGACTCAGTGCATTGCTAAAATCTCTACTACATCAGAGCCTCATCCTAACCATGGAAAATAAACTACATCTTGGAATGAAGTTCATTCAGAAGCTGGAGTCTGGAGCGTCTGGGAATTGGTTTAGTTTGCCTTTGGGAGGGCTTCAGTACCAGCAGCTAGGGAGTGATTCAGTGGCAGCAACAGCTTGTTCCTCAAAGATTTAACTCAGTGTTTGTGGTGCTTCCAGGGATAAGGAAATAGTTTCTCCTGATCACTTTGAATAAATGTTTGATGAACACACAAATAGCTAATGTAAAAGGAATTTAAATGTATTATCCAGAAACAGCTCCCTTCTGTCTCCCCATTCTTCCTCTGTGGACAGAACCAAGAGCAGAGCCTGCACCCAGTGCAGAATCACTGCTTTGCACCTGGCTGAATCTGAGGCAAAAATGATCCAAAGGATGAAGTGGGAGGATGTGAAATCTGCCAGGTCACTTAAAATGTACGTCTTTAAAACTGGAGAAGTAATTCAGGTCATTAAGAAGAGTAATAGTAAAAAACCTGCAGATAAAGGAACACATTTATCTTGAACTAGGGAAGCTGCAGAATTGGCTGAATTATCTCATTCACAAAGCCCTTGTTGAACTCGGTGCCCGGAAACATTCTGGAATTATGGAGTGACCTATTTTGATTTCACCAGGGGATGAAGGAGCTGCCTTGTCAGTCACCTTTGTGCAGGAGTTGTCCTGATTAAGAGGCATCACAATGGGAGCCGCTAGAACTCCGGCTAAACTTACGGCACTGCCACGGAACTGCCTTTTCCCTGAGAGTATTTGCATTTAAATGGGGAAGTCAGAGACGCTGAAGTGCAGCGGTGGTGCCAAAGGACAAAGCATTGATCACTGAAAACTGCACTGCCTGCCCAATCGTGCTGCCACATCTGGAATATTCACCTGGAAGAGTCAAGGCATCTTCAACTCTAATCCACAGATCCTCCAAATACAATTCAATTCCTGTACAGACCTTGTCTTCTCCTCAACGTGGTTTTAAGCTACCCTTAATTTTATTATTTGTTAAATGACAGGAGGACAATTTCAGACAGAAAATCTTCAACAGCTCCAAGTTTTAATGAAATCTGTTCAGAGCCACCAAGGGTTTGAGCACAGACAATCATCCTCTGCTGTCACCAAAAGGCATTGATGGAGTCTGAGGGACTGTGATGAAGGGAGGGATTTCTTATTTTCACGCCTGCTTTGCTGGAAGAACGTAATTACTGTGATACCAGTAACAAACTATAGAGAAACACCCTCCAAATATTTTTAAGGTTACTTAATACTGAAAGATGCAGTGGATGATGTTATTTTTCATTTTTTGCTAGCCAATAATACAACTGGAATTCTCACAGCCAAGTTGCAGGTTTTCAGGAACTACCACAGGTGGTTTTGATACCAAGGTGTCAAAAAATGTTTATGGGCTGGTTTGTGTGCATTTGTAAATGCACTTCTGCTCTTCACCAGAAACAAGAATTTTTGTGAACTTACAGAATCTGAAAACATTGATTACCTGACCTATTTGGAATGAGATTGTGCCAAGGCCTGGGAGGGCACAGCATGAAGAAATGACAGCCCTGACATCCCAGTTAGGCAATGGGTTGCAATAAGTCTGGAAAGCAAAATTTTCCCTGTAAGGCAACTTAAAAACAATGATCCAGATTATTTTTAAAAAATAAAGAGACAAGTACTGAGAAGTGACCAAGTAATCAGTGCCCACTTAAACTGTGCCCAGCAGAGCCTTTGTGAGTTTAGCATCTGACCTGTCAGGGCTGCTCAAGTGCCTTCACCACGGGGAGCTCGCTTGATTTAAAGCTGTCAGAGGAGTGTCAGCCCCACAGGACAGAAGCACTGGGACTGCAGTGCCTTTGCCATACCCAAACCCTTTGGCTGCTCCCCAGGGACAGATGATGTGCAATATAATTGCATATTTACAGATGAAAGGCTGACCAGGGATTTATTAACAGCCTGGGTACCACCATGAACCCAACTGGCTTTTGTTACCTCTAAGAACTCGGCTCAGATGTAACTCCACATCACACTGATAGAAAGTTCCTCTGAGGTGATCATGGCAGCTTTTCTCAGTAGATTAGAGCTAAGCTTGACAAGCATTCTCTCGTTTGTGCCCAGCCAAGCTAAATGGCAAAGTCAGGAATATTTCCACCTGGCCAGATTAAAGTTCTTTGACTGCAGAGGGGTGGAGGCAAAGGCTGAGCTGGCCCCTGTGCACTCCCCATGAGTTCAGACAGGTACCTTCAACAATTCCACATTCTCCAACAGTTTTAAAGGCTCCTTTTTTAATGGCTTGTGGTGCTTTATAGAAACCTTGTGTTTGAGGAGCATCAAATCTGGGATCTGCAGGAGGTACACTCAATACTGGAGCAGCAGCTGGATGCTGCAGCTGTTGGCAGAGCAAGGTTTGGGTGGATGCTGCAGTGCTCAATCCTACACCAAAATAAATCCTGGGCTCAGCGCACAGCAGCTGTGTCCAAAGGAACAGGATAAAACCCATCGGGGTCAAACCTGACCCAGGGGAAACCAGATAACATCAGCTTTCACGGATCCAAGGGATCTTCGTGGAAATAGCTGTTCTGGGAAGGAATGGGGAAAGCTGCTGTTTGCAGAAGGAATTCAACACATCTCAGCCTGGGTTTGGTTTGTTCCTGAGATCAGTCAAGAGTCCCCCCAGCAGATCACTTTAACATTCCAGTCGGGAATGGATGAGGCTCCAGCACACGTTGTCCTCTCCAGAGGGAGGAATTTCATTTCCAGCCTCTGAAGGCCCATTATAGCTCAAAATTCCAGATGGGCCATGTTTATCTGAGGGAACTTCAGTTTCTCTGCTTTGCTCAAGGTCTATTTGAAATCAGTCGATCTTTGAGGAGAAATTTGGAGTTTCACAGAGATTAAACACAAAGAACTCCCATCTGAGCAGCTCTACCTGTTGCATGAGTGAATTCCTCTGGATTTGAAAACCTTTTAACCTATTAAAAGGATCCAAAATACAAAGAGATATCACACATCCCACCAGTGCAGGACGTATTTGAGCTAGATGATTATGAGTTCAGAAAATAATAGAGTAACTGCCAAAAGAAAGCACCACCTGTTCTATAAAGAAAGGCATTGACTATTAGCAATATTCTTCAGGCCATTTTACTTTAATTACATCTCATTTTACTCCATAACATTTTGATAAAGTAAATTGGGAGTCTTCTTGATTTTTTTTCCCCCCAAAACCTCTAGAACTCAATTAACAGCCTTTGTCTTCAAAGTCCTGGACAGAGGAGTTTAGAAACAGAAATAAAGAAGCCCATTGTAAAGCATAGAAGGTGCAGTTTCCACCTGAACTCTCCCCCAGCCAGTTTGGCAGTGTCAGGACAGAATTTTCATTGCTTTGACTGTGCTGGTGTTGCACTGAATTAGTTACAGTCCAGAGGGCACTTTTAAATCCCACCCCAGAACACGAGGATTAAATATTACTCATCAGTTTTCTGCAATTTAGAAGGCAATTTTGAGAAAAACCCCCACAACCCAAACCCAACAAATTAAAGTCTCCTGTGAATTCAGGTCCTCAAAAATTATTTATGTGTATTTATTTTTGTGAATTTTTGCATTCAGCCCATTTGGACCTCACTGTTTACAGTGGTGATGCTGCTCCAACATCTTTCTCATCAGCTTCTCATTTCTCTTTGACACTGCAGGTTTATTTTGAGCTAATGTTTTAAAATTAACTTAATATCTTAATTATTAGATATTAAGGCAGGTCCCAGGTCACAGTAGCCTGCTTTTCATAAAATATAATCACTGTTTTGAGAGTTTGGCATTTTAGAATACTTCAGGCCAAAAAGTTCTCCTAAACATGAAGATCTGAATGAAAAATTTATTTCCTACAAGCTTGAACCTTTCCTGCCTCTCTTCCCCTCCATAATCCCTCCTAGAGGTTAAAAGCTGAGGGATGAGGTTGCCTTTTGAAATGTTTTGTCCACAGTAGCATAAGCACCTGCAATCTTGAAGAAGGACATTTAGTCACAGATAGAAGGGGTTATTAAAGCCGCTGACCTGTGTCAGTAATGCAACACTGAGCATTCCACCCACCCTGGCTCTGTAGGAGAAAGGCAAAGCAAAGCCTGGGAAAGCTGGGTTTTCCTGAAGGAAGGGAGCTGGACTTTCTAAAAGATTCAGCCAAAAAATGGCAAGTAAGGTATGGATAAAGCTTGGAATTCATTCCCACCTGTTTGCACAAAAGTTCTAAACGAAAGAGGCCCAAAGCTCCTTTGGGAGTGCAATGTCCAGCCCCAGTTTCCCAGGCTGTGGGAGCAGAGGCTGCACGGCTTCAGTGCCAGGGAGTAGAATTTGTGGGAATGAGAGCTGAGGAACAGAAAGGACAGGGCTTGAGCTTGGGCTGCTTCATATTAGGCTGAAATTCTTAATTCTACCTTTTAAAAAATTATTATTAATAATGAATTTTTACCTTTTCCATTTAGAAATAGTATCTTGAGCAGACCCTTACTGGCAGGGAAGGACGGTGGATAACCCGTAGGTTTCTTGTCTGTCCCTGATTTCCCATCCTTTTCTCTTTGCTTATTTCAGGCCTCTCTGTGTATCAGGAGGGGCTGTGGTCTGTCAGCTCCTGCCTTTGAACTGCCAGACACCAATCTCGAGTCTGGATCACACTGACTCAGGGGAGAGACAAAATTGTCACCTTTGAGTCTCTGCCTGAGCAGTGACTGAGGGGAGAAGGAACACAGCTCCCAAAGGGTGCTGAAACACTCGTTAAGAAGCCTCCATGGGGTGATGCGAACAGCATAAATTAAATTAAACATGCAAATCTAGCCCGGAATTTGGGCAGCTTTCACTGTGCTGGGTACGGGACGTTCCTGGGTGCTCAGAGCCCCTGGAAGCCTCTTCCCAAAGGTGCTCCTGGGCTTTTTATTTATTTTTATTTTTATTTTTATTTTTATTTTTATTTTTATTTTTATTTTTATTTTTATTTTTTTTTATCCAAGCGATGCTCCAGTTTGCAGAACTCAGTCGCATCAAAATAGCGAAGTGAGTGGTGGATGCCAAGGGGAGCTCTCCCGGCTCTGTGTGGCAGCGAGAGCCCTGCCCGGGGTGCGGGATCGCTCTGACATTCCCGGTGCCGCCGTTAGATGTCCCTGGGAGACCGGCGTTCCTCCGGCCGCTCCTCCGGAGCACTGCGGCATTCCCGCATCCCGGGCCGCCATGGAAACGCGGGACAGCCTCGGGCAGCTCAGCCGGGGCTCCGCGGAGGGGACCAGGACAAAGAGGATTCCTGCTTCCTTCCCCGCTCTGCGCCTGGAAAGCAGCAAACCTGTCCCGAGAATTCCCAAAATTTTATCGCAGGCGTAGAGCATTTGGTCCTCTGTTTAATAGATGCTGCTTTGCTTAAAGTTAATACACATTTGTCTCCTTGATGGCCCAAACATAACAAATGCTAAGTGGAATTATTTTGGAAATAGTACCCAGGCAGCTTTGGAGCAGGAGTTTGCCGGGATGAAGTTTGCTGCACACAGGGATCAGGGACTGCCCCGAGTGCAGGGAGCAGCACAATTGGCTCATCAGGGAGAAAAGAAGGGTTCTGGCCAGGATTAGAGATTACATTTGGCAGAGATTTGCTTTGTTTTCTGGAGCTGGAGCTATTGAAGGGCTACTCCTGAGCCTCATGGCTCTGGGGACATCGCTGTGGTGTCAGGGGACAAAGGCTGTGGTCATTCCTGCCTGGTCATTCCTGTCTCTGGTCATTCCCGCCTGTGGTCATTCCTGCCTGGCCATTCCTGCCTCTGGTCATTCCCGCCTGGTCATTCCTGCCTGGTCACTCCTGCCTGGTCATTCCTGCCTCTGGTCATTCCTGCCTGGCCATTCCTGCCTCTGGTCTTTCTTGCCTGGTCATTCCTGCCTCTGGTCATTCCTGCCTCTGGCACTCCTGCGGCTGTCATTCCTGCCTCTGGCATTCCTGCGGCTGTCATTCCTGCCTCTGGCACTCCTGCCTCTGTCATTCCTGCCTCTGGCATTCCTGCCTGGTCATTCCCGCCTGGTCACTCCTGCTTCTGGTCATTCCTGCCTCTGGTCACTCCTGCCTCTGGTCATTCCTGCTGTTTGCCACTGCATGACTGCCCATGCCGAGGGCTTTGGGACCAGAGAGATTCCCTTTGGCCATGGAATCACAGGAACATTCACCTGTCACTGTGCCTTGTCAAAAGCACTCAAACCCTCACCCAGTCCTGTCAGGTGAATGCTGCTGCTGCAGTGACAGCTTTGGGGATACAGCTTCCCATCCCAGAGCTGCATTCATGGTCTTCTCACTGAAACAAATGTGGTTTAATTGTTTATATGGATATGCTGAATCTGGGTTTGTTTCTGCAATGATTTATTAGCTAGGTAGGGATAAATAAATTTAAAAAATGAATTACTGGTTCCAGGTCAGCGCTTGGTTCAGTAATGACTCCAGTTTTTCTCTAGAGGGGTAACAGAGTGAGTGACAATTCTGACAAATTTTTATTCTGTGAGCAAACACAGAGAACTAATTCAAATTCAGCTTTTGAAATGAAAGAAAATGGGAGGAAATATCTATTAAAAAGAGTTAATATAAATGCACATTCCGAGTGAATGTTGCCCTTATGGTAATGTTGCTGTTTGCCTTTGTAATCAGGACTATTTTTATATAATCCACCTCACTTTTTTTTGCTCTTTGGTTCTTCAAACACCATTCTCACTGTTTAAATTTGTATGTATGAGACTGTGTGTATGGCTACATCCACGGTACTGTAGAATAAAGGCTACAAAGATTTGCTGTGCAGGAGATAAGAGATTTGCATTACTGGTCTGGTAAAGTAAGATGATAAAATAGTCCTAAAGAAGGCAAAATCATTTTATTCCATATGCCTTTGTGCCATTCACCTTGGGGAAAATGAAATACAACACTCCTGTGATTATAAAAATAGCAGAGAAGTAGGATTGCAGCGTAGAACTTACTTATGCCACTGTAATTCAAACCCATCCTTTTCCTTTCTCATCTGATATTTCCAGTGTACAGTCCGAGCAGGCAATAAATACTTGGAATTGTTTATCAGTGAGGTCATCCCCAGAATGGCCAGCTCATGGAATTACTTCCTAATGAGATTATTAGGCCAGTGTTTATTTTGTGGGCTCTGAATGGCCGACATAAACTTAGACATTGTTATTTTGCTGTCAAGATTGTGTCTGAAGCTCATTTTCTTTTCCAAGACTTTAAATCTAATCTAGCCCAGCTCCCAGAAGTATCAGGACTGTTTGTGTTGTAGAGATCTTCGTTCTGCACTGAGGAAAACTGAGCTTGAGCAGGTTGCCAGCCAACTGCATGTTTTGTACTGATGAGGTAAATGAAATACACCACAAAAAATCAAGAAGAGAAGTGAGGGTTCTCTTTTTGAATGTGTTTTCATCCAGCCTCGTTGTAAATGTGGTGATTTTAGATGAATAAACTTCCTTCCCCAGTGAAGGTGAAATCTACGGATAGACAGGGTTATGCAAGAATTCTGCCTTTTAATGGTGTTGATAAAGTGGAGCAGAGCAGTGATTGAAAAAATCCCACAACTGAGCAGTTGAGATGAGAAAGTGCTGAAAGATTCTGTCTCCATGTAAAACCACAGGGGAATTCTGCAAAAGCAACATTCAGTTACACAGGGAGCAATTTCAATTTTCAGGGCCATTTCTCTCAAATCCATTTGAGTTGTCTGTGGAATTTTTTTAAATGCAGTTTTTTTGAATGCACAAAATCACAACTGACAGTGGTTGTTTTATCAGATCATCCACTAACTTTTAAAATCCACCACAAACTCTCTGTGATTATGTTCTAGAGACTGAATATTAGTTATTTTTGATCTTTATCCTCACTACTACAAGAGTTCTTGATTCCTGCGTTTGACCTTCAATACTGGTGAGAGGAACCTGCAGGATTCTGCATGAAGCCTTTTGTCAGAGCTGAATTTACTTCGTGCTGCTCCACTGAATTGGGGAAGAGCAAGTAAATGTTGATAATGGCTCTTTTGCATATTCCCTCCCCTGTTCCTGTCTCAGACACCTCCTCTGAGCATGCAACAGAATGTGCTGGTAAAGAGCCGTCCCTCAGAATGCCAGTGCCAGTTTTTGGAGCGTGGTGTCTCAGAAATGTTTCGGTCCCTATCAGCAGTGGCAGTGCTGGGCCATGGCACGGGATCCTCCCTACAGCTTCAGCCAGGGCTGATTTGGTCCAGCAGGGATTGATTTGTTTTGCAGAGCATTTCCTTAGCCAGGTGCCTTTGAAGGTCTCAGGGCCAGTGCAGGGTAAGCAGAGATTTTTACCTACCCCAAAATTCCCTTGATTTTTTTATCCTGTTTTGAGGTGCGGAAGCTCTTTGAACTTGAACTTTTTCCTCACTGCAGCTGAGTTACTGGAGAATCAAATTCATCTCCAGGAAAAGCCATGAATTATTTTGGTTCCAGTTTTTCCAGGATCTGTTCTGCTTATTGAGACCTTGTGTTTACAAAGAGCAAAATTAAAGCAGCTCCTCAGTGTCGTGGGATGGTCAAGGCATTTATCCAAGGTGGGATTTCATCTCTTTGCAGTTGCAGTTCATGTTCATACTGGTGTAACATCACATCCTGGTGTAAAATGAGCAGCTTGCTCTCCAACATGTTCTCTCTCTACCACTTTTTCTGGGTTTTGTAGCATTTTGGGTTATTCTTTCCCTTAAGAATGAACTTGGGAATAATTATTGCCTTTTAGCATGGAGTTTCCTAGAAGCTTTTTTCTTGAAGAAACATTTGCTTTAATTGTTGTGAGATTAATAGGCAGGGAAAGGAGATACAATAAGAGATAATGTGTTCATATTTATAAAATCTTTAGACAGGCTTCAGAGAGTTCTCTAATTAACCACAGGAAGACTTTATGGGTGCTGAATAAATTAACATAAAAAATTAAAGCCTTGGTCGATTAGAATGCCTGAAACCAGGTTATTTATTGTTGGTCTTGCAAACAGGGGTCACAAATGGTCAGGAGAACCTAAAATGAGGGTCTGGTTCCCTTTTCTTGTGTGAGCAAAATATTGGATGGCTCATGCTGATTTACAGGGATGTAAGAGGAAATCAGATCTCCACTTCTTACAGACCTAAGAGAGTCCATTAAGTTTATTTTAGCTCAGAGAATTTGTTCTTTTCAAAGGTGTTTTAGGTTAGAAAAAACCCCAGGAATTGCTCTTTAATGAAGGCAGTCTGAGAAGTTTTGGAGACTGAATTACCACACTGTGTGTGCTGCATTAAAGAACACTGAAACCTCCCATGGGTGCTGTTCACACCATTCCTTTACCCAAGATGTGCCAGGGCAGGGTTAGGTTGGATGTCAGGGAAAGTTTCTCCCCCCAGAGGGTGCTGGGCACTGCCCAGGCTCCCCAGGGAATGGGCACGGCCCCGAGGCTGCCAGAGCTCCAGGAGCGTTTGGACAGCGCTGCCAGGGATGCCCAGGGTGGGATTGTTGGGGTGTCTGTGCAGGGCCAGGGGCTGGATCCATGATCCCTGTGGGTCCCTTCCAGCTCAGGACATTCCATGATTCTATGGGATAGAGATTTGTTGAATGACATGTATTGACCCCTTCCTCAAAATGCTGTGTATAAAACATTAATCACAGCAATTTCCTTGATGGCTTCTTGTCCCCTGGAAAAGATGAAAACTCAAAACCCATCAAGAAGCTGATTTGTAGAGCAGTTCCTGAGCACAGTTCCTTGCAGTTGCGGTAGTTCCTGCATCAATGTGCCTGGAAAGCTGCCAGATTAATACTCAGCTTCTTGGGAGACTTTACAAAACGGCTGCGATAATCAAATGTCTCCAGACCCTGTCTTCTCTGCCGGCCTTTGGGTGTGGAAAACAGCAAACCCCTCAGGAGGAAGCCCTGGGTCCTTGGAGAGGCAGGCAAATATGGGAAGAGCAGGACTATGTCTGGATGTGGGTGTCATCCCTGCCTGTGGGACCAGATGATCTTTAGGGGCCCTTCCGACCCAAACCGTTCCCCGATTGCTCACCTGTATTTTGAGAGCAAATCTGAGCTGTGCCCCAGAGAAACAGAGCTGGCACCAAGCTCTAGGAATGCCAGAGTAGATGATATTTAAATGGCTTTGTGAGTGATTCCCTGCGCAGATGAGATTTTCTCCTCAGTGCAGCTCTTCCTTTTGTCTGCCTGACTTCAACACAGGGGAAGAAAGAACTGAATCAGAGAAAGAGCCTTAGGGGTGGGATTCATGTCTCAAGGATGCATTGCATCGCTCCCAGTGCTCCTGCCTGGGCTCTTCCACGTGCTCTTCCATGAGCAAATGGTGGCCTCCAGTTTTAAGGAATCATCTTCTGAAAAGCTTGTGTGTATCCATGTGGGAATACAGGGAAAAGGGAGTGCGTGGTGCTGGAGTTCTGCAAATGCCCCTCGAGCATTCCAGGTCAGGGCAGTGGGATGGGTCTGGGTCATTACAGGTTGTACAGACACTTCCCACTGCACAGAGTGGAGCACTCCCAGACACTCCTGAGAACCTTATTTCTTCACTGTCAGGACGTGTAGATGAGAACTTTTAGTTCTCAGTTCACAATGACTGTTTTGAAGTTGCTTGTTACATGAGAACACAGGATTCAAACCTGTCCAAAAGAACCCCTTGTCCCAGCTGCTGCTACATTTAATACCCAGCATTTTCTAGGACCATGGGTTTCAGAGAAAGGTGCACAAATTTGCAAATAGGATGAAAATGTAATAAGCAACTTCTGGGAAATTTTTTCTCATGTTTTCTGACTTTGAATCTCAATGGGTTTTTATTTCTCCTCTAATATTGTATTTCTTTGACCCCTTCTAAATGTGGACGTTCTAATTGCCCACACAAATGCTCAGCTCTCCTTTGGCTCTTACTGAATTCCTGCAGGTCACCAGCCCTGGCTCATAATTTCATGAGTCACTGCTGAATATGCACAACTGTTGGAGTTAGGACAGCCTGACCCTCAGCTTCAGCACGACATCGTTCCATCGTTCCTCTTCAGAGAGGTTATTTCACAGCAACCCTTCCCATCACAGGCCCCAGGCAGTTTTGTCATTATCTGGAATGATAAATGCATTTATTGGGTAGGAACAGCAACCAGCAATGTGTCTGTACCTCTCACTGCTCTGCCAGCTTTCCTCTTCCCAGATTTGCTCCTGGAAAGCTGCAGGTGGAGCTGATGCAGAGTCAGAACCTTTCACAGGATCTGGGAAAAGGAGGGGTTGGCTTGAAATTGCTCTTCAAACATGATCAAACTGCTCTGGAAGATGGTTCTGGTACAAGTATTAATCTGTATTAGCATTAATGATATTATTAATGAGGGGACAGCAAGAAGCTTATAACCTTATCTCTACCATATAGGACTATAGATAAGAGGATGTAAACCTTGCTGAATGACCGCTTCTCCTCCTCCATAATCCACAGCTCCCACTAGAAGCTTCTCACTTCATTTCCAAACACTGAAAACACTGCTTCAGAGGTGCTCTTGGTTCTTTAGGGACACGGAGTCATTTTAGACACATTTAATCCTGTGCCCTGGTCAAAGGACTGGCTGACCTCAGACTGTTTAATTCCTCTTTCGTTTGTTTATGGCAACCAATTCCCAAAGGCAAAGCCATTGTTTGGATTATTTTGCTGAGCAAGTCCAGAGCCACGGAACCAAGCTGATAAATAGAAGATGCTGTATATATTTAGTATATTCCTATAAGCTCCCAGTGCAACGGGTTCATCTGCTGAGCAGCAATTGAGAGAGTTTCCAACCTGTGATCCTGGAGGGATGAGCAGTGCGTGCACTGAGGGTGACAGTGAATTGGGTATTGCCCTTCAAGAGTAGTTTCAATTAAGTCTTTGAAAACAATCTATTTTTCAGGTGCTTTTCAGGCTGAAGCATTCTTCTCTACAAAATTCCTTACAGAAAATGGGGTATTTTTCCCTGCTCTGGAATGCAGCCTGTTCTGGAGAGCAGAGTGGTTTGAATTACTGAGTGGCACTTTGAGGAGAGCAGGTGAACAAAATGGTTTTAACTCGAAATGCAGGAGGAGGGAAAGCAAAGTAATCCCTTAGGATTTAATCTTGCGAGGGGCAAAAGGGAATTCTTTGAAGTCAGCCAAGACTTATTTGCTTGTTTGTGACCTGCAAGGCCAGGAGGGACCTTTAGATCATGGAGACTGTCTTGGTGTGTGACAGAGCTTGGGATGTGCGGGGATGTGCCAGGTGGAGCTCATTGGCCAAGCCTGGCTCCAGCCAGGGAATATCCAGCACCAAATGAGCTGGGATGTGCAGGTGGGGAGTGTGCAAAGCCATGGCCGAGGCAGAGCTGGTGGCTGTCATTCCCCAGTGGAGTATCTGCTGTGCAAAGCTGCATCCCAGCTTTCCTGCTGTTCCCAGAGCAGTTTGCTGGGGTCACTCTGCCATTCCCTGGAGTCACGGTGAACCCTGGGAAAAGCCAGTGCCACCAGGGTATGGATGGCCTGGGGGGCTTGTTAATCCCCTCCTGCACTGGGATGGGAATGGAGCTGGGTGTGCTGTTGGAATTTAGCTGAGACCTCATTTTACTCCACGTTTTATGAGCTTGTAACCTTAACAAATCTGTAGGAGTCATTTGCTGTCAGAAAGATAAAACTCCCATTTGTAGACTTAATATTTCAAAAGATTCCCTTTTTTTGGTCCCCTTTGCTACCTTTTTATAGCTCATAAAGAATGATTTGGTTTTCCTGCTTTGTTTCTGTTGTAGTTTATGAACCTGCCAGCTAATAAAATTTCAGGAAAATCTAATTCCATTGAAAAGTTCAATTCAATTTTTTAAATAGGAATTTTATTTGAACACCCTTGTTTTAACATAGCTGCCAGCAACATGAGCAGTTTTAGGGTTTGTTGGAGAACACATTTCATTTCTCATTCCAAAGATGTGCTGGATTTTAATAATTTCCAAGGGCAGGAGTGGATGCTGAAATGACAAACTGCTGTTGCCTGCACAAAAGCCTCCAGGCACCCTCACAAAAGCATTGCCAGCAAGAAGATTGCAAGCAAGGACATTGTGCCTTGGAAGTACTGTGGGAGTGAAGGAAAAGGCTGGAATTCCCTTGCACCCATTCCGTTCTTGCTCAGTGGACACCAGGCTTCTGAGCTAAGGAATTAAAATGTTTTATCTGTGCACAAAAACTCTTATAAAAACCAGGAATCCCCTGACTCACCTCAACACTGCTGGCATTTTGGGAATCCTGAGAAAGGCCAGGATTGTTGCCTTCACTGGAATTTTGAAATATTCTTTTACACAGCAGTTGGCTCTTGGATCCATCTTAGCCATGGTCTTGCTGCAGCAAGAAATGTTTATAAATGACCAAAATCTGTTCCAATACTAAAAAGCAAGAAAACAGATCCAAGGGAAATCAGTTTTAAGGGAGGAACTTCCAGAAAGGTGGCAAGTCCTGATCAATAATATTATATATAGAGCTGAGTGCATTTCTCCCAGTCTGAACTGACTTCTTAATTCCAACTGGAAATTCAAGGAGGAACTGTCAACATCTGTGCCAGGAGCCGTGGGGAAGAGACCCACCCGAGATCACAGGGCTCTTTTAACGCCTTCAGACCTTTCCATTAGCACTCAGTGAGTCTGGCAGAAAGGGAGATGGATTGCAGCGTTTCTCAGGGCTCCCAGCTCTGTTACTGTCGTTCCTCAGCTCTTCCAATGAAGTGGGCCCGGCTATTGTGTGGCGGGGTTTGAGTCTGTCTCGTCAGAGGCAGAGTTCAACTGCAGTGTGACAAAGGGACTCTCTCTCCCTTTAGATGTGCACTGAAGTGGCTGGGATGAAATCTTACACTTTTCCCTAAAAAAGTCGGTTATCCAATTCTCCAGATGGATTTTCAATCCTAAAAACGTCAAAATTTTAACGTTTTCTTCTCAAAAAATCCAGCACAGTCTTATTTGCCTTCTGCAAGTCTTCTTTAAAGGACTTTTCCTCTGCAGACATCATGTAACACAAAGCAAACCTTCCCCTCCACAGGCTCTTTCATGTGAAAAACTACAAAAGTCTGAGCAATTTAATAAATCCATACCCGTAATCCATAACTTTTCCAGGAAAGAGCTACGGTAATTTCTCCTTCCTGTGAAGATGAGTGCCTCACTTTACAAGTAGTGTCTACTCTGAATTGATCAAAGTTGGTATTTTACTGATTTTTAAAGTTTCTACGCATTTTCTCAGCCCTGTAAGACACGGGAAGCAGTGATGATGCATTGAAATGATTTTGCAAATGTATACACATTCTTATCCGTGTGGCAAACAAAAATATTGAAATATGAAGTGCCATTATAACATTTCCAATCGTTCTGTGAGCAAATTATGTTCACCAGCGAATGTAAATATTGAAGCTGTGTTAAAATTTCATCGACTCTCTTTGCAATCCCTTTCATCCCTCATTAAAATGGAGCCCTAACAAGCATTCTTTGCAGGCATATGTGACAAACTTCTCCTGGGAAGTGCTTTTCTTTCAGCTTCACACAAGAAATGTTTCATATGATGCTTCCTGTCACTTTTGAGGACGCAGATTTTAAAATAAAAGTACAATACTAGTTCTTCCTTTTATGGGAGTTTTTCTTTATCTCGAATATATCTTATGCTCATTTCCTCTGAAGAATCATTCTGGAAAAAAAGAAATTTTCCTTTATGGCAAAAATTCAAGTTTAGAACTTTTAATTTCTATCAATAAGAGCTGGTTTTGCCAACCTGATTCCAATTGTCTTCTTCCAGGATCACTTCCCTAATTTCATCCTGCTGTGACTTCACAATCACATTTGATGATGGGGACAGGGATTAACCAGCTGCAAAAATTCTGAAAGCTGGGTTTGTACCTGTTCCAAAGACCACCCGTGCCACGAGTGGCCTCTCCTTGGTCTAGGCCTGTCCTCATCTCCTAAACTTCTCTGGGCCTGTTTTTTTTAGGAGAGAATCTTTTGCTATCAACAATAACCAGAAATGTGCCTGATCCCTCCAGAGCAACAGCAAAGACTGAGCCCAACCCAAATGGAGTAACTGGGAATGGTGGGGTGGACTCTGAAGTGTGGGAATATAAACCCCAGCAAATGCAGCCTATGCAGTGTTTCTTCCCAGATTTCAGGCTTCCATTGAAGACTCTTTAAAAACAAATGAATCCATTTTGAGATTTATGCTGTCCTTTATTGGCATTTTTCATATTTTTTGAGATAACTCGTGCTGTGCTCACAGAGTGTTTTGCAGACTTTGTCTGCCTTTAAAGAAAATTGAATGTGCTTCCTTCCATTGTCATTTGGTTTGAATTTCCTAAATTTCCCAAACCTCAAATACTGTAGGGAACTAAAATAATGAAAAACTAGAAAGCCAGGCCGTGGTCTGATGGGCTGCTTTGGTTTGCTGCCTTTGTGGGAGCTGTTTGTGGATCTCCCTCCAGATGAAGAGCCCTCTTCCGCAGCTCCGTTTGGGGCGCTTTGCATGGAAACAGGAAAGGAGGGGATTTTCTGAAGGACAAACTGTGCACTGAATCTGAGGGAGTCAAGTGATGTGACTGTGCACTAATCCAGGTGTCAGTGCAGCTCTGTCTGGTGGGTGTCAAGGGGACTTCACTAAATCCTGGCTGTTGCAAAATTGATTGATGTCACAGCACCGAGATCCTGCTGCCCTTGCATGGATTTTCCAGCTTCCAGGAGGACTCTCCCTTTTCAGGTCTTTTCCCATGGTATCAGGCTGGAGTAGGGCAGCATGAACAGGGTGTGCAGACTGTCCCACTTCTCTTTACTCACAAATTACTCAGTGAGTAGTTAGTGTCTAAGCCCATTAAAATATTGCTCTTTACTGAATGGGGTTAAACCAGAAAAGCAGATGGGTGTTAGTCTTGCTGAAGTACAGAACTCCCTGACACCTGTGTACTAAATGAACTCTACTAATAAATAGATTATTGTTAATTGTACCACCCTTGGGATAATGTCAGGAGGAGGGAATTACTGAGCCTGATTTAGGGCAGCATTACATTACATTTTTTCTTTAGAGAGCTGCGATCTGCTCGAGTCCAGAGAAAATTCATCTGTATTTTGAATAGGTCAAAGTTATTCCTGGGTACATCTGGAATCTGGTTTTCTCTTTGTCAGCTGGGAATGTTCTTTCTTCCGTTCACTGGGATGAATGTTGGCTCTCAGGGACACAGAGCTGCAGGGTCAGTGCTTCTCTGTGGCTCTTTAAGGAGATTTGATGCAGGACCTGGCCCTATTAAGATGCAAGTCTGTGCTCCCAGAGCAGAGAGAAGCAATGCACCATGGCCAGCTCCAGAACATCTGCTGAAGAATAGCACCTTTTTTCTCCTCAGTTCCTGCCTTTTCCTTCCTGGAAGGAAATAATGGTCCAAATGCAAAGAAGAAGACAGCCTCACTTTCCTTTGAAATCTGTTGGCACATCCCGTTTTTTACAACATCCTGAAGGCATCTGGGATCTCACAGACTCAAAGATTAACATCAAGGCCGAAGAGTGTTTCATCAGCCCAGGAAAATCTCATTCAGCAGAGGAGGGATGCTGAGTCAATAGGTCTCAGTGTCTGAGCTGGCCATGAGTCATCCTGACAGAGGAGGAATTGCTGCTGTAACCTCCAGTGCAGTTTGGATTCAGAAACAATCCATCACCCAGGCAAGCAGTCGTTTGTGATGGCCAGATTTGGATCCAGCTCTTCCAGTGCTTGGGGAGACGAGGGTTTGGCTCCACTCCACCCTCCTGTCCTTCTTTCATGGGGCTGTAAAGTCGTGTCACACTTTCATCTTGATGGTGTGTCAGGAGGGGCGTTTGGTGCTTGTTTCAGAGGCTTTGGGGAAAGAGAGGAATGCAATCCTGTCCATCCCAGATGTTTCAGCAGACAAGATTAAGGAACCCATTACCTTGAACCCCACATTGCTGATTCTCACCCCCTTCCACCTGCTCTCCTTGCCTTACCCCTCTTGTCTTTGTGGTTCTGCTCCCTGCTAAGATGGCTTGTGACATTCTAGCTTGGGGCGTAAACAGTGCAAGGCTGGCTTTGAAAAATATACATGAATAAAAGGTCAAAACTCTCCCAGAAAATCATAAAGTTCTTGGTTGGTTGTTGGTTTGGGCTTTTTTCTGTTGTTGTTTTGATTTGTTTTTTTTTAATGCATAGTTATGAAAAACAAATTAACCTTTGGGATTTTGAGGAATTCACTGTGACAATGGTCCAGTTTAAAAATAACAACTGCTGCTCCAAGATGAGTGTCCAGAGATGCCAGGTTTGTTCTGTTGGCCCTGAGGACCACTGAGTGTATAGTCCTAGCTTTAAAAAGTCATGCTAATATTGCTCCTCCTGGAAGGGCAGAAAGCACAACCCTACATGTGGGAGTTCCAGGGATGAGTTTTCTTTAGCAGCAAAACAAGGACTTCATTATGCTCCTGGTCTCTTTGATCCTGCCTGCAGTCAGGTTTGAATTTTTGCTTAACAGTGTTACAGGGGAAGAAAGAAAGACAAGAGGGAAAAGCCAGAAATCACAAAGTTTTCACACTAACAACTGTGAGCAGAAAAAAACGTGGTAAAGGGAAAAACACTCATCATGTCTGACTCAGACAAGGATCAGTGTGTTATTGACAGGTGCTTGGGCCTCTTTCCCCCACATGACATCAGAGAAAAAAATCCTGCTTCATCTGCAAAGGAGAAGACTCAGGTTTTAAAAAACTTTCAATAATGATTTCAGAAATTTGCTTTGATTTTGGAGACTGATTTTTGACTTTCCAGAGGAACATGGCATTACGAATCTTTTCCGTGAAAGAGATTCAGGAAGTGGACAGCTCACAATTAATAGAGTGGACATGATTAGCTAATATCACTATTTAGGTGTGATAAATGCATCAATTCTGCCATGAGAGAACTCTGAGCACTGTTTGTTGTCTGACAAGTGAAGCAGAGGAGCAGGAGGAAAAACAAAAGGTACAAGAGTATCTATGAAGCTGTGAGATAAAATTGCCTGGGAGTTTTCGTAGAAAAGCCATCTTAGGCTTGTCTTTACACAAGAAGAATGTCATTTGTTTCGTTTTGCTTCGCTATGTGACATCAGTGTTGCCACATCTTTTGTTTGGATGCAGCCAAAAAAGTCATTATTAGCAGGCTCCACTTTCCACGATTCCCAGAGCTCTGAGAGGCTCCAGGTGAGTCACCAACCCCATCTCCACTGTTTGGAAAGGCCGGGCCTGTGTGGCTTGGGGTTTATCCTGGTGATTTCACTGCATGCTGGGATAAAACAATGACTCAGACTTGGCTGGAAGGGACCTCAAGGGGTCTGAACTTGACCCTCCTGCACAGAGCAGGGTCTGGCCCTGCAGTCAGCCCCAAAATGTGTCACGGAGAGGGTTTAGTCCTTCTCAAGTGCAGAATTTGTCCTCAGTGAATGGCATAAGGTTCCTAATGTCACCTTTAATATTTGAAAGAGCATTTTTGCCTTTGTTTGGATGGGTCAGATCACTCTGAGTGAAATCACTGAAGTGACTAAAGCACCTGTGGAGCTGCAGTTTGCCCTAAAAGTATGCAAGAGATGGGCTTATCCTGTAGTATCCTTACCATGGATTTAGCCAAGAACACCCTGAGGACATCTATTCCTACTCTTTCCTGCACTGGGTTTACAAGCATTACTCATTTTTCACAGAGTACTGTAGGTTCTCACTTCAACCAAAGCTCCTTCCATGTGCTCACAGGGCTCGGAAGAGCTGACAGAATAACTCCATCTCTTTATCTCCTCTGTGGTCAACTCACATTCTGAAGAAAAATCTCTGGGTCCCGAAGGTGAACATTTTAAAGCTCAGAGGAAATATTTCTTCTTTACTGGGTGTTATTTCTGCTCAGTGAAGAAGAGGCTGGAATCAGCCCCGGGGATTCTGTGTGGATCACATACTCAGGGTGAGCATCATGAGTGACAAACTCTTAGGAAGAATATGGGAGGCTCTCCTCATTTGTTTCATTATCCTGACATTTGGCATTTGATATTATCACAGCTTCAGTCCCGTTACTTCCTGGGAGCCAGAGCCCTCTCTGAAAGGCTCCTTGAGGAAATCTGGGCCAGGAGTATTTAGAAGCCGCGTTACTCTGCCCTTGTGGTCGGTGCAGATGTGGTGTAAAGTGCTCAGTGACTGCAGAGAGGAGAGGAACAGACAGGTCTCACTTTGTGCCTCAGTGCACCTGCAGAGAGGTGCAGCGAACTGCTACAGCTGTGATTCCCTGAGTTCTGGTTCCTGAGCCCCTGGAGGAGTTCAGACCGAGCAGTTTCTCCTCTCGGAGTTTTAATGAATCTCATCAGGCTGTAGGAACAACTGCCACTCATCACTGACTGTGCTGACAAAAGAATGGTTATTTTATGGCCCTTGCAGGGCTTCTTTCACTCTCCACACAGAGCCAGCTCATCCCAGTGCAGGCAGCAGGGGACATTCTGTGTGCCACCAAAACTGGCCATGGAATGTGTGCTGGGAGCCTCTGGAAGCTGTGGGATACCGGAAGGTTCTGACACAACGTTATCATCCACTGCTCGTGGCCTCAGTGTGTCCAAAGCACTGAGAATGAACAGCATTTTCTACTCTTTCTAAACCTTTGCACTTTATAAACCCTCTCAAGTAAAGTCTGATTATGGGAGGAAGGAAAAAGGACCTGACTGGAAACCAGCTGGATTCCCTTCTCAGCTTTCTAATGTCACTACCATCAAATCTGTTTATCTTAATCCTAAATCTTTCTCTTGCTAGTCCTTATTTTCTGCTGGGATTCTTATCACCCAAAGCCACCAAGCTTCGATCCTTTAGGCTGAGATTTTCTGATCTGGCCTCTCTACGTGCTGCTGCTATAAAAAAAAAATCTTTTCCATCCCATCCAGCAAAAGTAAGAGATGGAGAAATCACATCCCGTGACCGAGACCTAAGAGGAAAGCTTCCATTTCTGCGTTCCCAATGTTGTCCATTTCCCCAAATTCCTTTGCGAGCCTTGCCATAACAAGGGTCCCTTCCACAAGTGCAACTCAAGCTGGATGTGATTAATAATTCACATTTAGTGCTAAAAGCAAATCAGAGTTAATTTTGTATATTTTGCTTCCCCTCTTTAATCCGTCGGTTTCCGCGGGAAAGCGGCTCCGCAGCGCGGCGCTGCCGGTGACTCATGCCTTACATAAGGAACTAAAACATTCTTCAGTTTACAGAGAAGAATGTTCCTGCTCATTATGGGGATGAAAGGAGATTGCTGCATTTCAAATGACATGTATAATTTAGACACTTATTTCTAGGACTGTTTGGAACGGGGAATGAAGAGAAACTAAAATGTTTGAAGTGACTTGAGTGCTTCATAGTTTTTAATGTGACTGGTAAAATACACAGCCTGATAACTTTTAAGGCTGCTAATGGAAGAATGGCTCTGAAACTCTAACACACTTCTTTTTTTTCTTTCCTAATACCAGTATTTATTTTAAGCCACGAGTAGAAACTGGTATTTGTCAGTCTGTAAAAAAAAAATCTGATTTTTTTCTGCTGCTAGTTACCCGCTGTGCCACCAAAGTGGAAAGAGGAATGGGAAATGGTATTCCAGAAAAACCAGCCAGCTGGTGAGGAAAATGGCAGCAGGTCTGCTGCACTTGGCTGGAGCTGGGAGATTTTTTCCTTTGGCATTCTGAATGTTAAACCTTCACTACAAAAGGAGAGCATGGAATATTCTGTATTTCAACAGCGCAGAGTTTATTCAAAAGAGAATTCAATAACATATTGGGAAGTATTTATTTAATTGTGTTCTTTTTAGAATATTATGGCAAGCCAAATCCAACACAATTTCTGGAATGTTGAGGCTGAACAAGCCCCAGATGCCCTCATGCTCTGCAGATTATCTTCACAGACTTCTGTGCTTCCAGGCTTTGGTGACCACGGGCTGTCCTTAGAAGGCAGAATTGTGATTCTCTCTTCTCTCTCAGCCCCATTTATTGAGATATTTTAGAAGTAACCAGACACAATGTCTGTGTTCCATGGGCTGCTCTTGGCAGCAGCTGGTTTGGTGCATTTCTCCAGCAAATTGCCCATTTTTTGGAGGTCTGTGAATCGTTTAAGCAAACACAGCGGGCAGTTCCCTCTGAGCAGGGAGAGTGTGGCAGCCTCCATCCTGACTTTGGAACCCCCTGTAGAAATTTGGATGAGATCTATGCCTTGTAAAAATCTCTCAAAACTGTTGCATTATTTATTTTTATTCTGCTCCAAGGACAATGCTTCTCAAACCAAGAGATGACACAAAGGAGCCCGGGGCTGTATAAATATAGAATCTTTTTATTTTTTTGGTTAATAGATACAGTACAATTTTTGACTACATAAGAAAGCGTTGTTTTCAGTGCATACATTCTTCAGACAGACAGGAACATGGCAGACAAACATTCCTTGGTGGTTTGAACATGGCACTTGGTTTATTTCTGTAAGTCCCAAGTTCCTGGCTTTTCCCAGTTTTCCTTAGTTTGTTTCTGTCGGTCCCAAGTTACTGTTTTTTCCCAGTTTTCAGTGGCTGCTTTGACAACTCAAGGAAAAATGAATTGAGTACTACCAGGAGAACAGGACACTGCTCAGTGCATCCCACACTGTTCTCCCTGTAACCCTTGCGGTCCCAGCTGACCCAGGCCAAGTTTTCCATTCTATGTTCACAAAGCAGGGAAATAACAATGTCAAACCAACCACCCAGTGCTTGGGCTCAACACTTCCATAGTCCCCCGTACACTGCCTGACTCCTGAGAGGGTCAAATCCCAGACTCCTCCCTGAATTCTACTTGTGCAAGATGGTGCTGGTGCCATGACTTTGGCAAAACTTTCTGTTCTTTTGTGGTGTAGTAAAAACCCAGGAAAATGGATCCCAGCATTTGGCCATTACATTTTCAGGGAAGGAGAAAAGAATTATTGCTGCCTTTTGTGTTTTTTATTTACAGTATGATAAGAAAAAGCTCCAGTCTGATCTGTGAGTATGATACTGATCCTGAGCAACTCCTGCGTTCAGGGAAACCTGATAATGCTTATCTTGCTCTGTAGCTATTTGCTTGCAAACAGCTCCTGGTGTGTCCAGTTGGTGCTGGTGGGATTTAGGGATGCTGGAGCCCAGCCCACATCCCCAGAGCTGGGATAGGCCTTATGGAGTCTGCAAAGTGAGACAGGACGTGAAGGATCAGTGAGGAGATAAATCATAAACGGTTGCCTGGCCAGTTCCAGGCTTACCTGGCAACTGGCACTCCTGCAGTGTACAGGAGAGCAAATCCAATGAGAGAAACACCTGGATACTCTGGAGTATCCTGGGCATTTGCCAAGCAGGTGACTGGAGAGAGGGTTTGTGTCAGTGGGATGTCAAGCAGAGCAGCTGAGGTCTGCAGGAGCCCTAAATGTGTTCACCTTCAGCAGTCAGGGGTTTGTTTGACACCATTACTCAGACTTTGAGTTTTATCTGACTTTTTTGATATCCCAGGTGGATACTGTGGGCTCAGCATCCTGCCTGGGACCCCCATCTTGTGAGGGTAACTTGGGAGAACCTTACAGAAACCTCATTGTTTGAGGAAAGGACTCAGGAAAAGATCAGATTCACACAGTCACCAGCCTTCATTTTGCTCCAGACACCAATATTGAAAAATCAGTAGATTAAAAAGCTTCTCCTGTTCAGGGAAGGACACAAAGAGACTTCCAGACAAACTAATATAAACTAGCTTTCCATGGCTATATAGTGAGGATTTAATGTGAAAAAACTCGCTTTAGGTTATCTAGTTCAGCCCCTGCAAGCACAGGATAAACAGCAGTGAAATGATCCTATACCTGATCTTAAGGAAAAGGCAGAGCAAAGCAATCCGAAGGGACTGGGAGGGCAAATATCAAGAAATAGATGAAAAGCAGAGAAAAGAGGAGACAGGAGATTGTTACAAACACCAGCCTGAACATGCAGGTGAAGGCACTTGGACACCTAAGTGGGAGGTGATTGTCGGAGAGGAGACAACACAGCTCCGTGGAGAGCTCTGAGCTCCTCTGCCCCGATTCTCTGGGCTTCCAAGAGCACAAAACCAGTAGGAGGGAGCACCATCAAAGGAAACAAAGGTACATGTTAATACAGATCCCACTGAGCTCAGGTTAGAGAAAGCAGCTGGCAGACAGGAGTCGAGTAAGAATCCCTGAGACGTCTGAAAAAAATAAACATCACATCATTTAAACCATTTACCCCTTCTGATCCTCTAGCCAATCCACGAGCCTCCAATTAAAACCCAGGCAGTGGAAATCCCTCACCTTTAACATGAGCTGCACACGGTGACACTTCCAGGAATGAGATAAACCTGCCAAATCCTTCCAGATCCCTGTTTCCTCACTGAAACTAAATAACGTGGAGAGTAAGTGAGAGGCAGAGACACACAGCCAAGAGAGCTGCTGTGCCATGGCACTAGTGGGGCACTGTAAACTGGAGCCTGGCCTGCAAGCATTAGTGAAATGTTTAGTACAATACTTAACTCTGTTACATCTGGATATCTCTTTCTCTTTGGACTAAAATGTTACAAATTTGACCATATAAATGAATCACTATATTTGTTGCTACAGGGTACACTATATACATCGTTGGAAGAAGAGAACAATAATTAAATTAAGGGAGGCGAGAGAAGGACAAACAAAATATTAGTAAATAAAATAGAAGACAATATGTTCAATAATACTTTTCAGGCAATACTTTTGCTTGTTACATTTACTATAAGGAGGAAAATATCTTCCACTCAAAATAAACATTGGAAACAGCTGCCCAAACATCAGTCTGTCCCTTCCATCGCTGGACACTCGGGTCTGCTCAGGACGTTCTCGATTCTGCCACTGCAGAGGAGCCCTCAGATTTGGGCTGTCAGTGCAACCAGGGGTTTAAACATCTCGAGCACTGGAGCCTGTGCCCTGTTTCACCATCTCAGGTGGCACAGAAAGGCTGATGTTTGTTACCGAGAGCCAGAAGGGCCCTGGCTCCCCACAGTCCGCTGGGCTCCGCTCCCCAAATGTGCTCCTTGGAGAAACCCCTGCAGCTCATCCTTCAGAGAGGGGGAGGCCACGTGCTCAGCTCACCCAGCAGAGTTCCCCATTCTTCCTCAAAACACAGAGCACACGTGCAGGTTTTGTTCCTACATTTCCAACTTCATAAGTGAAGGTTTTTCAATGCCGTTTTCTCACCCTCCAGCTCAAGGTGCAGTAAAAAACTGAGGCCAACTGAGTAACCAACTGAGGCCATCAACAGCAGAGCCACACACACTGTCTGCACCTGCTTTTCCTTTGCCTCATCAATAATTTATTTCCACAAGAACTGATTGATTACTTGATCAGAGCTATAGGTAGCTAATAAGTGTTTGATGAAAAACCGATCCAATGAGCTTTTGGGGGCTCATCAGAATTCTTTCCCAGTAGTTTCTTCTCTTCTATGACCAGATCTACTTAATATATAGGTACTAAAATACAAAGCAGTGCAAAATGACCATAAAGCAACTACACCTATCTACAGGTGCACTACGAGCAGGGGGCTCTGGAGGGACTGCAGGTGATTAATAAATGACTCTGAAGTCAAGGAGAAGGAGCAGTGCAGTTCCCCAGAGCCCATCCTTCAGATGCTTGAGCTTTCACAGTTAACGTGGTGTGGGGTTTGGAGATTTGTTTTCCCCTTTGATAATACCTGAGGCTTGTTTGTGATTCCTTCAGCGTAGCCCACTGCAAGCACTCATCCAGAAAAGCTCCCTTCGCTGCTGCGAGGGTGTGCAGCTGTCTTTGCCAAGGTAACATCATCATTTTGCAAGGGTTGGATTTCACCCTCCTCTAGTCTGAATCATGAAGAAAAATTCTTTTTCCATTGAAGATGTCAAATCAAGGAAGAAAAGGAAAGGGCTGTGCAGAGCTTGGAGGAAACTGCACAGGGAGCCACTTATAGATCAGTTTGTAACTCAGGAGGTTACAGCCCTCGCTGCCAATGAACATCTTGCTCATCCTGGCTTTTTCTGCTTGCAACCTGGAGACCTTTCCCTTCCTAAACTTTTAAAGCCAACCCTGATTGTTACAGAGCACATGAAAGGCTAAGGATTATTTGCTGATTTTTGAGGCTGCTGTGATGATGCACAGGGCACACAGGGCACCTGGGCACACTTGTAACAGTCCCTGCCACACACAGCTTTGGGGCAGGGGCAAACCCACTGTGAATCTCTCGCATGTGAGAATTTGTGATCCTTTCAGTCCTGCTGCAACAAAAGCTTTGAATTGCCCCGAACCCAGGAAGGGATTTGCATATGATGCCAGTATTTACCTTGGCAAGACAGTCAGAGATCAATGTGTGTCACGTGGGCTTGCAGCTTAGCACGGGCGAGTATCCCCAGGGTCAAACCCTTGGGCACCCACCACAGAATCCAGAGGAAATGCTTTTTTTGTTTTGTGTGTTGCTTTAGTAAATAGCCTGTGTGCAGAAAGGAAACATAAAAATGCTGCTGCCCTGCCGCTGCCTCAAGGGTGTGTGTGAGTTTTTGTGTAACTCTGTGCTGGTAATGAGAGTTTTCTGCACATTCACACAAACGTGTGCATGTGAGCTGGGAAATTCTGTTTGAGTTAAGAAGGTTCCTATTCAAGGCAGTGATTTTGCCTTGCAACCATCACAGATGCATCTCCAGCAAGGTTCCCTATTGCATGTCTGCTGAATAAACCGCTGTTTGAACAAGGGGAAAGCCCAGGGGATCAGATTTAACCACACTGTGTGCCCTGCTGGCCCAACAGAGCAGGCTCACGAGTACTACCAGCTTGCTCTGGGCCATGCCATCTTTAGGAGTGTATTCTCTGGGCAGTGGAAATTATTAAATCCAAATTGCAACCGAGATATCTTGGATTTCAAAACATCCTAACCAATCCCTGCAGGATGTGTGCAGGGCCAGGAGCTTGAATCTTGTGTTCCCAACCAGCTTGGCATGACCCTTATGGAGTGAAATGGGAATGCAGGAACCTGTGGATCTGCCAGTGCCAATGAACAGCCCCAGCCAGGGGGAAGGAGTGGCAGCAGTTCAGGGTTACAGCTCCTACTACGACTCTGATAGACAGAATGTTATTAATTCACTGCAGATCTTGCAATAGGCCTTTAAAGAGAGGAGAGAAGATGCCCTTAAATTGTTTCTAATCGCATCCGAGATGTGCCAGAAGAAACAAGTGAAGCATTATCCTGGCAGAATTCCCTTCTGTTTCACCCAGGCTCCCTGGAGGCACAGGAGAACCAGGCAAGGCTGAGGTGCAACCTGTGCTGGGGGCACTGGTTACACTGGGGGGGGGCTGAGTAGTGGATGACGGAGTTGTAATCCGGAGGAGGGCTGTGGCATTCCAGGTTGGGATCCATAGGGAGCAGGACAGAGTCTTCCAGGGGAAAGTCCATGGTGTCCTCTTCCACCTGCACTGCTGGCTGGTACTTGACTGTCTCATGGTCAGATAGGATGGATTCCTTGCTCCTGCTCACAGCTCTCCGCCTGTTGGGAACAAACATTGGGATGTATCCACCCTGGCTCTGTAACTAATGGGCAAAATTATTTCTTTAAAAAGTAAATATATGAAAATATGAATGTACCTCTATGGACCCTGCAAGACAGTGACATTTTACTGATTGGATGAAGGAACTGAGATAGATATTTTAAATAACTCTGTGTTTTAAAAGTGGATTTAGGAGTAATTCCAGGAGCTCTGCTGCCCTGTCCTTTCAGCTCACCACATTTCAGTGCACTACAGATCTCTTACTTGTAAAGGCACCTGTCCCATACATACAGTAATATCCTCCCTCATTGTTCTGACACAGGTCAGTAAAAATCTGACTTTTCTGCAAGCAGAACTGAAGGCTATGACTTTTCTTGAAGCATAATAAGGGATGAAATACTGAATAATCTCTGACAGACTCTAATTTAAACTGATACTGAAAGCAAGAGCGTGCATTGAACACGCTCAGGCAGTGCAGGGCAAAATCCCTTTTATGCTCCCCAGCCCTTTACCATTCCTGAGCCAGGGGCTGGTGAAGGACAGTGCTTTGCAGCATTCCTGCTGCTTTTATCTCCTGTCTTCCCATGTTCCAGGTGATGGAGGCATGGGACAGAGCAACTTCCATCACACGGAGCAGTCTCAGGGTTAAAAGCAAGAGAGCCTTGAGAAGATTTGTATCACAAGGTGACCTTGAGGAACAGCCGAGGGTTGTGGAGAACTAAAAAGGTTATTTCTGTCATAGGCTGCCTTAAAAATAATGTTCTGTCAACCTTGGTTTCTGCCATCTGAGCAATTCACTGGAAGAGGCCTGGATAATGGAGGGGTGGTTCTCAAAAGGATCCCAGTGTGAGAGTGGCTTTTGAGCTGCTGCATTTTGCTCAGGAGCCTTTAACTGCAGCTCTTGGGAAGGAACCTCAGTCACAGACTCATCCCAGCACTGCTAAAGTGTCAGTTCAGAATGACTTGAATGTGCCTGGGAGAATTAAAAACCAGGCAGTGCCCAAGCACTTCGTGTGTGTATTTCATGTGTTTAAAGCAGTATAAAGTTACATTTTAATGATCCTAAACCAAATCTGAATAGTCAACAGTTCATCAAATAATTGTAGAATTCACGACACTCATTTTATTGGCACTGCTGCAGTCCCCAGCAGCTGCTCACGGGCTCACTGAGGTGCTTTAGGAAGAAGGCAGAGCCAGTTCCTGCTCCAGGGAACGAACCAACAGCCAGGAGCCAGACACAGCAACTGGAGGGAGGGGAGCAAAAGCCATGAACAGGAAAATAGCAGATCCAGGACAGGAGCTGTGTGTGTGTCTTGTTTTGTGGTGGTACAGCAGAGAGAGCAGGTTGGATGGTCACACACAGCTCCTTCCAGCTGGAAAGGGTAAATCTGCTGCTGGGACTTTACAAGTTGTGTTCTCTTTCCTCTGAATCTGGAACCTGTCCAAAGCATCAGGTGTCCCACAAGCTGCAGGTATTGTCACTGGTGACAGAACCAGTATCACTGACCCCAAATTGTCACATTTTGCAGTGACCACCCAGAGAACTCGTTTGTCCTTGCACAAGGTGTCCTGTCTGGGGACACAGCCTGAATATTAAGTAATCTTCCACAAACTTTTTAGTTTTCTGAAGGTGCCAAAGTTGTTTAGAAGATACCACAGAGGATAATCCTGCAGTAGCTTGAAGGCCTGAGTGACCTACTGAGGCTTTTTCTTCCTACTGCACAAACCAGAGATTTTGGAGGTAGAAAAATACTGAAATCATCAAAGAGCTGGGAAACCATTAGTGGAGCTGTTTATTTTATGTGAGAGGGAGCCAGTTTCTGTTAATCTAAATTTCGGGGTCAATGACTTGAAGAGGAGTGTGGAGAAAGAGGGATGGCTGCAGGAAAATCACCCTGAGCAGGGGGGGATTCCAGCCCCAAGTGCAGCACTCACTCCAGAGCAGCTCCTACTGCTCTGCAATGAGAAACCCAAGTGTTTTGCCCTGAGTGGGAAAAACTAATAGACTTTTCTGTCCATGTAGGAAACCTGGCTGTGTTCAGAAGCTGTGTTTAGGGAAAGATGAGAAATTGGGCTGATTGCTGCCAAGTAGAGCAGTTTGTCCCATGACTACATCTCCTAATAACACGAAGGAGCTTCAAGGCTTTGTAGGAGCTTTCAAAGGTGTTTAATGAGGCTCAGAGTAAGAGTGCTTATTTTTTTATTTTAATTTTTCTGCAATTAAGGAAATAAAAGGGATTTTTTCCCCCTTCTGGTAGCTATGACCGATTCACAGTTTGCTTTAATACATTTTCAACTGAGTGCTGTGCAGAAGGAATTTCATCCTGAGTTCCCCTCTGGCAGTCCCAGTGCATCAGCAGTCTGCTGGCAAGGAGAACTCGAGGCATTGGGCTCAGGAATTCATTGTTTGGAACCACTTTTAAGTACAAACTGCAGGTAACAAAGTTTTCCCAGGTCAAATCCACCCTCGTGTTCCCTCACATTTGTGGCCAGGCTGCTCAGCTGTCCCTGTCCAAAAGCAGTGGGATGGAAAACACTGCAGTCAAATCCACTGGCTCTCACAATTCCCTTCTAGTCCTTGCTACTGTAAGCACAGAGCTTAATCCTTGAAAAAAAGTGGTTTACATAACTCCTGAGCAGCTACTCATTCCAAGTTCTAGTTTGGAGAGCTCAGATCAGATCATAGTGCAAGGTGCTGCATGACACAACAATAAATGTATTTATTATCTTCTGAACTCCATTCTGCCCTGGAGCAAACATGTTTCCATGCCTCGTTTCTCTGAGAAGGTGCAAAAGGATTCCAGCCCAATCCTGGCTGTATTTCTGTTGTGCACTTTGTGTTTGGACATGAATGCCTGCTGTTCCTGAGCAAAATCCAGCATTTCAGTATTCCTGACTTGCCTTAGGCCCAGCTTGGCTTTGGCAAAGGCAGAGCCCTCAGTGATGGGATGTGGATGCAGCATCCAGAGCCCAGAGTGAATCAGCTGAGCCTCAGCTGATCTCGTGGGCCTGGGCCAGAACCAGATCAGGGATTTCTGAGCAACGCAGGATAATTGGGTTTGGGGGGAGAAGGGGAAGGGCTGGGGGAGGACAACTGAGCAGATATCAAACCTTTTGTCATCTTAAACAATAACTTGATTATAGAGTCTCTGGGAGAAATTTAAAGCAGTGCTTGGCAGTAGCCTGATAATATTGTGAGATGGAACCTGACACCGGAGTCATCCCATCATTAAATCCCTCTGTGCTCCCTGTGCTTCCCTGAATGCTGATTCCAGTGTTGTTATCCCAGTCAATCTTTCCATCTCTCACTGCAGCTATTGCTGCGACTTTCTACTTCAGCAGTAGAAAATGCTCAGAACTTTCCTGCTCTATTTTACCAGCAGGAAATGCTCAGACCTGCTTAGTCCAGCCTAACAGTGAGCCCAGGCCCAGAGTATCAGATTCATCCTCACTAAACTCTTGACACTGACACTCCATGGTGTGTGCTGTTGGCAAATTTTAAACTCAACAGAAGAATGAATGCAGGATAAATAAACAGTGAGATTTTGGCAAAAATAATAAATGCAGCCACCCTGGTTTAGAAAACATGCTAAGCCTTTGAACAGTTTTGTTTTAGAAAAGAAAGACTTTGAAAAGGATCCAGGGTAAATGTTTTTGATAGAGAGAGATACACAATTAACAAGGGTGACTTTATCTCCCCTGTTAAACCCACACTCCCTTCTGACCTCTCTAGATTATTCCACAGGCTTTGGAGCCTTGTTTGCCCACTTATCAGTGCAGGAGCACCCAGGGGTGTCCTGTCCTCAAACGAGAGGGCTTTGGGGTGCCCTGCACTGTTAAAGCTGCTCTTTGTGCCAACGAGGGTCTGCCAGATTCCAAAAAAAAAGGCAGTTGACAAAAAAGCTTCCTCAAACACTCAGGGAAGGATGTGGCCAAGGAAAACCACACTTCTGTCCATCCCATGGGAGCCAGGGCCTGCAAAGCAGGAGACAACGAGCACAGCTTGCTGCAGGCTCTGCTGGGATGGTCTGTCAGGGTCTGCCTGGCACAGAAAGGCTCAGGAAGCTCGTGCTGGATGGAATCCCTATGGAAGGGTTGACTGAAAGTGGGGAGAGTCCAGATGGTGGGGTCAGGCAGGAATTCAGTGACCCCCACAGAGCCTCACATTCACTCCCAGTGGGCCTGATAGCATTTCAGGTTTTCCTGGAAGTCTCTAAAGAACAGGCTGTTACGGAATTTTTGTGTTTCTACATCTGGCTGGATGTTGACTTTTCAGATTTTCAGGAGAAAGCCTAGAAGGGGCAGAGAGGGAACCTTCCCCTGCCAACCCTTTATCCAAACAGGAGAAATGCAACAGAGAAAAACTGTCAGGGGTGAGTGACAGAAATCCTGAGAGGGATAAATCCCACCAGGGAGGCTGCTGTGTGTGTGTTGGATTTGTGTCAATGTGACATCATGCAGGAAAGAGGTGAATCAGCCCAGGTAAAGCAGCACAGAAATGCAGCTCCTGACATTTGAACTCCTGTTTTTAGAGCTGCTGCCATTTGGTCTCCATAGCAATGAATTGTGCTGGCAGGAATGCTCTGGGTGTGTGCAGGGCATAAAAACATGGAACTGGATCGGGATCTCTGCTAATCCCACCAGGTCCAGCCCTACAGGGAAAATACTGCTGGGCAGCAACCTGCCTGAGGCCTCGCTCCTATCCAGCACAGCCCACAGCATTCTAATGCTCCTCTTAGTGTCATCCACCTTTCCTTATGAAATCTTCTCCCTTTTCCTCCTCCCCTGCCTTCAAACATCAGGGAATTGAGGCTTTGGAGGCCTGAAAAGACAAGGCAAGCCCCTTCCACCTGCTCTTCTCTCTGAGTGAGAGTCACCCCTCCAAAATGCTGCCACACTGACCATGCCCTCTCCTGGGAGCTCTCCCACAATATCCAGAAGGGCACCAGGCTTCCTCTCATCCCTCATTTCTCTCCAATGCAGAAAAGGGGTGACTTGGTGTAGAACAAGCAGCTGCTCTGCTGGGAAAGGTCATGGGAGTTCGTCAGTATAGAGAAAACTCATGCAAATCTCAGTAGATTTCAGAGGAAACTTTAGGCAAGTCAGTAATTAGCTTAATTAACTGAATAGACAAGGAATTCATTGCTACAGGATAATTTCTTTTTTAATATTTTGGGCAGCTATTCTTTGAAATTCTGCATGCTGACATCTGAATCTGTAAAATGGGTTACTGTTGTTAGGAAGGCGGAGAAGGCCTTTTTCACTGCTGGGTCACCTGTGCCTGTGTGGTTGTTACTGAAACACAAAGCACTGTGAGCAAAAAGCTAAAAATCTGCTTTTAACCTTCTGTATTGTACTATGAATGGGTAAAAAACCAGCAAGCCCTGTCCCAGCCTCTGTTTGTAAACCAGGTGTGAACAATACAACCCCGGGATCACGGAGGTGGTGGGATTTAGGGAATTCTCTGCAGGGCTGTCTCAGGGTGATGATAAAGCAAATGTAGCAGGCAGGGTTCTGCTACAGGCACTGCTTTGCAGAGCTTGGACTGCTCTTTACTGTGCACAAGCCTTTCAACTTTACTCACATCCCATGAGCTGCAAAGATGCCACTCCTTCTGTCTGAGTTAAATATGCACACTGGTATGATTACAAATGTCAGCTTTTGGGTTAATAAATCAAGTTCTTCAAACTTCACTCCGTCACTAAGAGACAACACTGGGGAGGCAGCGAACAAACAGCTAAATTAGACCTGTATATTCTCATTTTTTCCTCCTATCATTCTCCATTTGCATAATCTGCTGCCCCTTGATCTTAAAACACATTAGCCAAGCTCTTCTGGTTATGGGGCTGAAATTCAGAGTTTGTCTCCTCTTAGCTTGCCTGGATATCCAGAGGTTTCCTTTTGGCATCAGAAACAAAATTGCAAATTTCAAAAGCACTTCTCTGAATGGAAGAACTGTGTGAAAAAGAAACCCCCCAAAGTACTCACGCCAGAGCCATGATCCCGTAGGGCCAGGAACGGATTTCCAACCTCTTGGGGCTTTTTATCTCATCCGACGTCAGCACCATCCCACTGTCCGACTCCTGAGGAGCAAAAGGAGGGAACATCAGGGATATCTGGAACCTGTGTTGGGACTGGTGTAGGAGCTCCCAATCCTTCAGGATATTCTCTTATCAAGGCCTGTGTTATCAATTTTTATCCAAGTGTTCCCGATCATGCTGCTCTGGAGCCTGGGAATGTTTCCCTTGTTTTTATGACATTAAGGTTTTTGATCTGCATTTCCAAAGAGCGCCCTTAAAATGAACATATCAAAAAATAATTTGACATTTTCAAATTTGAAACTGATATTAAGTATGACATATGGGCACCATGTTCGTAGGATAGCTGAGATATGAATAGACTGAGATTCATAAAGAATATATCCAATAATTCTGGCTGAGCTTCTCCAAGGAAAAGCTCCCTAAATACCTGCTGGAAACACACAAATGGGAACACTGGGGTTTGAAGGAAGTGGAAGTTCAGCAGCATTTTGTAAATGCAAGTGCTTTGCGAAGATAGATGGCCCTGGCCTTTATGGATTTTTTAATGAACTGTCCAACAAAACTGTCTTGATTAAAGTTGGGGTTGTGCTTCTGCTGCACTTAAAGCTGAGTCTCGAGGCTGCAGTTGAACTTTGTGCTGAGTTTATACACATACCCAGACATCACAGTCCTCATTTGAAGTAATTTAATAATATTAAATGGTCTGGGGGTTTCTTTGCATTTGAAATATTTTGTGATGCTGGAAAGTTGCACAACTGTGCATTTGTCAGAACCAAGACAGCAAAAGCCCTCAACATAGAAGTGAAACTCTACTTAGGCTTATTTTACCAGTCAAACTGATCAAGATATAAAAAATAATCTCATCAAACAATAAATAACAAGCAAAAGCCTTTTCATACACGCTCTGGTCACCTATCAGTTCTTAATAAGAACAGTTTATAAACGAGTTTGTAAAGTATAAAGCGAAATCCTGAATTAATGAGGTCTGTCAAACCCTCAGTAAAACTCAGCTTGTCTCTGGAATTTATCTTGACTGTTTCCCTTTCAAACACTCGGTCTAGGAACAGTTTATCTGAGGGCTGCTCTGCATTTTGCTTACACCTCTCTGGTAAAAGAATCTCCACAGAGATTGCAGATAATTGCACAATGGCAGGAAGGTGTGGTGGAGCACTTGGAGAGCTCCGGGCAGCTCTTTGAAATAATGGTCTAATGACTATTCAGGGTGGATAATTAAGAAAACTTCAATAACCCAAGTGCACTTACTTTGTCCCAAAGCAGATCACACACTGATTTTGCTTTAAAAGATCCTTATTGAACCATCACGTTTATTTCTGATCCCTTGATATATTATGACCCTTTTTGGAAACTTTCCCCCCCTCCTGTAAAGGCTTATTTGAAAATGCCACGAACAGGGAGCACTTAGGCAGGTAATGCTCGTGCTGGCAGCAATAATCTCTTACTGAGACTGGACTGATTTAGCAAATGTCTTTGTGTGATTCACAGGGACAGATTTTATCCTGCAAGAGGGAAGATGCAGGAAGCAGGGAGATTTCTAAGCCTTCTAATCCCTGAGATGCGCCGATAAAGAGGCAGAAATTCCGTCTGGCAAAATGCGAGGCAATAATGGGCCTCAGTTTGTGCTCAGCAGAGAATAAATGAGAACTAGGCTGTGTTTGTCAAGGACATGAAGTATTTCCAGGACAAACTGGAGCTGGAGACTTGAGCCTTCCCAAGGGAGCTGCTCTGAGGAATGGCTCTGTCCAAGAGGGACTCTCAGCTGGAGCCTTTCCTTCAGCTTCTCCTCACCACCTGAGGCTTCTGCTCCTGTGTCAGGAGGATTCCTGAGGGATTCAGGCTTCCTCCCTAAATTTTGATCCACCTGGAGCATTTGTGCATTGCAAAGGTCCCTCCTTAGGGGCACAGAAGGTGCCATTGAGGCAGCAGGTGGGAACAGCACATGGAGCTGCAGCCAGGGGCTCCCTGAACCACAGAGGGAATTCAGGAGCTGTTCTTGCAGATTTTTTTCAATAAGAAAACCCAACCCGTAATTTCAGAGGAAGGCAACATGCAGAGCCCTCATTCTGCAACAAAACAAGCCTTTGTTTTGCCCTGGAGGGAAAATGAAACCCTTTAACACTCTCCCACCCTGCAATGGCATTAAACTAGCAATAAATACATCCACTTGCAGTGAGGAAAACCCAAGGTTAAAGTCATTTGTGTGAATCAAGACCAGGATCTTGAGTCTTGGTCTTGTCTACCCAGAACAGAACACCTTCACCCCCACCAAGTGAGTAACTGTCAGCCAGCCAGAAGGTGCTCTGGACACATTTCCCTCAAAGAGCTTCATTTCAATGAGCTGCCACTTTCTTGTGGTGGAAAAATATCTTGAAATATGTAATATAAAGCCCTTTAGCCTGATCAAAGCCAGGGCAATCACACACGAGCTCCTCTTTAAATGATTTGTTAAGAGAAATGCAGGTCCTTCTTTGTTGTCACGCAGCCCCGGGTGTGAGACACGGGGGCCAAATCTTCTGCCTGATTTAAAGCTCTCTGCTACCAAACAGATTTCAAAAGCTCTAATGAGCGTTTCTGGCACTGGTGATGAGTGATCTGTGGACCTGCTGGGGAAGGATGCAGTCACCTCACTTACCTCATGCATCACTTTCTCCTTTTCCACCGGCACCTCATCAAACGTCTTCACACTCAGGGGTCTCTTCTTGCTGTTGTTGCTGAAAGCAGGGAAGTTGAGGGGTCAGCATAAAACCCAGGCAGATGCTGCACCAGTTGTAGCTCAGTTACATCCTCACACAGCCCAGTGTCCTGGACCACGTCTCTTTTTTCACCTCTTGTGTCTAACAACCAACACCATGATAAATTTGTCTGATTCTTTCACCAGCCATATTAAGAGAGGGCACCAGACAGTGAAATGTTTCTTTCTCTCCCACCCTTGTATCTGTTTTTCTCACCCAGTTTCCACTGCACTCCAGCGATTCACTCCGTTGTTCAAGTTTTCTTCCACAGGGCAGGTTTTGGGGTTGGATTCTCCATCTGGACACAAGGTGATGTTCAGTGGAATATAGTCTTTGCCATCCTATGAAGTTAATAACAGAAAAGAGCACAGAGCTGGTGAAGTCCATTTTGTGCTGCATCTCAGATGTGAGAGGTTATGGTATCCTACAGAGCTTTAGCTGAGAAAGGACTAGATTGTGTTTTAACTTAACTGTGTGATGCTTGTTCAAGGTGATTATGATGTTCCTCACACCCTGTGGAAGTCATGGAAGTCAGAATGCACAGTTCATCCAAGAATTACTGTGCAGGAGGCTTTGTGAGGAAACTGGGGCACTTCGGGAACCCTGTGATGTGGGATGGCTGAACATGGGCTCAGATATTCCAGTCCTGGTCAGAAGCAACTGCCCATATACAGGCTGCTTGGTTTTGCTCAACTTCAGGAGCTTGGGAAGAGCCAGACCTTAAAATGGGAGCCTGAAAGGATTTAATTTCTTGTCCTTCCCAGGAACTGCTGCTGTACATGGTAATGAGCTCTGCATTGTCATTACCCCCCTGCAGCAATCCTCAGGAATGACTCTGCCTTTAGCTCCTGAAACTATTCGTCCAAATTTCCCTGTGCTTCTCTTTTTTTGTTGTTTTTAATTTTGAGAAGCAGTTAAGTGCCCTATTCCCTCATCATGATTTTTATGTCTCCTTAATTTACTTTGGTTATAGAATCAAACTCACAAGCTCTTCATATTGCAGACTGGGCCCTCTTCAACTGAGCTCCACTAAATTTGTTTACAAACAGGAAGGAGCTGGAGGAGAGTGTTTGATTTCTTCTTCAATTAAATTGACAATTGCATAACTGGTCTGGTTGTTCTTACTGAAGAAGAAAACAACTGGTTTAACTATTATGAAATTAATAATGATATGACAGAATTTCTGTGCTTTAAGCTGCGTAACCGTAAAGCTCCTAAGAGCCCCGGTGAACATAAACTTGGAAAATGAGAGACAAAGTTCAGGAGGTGGAGAAAATCAGAAGTAAAATTAACATTTGAGTAGTTAACATTGTCTTTACTCATCCCAGCAGGCATTTTCCTTGTGAGCTCTGGTAGGATGTGAAATCTCACATTAGTGTTCAATAACCTTCACCTCTGCACATGCTCACATGTCCACTACAAACCCACATTTGTCAGAGCCAGGCTGGCCCTGCTGTACCTGCTGCACGTTGGCCTGAAGAAGATCCCCCAAGCGCTCCACAAGCTCGGTGAAAGTCGGCCTCTCCGTGGGGACTCCATGCCAGCAATCCAGCATTGTCTGGTAGCTGGAGAAAAGAAACAGGGATTAGGGATGGGAAAGGATGGGAGCTTTTCTTCCAAACTGTTTCATTCCACTGCTGCTTGGCTTGGTCAGTCTTTGGATTAAGACAGGTTCAGATCTCTTTTAGTTTCCATGTGGGATGCTTTTTGCTTCCATATTGCTGCCTCAGCTGAGCCTGCAGGCTTCTGGTTTTCACCTAACTCCGAGTCTGCCTGCTGGGCCCTGCTGATACTGCTGACATAAGTCCTGGTTATGGATGCTGGGTTTCTGCCACAGAATCTGAAGTCTGAGCTCCATGAACTACCACTGACGTGGGGCATCTGGTCATCTTCTTGTTGGCAAAGGTCAGGCTGGCTTGGGCTGTCCTTAGCATTAGTCTGTGCTGTCAGACACCCAGAATATACTCAACCACAGCTTTACTGAAAATAAAACACGCAGCTGTGGTCTCCTTCCCCCTCCCCACTTAAACACAATCTCTTTTGGGAGATGTATCAGCACCCAACACAACCCAGCAGCTCTTACACTTCGGGAGTGGAATACTCTGGAGATCTCATCCGGGTCCCTTCCTTGAGCCGCCGGCAGAAATCCTCATCTATCTGCACCCCGGGGTACGGAGAGGCACCTGGTGGGAGAAACGAGAGGGCTTCAGCAGGGCACAGTCCCTGTTCCCCAGCCCAGGGAATTGGTGATCTCTGCTGAGCATTCGAGGTTCCCCAGAGTCTGGCAGCAACAGGAGCTCAAGTGAAGAAGGAGTTGCAGTCACTCACAATTTACATTTTTTGTTTGGAAACCTGTTACAGACTCACTCTCTCTTTAGAGATTTCAGTCACGGTGTCTCCTCTGTGTTTGGGATACAGTCAGGACCGCTCCAAGGTAAAAGAGGGCCGAGGAGAAATAAACTTTATTAGTTTAAGACTTTAAAGTATCTCTTGGTCACTGGTAGAAGAGTTCCAGCTCGTTCAGTGGGTTACTTGGTGCTTTCCAAGCTGTTACCCTGCCAATATCCTGCACTAAGGGGATACCATGGAGTGAGTAATTCCTGCTCATCCTTCGCTGCCTTCGAGCCCCTGTGAGTAAGTGCAGAGGGGGCTGTGGGCGCCTGGCTCCTGCCAAGGACCATCAGAACCTCGGTTCAACCCCAGGTGTGGAATTGCAACCAACTATTGAATATGCATTATCCATTCCTACAGGGAAAACTGCCTGGGCAGTGACCTTCCAGCTCTTCAGCCTTGTTTTCTTTCCTCACTGTGTGTTCAATGCTGTTTACCTCGAGTGCCACTTAAGTGCTGGCTGAACCCTGGGAGGACAGCTCGTGGCAACTGGAATTGCTTTGGAGAGGTTGAGGGCTGTGAAGGGCTGGGAGCTTTGTGTTAACTCCCACAAAAGTTTGGGAGAGTGCTCTGGCATCTGAGTAATGCAGACCTCACAGGTAAAATTCAGGAGAAAGGTAAAATTCAGGAGAAGTCTAAGCTGAAGTTTGAAATGTTACTGAACCTACTGTGGATAAAACAAAAAGATTTCTAACTTCCCCCTCCCTCCCTCCTCAGCAAAGGCTTCCTGTGCAGCACAGTCCTTGTCTTGGACATTTTGGCATCCCAGAGGCTGGATGATGAATTTGGAAACAATTTAATCAAGTCTTAACATAGGAGATTGAATGGAATCTGTATCCAGCCCTCGAGGAATCTGTGTATGATTTACTGTCTGTAACATTCCTGCATATTTCCTGCAATTTTTCCCCATTTGGGAACACCATCATGTGCTGTGCACTTGGGGGCACAACAAGAACAGCAGAAATCTTTTGGATAAAGCAGTGAAGAGGGGGCCAAAATGTGGCTGCTTCCAGAATTATTCTGCTCTGTGAACCTGACTGCTCAGTGTGCAGAACCTGCACTGGGGAACCGAGATCCCAGCACTGCCTGAGAGGGCATCTCAGCACAAAGGGGCTCCCAGGCCATCCAGAGCCCAGGGATGCTCATCCACGGCACATCCGAATTCCCTGGATGTGCAAGTCCCAGAGCACAGGACTGACAGTGTTTCCTGGAGTTATGGAAGTTGGAGACAGGCAGTACCATCATTTCTGCTTTATGCCTGGATTTTCCTTCCCAGTCTTGCCTTTGGCCTGTCATTGTGCTCAGAATAACCTGGTAATGAACTGCTCAGCTCACAGATGGAGAATTCCACTTGATCTCACAACCTGAGTTCTCTCTCTTTGGCTACATCATTGATTAGATCAACTGCAGGATGTTGGTGAGAGCAAATACAGGGAAGGCAGAGTAACAGTGATAGGACAAGGAGTAATGGGACAAACTGAAAGAAGGGACATTTCAGTTAAATATTAGGATGAAATATTTTACTGTGGGGTGGTGAGGCCCTGACACAGGTTGCCCAGGGAAGTTGTGGATGCCCCAACCCTGGCAAAACCACACTGGATAAAGCCTTGAGCAAGCTGGTTTAGTGCCCATGGCAGAAGAGACTGGGACTAGATGATCTTCAAGGTCCATTCCAACTCCTTAACATTCCAAGATTCTATGACTCATTTTTGATTGCAGGATCTTTAAGTAGTTTATATTTTGGCTGGTGCTGGCCTCCTACCAGCTGGAGGCAGCTCAGATCATAAAAGCAAGGAACTCTCCCTTTCCCACTTCCACTCAGCACTGTCTTTATCCGGACTATGGGATAAGTCTAATAACTTGGATTTGGAATGCTGAGACAGCTTAGGAGAAATGTAGGCTGGAACATATGGTGTAAGGCCTACACATGATGTTTTCCTTAGGGGAAATCTCCTCCAAAATGCTCAAAGATGTGGCATGCATTGGATATGGGAGCCCTCTTTTGATCTTGGTTTAATTTTAGTGGCATAATGAGATGCTGATGTTACTACCAGGCCCTGCTTGTTTACATAATTATCTCTGATTGCTTTTGGAACAGTGCACATTGAAATTCCAGGAGACACAGACATCCTGTACCAGAAGGGATTTCAGGATGTGTTAAACACTGCTGGCAGTACCTGACATGAGGTGTGCTGACCCCATTTGAATAATTTAAAGCTCATTGCAAACTCAGCCCCAGATGGAAATTAATATTCCCTCAAGTCCTGATCTCCCTGTGCATCACCAAAGCAGATCCAGGCTGCCAACCTTTCTGCAGGCAGCCTATTGTCCTTCACTCAGCTTCTGACCCTGCAAGGACCCAAACTCAACTCTGCACTTTCTTAATCAGTATTTTTCCATTTTTTAGAGGGTGCTCAGTCTGTGGAACCCAGTGAGAGCAGCAGCTGTAAATGGGAGCCAAAACGCACCCTGTGGCAACGACAAATAACTTCCATCCCGTGGCTCTCAATGATCTGTAAAACTTTTATATGAGAGAATTCAATCAGTGACACAAATCCTTAATTAAATATTTATCGTTTGAGCTGCAGATGTGAGCAGTGCCAAACCACAGGCATGCCTGGATAAGCTGGATGAAAAACCCTCTCAGAGAAAATGACTGGTTTTGAGCCTGTGCCACCGATTGAAAAAGCAGTTTGTGATCGACGTCACACCCAGGCAGAGGCTGCTGCACGGGTGGCAGCCCCTGCAGCGATTTGGGAGAGTCTAAATTCAGAAGGGGACAGTGCCAAGCAAACACTTCCATTAAGAAAGGGGCTAAAAGAAGCCAGAGAAAATGTTTTTTAGAAATAGATTAAAATAGAGATTAATTTCAGTGACTGGATTTTAATTTGTATTAGTGCTCAGTATTAAAGGCCATCTGTTAAACTCTGTCAGGACCTTTGGGAATGATACAAAGTTTGTTCCTGCAGTGCCCCTTGGATTTATCAGCATTCCACTCCTTTGCTCCCAGTGGAGAGCCTGTCTCCCCAAGTGTGTCTATAGATGCTGATGCTAAAGCCTCTTCCTGAATAATCTGGGAAAACTGGGCCATTCCTGGTGCTTCTGGAGCTGTGCCTTTCTGTGGTGTTTCTAAACCTGCAGCAGGTGATGCTGCTACAGAGCCACGGAGGCATCACCCCACAGAAACACCACCCTCAATAAACAGGGCTGAGCCCCAGGGAAAGCAGGAGCTGCCACTTGCTTCAACCACTGAGTGTGAACTTTCTGCTTGGTGTGCAGATGTGGACAAGGGAAAAGTCCAAATCAAAGACTTGGACTGAGAGCAGGTTATGATTTTGCAGCCAGCGCTAAATAAAGATAAGGATAGAAACAGTTCCAGACTTTGCATTTTCACTTGGCATCTTGAGCCCAATCATTAATTTCAACTGATCCATGAACTAAAGATAGAAGGAGATTAGAGTTTGCTTTAAAATCCAGCAGCTTAAGTTGACAATGCTTCTTGTTTTCTTTTGTCTGCAAATGCTGATTAAAAAGCCAGAGCTGACATTCCTAAATTCCCTCAGGAAAACAAATCTTGCCACTCTGCAAGGAGAATCTGAGAGCAGCAAAGTCCAAGTGTCTGTAGGGCTGCTTGTCTAAGTTTCACAGCTTTATCTGCTGGACAGTAACCAGAGCTCAGGGAGGCTGAGATTTCTAACAGCACCCTGGGATGAAACCTCGAGTACATAAAGAACATCATTATTATTCTTTTAGAAATGTTGTGGCTTGCAAATGATGCAGCCACAAGAGCCCATGTTGTACCTTTGGTCTGCTGCCAGAAGGGTTTAGGCTGAGCCCAGCACTGGTTCTTGTACCAACCCAACAGCAGCTGCTGCCAGTAGATTTTTCTTACCTAGAAAATCTCAGATTTTGTGGGGTGGATGATCAAAGTGGGATAAAACATCCTGTGGGCTCATGTTCCACAGGCTGCCAGCAGCAGCAGCAGCCACTGTGCCCACAGCAGGGTGAGCCTCTGCAGCCTTGCAGCTGGGGGGTTCCCTGGAGCAGGGATTTGATGGGAAACTTCATTGCTCTCCAAGAAATCTCCCACTCCCCAGCAGCAGAGGCTTGCATTTTATCTCTGGGCTCTGTTGCTTTCAGTGGGTACAAATGTCAGGTCCAGGGTTTGGGATTTTTGATCCCCCTCCCCAGTATTTTCATGTCCTTTGTCAGGTGGAGCTCTCATTGAATTTGGCTTTATTTTACACCTGATCTGCACTGTGCACTTGTCCTCAGTGAAACAGAAACGCTGCCCCACATTATCACCTTTTGTTAAAAGCTTTTCTTAGCTAAGCAGCCATAAATTAGGGGGGGTAAAAGGTTTGAAATCGTTCTTACCTAGGGAAAATATTTCCCACAGCAGCACTCCGAAAGACCACACGTCACTCTGTGTGGTGTAAATTTTGTCAAAAATAGCTTCTGGAGCCATCCACTTGAGTGGAAGCCGTGCCTGAAAGCCAGAGACACAACAGGTTGCCAGAGCTGCTGTTACTGATCTGCCCAAGCCCAGCTCAAGAGTAACAACTGAAGCTCCTTGCACTCACATCTCCCTTCCGTACGTAGTCAGGGTCTTTGTAAATATCCCTGGCCAGGCCGAAGTCACAGATCTTGACCACGTTGTTCTCGGACAGGAGGATGTTCCTCGCTGCCAAATCCCGGTGGATGCACTGCCAGGGAATGACACGGGGTCAGAGGGTGCTGGGCAAGGAGCCCCTGCCAGAGTTGGAAGCAGGAGAGCTTCTTTGGGAATGGGGAGAGAAATGAGCTGCTGTTGGGAGCAGGTTAGAGAGGGGAGTGGGAATCTGCTCCAAATACTCTGTGATATGCAAAAGAGAGAATAACTCAGGGAACGAGCCAATATTAGAGTCAGTTTTCTGATTTTTCTGTCTGAGATAACTTTGCAGTTACAACAAGGAAGGGGGTCCTATTTCCTAGTTAGCTGATCACTGGGAAATCTGGGAGAGGCCAAAAAGCAGCTGCAGCTACATTTGCCATTGCAGCTCCTGGAGGGTGTGAGATGGGGATAAGTGCAAGCTCACAGTTGTGTGCACACTTTGGCCCGTGGATTACACTGCATTTACTCGAAAAGGTGTTCCACAGGTTACAAACTACTTCCTGTAGTATCCAAAGGAGGTAAAGGAACAGCTGGATACTGCCTCCTCATTTTTCAGTAGTGCTGTTGTTGACCACACTAAAAGGAGCTTTCTCTACAAGTCCTTTCTGCATTTATTTATGAGGCAGTTCCACAAACTGTCCCACAATCTGTATTCACTCCTTCTGTCCAAACCCTCCTGTTGCAGATGCCAGTCCCTGCAGCCAAGAACGTGATGGATGTTCCTTCACAACCCCTTCAGTGCTAATTGCTGCCTAACCACCAGAGCTAACGTGATCTCCAACACTCTAATGTAGGAGCAAAAAGCAGATTCCTCAGGCTCAAAAGTGTGTTTGGGTTTCTTCATATCAGGTACTCTGTGCAAGAATGAGCTCACTTTTCGGGAGGCGAGGAACTCCATGCCTTTTGCCACCTGGAAGCTGTAGCAAATCAGATCCTCCAGAGTCAGGGGCCTCTTGTACAGATCCTCAGCATCTAGGAGAGATCAGAGACGTGGCAAAACTCTGCAGCAACAGCTCCAAACCTGTGTGGCACTGGTGCCACCTGTGTGCTGATGGCCCCAGCCCTGCACTGAGTGTTGGGTGTGAGGTCTCGGCAGGGTTACAGCTCTGGGTGAGCAACCACTGACCCAGAGGCAGAAGATCAGATGATTGACAAAGCTCCCTCATCCATTAGTCACTCATTTAGCTATGGGGAAAACAACTACTGGGGATGGGAGTGAGGGAAACTTTACAGAGAGGAGCCCAGGGACAGAGTGACCTCACAAATTGGGTAAAACATTCCTATTTCTCCCCTCACACAACAGGAGCAGCTTTTGTACACAATACAGTGCTGCCAACCTCTTTTTGTGAGAAAGTTGGAGTGGGGAACAGGCAAGAGAAAGAATTTGGGATTTCAGGAACGAGCTAAGCTGTGTAAGGGCTTGTAAGGTGTGTGACAGTGTGTGTGGCACTAGCCAAGTGACAGAAATCTTTCCAATAAAAGATTTGGGATGAGATAGGGTTCTTTTACCTTCTTCATCATCTTCTGAGTCGCTGTAACTCTTATCTTCAATAAATCCTGAGCTGGCAGAACTGCCTGTGCTGGCCACACTCTCGAGGCGCCTCTTGATCAGTTCAGTCAAATCACTGTTGGACTCATCCAGACTTTTCTCTGCTTGGTCAGAGTTTTCCTGGGACTAGAAATGGCATAAACCTGATTTTTAGCTTAGTATGATGCAATGCTTGAGGATTCAAAATATGTGACAGAATGGCATAAGGAGAAAGGGTCCTCTGAAGATGAGCATGATTGAACATGATGTTCCCTGAAGAGCAGAACTAATAAAGCCTGGTTTCCTATTTATTCCTACTTATTATTCCCCTGTCACTGATAGCAATATTCCACATCTGAGTTAGCTGAGAGCTGGCTGGGTGAGACTGAGAGGTGAGCAGAGAGAGGCTGTAATTCCCTTGCTGTCTTAGGAAAGCACGTTAAACATCCCCTCAAGGTGTGTGCACGATGGGCACTGATGTGTCTGTGCTGGGGAGGGAGGCACAACCAGCCCCCAGCTCAGGGCAACAACGGTGAGAAGGAAATTCGGAGTGACTGCACCAGGAAAATCTCCTTCACTCACACAAAGTCCCTCACGTACTTTGGTGCCTGTACACAATAGCTTTAATAATAATAATAATGGAATCATCTGGGAAAATAATCTTGGTGAGGCTCCAGGGCTGGGATCACAGAGCCTGTTCCACGCTGGATATTCATGAGGAGGAGTCAGTCCCATCCCTCCCCAGCACTGATTTCTGCCTCCTGTGCCCTGCTCCCATCCCAGCCCGGTCTGTGCTGGCACAGATGTTTGTGTGGATGCACAGAACTGTTTGGGAACCAAAGCATTTGGTTGGTTTTGATGCAGAATATCCATGATCCAGGTGGTTGCTACAGCACAGACATCAGGGCTGGCACAGGGGAAGGGACAGAGGATGGGAATGAGCAGATGGTGGAAGGATGAGCTGCTTTCACGTGGGGGTGTGGGCCTAGAAACAAAAATCCCCAAACCAGGTTTGTATTTTGGGAGGGTTCACCTTCTCCTAGTTCAGTTAATGCCAGCTTTTCACTACTACTTTGTTGCCCCCCTTGTCCTGGGAAGGATCTCACGAGTAATCCCCTCTCTCTCAAGTGCACTGCAGTGTTTGGGCACCTGCAACTCATTCTATAGGAGGTGCTAAAAGAAGATAGCAGTGAGATCCTGCAGGAGGAAAAAATCCCTTTTCTTGCCTGTACAAATTGAAATGTGGTGAGAAAATAAAGTGCCCATAGAAATACCCAACTGCCTCAGTGCCAATGCAGAGCAAACCCAGTCAGTGGTTGTTGATTCCCCACCTTGTGACTGTGAGAAGTCTCATTTTCCTACCTTGTATGCAATGAAATCTCCTCGTTTTCCTCTGAGATAGTTGGACAGATTTCCATATTTGCAATATTCCACTATGACCATTAAAGGACCTAAAAAAGACAGTGAAAGTCAAATGAGTTTTGAAGCACTGCAAAGCACATAATTCTAACTTATCCTCCCAAATCCTCCTCAAAATAAGTGGCATTCCTGTTATAGAGATGAGGAAATGAGGAACCAGAGGAGTGACACTCCAGAAGGACACAACCAGTAGGGATGTGGAGAGAAGAGAGCTCATTCTTAGTTTTCCCCATTGGATGGTGACAGTTGGTATTTATTCCTTATTTATAAACAAGGAAAATTCAGGATGATCAACACAAGCCCAGATGCTGTTAAGGTTGGTTTGCTCTGTACATAGCAGGGAGCAGTTTTCATTTTCTCTGCTGGCTTCACAGTTGTTTGTTTTGAGTGGAGCTGATGCCGCTAGAGGAAATCAAAAGTATGCAGGGCCATAGACAGATCTAAATGAAAAGCTGCAAAAAGTTTTTGAAAGCCTGGAAAGTGCTCTCAGTTTCTTCCTTATTCCTGTGCAAACTGCTGCAGGTTCAGTTCTGCTTTTATACAATTACGCAGCGTTTTAAGATCTGCTTGAAATGCTTTTATATTGCAGTGTGAGCTGTTAGCGAAGGGAAAAGCTGCATTCTGGACCTTTGGTTTTTGTAATCATCAAATGGAGGATAAGGTGAATTCATGGGAGTGGGAAGTGGATAAACATGGATTATTATCAATCCCAAACAACGAGACTTTCATGTCCAGAACCTTTTTCTCTGGAGAAGATTCAGACTTAGGAGTTTGCACTTCAAAGGGAAAGCGCTGAGAGCTGCACTTGGCCTTGGGGAAGGAGCTCAGCAGGATTCCTGCCGGGCTGCATCCTCCGGGCCACAGGAGCGGGGCTGCAGCCGGCTCCTTGTCCAGCACTGCTGGGGACAGCAGCCAGGAGGGTACAGTGACCCTGGGACAGTGTGGGACAGGGAGAGGAGCAGTCTTTGGGAGCACACGGTCCCGCAGAAAGGGAGATGCTGAATTCTTGCAGTCAGAACCAAGCCCGTGGTGTTCCCCGTGGGTTCCTGCCAGGCTCTGTCCTCACCCCAGCCCTACGGCACTGCTGCCTTGGGGCTCTCCAGGACCCCCAGCCCCTCTGCCTGTAGCTGGAACAAGTTCAGCCTGCAAACCTTGCAGTGGCTGCAAAAACATCAACCCCAAATCCCCAAATCCCAGTGGTTCCAGCGCTGACCCCAGAGCGCTGCTCACCAGGGCTCAAGGCACCAGTGCTGGGATCTGGCCGTGCTCAAGAGATTTGGCTCTGAAGAACCCAAAATCCAATGTCCCTCATGGATGCCCTGGGGAAATGCAGATTCCAGAACAGCTTTAAAGCTCCGCTTAGTGATTTATTCATGTTTTTGAAATGCTTCCTAGACATGGCCTCCCCATATTTTGTTCCCTCGTTGTAAAGCACACGCTGTGCATTAGTTGTGACTGCTGAACATCAGACACTCCGCCAAAGTGTTAAAATCTGTTATTTGGTACCTTGTTAAAATAATGTATGTGCATACTTAATACCAGTCTCCATCAGGAATACATGGTTACATAAAGCCTACCAGGGGAGGGGAGAGCGCTGTGCTCTGCACTGGAATTTCACAGGAACTCGGATCCGTATCTGCCTCTGGAGCTCAAGGCTGTTTTTCTTTAGTCTGCACTTGCTCTGCTCGGAGGAAAACAAAGCAGCCCCGAGGCTCCTCCGTGCCCTGTGAGCTCCTGCTGCACCCCTCTGCTCCAAACTCTGCCCCCAAAGGTTTTCCCAGGCACCTGGCAGGGAGGAGGGAGGGTTGCCTCCCACCCAGGATGGGGCAGGCTGGAGAATGGGAAATCGAGGGACTCCTGGGAGAAGAAGTTTCTCAGAAACCGGACAATCAGAGCCTTTGATCAGTTCCTGGGGTGTGTCTTGCTGTGCAAGCAGAACTCCGGGGCTGCTTTGGTTAAGAACCACTGACCCCTGGTCCTGCTGCTGGGTTTGAGGCACCTGTTTGTCCTGAGCCACCTCAGGGACTGGTCAGCACAGGAGAGTCCCCAGCATTCCCAGTGTTCCTGCCCCTCTGCTCACAGTCCCAAGCAAAGGCTCCTGGCTGCTGCATCTGAACCCTAAATCCCTCCAGCTGGAGCTGCCCTTGCTCCCACACAAGTTTTTGGGGTCTGGAGTGCCCCAAAAGAGTTCCCCATCCATGGCTCCCAGATTCCAGCAGTATCCATGGCTGCTGGTTGCTGTTTCCTGAGGAACTGGAACCGCCGTGCTGGAGGGAAGATTTCTCCCCTGGCTTCCTCCCAAATCTACCTCACTGAAGTTTTCCTTTTCCCTCCTGACTGGACAACAACTGTTGGAAACTGATGGTTTTGGGCTCTCAGATCTGTGCCCCATCTCTCTCACTTTCCCCCCTTCATTTATTTCCTTCTGGGGCTTTCCTTGCCCTCAGGTCACCTAAACCTGTCCTGTGGGGATGGTTGTGAGGGTTCCTTGTCAGCAGCGAGGAGCCATCCTGGAGACCTGTTCCCCTGGAGCTGGAGCACAGTGAGAGGCACAGATGCTTTGTCTGGCAGTGTGGGAAGGGATGTTTCAGTGACAAAGGTCTGGGATTTATGGGGCCCTTTGTCTAAGTGCACTTTGTGTGATGCAGGGCCAGCCCTGCCAGCTCAGCCCCATGGAAGTCCCTGCTCCTGCTGCACCCAGGGCTGCCCCAGGCTTCCTGCACACGGAGCTGAAACTGCTGTGTTTGCCTGGAGAGGGTGAAGTGCTGGGAAAGAGGAGGCTCAGGCAGCCAAGTGCTCAGCCTGGTGCATCCTCCTGATAAGGCAGGGAAGGAGAGGGAGAAGAAGCCTGGAAATGGCCACGGGGAGGAATTGGGCACCTCACTGCAATCCAGTGTCCTCCTCCCTTCAGTGCAGAATCCCTTTTGGGAACAGGCTTCCAGAGAAAACACAGGAGTGGCACCACGGGTGGGAGATGTTCAGGAGCCCTGGATGGGATGAGGGCACATCCTGCAGGAGCAGCAGCAGCTCTCCTGTGAGCTGGAAATGGCTGTACCCGCATTAACTGCACCCCAGGCACATCCAAACACCCAAAAAGTGCCTGAAAAGTGTTTTCTTTTTTGTTCCTGATTTACTGAGGACTCCTCACCTCCGGCTTTGGTGCAGGCTCCCAGCAGGTTGACCACATTCAGGTGATGTCCTATATGGATGAGGATCTTCAGCTCAGACATTAAAGCCTTGCATTCATTAGTAGTTGCACATTCTGCTTAAGATAAACAGGAAAAAAATCATCTTTACACAACAGGATATTTTTAACAGGACACAGCAAG